>CM042188.1:42816075-42853036 GCA_023539305.1 Ilex asprella | reverse complement strand
TTAAATAGATTAGGCCTATTAATTCAGCCGTAAAATTAAAAGGCCCTAAAATTTAATTTTTTTAAATAAAAAAAATAAAACTAACTGTAAAACTAAATCTAATAAAAAATTTAGTTTTAACCTCCAAAAAAGTCAAGTTTATACTTACCATCATAATTTTTCAACCATTTTTTCTCTCTCTTACAATTAAGTTCAAATATGGTAACAAAAACTTGAATATAAAAATTTAATTTATATTTTTGTATTTTAAAAAATTAAAAATTAAATTTATTATTAATATTAAAAATAAAAATGTCTAATTTATTATTTTCGCTTTAGGCCCCAAAAAATCTCGGCCACCCCTGCTTAAACTGAACCGATCAATTGAAAAATTAAAAACTATATTAACTAGAAAAACAGAAGACAATACAGTTTTGGATCTGGCTAAAAGAAAGTAGAAGAGAAGATATAAAAATATAGGATTAATATAAGGTGAGGCAAAGGTATGGGAGAGTGGTGGGGACTGGTGGGGAGTAGTGGGGACTGTGCGCGTCCCACCCTGGCAGGGGCATTCAATGCTTTTTGGCAATACTAAGGTGGCGAGAAAATGTTGCCATGCAAATCTTACCCATTCCTTCTGAGTTTTGATCTCCATAATTCCCTAATATACCTCTGATGATAAATCCAAATACCATTTATTGTATACATAGCTCTCATACAACACAACACAACCCACCCACACTAGTGTAATGGTATATACTATATATACGCTAAGTGGGTCCCACCGTCTCAGTGGGCAAGGTGATATGATACTTTGATAGAGAACCGACTCAACCATCTAGGTTTCTTTTGGACTAACGATTGGTACATAAATTTTTTAAAATATACGTAATCAAATGTAAGGGTGTCTTTTATCATACTAAAATTTATAATCTCGAGTTATTATTCATTAAAACTTTATTATTCGGGATATTCTCACTTGTTCTCAAGTCTCACATGTTCTTGAATCTTAATTTGCTTTGTTATTTGGGACCCTATATTGATTTCTTTGAATCCCTTCTTCTCATAGTTCAAAGAAAAGGAAAATTCTTGATTTACCAAAATGAGTTGCCTACTATCCATCCTCATTCTCTAAAGAAAAAAGAGACCAAATCAGTGTCTTTTCCCGTTCTCTTGTGTAATCAAAAAGTTTTCATGAAAATGTTTTATTTCTAAAATATGTCCAAATTAATTGATCAAGCTTTCAGAATCCAAATGATTGGTTGAAATTGTATAAGTACATCAGAATTCCATGTGTGGCTATCATCTTATCTTCTCTAATCTATTTGTTATGTGGGTGAATTTTGCAGATAGGGTTTGTCATGGGGGTTCGTGTGGTAGCATTCTAATCTTTCTCCTTTTGGTTTGTCTTGTTTGTTTGGGATGTCATGAACTCACGTGAGTGCCTAGCTCTGTGCTTCCACTCTCCTTTAAAAGAGTTATCTCTCTCTCTTCATTAGGCCCTTTTTTCCCGTTCCTTCCCTTTCTCTTGATCTCGGGTTTCTGCCTTCTTCCACCTTGACTACACATCCAAAAGCCTGTTCTTTGTTCTCTCTCTCTCTCTCTCCCTCTCTCCCATGACTCCAACTTATCTAAATTCATCATCAGCTTCTCCTTTTCCTGTTGATCTCAATGAGGATCAACACCATCAACTATTCAGCCCAAATCCTCAGTCTTCTTCTTCATCTTCTCTCTCATATCATATGTTCTTGAACTCAACTCAAGATCAAAATGGATATTATCATGAGGAGATACAGGTACACCAGCAACATCAACCCGAGGTACATAGTATAAATGGGTTTTTGCTGATACAATTTCTTTATGGTTTTTACTTTGAATTTAAATTATTTTTCGTGTGATCAGTTGGATCACTTTTGTTTTCATCAAGTTTTAAGATTAAATTAGCACTCTTCTTATTATCTGACATTCTCTTGGAAAACTTTTTCATATTAGGTTAATAATTGCAATTCACATGGGGGATCATCATCATATGATCAAGAAAATAAGGGTGACAATGGCCTCAAATTATATTTCTGGAAGAACAAAGATATAGGGGAAAATCAAAGTGACAACAATCCAGTTAAGTGGATGTCCTCAAAGATGAGGTTGATGAAGAAGACAAAGAACCCAGATCGAGCATGTGTGAAAATAAACACCACTACTACACAGAAGTCTGAAGATCAGAAGCAACTATCATCTTCTCTGGAAACTGATTACAGCAGCAACAGTTCCTCACACAACAGCAACAACCCAATTAGGGTTTGTGCTGATTGTAGCACAACCAAAACACCTCTTTGGAGGAGCGGACCTAAAGGTCCTAAGGTAATATCTCTTTCCACCTCCGAATCCTAATAACCAGTATCTATAATCAAGAACAACACCTTTTGAGGATGCTGCAAATTTCTTCTACTGAGTTCCCCAATAGTTGCTTCACTGTTCCTACAGTATGGCACTGCTGGATGCTTCTGATCAATAGGAAGAGCAAGAGAGAAAAAAAAGTTTATGATGAGAATCTATTTGAGGCGATCATTATCAAGATCTACGAATCTTTGCGATTTATACTACTACTTATCTAGAGTGAACTAGCATAGTATATTTATATACCTTGTACTAGTACAACCATAAGCCCCACTGTGCTATACTTGATCTATTTCCTTACTCCATCGGAGATTGTGGTTGACTCATATTAATTCTTCCCTACCACGAACTGTCTGTGTTCTCCACTTGTCATTTTTTCTTTCCTGTCAATTATTTACCGTGTTGAACGTTCAAACACTTAATCTAATGGTGTGCCATTTGTGTTCAGACACTTTGTAATGCATGCGGAATTCGGCAAAGGAAGGCAAGAAGGGCCATGGCAGCAGCTGCAGCTGCAGCAGCAGAAAATGGCACAGTTCATGGAACTGAGACATCACAAGTAAAGTTTAAGGTACAACACAAAGACAAGACAAAGAACAATGGTCATGTTGTACCGTACAAGAAAAGGTTCAAACTTGCTGCTGGACCGTCTCATGTGCAAAAAAAGCTTTGTTTCGAGGATTTCCTGATAAATCTGAGCAAGAGTTTGGATTTTCACAGAGTCTTCCCTCAAGACGAGAAGGAGGCTGCGATCCTGCTAATGGCTCTATCTTGTGGTCTTGTTCATGGCTGATTTTCCCACTTCTCCCTTCTCCAATTTTAGGGTTACATGTTATGGTTTTGCAATGGTAGGGATAGAATATGTCTGAGTGAAGTGAGCAAACTAAATTTAATAAACAGTACTAATAAATTTGTGTGGTGAGTTTGTAATCTTTTGGTAGAAAGAACAGGTTGGTAACCAAAATGTGGGTCTCTTGTTCAATTATGTACTTTGTGATTTCAAATTTAATGAAGTATTTAAACGTTTCTGCCACACTTCCCAGTTTTAGACAGGAATTTACTTGTTTCCCCTTGCCTTCTGAAATTATACAGTTTAAGATAACAAGTGTTAAAGCTGCAGACCATGAGGGTGACACCAGAGAGAGCAACATTAACAATCTGTGGCTGGCCTTAATGCCTCATCAATCACGATGTTGAGGATTTCCAGTAGAAAACAGCTTTTGCAGTTCTGGACAAGTCGCCTAGAGAAGGGTACTTTTGTCACAGATATGATCGTGGCTTACTAGAGGGTGGGTCTAGAGAGAGAGAGAGTTCTACTATGGAGAACAACTGGACTTTTACCGCAGACCCTCTCGATATGTTGACGTTAGGTCAGATAAGTTCAGAGTCACGCATGAAAAACACAATTAGGGTTCAGAAAATAGTGTTGTTAGCTCTAAATTTATAACCTTGTGGGGTCTTGGCACTAATGTTGTTCTATGGTTTCAATCACGTGAACAATTTTTTGTATGTGATTACGCAATTTTTAAGTGTCAATACTCTCGTGGACTGCCCTTATTTTGACTATGACAAAGAAGAGTTCAAAATCAAATCTCTCTAACAAATTAATGCTATACTATATAATCATGCAGAACTATTGATCCGATATTTATGTAGAGATTAGAACTACTCATTAGTTTCCTAGCTCATAGCAGAAGGCCATCAAAGTCTATCTTAATTCGAACAAGGAGGCTAAACTTTTGTTCTTGAACAAACTTGTGGATAAACATTTTCGTCATAAAATTTTTGTCCAATCAACCACGATATAAGTACGATCAAGAGAAACAAAATATAGTCATTGATTAGCATTATGATACAATTGGCAGCACCTTTAGGGACCGATGAACCCTAAACGGGTCTTTCAATTGTACTTGGTAGACACTAACCATGCACAATTGAAATGCTTTAGTTTTTTATAAACTATGTCTGAAAAAAACAGCTTGTAGAGTTGACATATGTATGTACTTAAAACAGAGATGCCCAGACCAAAAACAAGAACAAAACGATAGGAAACTTGCTTTACAATCAGGTTACGTTATTCATGAAAATCAAATGTGTATGGAACATATTCCACTTTTCGTTGTAGAAACCTTGCCTTTCTGAATGATGCATAGAAAGCTCGATGCTGCGAATAAGAAATTCATTTCCATTTATAGGAAGCAACGGCTATGTTTCTTACAAAGTTCTCATATTCAATCCTTTAATTTGAAGTACAGTTGTTTGAAAGCTTTAATTTGTTTAATTAATGATCTGTTACCATCATGTTTGTCTGTGTGTATACTAATGAGAAACTTACGAAAATGGGTCACAAATTAGGATCCGACATTTCATGGGTGAACTTTGTTCATGATTGATGAGGCGGCCATGGGTTGATCAGTACTGAGCTGAACTTGTGGTGTGGTTTGTTTACAATGTAACGGTGATACACACAAATCAATTCATGTAAGCAAATAATTACTACCTGACCAAAAAAAAAAATGCAAATAATTACTCACTTTTCTTCTTTATAAGTCAATAACTACCCAAATGAGATTTAGCTTACTTATTTAGTATTATATTATTGATTAGTAATATTACATAATAATACTAACATTGTATCACTGTTGTATCTTAATCCTTGACAACGAGGGTTTTGGATTAATGCCATTCATAAATTGTCGAGGATTAAGATTTCGCTAAGTGAAAACTAGGTCTTCCATAGCATCCAAATCACATGGGGGGGAGTGATTAATTAAGACTTAATGCATAGTTCTCTATAATGTCAAATTTTGGATAGAGTAGATTTGAAATTCAAAGAGCAACATACTTACAAAATACATCGCACGAAATCGTTGCTAGTAGTAAGTTAATTATAAGAGCAATGCTATTGAGACCTAATTTACTGATCTAATTTGTTGACTTAATTCATTATTATATTTGAATTGACTGTAAGCTCCATCAAACATTAGAACTTGGTGTTGATACAATTGTTCTAACGAAACCATATCATTAGGTCAGCAAGAGTAATGCTTCTTGGACCTAAAAATCTAGCATAAATTACTGACTTAATAATATGGTTTCATTAGAACCATTGGATCAACACAAAGTCCTAATTTTTTATGGAGCCCACAATCAATTCAAAAACTATAATGAATTAAATCAGCAAATTAAGTCCAATAGCATTGCTCTAATTATAATTAAAATTGTCACAACTTTTCAATTTCACGGGCCACCTGACAGGACTGATTCTTTTTTTATGGGGTTTCATAGATTAGCCCATGGGCCGTGTTGGCCCATGAATTGTAGATTGTTGGACTGTCGGTTCGGTTCGGGTCGGCCCACAGGACCATTGCATTCTCCGATGAATCTCCATGGCTCTGGCTTTACAAATGGTGGGAAAATAAAGAAGAATTGAATAAAGCAACGAAGGTGCAGTGAGGGCAAAGAGGAAAGCGTTGATTCGTTCTACGCAGATTCAATGGAGCCTCCGAAGGAATCGGTAGCTCAGCGTTACAAATTCGTTTGGCGTTTTCTTCTCATTTCTAATCTTGCTCTTGGTGGTCAGTACTCTCTCTCTCTCTCTCTCTTGCGTAGACTTAGTGACAGTCATACCTTACAATTGCAACTTAGAGATCCTTTGAAGCCCTCCTGGGGGGGGGATCCAGGGAAATTTGATATGGGAGAACAGAAACTTTAAAATAATGGCGAAACTTTGCATATATATTGTATTCGCCACAAGATTTTCACTGCTGCATAATGGAAATCAACCTTTCCATTACTTTATAGAGTGCAAGTGTGCTTCTTGGTTGTCTTGTTTATTTTGGTTTTTTTTTTTTTTTCTGGATTTAGAGATAATTGATACAATAAAGAAAAAAAAGTTATTGGAGATAGTAAGGGGGTTATTGATCTGCTGAGGAATATTCAGCCTAGTTATGAGCATTGTCATTGGGCTGATTGATTTTCCTATAAAACTTGTTGCTGCCAACAAACCAAAGATACTTTTCACCAAACAGGGGAGATGCCTCAACCCTCCAGTTTGTTGGAATCCTTGCACAAATTCGACAAATAAGAAACTGCTAAATGAGCATCGGGTTGATACTGGGGCCTGCTAATTGAGAGCATGACAAATGTCAAGCCTTGATTTAATGTTTGCTAGAAACCCAAGAAATGGGTTACTTAAGAAGTTAAAATTACTAGCTGATGTTTTCGTTGTTGCTCAACCTTGCATTTCCTAATTGGAGTTTTCTAGGGAAGGATTAACTTTATATAGGCCAAATTCTTCAAGTGGAACCTCTTTTCTACAGGAACCTATTATTGGATTTTGGGCTTGCTGATGGTTAGTGCTGCCTGTTTGTTGTGTTTAGTGTCTATTTGTTATTCAGTCAGTCTCAACCCTAGATAAAGGAGGATAATGCTGTTAAATAGTTTGATGACCAACCTAAAACTTGTCCACTGTTCAAAAAAAAAACTTGAAACTTGTCTGATCCAATATGATAATTTTTTGCACTATCATTATAATCTGGCGCAATGGGTATCAACTATCTATTTCTTCAGCAAAGGCCTGACATCTATTTATTTTATCTCTTCCAAGTTATGATGCCAAAATCCTGGGAGTAAAAACATCTATACTGAACCCTGGATTGATGTGGAAAGCTGGCTTTAGGAAAACTGAAAGAGATGAGCTGATTGTACATCTTTTCGCTAGTATCGTTCAAGTTATTGGCGAAAAACCATTCCTTGTTTCAATTAAAACTCGTTAGAAAATTGACTGAAATTATCTTTTGAGAACATATTAGGAAAGCCTTGTACATAATCTTTTGATTTGATAGACAGCCTCAGCCAATTTTGGAATCATCAGGGCTTAAGTTGCCACCTTCTATATTTTGCAGCTTATATGTTTGCCAGGGCAAGAAAGAAGGATACAAGTGTAGTAGAGGAAACCAAAGCTGCAGCCAAAGTTCCCTCTCCTCCCATCAGGACTGTAACACCTCCAACTCCTGACGAACCTGTTTTCTCACCTCCCATCACAGAGCCGGTGAAGGTGCTGCAGCCCATCCCTGAAGATGAGCAACGTGAACTTTTCAAGTGGATATTGGAAGAAAAGAGAAAGATCAATCCCAAGGATCCTGGAGAGAAGAGGCGTATTGACGAAGAGAAAAGGATTCTGAAACAATTTATTCGTGCAGAGTCCGTCCCAAAACTCTGATAACTTCTCGTCTGTTCTTTAATGACAAATTAACCTCTTACAAAAAGAGTACTGGGGTAGGCTTTATCCTGCTGGTGCGTCCCTATGAATTAGGATACCACATATGGTATACATCAGCATCGGCCCTTGCTCCTTGCTCCTTACTCCTTACCCTTACTCCACATAGGAACCAGATTTGCATGTCTATAGCTGACATTTTTGGCTATTACCTCATATTAGAAGTAAGGAGGGAGGAAAATGCTCCTCTGAAGAAGGAAATCACTGTAAGTTGATTTCAATGGATTTGACATTTGGTGAAATTAACATCATTGCTTTTTTTTTTTCCAGTGGGTTTCTGTTAACGGCATATTTGGGAACTCACAGATGTGCTGTGGTGAATGTAACATAGTCAAAGTGATACACCACTTTTTAGAGTGTTTGCGTCTTAGTGCTGTCATTCTTTGCAGCCTCTCCTTCCGGAGGAGCACAAATCTCAGTTTTGTATAAACTGTTGCCTAATGTATTAGGATAGAGGATAGGTGTATCTTCTAACAGAGGTGAAACAAAACATATTATTCCAAAGGAGTAGTTTTATCTGTTGCCATGGAAGAGCTTCCTCGAAAACAAAGAAGGCACGACAAGGTTTTATGTTAACAGAGGTGTAACCACCATGCTACTCCAAAGACCTACTGCACCTTGCCTTTAGGTGGGGCAGGTCGGGAGAGGGGGGGGATTAAATTATCTGTTATATGCCTATGGAGTAATTTGGGTTACTAATAAGTTTTTGATCTAATGATACTTCTTATTTTATAATTATTTTGTATTTTTGAGGTGAAATGCTTAAATTTTCTCTCCTCCCAAAAAATAAAAAAGTAATTTGGGTTGGCAGTGTTTTGTAGCTGGTGTGTGGTAACATCCGCCAGCATCAATTGACATGGGTTGAGTCAGTGATACAACAACGGATGGGGCATGAAGCCGTACTTCTTGAGTTGGAGTCATTTTGGCCATAGAAAACCATTTTTATTTGATGTGTGAGTGTGACTAACAGCTATGGACCTGTGCATATGAGCCGTAGATGTAATCCATTGTTCAGTGGATGGGGAGGGAGACTCATCAACCTGTCTCCGACCTCCATATCACAATCCACGATGGAGTGGAGGGAATACTGATGGCTTTTATCCTTCTTAGATTAGCATATAAAAATGTAGATTACCCTATTCAAGAATTCCTTGATGAAAATTTGGCAGTCTTGAATTTACAGTCTTGGTTCTATTCCCAGATCAAACCACAACCCACAAATGGATGTAATTGAAACAACAAAAAGTAGCAAATCGTCTGATTTTTACCCACTTTCTAGATTTATTGTACTAAACTTTTCAACATTTTCCTTAAAGAGTCGGGAACAGAGTAGCCAAGAATGAGACAAAATAGAAATTTTGCTTTCAAGCATTAGAGGTGGTTAATAGATATTTGAAGATTGATGGACCCCATCATAAAAGCCTTCCTCTCTCTAAAGTCCAATCACATACACATTCTGTCATTTAACCTAAATTTCTAAATTTTCTCAGGAAAACCCAAACTCCGCAGAGTACAGAATGCAGACCTACCAAAACTTCACATTAAATTGACCAGAGTAAATCAAATTGGAATCAGCTATAGAACTAGAAGTCACTCGGGCCTTTCTCTTTCGGTTAACTTCATCCATTACAAAGCTCTATATCAAATGCCCGGAACCATCCAAGTTTCAGGTACTGAAAAGCTTCTCTCCAACTTTTTTTAGCTCTTCCTCGAAATAACTCCTTTGTTTTAATTTTACACACTATTTTTCATTCATTATAGTTCTGGAATTCAATGGTCTTTCATCTTCATCACCCCCTTCTTCACTATCCATAAAGGGTAAGCAGTCCATCACCTCTCTCTCTCTCTCTCTCTCTCACACACACACACACACACATTGTATGTGTATGTATGCTCCTTTATTACAAAATATGTAGTTTTTCTACCTATGTTATTTGTATTCTAATGGGGTTTATATTTGTACAATGCACAGTTTCTATGGGGAAAAGAGAGTATCAAACTTGGGACAAGGGGGACTTCTCTTTGTAATGATTCTCTGACCATCATCTTCGTTTCAGACTCTGTACTATATAAGCTTGTCTTTTGTGTTTACATCCTCAAATTGTGAATCTTGAATTCCAAATTCTGATGATCTTGTGCAGCCCCTTGACGACCCTCCGTGACAATCTAATTGTTACACTTCAGGATGCTGAGGGAAATGATGCATCTCATACAGGTGTGTGTGTGTACCCATAGTTTGTTCCAATTGAGATCATCAAAGCTGTTGGTTTCCATTCTACAAAGGAGGCTGATAAAAATGATATTATTTTTGACAGGTGTTCAGACCATGTCAGTAGTCCAAAAGGGGATTTGGGATGATATATTCCCGCTTGAAGGAGGGGGGCATGTCCGTATGAAGTTGCAGTTCCTTCTCAGTGAAGAAGAGCACAACCGCATTCGTGTTATGGTATTATTTACCATTATTATTTCCCACTAGTTTACCTAATTGATACCCACTAGACACAGATTTGGTTTTGCGAAGGAATGAAGAACTAAGTTGCATATTTAAGGTGTAATATGCCCTCAAAAGAGTCAGTCACCCAGATGTGCTTATATGTTTCTGAGGCAGCTAAGTAGTTCCCAAAAAAATTCTACTTTAAAAGCCAGTTGTGTCTGTATCTATGTAATTGCCATCCTGATAGGATACTTTGGGCTACAGGTGCAGCTACTCTGTTGAATTGATGAACTGATTTTTTTGCCCTTATAACTCTAGAACTCAGATATTTTTCATAAGTTAGTCTTGGTGTCTGTTTTGCGGTTATAGAGAACTTAGTTTTCTCTCTAATTATTGGTTAGAGAGAATCTGCAATGAAGAAGAAACAAGGCAAGACTCTCAATACAAATCTTACATCTTCTGAAACGAGTACCTCTGTTGGTGGTTCTGTTGCATCATCTTTGAGTATCAACCAGAATCTCTCAGGTTTGATCTGGCTTTATAAATAACAATAAAATAGAAAGCATATAAGCAAAAAGAAAAATAAATGAACAAATTAAGGCACAAGTAGTAGATATCAACCTGATCTTGCCATGCACCTTTTCTGAAAGGCTTTTTCTTGATGTTCTGAGTGCTGCATCTTACTCAAGATTCACAAACAAGCGTTGTTCCTGCTGAAGTGGTGAGCATTGGAGATGTGACTATGCAAGCTGGTCCATTATCACAACTCGATAACCAAACAACCCCAGTTAAGGATAAATCATGTTGCTTAATAAACAGTTGTTAAATTAAAAGTCAGATCAAATTTATTTGTTCAATGTTTTTAACAGTTAATCCATCTTTTAGAGTGCTGCAGATAGAAGTGAAGTGACTTCATCTGCTCCTGTGATACGAGAAGTTGAAGAAAATCTAACTGAAGTTCATCATAGGGCATTAGTTGGAAAGCTTGAGACTCACTTACCAAATGCTGATCTTTCCACAATTCCCCTATTTGGACAAGGAGCTTCAACCATGTTGGAGTGCTCTGAGTCAGATGTTGCTGCAAGCAGTAAACCAGTTTCCCCCAAGCTAGATGATGATCTGGCCAATAAAACTGATAAGCAGGGTCCACTACAGAGAACTCCGAGCAATGTAAGGAAAATGATAAGTGCGTTTGAAAATAGTGTATCTCAGGTATTTATTATGTTATATGCTCGAAAGGTATTTTTCAAGAATTTTTCCTTTGGTTTTTCTTTGCATATAAGATTCAACGATGTGTATTGCAAGCAGGAAAGGATTCCTACTAAACCACACGTATCGACATCCCCATTGAAAAGAGTTGGAATTGAAGGTCCTTCGAGGGATCAGGATTTGAAGCATACTATTAAACTGGCAGAGACGGGTTCTGGAAGGCTTAAGAATCCTTCTCTCACCGGGAACTTGCAACCAATACGGGCAAATGTCAATGAAAGAGGAGAGCATATTGGTTTTGATAAAGACTTAGTTGGGATGAAATCAACTCAGGCTACTGGAATGTCGAAAGAGTCGAGTGCAACAAACATCCAATCAGAAGGAGTAGGTTCAAGTATAAAGAATTCATTCAAAGCAGCTCGTAAAAAATTTCCTACACAGGAACCTGTGAAATCACCTGAAGATTTGATGAGAGCATCCATTTCAGAAATAGCTACTGTTTCGGGAAGAACACACAAGGAGCTTTCAGGTATTGTACAGCCTCAAAATAGGTCTGCTGAGCAGGGAGATCCTATTGGCACTTCAGTTCTAGAGGGGGGAGAGAGGGGAATTGGCTCAAAGAATTTACATGAGGTTAGTATTGAAGGACTCTCAAATGAGAAACTGAAATCAGTAGCATTCTGTGAAGATGAGCATTCTTTACTACAAACTTCCGGCATGTGGATATTCCCAGATAAAACAAGACATTTGTGCATAACAACTGCGAGTAAAAAAGTAATGAATTTATTAGGAGATTTCCCAATTAAAGCAAGTTCCCATCAGGGAAAGAAGAGTTTTTCAGTACCAGAAAACATGCAAAAGGTATTTAAATTTTCTTCTTGACTTAGATTGTGTCGAATTGCATTGTTTAAGATGTTTCTGCATGGGACTACAAGAAATCATGTGAATGGCAGCTTTAGATTCATCATCATTCTCCATCAACAGTTGGGACCTTGTGCCCTAGGAGATGTGTTTAGAAATTCAGTAGTCTAAACAAACTTGATTAATGGCTATTCTGGAAAGAGCTATCTTGTACAATATATTCTGCATCATGCGGTCCAATTTTCTTCTACTTAAAAAAGTTCTCAGTTTGTTTTAATATTAATAATTTCAGCGTACTGTAACTGATGATGAAATGAAGAAAAGTGAGAAGAAATCTAACAAGGTGAGGAAATCAAGGCCTGAGAGCTCAGCAGATGATGCTTCTACTGGACTAGTTGGACAGGTTACATCATATCCCTTTTCATCCGTCCCATTAACTTAGTTATCCATTTTCTTTGCAAAATATTTCTGATTCATGAAGTTGGACAATATTTCTATTGTTTGTGTACATGCATTTGTGCATGTGCTTGCACGCTTCCATGTTAGCCTGTTAGACCTGTACGTGCCAGAATGCTACAGTCTGTTGTCACTTCCATCCATAAAATCAGGGTAAACCAATGAATATACTCCAAAACTGATAATCACAAATTAGAAAAATTAAATTTCATCTGAGATCCATCAGCACACATAACGTTGTAGAAATGTCAATGCTTGAACCATTAATATACTTGCATTATTGTTTTCTCGACCTCAGGAAAAGAAAAATAAATGAATCATCAGTTGAAGGAGAAGCAGCACCAGCAGCCAAACAGCTGTTAATTATTATTTTCTTTCCTTCACAGGCAATAAAGATTGCAATCATCGTAGGCTTTGGAGTTCTTGTTCTCCTAACTAGACAAAGAGAACCCAGGTTGGTGTACCATTGCCATTCAAGATCCATACATTTCATTAGCACTAATGTTCATGCGAGTCTAAGTACCCCTTGCATCTTCAAACCTCGAAGTACAGTAACTTCATTTGTGAATTAATCAAAAAACTAATTTTATCACTTGTGATCAATAATGAAGGACCTTTTGCTACAAAAATAAAGGCCTGCAATAACATATAAACTGATGGGACAACGAATATCTTACGAAGAAAAAGCAGAATCAACCTGGTTTACAAGTTACAAACAAGGGCAGATATAAAGCACAATCTTCATAACTGGGCCGAAAACATTGATCTGGCAAAATCTGAAACATTTGTGGACTGTTACACTGTAAAAACCACTCCTCATTCTGAAAACCATACTGTCAATATACTTTTTTGTTTTAAGTACAATTATAGTGGTGCCCATTTTTGTTCTTTCTCACTTCTTTTTAACTGGAAATTTCGTTCAAACAGAAAAAGCAACTCAAAGAAAGCGAATGATATTTACTTCGCCACTGAAGAGTCCTTGTTACAACAGTCATCGACTGAGGAGGGATAGGACTGAAAGGAGAGGAAGATTTGATAGGCTAAAATTGGTTTGTAGACTGATGTCATCGACTAAGGAAGTGAAATCTTAATGGATTATTGGCTGCTATATTTAAACATACGTTTGCCTGCATTGCCTCTTTCTGGAATGTCGGATAAAATTTGCTGGTGTTGGATTTGCAGCCATCATCCTGAGGGGTGAGAACAGTTTGAATCCCCCATTTATTGTACATTTTTTTATTTCTTTGTCAATACATTCAATAAAATGTGATCCTTGTATAATGTTCATAGTTGCTGATGCAAATGCTTAGTTAGTGTCAATCTTAAACTAATATCCAGCTTGTTTTTGGTCTGGAGAAACTGAGAAGAGACTGATTTACCATATGATTGTTGAGCAATTTGGCTTTGACATTATTGAAGCCATGATTAGGAGGCAGAAAATTACAGTAACCAAATACTTTTTGGATTTAATTTGTTTAATTCATCACAATCATTTGAATGACTGTAAGTCCTAACAACTGTGGCCTACTGTCAATCCAATGATTATGAATGATTAGGTTAATAAATTATGTCTAAATAACATTACTCTATTCCGATATATTTTTTTCTCCATTTCCGTCATTGAAAGATGACCAACTATGAATTCAAGTAGAAGTAACTATCTATGAATTTTTAATTTATAAAAACACAATAACGATTAATATTAATTCAATTCTTATCTAGTTTAATCTAGTGACGTAAAATTCACTCAATTTTTTTCTTGTTCAAAAATATCAGCTTATCTACACAGTCTCCCATGTTAGTCAATTGAATCAACACACTCACTAATATCAAACAACTTCACTAATTCACATTTATTTCTCTCTTCTCCCTCTTGTGTATCTTTCTCTTATTTTTTTCTATTCACTTTAATTTTAAATTACATAATTAGAAAAATAAAAATAATTATTATTTAAAATATAAAATTTATTCGATCAATATTCAAAATTTAATATTTCAAAATATCCTTAGACATGAGATTATCACTATTATATATATGGGTCCTTCATCGCCACATGGAACATTTCTTAGTACTTATTGCTTAATAGTAACGCGGGCAAGTTATGGAGAGTAAAACTATAAAGCTGTGTGTTATCGTTTCTGTAAAAAAAAATTGGTACAAGAACTTGTGTACGTGAGTCAACCTCACGGGTCTGCTTTGGGCCCAGCCTAGTGTATGACCTTAGATGCGGAGGGATTGGGATTACCCCATATAGGATAGTTTTAAGATTGTGTGTGTGTGTGTATATAAGGCCTTATGACAGTATCACTTTTTAAGTGGCGATGTTATAGTAGTCATGTGTGTGTTATCGTTTATGTCAAAAAAAAAATGAAAATTGAAAGTGAGTCTCCCTAAATGTACTTGTTTATAAAATATTCATCATAAATTTAAAATTTAAATTCAAAGCGTTCTCTCTCTCTCCGGCCAGCTAGTGGCGTTGTTTCATCATTGTTCATCTTTAATTTTCTATGAATTATGTCAATTTTGTGGGTAACAGGTGAGAATCTCTGGTCCTTGTTAATTTTTTATTTTTGTAATTTGTGGTAATTTTCGTGGGGGTTAATTTGTTAAATTAAATGTTTCATATTACTATTTTTTTTATGTTATTGTTCATATTACTCTTTGGTCGAATATGTTACTATTCATGTTACTATTATTTTGAGCATGTTACTATTTTTTTTTTAATACAAACTATTTTTTGCATTCGAATTTTAGAGAAATAATTATTGTTAAGTATATTACAATTTTTGTTAAGTATGTTACTATTTTTATTGAACATGTTAATATTTTTGTTGAACATATTACTATTGTTATTTTTTTAAAATATTAATATTGAATGTTTCAATTTTTTTTATGTTTAAATGTTACTATTTTTTGTGTTTAAATGTATTATTTTTTGTGTCAAAATGATATATATATATTTTTTTTGTATTTGAATGCTACTATTTTTTATTTTTAATGTTACTATATATATATACCTAACATATATATATGGATATAGATAGATATGAGAGAAAAAAAAATTAATGTTAGTCAAACTCTTAATTTATACATGGATATAGATAGATATGAGAGAGAAAAGATTTTAACATTAATTAAACTTCTAAGATTTAAGAGTTTTTAGTTTTTAATTTTATTTTACTTCTAAAGAGAATGGATAGTATGGTAAAATTGATAAAAAACGGATTTCATAACAAATAAATTTCTTTGACGGACTTAAGTCCAAACAAGTCCTTATAGAGGACCGGCCTTCAAATTTCCCAAAAAAAAAAAAGAGATAATGAGATGTAAGTACCTTTTCCAAAACTTATTTGGCTTTAAGTACCACCTCCAAACTTATCATCTTTTAAGTCCTCTTTTTCATTAAATAGTTGTCAATAAGTACACATTTTAAAACATTTTCAAATTCTTTCTAAAATGTATTCCATAATTACCCCCTACCATAAATAGTGCATATCTACTTGAATGTGAGACTTTCAAGATTCCTTTTGATATTTGTGTATCATTTGAATTTTAAAATTTCATATATATATATACACACACACACACATATACACACACACACACACATGTATTTATCTATATATACACACACACGTAATACAGTGACACATTTAACAAAAAAAATAGTAATATCAAACAGTGACACGCTCACCAAAAATATTTGTGTTACTGGTTGATGTTATTATTTTTTTGTTGAGTAAGTTACTGTTTAGTATAACTATTTTTTTATTGAGGGTGTTACTGTTTTATGTTACTCTTTTTTTTTGTTGAGCATGTCACTATTTGATGTTACTATTTTTTTTATTGAACGTGTCACTGTTTGATGTCAATGTATTACGTATGTGTGTGTATATATATATAAAATTTCAAAATTCAAATGATACACAAATATCAAAAATAATCTTGAAAGTCTCACATTCAATTATGTATGCACTATTTATGGTATGAGTAAAAAGGATTTTTATGACTTTTTTTTAGTAGAGGTCCTTCTATTCCAAATATTTTAAAAAGTGGATTTTTGTCCTAATAAATTTTGGGAAAAGAGCTGGCCTCCCTGCAGCCCAAAAATAAACTATACAGCAAGTTGTGGGCCTACGTATTTCTCTGGAGGGTTGATTGCATCGTCACTCATCGACTAGTCAAAAATCTAATAGCCCATCCCTAAATGGGCTTAGGCCCAAAAACCAGGTTGGCCAAGCCTGACAATGCCGTTACGCGATCCTTACCTGCAGTCAAATGAACATCGGCATCAGTCCAATGTTTGATTTGGGAGTGGGCTCAAACTCTCTTGATAATACCATCACCCTGGGCCTTAATTTACTCCCAACCCGACCCATCTAGTCGTGCCCTAATTCACCTTGCAGTAGGATCAAATGGAGCACTATATAGCCCTAAAAACCCCCCAAAAGAGCCAAAACCCTTCTCCTCCGATCTCAGCTTCACCTTCTTCCCCGTCAAACTCAAACCCTCCAACTCTACCCACACACACATGGCTCGAAGCATTAAAAACCCCAAAAAGGCCAAACGAAAAAGCAAGGTTTGATCTTTTTCTCTTTCCCTCCAATTTTTTGACAGTAAATTTGTTATGCCGTTGTCAAATTGGTTAATTAGGGTTTAATTCTTGTATCTCTAATGCATAGAGCTCAAAGAAAGGAGAAGGGTCTTCTTCGTCGTCGAATTCGATACCTTCGGTACCGACGAAAGTATGGCAACCAGGGTTAGACAAGCTTGTGGATGGAGAAGAGCTTCAGTGTGACCCATCTGCTTATAATTCTCTCCACGCCTTCAACATTGGCTGGCCCTGCTTGAGGTCTCATAAATTAGTCATATGTACTCCTTTTTTCCTTTTTACTGAAACAACTGAGGAGATAAGAAAAATCAGCTTTGATGTAATTGAATTTTTGTAGTAATTATGTAATTGATTTTTTTCTAAATTTCACAGCTTTGATGTGGTGCGGGATTCGTTGGGTTTGGTTCGGACGGAGTTTCCGCACACCGTTTATTGCATTGCAGGGACTCAGGTGCACTTTTATTGGATATTTGTTGTTTTTTTTCTTTGCCCTTGGTGAATTGTTGGGGAGAAGTTTCTCGATTTTTGTTTTGGGACTTCCTACATTGAAATGAGTTTTTTTGGCCTCAAAGCTGCAATAATTATGATGGTTTTAAGAATGTAGAGTTTTCTAATCTATGCTTGAAAGCTACCATTTTTTTCCAGGTTGCTAAATGATAAGGGAAAGCAATCATGTCGGTCTGATTCTATAAACTAGGAGTTTGATAATTAGTGTTTGTAAATTTTACCCCATTTCAAATTTGTCCAAATGTCCAAACTTTTGTCCAATTTCGAAATGGGCTTAATATTAATTCTTTTAAATCTACATACAACTAAATTTGGTGATTTTTTTGTAAAAGCAGGAATGAAATTCTGCTTTTTAATTTGCCTTTTTTGGGTTAATTTGTGACTGAATCAAGCATCCTTGTTTAATGTTAACCTAGTTGCTGATAATAAATAGTAAGTGAAATAGCTGCCTACTCAATGGAGAATTAATAATTGTATTCCTTCATGAGGGTCCCTTAGAATGTTCAGTTCATCACCACCATATAATGTTTTCAAGAACTATGTTTGTGAATATCATCTTTTTAGAAATCTAAATTATAATCTTGGTCTATTGATATTAACTTTACATGGTAGCTTTGTGCTCCCCAGTTGCTATCTTCTCTATGGTTTCTCCAAGCATGTATGTCGTCTGGTGCAGAAGATCTTTGTGATTTTCTTTTTGGAGTAAACATTTTTTGCTGATAACCTGATGTGAAAATTTTATGATGGCAGGCAGAAAAAGCTTCGTGGAACTCTATTGGAATATTTAAGTTATCTAACATTTCGGGGAAAAGACGTGAACTAGTGCCAACTAAAACCGCTGCTGATGCTGATGGCTCTGATATGGAGAGTGATAGTAGTGATAGTGATGAAGATGATGAAGAGGAGGGAGTATCTCGGGCTTCAGTTTTGAAGGCAATACATTGTTTCTTGCGAATTTTACATAATTTTGCAACATTGCAAATGCTTCTGACACATTTTTATTGAGGATATATTTCCTCTACCTGATTGTTTGCATTCTTTTACAGTTGCACAAGGTGTCTCATGAAGGATCCGTAAATCGTATACACGCCATGACACAAAACCCCCATATATGTGCATCATGGGCAGATACTGGTCATGTGCAGGTCAGGCTCATTCCATTGTAAATTTGATGAAGTGTAACCAAACCTTAGACTTAATTGTTTAAGTGTATAGGATGTGTGCATCGGCTTCAACATTTCATAGGGGACATTAGGAGTGATAGCTGTTAGTGTAATGAATGTTGGTTCCATCGTGGGCTAGCTTAGCTGTCTCAGATTATTGTGAGATGGTTATGCATACCAATTGACTTAAACCATAACTGTTATGGATGGCAGATTGACTTTAAAATCACGAATTCTGTTTTTCTGGGTTTCACTTACTAATGGACAACCAGATGCATGTTGTCTGCTTGCTCTCTATGGAATATGACGTGTCTTTAGATCCTCTGGTTATTGAGCTCTCTTATCAATCCAAAATCATGTTTTTCTGGTTTCACAATGTTGTACGTTCGAATAGATAGTTCTATTGATTGGATGCAACATAGAATAAAGCCTTGAAATTCATTTTGTATGTGCATCAAATTAATTCTAACTATACAGCAATATGTATAGCTGAGAAAGCATATGGGCATACGTCAAGGATGAGCCTAAAATAGAGAATAATTTTTAAGAATGTTACAATTTAATAAGAGGTTTAGTTGCCCCGGTTGTCTCCAAAGTTGCATTTTGTCTCATTTTAATCCTTAATATTTCAATTGCATCAATTTAGTCCCTAGAGTATTAAATATGTTTTTATGTAGTTTTTCAAGCAGACGACATTTAAATTGCAAATAGTTTTTGATTACTTAACTTGTCACGTGATACCTAAATAAGGGTAAAAAAGTAAATTGGTCAATCAACAAAACCCAAACCCATTTAAGTAGCCCTTCACCTTATTTTCCTTCTTCCTCATCTACCTCTATCTTCCTTCCCGGTTCGACCAGTGATACCCTTTCTCTCACCCTTGCTCTGACAGCCCTCTCCACCATCCCCAACCTGCAATACTAGTCTCCTCTTTCCCTCCTCACCCCAACCCACAAAACTCCCTCTCTCTTTTTGTCCCATAGCATTTCAAACTCCATGAAACTGACCACCATCATTGCCCTAACAAAGCCACTATATTCTTTAACCCATCTTGTGCCAAACTTAACTAATTAAGTAAATGTTCACAATTAAAGATTTTGAAAAAACACCAACCTACCCATTACGACTAAGTGCCCACAATCAAGTGCACCAGTGCCATCACTTCTAATTCTTCTAGGAAATATAACTCCATGCATGGCTTCTGGTTGTACATTTCATGAATTGGGTTTAGCTTAGTGGCAATGGTTGTTTAACAAGGGCAGTGGTGGTGGTTGGTTTCCATGGGTGAAGAAAATGGTGTTTAAGGAAGTTGGGTAGGGACAAGGTGCAACGATAGAGATAGAGGAAGGAGTAAAAGGAGTGGGTGGTTATAGGAGGAAAGAGGATGTGGGGTATTGGGAGTGATGAGACACTATCGATGGGGATAGGTGGAGGAAATTGAGGAGAGAGAAAGAGAGAAAAGTGAGGAAGGAGCTAAAAAAATGAATATGGGAATTTTTTTCCCATTGACTAATTAATTTATTTTTTTGCCCTTATGTGTCATGTGATAAACTTGTGATAAAAAATCGTTAGTAATTTGGATGTTGTCTTTCTTAAGGGACCACATAAAAACAAATTCAATACTTTAGAGACTAAAATGATGTCATCAAAATATTGGGGACCAAAAATGAGACAAAACACATTCCTTGAGGACCTTTGGCACCATTAGCCCTTAATAAGTTTTAAGCTGTTGTCTAACTACGATAGCCATTCTACAAATTCGAACAAGAATAATCTCTCTTTAGAATTTGTGGAGAGTATATCATAAAACTGCTTAGAAGATATTGAGTTTCCAAGTGCGTGTTCTAATTTGATATATCTGATGCCTTTGTAGGTATGGGATTTCAGCTCTCATTTAAAGGCTTTGGCAGAATCAGAGAATGAAGTTAGCCAAGGAGCTTCCACAGTTTCTAATCAAGCTCCTTTAGTCAAGTTTGGTGGGCACAAAGATGAAGGCTATGCTATAGATTGGAGTCCTCTTGTCCCTGGAAGACTTGTGTCTGGTACTTCTTGATGATATATTTCATTTTCTTGAGCATATTACTTAGTTCGGTGGTCTCTAATGGTTGCTATTTGTTAACAACTTCCTAATGCTTTATGCTGCCATTCAATCTGAAAAGGGGACTGCAAGAATTGTATCCATCTGTGGGAACCAACATCTGGTGCAACATGGAATGTTGAAACTACTCCATTCATTGGGCATTCTGCAAGTGTTGAAGATTTACAAGTAAGCATCGAACTTGTGAGCAGTAGTTGAACATTTTCAACTCTCATCCGTGAAGGCAAAAATCATAATTATGATGTGTACCCCTTCTTTTCGATAGTCTAATTGTTCAAGCATTCCTGTTACAATGTTTATCTATGCAGTGGAGCCCAACAGAGCCTTATGTATTTGCTTCTTGCTCTGTTGATGGGAATATTGCAATTTGGGATACCCGCTTGGGGAAGTCTCCTGCGGCGTCTATAAAGGCACACAATGCAGATGTTAATGTTATCTCATGGAACAGGTATTTACATAATTCTATACCAAGTCATCTTTTCATCTTGGATGTAAATTGAATATTTCTACTCAATACTTCCTTGGTTCTGATTAGGCTGGCAAGCTGTATGCTTGCATCTGGAAGTGACGATGGGACATTTTCTATTCGTGATCTTAGATTGCTCAAGGTAAGCCTCATGTTGTAGTACATCTGTAGATAGAAATACTAAAATGTCGTGCAAATAGGACATGGCCCTCTATTTTGAAACAGGAGGAGCCTTTTCCACTTTTTTTTTGGTACTTCTTAGTCTAAGTGGTGTTTTATATTTTGTATTTGTTATGTTTTTAATTGTGTTTTGTTATGTTTTTAATTGTGTTCCTCTCATTCTTGAAAACCTGGCCAGGTTGATTTATTTTTTAGTTTATACTCTGTTATCTTTGATAACCTTTGTGTTCTGCTTTTTCTGTCGTCTTTTTCCTCAACGACTGACATTGAAGTTTATAATCGGCAATATCTAGATTATAAGGAACTGTGGCTGTAATATTGAATTTTTTCTTGATGCCATTGTTGTCGTGTAAATTTTTTTATCTAATCTTGTTCCCAATTATCAGGAAGGAGACTCTGTAGTGGCACATTTTGAGTACCACAAACACCCTATTACATCCATTGAATGGAGCCCACATGAAGCCTCCACCTTGGCAGTTTCATCATCCGACAATCAACTAACGTAAGAGTCTGTAAGACAACCTTATAAAGTTAGCTGAAAGTGATGGATGCAACACCTGAGAGAAGTTTTTAATATCTTTATGCTGTGTGTGTGTGTGTGTGTGTGTGCTTGTACGTGGTGTGCATGCACATGCATGTTTATTTTTGCAAGGGAGTATCTTGACGTCTGGTTGTGATTGTCAGAATATGGGACCTTTCTTTGGAAAGAGACGAGGAAGAGGAGGCTGAGTTCAAAGCTAAAACAAGAGAACAAGTAAATGCCCCTTCAGATTTGCCGCCACAGCTTCTCTTTGTTCATCAGGTTATATCTTTTGACCTTTTTTTTCAGTGAGAGTGCATGTAGATATTCTTTTCCTGCTCATTTAGTGAACCTCTCATTTGTTCTTCTAACAGGGCCAGAAAGACTTGAAAGAGCTTCATTGGCACTCACAGATCCCCGGAATGCTCATATCCACTGCTGCAGATGGTTTTAACATCCTGATTCCTTCAAACGTCGAAAGTGCCCTCCCTGCAAATGATGCTTGAAGGCCGGAATTTGCCAACCTCATGCTTCCCGCATACATGACTACACGTATCCTGCAAGTGTTTTTCAATGGCATTGAGGTGATGGCATGGATCAGATCGACCAGTACATTCTGTAGCCTTTTCGGAATCTGGGCTGATATTTTGTTTTAATTTTGTTCACGTTTATTGCTAAGTGGCGTCAATTTTGTTTTATGATATTTATTTGATTGTTGTTGAGCTCAAGAGTATATAGTGAAGAGGTTGCAATGATTTATACCCTGATGTGAATTTTTCATGAATGGCGTTCATATGCTGCCATGAAATCTTATATCTTGGTGGTTGTGAATGCTTTTGGGTTTCAAGTGTTGGCTCTCCTCACTCAAAAAGTAGGGATTAAGAGAAGGAAAAAAGGAAGCATAGGTGATGTTGCAAAATCACTTGATGTATTTGAAGTTGATGCATTGAGAGTTGAGCTGATTACAGATCAAGTTTTGCTATGTAAAAAATAAGCTATACATATAAGCTTCAAATTATGACATTTGTTGTGTCATTGAAGTCCTTAAATTTTTTTATTTTTATTTTTTATTTTGTCAAATGAGATCTTTGAACTATCTAATTGAATCCTTTTATCTGCCTCGTCTAAAGAAAATATTCATTATCATACTTATATTACATGACAATGATAGTGTTGTATCACTAATCAATAATATCAAATTAAATAAGCAAATAGAGTTCCCTAAAATTAATAACTAACCCTTTATGTAAACAAATAAATTTTCATTCATTTTTTACGTAAATAAATAATTACTCACTCATCCTCTATATAAGCAAGTAGCTAGCCAAATAGTGTTTATTTTGCTTATTTAGTATTTTATTATAGTTGGTAATATCATGATATCATCGTAATCAATATTTACTCCTCTATCAGAGTGTCACTCACGTGACTATATAGCACAAAAACAAAAAAAGCTCATTTAACACAATTAGAAATTCAATAGCTTGATTAACACAATTATATATATATATATATATATTATCACAACACAATTAGATAGTTCAATAGTTGAATTGACACTAGAAAAAGGTTCATAAATTTAATTGACACAAAAGTCATAATTTAAAAATTATATATATAGTTTACTCAAACTATTATGTGACACACTTCACCACTTTTCGAGACTCAATTGACACAAAAAGTTTAGACTTAATTAATACAATGGTCATAATTTGATAGTCATATATGTAATTTACTCTAAAAAGTATTTGTAAATATATACGTACCTGCAGTTAGTTGTAAGTAGCAATTTTCCTGAGATGGTAGCATTTTTATCTGGTTAGTGTAGAACAACTAAAGATAGAGGGAGTTCGCAAAAGAGAATATTGGTACGAACAACAGGCCAGTTAATGCATATTATCATCAATCTGAAATCAACCCATGACAATTTTCGGTCATAGCCAATTCTCTCTGGAGTATCCGCACTTCAAGCTTTACTTG
The DNA here is from genome assembly GCA_023539305.1 of Ilex asprella. Classification (NCBI taxonomy): domain Eukaryota; kingdom Viridiplantae; phylum Streptophyta; class Magnoliopsida; order Aquifoliales; family Aquifoliaceae; genus Ilex; species Ilex asprella. The sequence continues at coordinate 42,828,892 of CM042188.1, read as the reverse complement.
CTCCCTTTTCGTTAGGAAGTCTTGTTCTTCTGCCGAAAGTGGTACACGAGGGGCAGGCTCCGGCAAAAGAGTCGAGGGAAGGTTGAGATCGGGAAGTGGTCAGTTCGAAAGTCCACTAGTTCTCTTCTCAAACTTTTCTTGCATACAACAGTTCTCCTCCAACCGAAGGTTGGAACCCAGCTCAAGCCAATCTGGTAACCCACTCAACACCATATGTAATGTTTACACAATTGGAATAAAAACGAAGTATAACCGAAACAAAAAGGGTGAGTTTACACTGATTGCACAATACATAAATTACCACGTTTGCAGCCTAGACAAATGGTATGTGCTCTCTATGGATAAGAAAATGATGCAGTGCCATTGTTAGCACAATCTCAATATCCAACCGCCATTTCCCATATCTATGACTCAGATTGGAGGCCAATGCCGCTAAGGAAAGAAAACTCAGATTGTGTAAACCCGATTTTAACCTGCCTAGTCCTGTTATTTATCATACTTCTCCATAACCTCCCCACCATTTTTATGAACCAACAGGTTTCCCATTTAATTTAGGGAAAGGGTCTTGCTTGCTTAGAACAGCCACTTTACTCTTGTGAGCAAAATATCCTTTCACAAGATTCTTGTATATTAGAATGGACATTATGCACTCGACCTGCAAAAGTGCAGCCAAAAGTTCAGTCCCACAGACGAGGAAGCCACCTGAAACGAGAGAAAGGGAGGCTGCGAACCCACCAGCTCCCCCAAAGCAAAATAGATAAAACAAGGGAACTGGAGAAAAGAAGTACCTCATCAACATCCATGTCCATCTCAAGCCATTTCAAAGCTTTAACTATAACTTCTAACTTGATCTGGTGCGCTTTATTTGGATCTTTCTGCTTTTGAATAATGTAGCTGCAGATCAGCAGAGAAAAATAGTTATGCTGCAAACCTTTTCATCCAAATTGGAATATAAATCCATGTAATATGGAAACCTACATTTTCTTCACCAATCTTTGGTAAACTTGGAGCTCTAGCTTCTCTAGAACAAGATAAACACCTGATCTTAAGAACCTGATGAGACAAAGGACTGAGGCTTCAAAGAGATTTCAAATATACTGATCACCCTGAAAACATACTAGTGTAAGTTAAACATACCGGTCTTCATGCTCCTGGAGAGCATGTCGAAGAAGTCGAAGATCACCCCTTTTCAAAGCAAGCACAATATTACTGTACTGGAGAATAAGAATTAGGAAAACAGAAATTATTCAAGACTCCTATAAAAGAATATGCATATGTTAATTCTTCATGATCAGTACCAGCAAATCAAAATGGTATGGCATGTCACACTGATTTTTTTATTATATATAGTCACCCTGAATTATTACTGGGATTTATATCCTGGTTCATACAACTAAGTGATTTCCCAAGATTTACTAAAGTCTAACAGACAATGGAAAATGTCAAGTCTCAAAAGCTACAATTGTGCAAAATCATTATAACCTTACAATACGTGTTTAAAGACATAACATACCTCAGTTAGGTTATACTTCTCAAGGAGTGAATTTTTGGGTATCATGCCTATAGATAGCTTCACAGGTATGAGATATTTCAGAATCATCCTGTTACAACATACAAAAAACAATAGTAACCACGCAATCATAAACAAATACAAATCACTAGCAGTCTTATTTTCCGTTCTTATATCAACGAAATCAGACATTAGCTATTGAACCTAAGACAAATATGAATTATTATAAGAGATATGATTGCCAAAACCATAGGCAAAGATTCCTGTGTATGAAATACCATACTTAACCAGAATCAATTTTTTAAGTCATTCCTGACAATTCTACAGCTGGCAAAGGGATATGGACATGGAATCATACAGAATCATTCTTCAACATCCTCCTCAAAGAAAAACGAATATTCACTCTATTGTAGTTGTAACGATTATGATCTGGCACACTGTTGCAGAAATATCAATTGTGGAAGAACAAATTGCCTGTGAATTTTACCCAATTTACATCCTATATTCAAATATATAATTGATATAAGCAAAGAAAAGCTAATACTAGTAACTAGATCGCAATATATATAAAGTGAAAAGGAAAACCAAGCAGAACTTAACCAACCAGATGTAATGAAACTACAGCCTCAGAAGAACTACCTTCGGGACAAGTACACATCTACAACAATCTAGTCTGTTGCCATATTTATCACACTTCAACAGATCATCACCACGCATTAGCAAAAGCAACTGTAGAACTATGTTTCAGCTGGTATATAAAACAAACCTTATATTAGCTTCGCTGCGAGAGTTGCAATGTGTCAAGGCATATGACAATTTATGATCAGCAGCAGGGAAATTCTCATTGAATACTTCCAGACGGCCAGTGTAATACATGTAAGTCACCTTATCCCTGATAGGAAACTCCTCAAAATCAAAAATACGAGCAGTTTCAATGCTCCTTATGACACTTCGACATAGGTGAACTGTACCCAGCTTGAAATAAATCTTAAACAACTGGCAAGTCACATATAAAGCTCCGACACGCTTTGGGCCTTTTCCGGCAAGAACCCCAAACACTTTCATGAGAAACGAGCCTGCCCCTTTCAATTTCTCTGGATTTTTCCCAATTGCACCCAATTCCCTATCAGCCTACATTCACAATAATGTAACGTAATCATCTATCTAATATTATAGCTAACAATTTGAATTACTCATTTATAAAAACACAACAGTTCAGATCAATCCAATCTTAATCCAATTTCATTTGCTCCAAAAGTCAATCCAAGATAATTTTCGCACTCACAAAAACATCATCTTCTTTATACGGTCTCTAATGTTAGACAACTTAAATGACACTCTCCAATGCTAGAGAACTTCACTAATTCTCATGTACTTTTCTCTTTCCTACCTCTCTCACTATGCCCACTATAATTTTAAATAGTGTAAATAAGGAAAAGAAAATAAAAAATAAATTATTATTTCAGATATAAATATTGCATCACCAATGTTCAATTTTTGATATGATAGAGTCTGTTTAGACAAGGGTTATTGTTAGCCCTCAAATATAGTATACATGGTTATATAGAATTACTCAAACAGGAAACTATATATATTTCATTCTTACCCTCTCTGCAAGAACCCTAATTTCATAAGCAACCACATGCAATGCATCCAAAGCCCACGCCGAGTCCCAATTCCGAAATTCCTGAATGAAAGCACTGTAATTTCCGCTATTACTGGTGGATATCTACTTGATCAAACCTCTATCCGCTATTACAACACAAAATAATTTTTTCCCAAAATAATCAAAATAGGGGTGAAAATTACTTGGCAGATTTTTCGAATGCCTGGTAAGAATCAACCAGGTTCCCAAGTCGATAATTCTGCAAAGCGCGAAAAAGAGGGACCACAATATCCACATACTGGGAGTACTTCTCAGATTGCATTATCAGTCTATTAGCATCCTGTACCAACAATTCAAAACCCTAATGTTACAAAAAAGTTACAAAATTAACAATAATCGTGAATTTTTCGGGTGGGTATGTATTTATGCGTGTAATAACCTACATACAGACCTGGAAGGTATTGATTGCGTCGGCGAGGGAGAGGAGAGAGGGGGATTCGGAAGAGATGGAGAGGAGGCGCGTTAGGGACGCGCCGTCTTGGGACGAAACGGCCTCGGAAAAGCGGTTTAGATATTCGGTGATTCTTCTGTGTGCTTCTCCCATGCTCATATACGCCATTGCTTCTACGAGCCTTCTTCTACTACTGCTGCAACTCTCTCTCTCTCTCTCTCTCTCTCTCTCTCTCTCTCTCTCTCTCTCTCTCCAAAGAATACTCTACAACTGAGCTTCAAATTTTCAGTGGGCCTTTTGTGTTGATTTTATCATTTCGAGTAAAACTACACAAATAACCCTTTAAACTATGATCTTTATATTAATTAAATTCCTGAACTAATTTTCTAAACTCTAAAATTTTAGTAATTAAGTCATTGAACTAATTTTCTATCACTTGAGCCCCTAAACTACATAAATGACCTTAAACTATTACTTTTGTATAAATTAAGTCCCTAAATTAATTTTTGTATCAGTTTAGTCTCGAACCTCTAAAATTTTAGCAATTAAGCCCTTAAATTAATTTTTATGTCAATTAAGCTCCTAAACTCAAAAATTTTATCAATTAAACCCTCTTGTTAGTAGCCATTAAGTTTTTGGATGAAATATCTCACATGCTCATCATATGAACAATAGATTAGAGGTATTTTAGAGTGGTCGTTAGAAATTTATCAAACAAAGAACCTCATTCCTGACATTCATGAACCGAAACCCTAAATCTAAATCTAAACCCAAACTTCTTTCATACCCATCGAACAAAGAAAATCAACAATCTCTTCGAAGAGTCTACATTTATATAATCTATTTTCTACACCAAATCGAAGAGCTTACTGATCTGTTTCATTAGTATGAAATTAGTCAAATGGCTTAATTGCTAAAAAAATTCAAATTTAAGGGCTCAATTGATATAAAACTTATTTCAGAAACTTAATTGATATAAGAGTCATAGATTAATGGTTATTTGTGTAGTTTACTCTATAACTTTGGTGTCGTTTTAATTTGTTGGAAAAAATACACTTTACTCCCTATAATTAGACTTTTCACATTTTATGTATCTCATGTTTCTAAATAATCACAGAATATTCATATAAATTGTAGAACAAAATACAGAGTCATAGGGATAATTGGGTTTGGTTTGTGTTGGATTTTATCCGAAAGTAAAATTGTTATTTGATTGTAACAAGTGGTGGTGTTATTTCCATAAAGTAAAAGATAGCACACCAGAGTATCGTACCTTTGAGATGATCAAGTTATATATTTTAATTGTTCAAATAAAAAAAGTTATATTTTTAGAGGTGAAATTATAAGTGTTGAAAATTATTCATAATTAAAATGACGTTAGATCAGCTGGTAAGGGACTGTTCTAGCTTAACTAAGGTCTCGAGTTCGAGTCTTGGGAATACAGCTGTGCTCGGTAGGGAGAATTTTTGCCGTCCTTGTGGTTCTACACGGCTTGAATCCAGATTAGTCGAAGTCCAAAGCGGTTTTCGGATACCGGATGGTCTGACCAAAAAAAAAATTTATTCATAATTGATCATAAAATATTATGATCAATTACTAATAATCTCAATCAATTATAATTTTCAATCATATATTTTTAATTGACCAAAAAAAAAAATCATATCTTTTGAAAAACTGTTCAATGTTAAGTATGTGATGCGCGATATGAAATCACTTATTAGAGTATTTCCAGCTCTAAATTTGAGTTTAAATGATTTAAAAAACTTCTCTAACATTAGACTCAAATTTATACCAAATAAATAAATAAAAACTTATTCTAGACTCAAATTAAGGGAGACTTAAATTCTATATTAAATTTTCAACGATAACTTTTTACCATATCCAAAAAAATTCTTCAATAACTTGTTCTTCTACCTCTTCCTACTTCTCTTTTTGACACTGTTTCCATCGCCGACCACTACCAAAGTATTTACAAATCCTTTGAATCATTTTTATCTTTAATATTCTCGATTTCTTATATTTTTCAAAACTCTGATCCCCCACATCTTCATACTATATAAACCCTAAGCCTATTCATCAAATATTTTTTTTTAATTTCTTCGAGTTAAACATTATCAATGGTGCAATTTCAGGGCACCGATTTTTATTGAAATTTCAAGCCTTTACTATCCATAAATTTAAGAAATACGTCATTTTTGTTTCTTTAATCATCCATTTTTGTTGAAAACTATCTGTTTTATGTGTTCTTCAGACTTGACCCAAGTCCAAGTAATTACCTTTTTATTTCTTTATCTGAATTTACAAAAGAAGATAACGGATTAAAACAATCTAGGAATTTTGGGGTGATTTTCTTTTATTTTTTCTGTTTCTTTTTATTGTCAAGTGGTGTTATAACTATATTCAATTTTTTTGAATTACTTATTTGTGGAGAGATATAAAAGTTTCATTTATTTTATCAGATTTTATGATTTGAATGACATAAAAAAATAAGATTTGAGACAATAAGAGAATTCTCTAAAAGATTTGAATAGATATTTGAGTTTGTCTATTAGAGTACTCTATACCAAAATTAAATTTTTTACTCAAATTTAAGTCAAAGAGCATCTCCAACTATAACTCAAATTTAAATTAATAGTCGAGTAAAAAACTTGATTTGATACTAAAGACTCCAATGGACAAACTCAAACTTAAAGGAGAAACTTAAATTTAAATGAGGAAAAACCCAAATTTAAAAGAGAGTAAAGATGATCATATGATCTTTAAAAGAGAGTGAAATCTCATCATTAAAGATTTGAGTAAGAATTTGAATTTCGTTTGATTTGAACAAAAAAAAATAGTCTATCTTAATTTGGTATAAGTTTGAGTCAATTGTTTGAATAATTTTTTAAGTTTTTTTACTCAAATTTAAATTTGAGTCAGGTTTAGAGATGCTCTAAATAATCTAAATTTGAATTATGGTTGGAGATCATCTTATGTGCATAATTTAAATACTAGTCGTTACATGTGCTTAAAGATACTATGTAATAAACAAAAAATTCTTACACAATTGTCCAAATTCAAAAAAAAATGGCATAAAAATATTCATATCAATTATTCTTTTAAAATAACTCGAAATATATCGTCGATCATATCTTCCATATTAATAGAACTATCGTAAAAATATATAAAACTCTTTAAAACAACATCATATATACAAATGCCTCCAAAAAAAAAATACTAACATAATTTACTAAAATTTATAATATTTAAGTAATAAATAAAATTTTGCTCATTTATAAAACTCGTGAATTTATCACACTTACCATCACTCAATCCAATAACATAATATAATTATAAACTCAACCACTATATTTTCAATCCACCATATCCCAATGTAATAAATATTTCAAGCAAAAAATAAAAATAAATTACTAACATAACACAATTAAATTCACAATCTTTAAGTGATTAATAAAAATCAACCAAATCTTACTCATTTATAAATTTTATGAATTTATCATCACTATCACCATTCAACCCCAAATGACTCAATAAAATTATAAATTTAATTACCAAAATTTTAATCCTCCACGTATAAATATACACAGAAACATACTCTCACACATTTATTTTTTGGCTAGCAACAAACATTCCTAACCAATAACTGTTTTTATTAGAAATATAATAATTCAAGTTTTATGATAAAATAATAAATTAATATCAAATTAAAAAATAGGGTAAAAAATACAAACTTTCCCTGAGTTTTGACAATGCAGACACCCCGTACTATTTTATAAATAACATGGAGATCCCTGAAGTTTAAAATTTATTTCATAGAGACGTCATATGTCCCTCTTCCTTCAATATTGCTAACGAAAAGTGATGATTTTATCCCAAAAAATTATTATTTTTATAATTTCCTTTCTCCAACTTCAGAACCCAAAAAAATTAATAAAATAAAATAAGAATTGATTTAGTACCCAAAAATTTGATATAATTTAGTACCCCAAAAAATTGATTAAATGAATTTTAACATTATTTTGATAACAATAAAAATTAATTTGATATTAATTCAACAAAATTGAATATAAATTGGACAAAATTAATTGTCAATTTTTGATAAAAATATATATTAATTTACAATTTAAGGTCATTTCGTATTGAATATTATTTGTTGTTGATTAAACCAACATGAAATTGACCTTAAATTATAAATTTTTTTGTAGTATATAAACTTAAAAATTTGTATTTTAACCCATAAAATTTAAATATAGATTTTTTCATAGCATAGCGTATTCTCTCTTATTATATCATTTGATAAATTTTCTTTTGGTCAAGATTCGACCACACATACTTAAACAAAATTAATTGTTCACCCCATTTTTTTTTAAGAGAATCGCACACCTTTACTTGTTAAACTCAAAAATCTCTGATTCACATGAAAATAAGTAAAAGTAAATTAAAAAGTTGACAAAAAAAATTGAAAAATTGATAGTTCGAATTTTTTAAAAAAATTTAGCAACAAAATTATAACAAATAGAGCAAACATTAAAAATATTAAAAAATAATATATATAAAAACCATTATTAATGAGAATTTTAGAGGATTTTAGGCCCTTTATCAATTAAGACCTAATTTAAGGCAAAGATGTGAAACTCAAATAAAAAGTCCTCAAATTGTGAAAAATGTGTGCTATTTTTTATTTACATTAAGTGTTATTTACAAATTAAAAGCAAATAGCAAAATACATATTGTTAGATATATAAAACTTTGAATTAATTTTATGGAATAAATAATTGCATAACATGCAATTTCATATATTTTAAGGAGTAAACAATAAAAAAATAACACTTGGAAAACAGAAAAAATAAGATAATAATATGAGAGAGAGACAGTATAAGATAGATATAAAAAGAGTTAGATGAGCGATAGGAATCTTAGAAAATTTTGGCATGAGAGCCATCAGATTAATAATCATTAAGCGATCTGAATTGCGAAAAACTAAAGACAAAGAAATTTAGTTGCTTTATTATACTAATAATGCACACGTGCGCTGCACGTGAAAAAAAAATTGATCATAAAATTTGATTATATTTTTTAAAATACAAAGTGTATGAAGATGACGAAACAAAATGCTATTGCTATATGCATTCAATGGTTTCTTGTATCCAATAAAATTTTTTGTCATTACAACATAAGACCAAAGAAAATTCCTAAATATAATTTACTAATTTAAAACTATTCCGCCACCACATAAATTCAAGAAGTGTGGTAACAAAACTAATTCTACTCATAATATAATAACAACTCCTAAAACATTATAAACCTACTAATAATAAACAATTAAATATTACAAGATTAGTTTAATCTCCCACACGTATTAAGCTTTTCATTCCATGAAAGTACCTTTTTTTTCCCATGAAAGTGCCTTTTTTTTTAGACGTTCATTATCACTTTGATGAGAACACCAATTCAATCGAACATAAACTAATTTTAGTTTCAATTCCAAAAACTGATGCAAGTTAGACAAAGGATTTGTACAATGACTATACCCAAATAGATGGAAAACAAAGTAAAAAAAAAAAAAAAAACATACCAGCAATAGAAAAAAAAAATCATACCAGCAATAGGCATGTTCTGACAGAAAGGAAAAAAGTTTACAGGTTGACGACACCAAACACCATCAACCCACCAATCTACACAGTCATAATATGTTTAATATTAAGGGGATAGAGATGCAAGACCACTAATTTTAATAGATTACAAGGTCAAATAAGTTAATAGTGTTACTGGAGAGATAGGATTCTATCTACCTATATACTTCTAATAAAGGAGTCAAAATATTTTAGAAGTCTAACATGTAAGACCAAAGAAAATTCAAAATATTTTACTGAAAAAAAAAATATAGTTTTGACTCTTTACTCTTCTAATATTTTATTATATACCAATGGATAATGAATTTGTGGTTATGTTTATCACCTAAAAAATAGCAATTTTTTTCCATGGAATTAGAATTGTAGTTGAGTTTGCCAATTGAATGAAACATAAGAATGTACTGACAAGTCATAGCGATAAAATTTTATCTAGCAAAAATTTTAGAAATTATAGAGATAAATTTTATCTAGCTAACATGTAGTTATAAAGTTTATCTAGCAAAATTTTTAGAATATTAGTGATAAAGTTTATTTAGCAAAACTTTTGGAAGTCATAAAGATAAATTTATCTAGCTATTATTTTGTGGGCATAATTGCCTTTAAGGTAATAATTAGGGGTGAAATAAGAAATCAATTTTTTTTTCGTAATGCTGACATTTATAAGTAGTATATAGATATAGATAAATATTTGTATGTAATATGAGAGGTAGTTATTAGGAAGTTATTTTAGTTAGTGAGGTAATGATAGAGTATTTGTGGGAATGTTCTAGGTGGTTACTTAGATAATGAAATCATGGATTAGAGTTATTATTAAGATAGTTTTTTATAATCTTATATTTAAAGACCCTTCAATCAATAAAATAAATATGTTACATATTGTGATAAATTTTCTCCTGAAGTTTTGGTCACTAAATTCTTTTCAAATTGTACTAACATATTCAATCCCCTCAAAACAAGTTTTCTTTCCCTGTTCTAATAGCTACAACCCATAGGAGTTTTCCCTTACACATTCTCCTCTACATGCCAGTGAACTGCACAGTAGATAGGGGTCACCTTATCCACTGTAACATCACCATCACCAACAGGTCCGGGGATAGGGGTCACGTTATCCTAATCTCTCTCTATCTCTCTCACACACATTAGGACATATTAGACTCGTTTAATTGTCGTATTAGAAATTGATAGATTAGATAAAATAATTTGGTTTAATACAATACAGAAAGATAAAAGACAAAACTAAATAGGGTATTATAATAATACGTAATTTTATTTAGTGTTTGGTAATACACAACATAAACGTTAGATAATACTTATTTAATCCAATCGGTTATTTGGTTAAAAAATTATTTTATCGTATTAATGTTGAATTAACAAAAATACTATCAGTCAGTGTTTGTTACATTGATGACAATTTGATTTTATCAGTTGGGGGTTATAATGATAAATATGTAAAATAATACGTTTGAATTGGATTATAATACCAACTCTTTTGATGGTATTAAAATGCCTCCATAATACATATCTAATGTATAAAAAATATACGATTATTTTATGTTTTTGAAATTAATATGGTATCAAATTTGCTTACCAAATAAAGTATTAAACCCGATTAAATAAAAAATAATATAATTTAATATTTAATCCCCTCATAATACTTCTACTAAACAAGTCTATTATACTTTACAGAAGTAACGGACTGCATTGTTGGCTCCACCGAGTAGCTGTCAAACCCCATTTGCAACCTAATCTTTTAACAACAACTTTAACAACAAATGTTATTTTAGCTACTTAAAAAGTAATCTTTTTTATTTGATTTATTCACTTTTTAATATATACTCCAACAATTTTTTTTGTATTTTTAACTATTTTTTAAAATATTATTTCTCATTTTTTTATTATTGTTCTTTTCTACAACTCAATTTTGAAACAATCATCGAGTTTGGGGACCCAATCAATTCATCATCAAGATGCCCATTTCGTAAGAGATTGGTGAAGCATGCATTCTGTTGCACCAGTGAACCCATTCAACAAACTCATAACAAGGGCAAGAGAAACAAAGTAAAAAAAACATATATATAATAATGTAACTTATAATTCAAATCATAAAAAATAAACTAAATGACTATTGCTATTCGCGGTTGAAATCGTTTTAAAGTTTACTTTAAAGTTAATCTAACGGCTAATATTAACACTCTAAATTTAATAGGAAAAATTGGCTCCTAAAAGTGTATTTGAAATGATTTTTTAAAAATACTTCTAGAAATTATTTCTCATAAGTACTTTACAAAAAATAGTATTTACAACCGTCCTACCACTATCTCTACCACCACCACCCTCCCACCACCGTCGCCACCATTGTTGTCGCTGCCACCATCGCCCCCACCGCTACAGCCACTGCCACCGCCACCGCCACCGCCGTTCTCGCTACCACAATCATTACCACCCACCACAACTATCACCGTCTCCTGCTACCATCACCTCTCACCCCAATTACACATCGATGCTTAAATTCATTTATTTCTTCTCTATGTTTGTGATTTAACTTTGGATATGAATATAAATATGTTTATTATTTACCATTTTTTATTATATTGTGTCTTCAAGTACAGACAATAACTAATACAATAAAAGAAGAGCTATTTGGGTTGAAGTAAAAATGGGTTTTCTGATTGTGTGCAAGAGAAGAACACTGAGAGAGATCTTGATTTGGGATTGGTGAGAGTTATATTTCGAATTACTGGAAGGAGAGAGACCAAAAGAAAAGATAATGATAGGAAAAGAAATGAAGAGAGAGAAAATAATATAAATTATGTATACAACTTGTAGCAAAAATCTATTTGAGAGCATTTGAACATGTAAAGTTGAAGCATGTTTTTAGCCTTTAATTAGCTAAATTTTAACTATTTTGATACTTTACATAATCCGTTGGAGATGCTATAAGAAATCACTTTCAATATTTTTAACAAGTCCAACTTGATGGCCTTCTGAAACTTATTAGGGCTTGTTTGGATAAATTTTTGAGAAAAGTTTGGATTGACTTCCTCAAATCCTTTCAAACTCAAACCACATTTCACAAAGATGATATTCAACATTGAATTTGGTTCATACCTATGTTTGGTATGCAACACATACACATATAAGACCCACGAATATATCATATTTATTAACAACTATTTATTTTATAAATGACTATTTTACTCTTGATCAATTCAATTCATACTCATGTTAATGGGGTACAATTATCTTTTGCATCCTTAATTCCTTAACTCATCTTTTCAAACCCACCTCCTAGGTTTGACAAAACTCATGATCATGAGTTTAATATTCGAGCCAACTACGGGCTGGGTTTGAGAATCCAAGATTGAATTTTCAATCCAAACATAAGGTTTAGAGTCTTTTGGACTATTTTCTCCAAATCCATCTTGTCAACCCCCCCCCCCCCGGCGGCCAATACCCTTATCAAACAGCCCCTTAGTCTTTTTCCTATGCCTCATTGAGTTTAGAAGTTCTTGAGCTATAGTTTATATAATATTACAACTAAGAAGTAGAGCTGCTGTAAGTATGAGGCCTTCCCCATAGTCCCCAAAAGCATAGGGAAATGGTGTAATTTGAGAGAT
>CM042188.1:42747358-42786075 GCA_023539305.1 Ilex asprella | reverse complement strand
CAAATCAATGAGAACTATTAGATGAGTGGGTCCCATCAACTTTTTTCATTGGGATCCACTCATCCAATGGTTCCCATTGATTTGTGATGCAAATTTGAGATACAAAGCATTACTCATATATATCTATATATATGTGAAATTTTAAAATTCAAATGATACACAAATATCAAAAAGAATATTGAAAATCTCACATTCTAATCTTGAAAATCTCACATTCAATTAAGTATGTACTATTTATGGTAAGGGTAATTATGAAATACATTTTAGAATCTGTATTATTGACAACTATTTGATAAAAAAAAAGGACTTAAAGGAGAATAAGTTTAGAGGTAGTACTTAAAACCAATTTTTTTTTAAGAAAAATACTCACATCCCATTATCTCTATAATCAAAACCAACCACAGACCATAAATCATTGAGACTCGGAATCCATTATTAAAGAAGAAGATGCTAGCAATAGGGTTTATTGCCATTTGGCACTATAATTTCTATTTGAACCCATATCTTATATATTTATACTCTCTATGTACCTAACATTGCTAATCATTACTTTCTCACTCAACCCCACACCAATCTCTATTCAAAATAGCAGACCAACGGGTTTATTTTACGCAACTTAATTAAGTATTTTTTCATCCACGTTTTTTTTTTTTTTTGAATCAAGAACTATTGCTTCACCCTCATCCTTATCCATGTGAAGTAACTGGAAAGTGTCTAGAAGTTGGACGAGATGTGATGGACCACTATTAGACAACGCCATCGGATACAAATATGCCGAAACGACGTTGGTTTCATACCCACAGAAAAGGTATGAGAGAACAAAAACTTGTAAAAAAAATCATTTCTTCCTTCATTTCTTTCTAAAGTGAAGAATGACGGGATGGGCGTCTTATTAGAAGGTCATCCTATTTATAATTTGAAACTAAAACAAATATGTCGAACTGAAAAAAGAAAAATTTACAAGTTCTATTCAAATTAAACATATCAGTCTTTTTCACAATGTGCAATTAAAATTAATTTCTCTATCTCAATTTAAACCAACCAAACTTATATTTGATAAATAACTGACAATTTGTAGACAAAATTATTAATAAAAATACCAATGATAAGATAACACAATTTACTGAATAAGCTTAAGTTAAAAAAAATGTGATTTTCTATTTAATTTGAAAATATAATATGAAAACTTCACAAATGTTTCTCTACTATCAATTGTCTAGATTAGTTTTTATACATAAATATTTTAATAAAAAAAACTATTCTAATTGAAGTACTGAATTATATGAAAATAATATATTTTTTGAATGTATTTTTGTACAAAATATTATTGACATGCTGTAACATTTTCTTTTACATATAAAAACTTTTCACAATTAAAACTAATAAAATTATTTATAAGTTTGACTATATATCACGAAGGCTAAGTGAATTAATTATTTAGTCAATCAAAAAAACATGTTAACCAAATTTTATAAAAAATATAATAAAAATTTTCATCTCAAAAGGAAAAAAAATTAATTATTTTTTTAAAAAAAATATCTATTTAATATTAGTTGCTTTGGGCCTCTAATTGTATCGAGCTACCCAAGCTATTGATTGTGTCGGCAAGGGAGGGGAGTGACGGGGATTCAGAGGAGACCGAGAGGAGGTATGTTTGGTATGTTTTTTGGAATGGGTTTGAATTGGCTTGTCCAAACCCGGGTTTGACTCAAAAATGGGATTCAATATTCAATGTTATCCATACTCATGTTTGGTATGCGCAGCGATATAAAATTATTATGATAATATATTATATGTAAATGACTATTTTGTCTCTTAACTAATTTAATACAAACATAAGTATGAATATATAAAGAGTATAAATGTCATTTAAATGTGAAACCCCAAACCCACATATGAAACCCACCCTCCCCATGAATTTCATGAAACTCATGAACTTGAGTTTTATAACCGGGCCGGATTTCAAATCCTAGGTTTAATATTTGTTATTAAACATGAGTTTAATCCCCAACCCATATTTCCAAATTTCCCCAAACTCTCGTACCAAACAGTCCCTTAAGAACGTGCCCTGCGACGAAACGTCCTCGGAAAAGCGGTTTAGATATTCGGTGATTCTTCTGTGTACTTCTCCCATATGCTCATATACGCCATTGCTTCTACGAGTCTTCTACTACTGCGTCAACTCTCCCTCTCTCCTCTTTCTCTCTCTCCAAAGAATACTCTACAACTGAGCTTCAATTTTAGTAGGCCTTTTGTGTTCATTTTATGTAAAATGCTAAAAATTTGATTTGATACAAAAACTTTCGATAAACAAACTCAAATAAAGGATAAATCCAAATTTAAATGAGTGTAAAACCAAATTTAAAGGAGAGAAAATATGATTATTGAATCTTTAAAAGAATCTCCTTGAAGATTTGGGTAAATATTTGAGTCTCTTTTAATTTGAATAAAAAAAATGAGTTTAACTTGATTTTGTATAAGTTTGAGTCAAAGGTTAAAGCAAATTTTTTAAGTTTTTTTACTCAAATTTAAATTTGAGTCTAAATTTGAGTTAGGATGGAAGATGCTCCAAATTGTCTAAATTTGAATTATAGTTGAAAATACTTTTTTGTGCACATTTTAAATATATTTTTATGGAATATGAGAGGTAGTTATTGTGAAATTATTTTAATAAGTGGAGTAATGATAAAGTATTTGTGAGAAGTGTTCTAAGTGGTTACTTAGATAGTAAAATCATGAGTTAGATTTATTATTAAGATAGTTTCTTATAATTTTAATAGTTATTGCTTGTGTCTAAAGACACAGTAATAAAAAAATAGTTAATAATAAATATATTTGTATTCACACTTAAAATCAAATTACAAACATAAAAGAAATATAAAAGAATCAAAACACCGATTTTAGTGGGAAGTGAGTGGGGACAGTAGTGATGAGAGACGATAATGGTTATGGTGAGTGATAGGGATCGTGATGATGGTGGCAACTGTAGGTGACAACAATGAGAGTAGTGGTGGGTTTTGGATGACGAAGGTAAGGTAGTAGTGGCAGTCATGGGTGATGATGATAGTGGTTGTGAGTGTGGGTGATGGTGAGCGACGATGATGGTGGTTGACAATGGTGGGTTATGTTGATAGGCAGTGACGATGGTGGTGGTGGGCTACGACATATGCTTCCAATGTGATAAGTGGTGACAAATGACGGTGGTGATGGCGATGACAAGTGTGGTGTGGGTGGGTGATAGTGGGTGGCGGTAATGACAGGCGATGACAGTTGTGATGGTAGGTGTGGTGGAGGTGAATTATAATGGCAGACAATGATGGTGGACGGCGACGGATGGTGGTGGGCAATAATGATGATAGTGGGGAGCAGACAGTGGACTACACTGGTAATGGTAACAAATATAAAAATGACATAATAATTGATAATGAGTGACAATAGTCGTAGTGGTGGAGGTGGTGGCTATGGGGCAATGAGGGTAAAGAGTGACGGTAGAGTTGTTGGGGGCGACTGTGGTAGTGATGCGATGGTGGAGGTGACATTAATGGTGGTGGTAATGATAGTAGTGATAGTGATAGTGGCGGAACGATCTTAAACACTATTTTAAAAAAAAAAGTACTCAGGATAAGTTATAAATTCTAGAAATTTTTTATAAAATCACCCCAAACACACATTTAGAAACTTATTTTTCTTATCAAATTAATGCCACTTATTTAACTTAACACCAAATGAAATTCAATTTCATTAAAGTAACATTTCAATTTATTCAATTAACATTAAATTTTATAAAATCAACACTAAATTAACATTTAATTTTATCAAATTAAAATCAAATTAATATTTAAATTTATCATATTAAGACCAAATTTATTTAATTAACATTAAATTTTATCAAATAATATTTAAATTTTTTATATGAAAGATGACGTATGAAAAGTGGTCCAGTGACATTGTGGAAGACAGATGATAACAGAGTAATTAGAAATAGATAAAATTTTGACATTGATTTTATCAATTGTTATTTTACTATAAAATAAATTTCAAACCCCGTAAGTTATAACAAACAATAAAAAACATGAGTAATACTACATAAACTTAAAAATTAGACTTAATAATCACAACTATTGAATAAGTAGTAGATCTCAATAAATACTGAAACACACGGTAAAATCAATGTCTATAATATCTAGTTTGGTTTTTAAATTCATGTAAAATTGCTCAAAAAACATACAACATAAGGAACTTAGGTAATACAAGAAAAAAAAAACCAAAAAGTGTACCTCTTACCCAACAACTTATAAGAACATGAACTTAATTACTTAAAAATCTATTAAGTGTTTTAGATGAAAAAATTTTGTATCTACATGAAAAAATTAAAAATATTTGCATAAAAAAAATGTATGAAAATTTAAAAAAAAATGCTTGAAAAACATTTACAAATATGCAAGAAAAAATATAATTTTTTTTACCAACTTAGGTAGTGTTTGATTGATCACTCTTGAGAACGAATTGAAGAATCATAGTTGACTTCAGTCCCCTTAATCTTCCAACAACTCTAGATCGTTCTAAACCTTCACAAACAACAAAATGTGTGATATATATAGTGAGAAAATAGTTGAAGACATTTTTGTTATATTTACATAAAGAAATATAGTTTTGACATTTTTAAAAAAATTATAATCAAAATGTTACTTTTTTATTGACAAATTTAAAATTACCGTTAATGAGGTATCGTTAATTTGAAATTATAAATCAGAAGGCGTGCAGTAAAATTACAAAATCATAATAAAATATTATTAAATATAAACCTAACTAGAAGGAGTGAATGAAATTATCCCTATACTTTACAGAAGTAGTACACTACATTGTTAGCTCCACCGAGTAGCTGTCAAACACATCCGCAGCCTAATCCTGCAAGAAATCCCATTCAATGATTTTAACAAAGTCCAACTTGATGGCCATCGAGTTTAGGATTTCTTCTTGAGCAACGGTTTATACAATATTACAGTTAAGAAGTTAAAATTTTAATTTATAAAAATATTAATTATTATTTATGTTTGAAGACATAAAATAATAAAAAATAATCAACAACAAATATATTTATATTCACACTCAAAATTAAATTACACACTCAAAATTAAATTAAAAAAATTTAAACACCGATTATAAAAGGAGTGAACGGTGATAGTAGTGATGGTGATAATGACAATCATGGGTGGCAATAATGATGCTAGTGGTAGATTTTTTGTTACGCTAGTGATAGTGACAATCATGGATGACGGCGGTAATAGTTATGGACGACAGTGATGGTGGTTGATAATAGTGGTGGTGGTGAGACGACGATGGGTGGTGGGCAGTGATGATAGAGGTGGTGGGCGACGACGAGTGCTTATGGATGACAGTATGATAACTTGTGGTAAATAGCAGTGATGGTGGTTATAGGAGTGGTTGGGGGTGGTGGGTAACAATGGTGGGCAATGACAATTGGTGATGGTGGCAAGTTTGATAGGGGTGGGTGACAATGGTGGGCAATGACAATTGGTGATGGTTGTAAGTTTGATAGGGGTAGATGACAGTGATTGGCGGCGATGGTCAATAATGATGGGTGGTGGTGAGCAATAATGATAGTTGTGGGTGTTGATGATGAGCAACGATAATAAATATAAGAATGAGATGAAAATTGTGGTAGGTGGTAGCGATGGTCGACGATAATAACAATCGGTGGTGGAGCAGTGACAGGGGTGGTGGTGGGATGGCAACAACAGTGGTGGCAGCAACGGCGACAATGGGGACAACAACAGTTTTGGTGATGGTGATAGTGATGGTGGTGGTGGTGGTGGGGTAGTTGGTGTGGTGATGGCAGTAGAGTGGCGATAGTGGTGGTGGCAACGACATCGGTGGAAGTGGTGATTGTTATGACAGAGGTGGTGATGGGGTGGCAGCAACGACGGTGATAGTGGGATTGTGGGGATGGCAGTGGTAAAGCAGTTCCAAATACGATTTTTTATTTTTTTTAAAGTATTCATAAGTAGTTTTCAGTTTTAAAAATATTTTTAAAAAGTCACCTCAAACACACTTTTAAAGACTTATTTTTCCTATTAAATTTGAGGTGTTAATTTTAACCATTGGATTAACATTAGAATAAAATTTAAACATATGTTTACCGCGAAAATTAAAAGTTATTTTGTTTATTTTTTTATATTTAAATTGTATTGTAATTTATTATATAGATAACACTCAACTTAGAGACTTAATTTATAAATGTAGGTCAAGCCCACCATAGGATGGAAAAAGTTAAGTCAGGTCATTCGCACCATTTTGAGAGACTCGGTCCAGCACTAACACACGAGAAAATCTCCATAAGACGCGTATGTCGCCACCTCCACAAAACTGTCTCACTTATTACGGGAAAGGCGACACCTCTATCGAACTACTTCACTTATAACAAGAAAGACACCTCAATCTATTAGGAGATGCCTAAAAATTGTAAGTCTAACTACACAAGGGGACATTTCTCATATATCACTCACATCTAAACACTCTGAACCGCTTGAACAATAAAATATTCAAGTCATTCTAACTCTACACAACAAAATAAGTCATCTTAACTGAATCACTTTAATTGTGCTTTATATTTATTCACTCTCATCATTTATTACTGTATCTAATTTTGTCCAACATACTAAACCCAATTCATATGTCTACACTAAACAAAGACATTTACTACTCTAATAGTTAGTCCCTAAAAACTGAATTTCATTTATACGAATAAAGAAACACAAAAAAGTCATTCACAATTGAAGGTCAAAAAAACTATAAAAAAAAAGCACTGACACTGTAAATCCCACTAATTCACCTCTATTTTTCTCTTATTTTTTCTCTGTTCATTTTAACTTTAAATCTATAAACATTTTAAATCCTACTAAGAAGTCTCAATAATTAATTTCAATCAGAAATTTTAATTTCAATAATTTGGACCTATGATTCAACCCATAAAATTATAAACTCAAAAAATCAAAAGTAAAAAAGAACTAAAAATATAAAAAAATAGTAATATTATTTGAACCTAAAAAGTTGACTTAATTTGTTAATATAATGATGTGACTTCATTAGAACTGTTGAATCAAACACTAAGTTCTAATATTTGATAGAATCCATAATCAATCTAAAGATAATAGTAAATTAAATCAAGAAATTAGGTTAAAAAATTAGATCCTAACATTGCTCTAAAAAAATCTACTCAAAAGTGAAGTCGTATTTACCCTCACACATTTACTCTCTCTCTCTAGTAAAAAATAAACACAAAAATTAAAACATCTCTCTCCACGACACTGACTCAATTTCCCTCAATCATACACATAAAAAATTAAAAATAAATTATTTTTAAATAAAATTTTAGTATTAAAAATAAAAAGTCTTATTAAGTATTATCATTGTAGGCCTCAAAATATCTTGTGATGCCCCTAAAGTGGCTATTACTAACTTTTTTTTTCCCTCA
Source organism: Ilex asprella (assembly GCA_023539305.1). NCBI lineage: Eukaryota > Viridiplantae > Streptophyta > Magnoliopsida > Aquifoliales > Aquifoliaceae > Ilex > Ilex asprella. The sequence continues at coordinate 42,778,580 of CM042188.1, read as the reverse complement.
ATTAGTCGGTGCATGCAAGCTACCAAGTTCAATATACACAATTTCAATATGCTACAAAACGAAACTAATACATAAAAATGACAATTTTGAAACTAAATCGAGGATAAACAGAGATAATTTACATCGTTCATAAAACAACAATGAGTTCGTACTTTTTTCGATAAACTTTTTTAAGATAATAACTCTTAAACTATAAATTGAACTTTTTAATTTTTTTCCTCAAGTTATACAAATACATGAGACCATATTCGAACAAGTCAAATACGTTAAAAATTATAATTAAAAAATCATAAAGGATATAAATTTTAAAGATAAAATAATTATAACATCACCTTTAAAAGATGTAATCTGACCTACAAAAATAATAATTTTTTCAATAGATTAACTAAATTATTTTTATATAGAATTATCCCTATCATACGTTTTGAAAAATATCCCTAGCGTTAGTGTTTCATGTGTAATACGGGTGTGACTATTCTCACCCCTTAAATCTCTGTACCCACCCCATTTATTTTTTTTACTTCAAAATAATAAGTTTACCTCATTCATACTCACCCTGTTTATATTTACTAATTAAACACCGAATTCATTCAATTTTAGTGTATTATTTAGTTTTGATATATTATTTCAGTACAAAAATATTTCAAAAATAGAATAAAATAAACAATTTATTTTTAAAATATTTTTTAAAATACCTCAAAATATTTCAAAAATATTAATAAAAATATGTTAAAATATTCAAAACAACTCGAACTATTTTAAATCACCATACACATAATAAACCCACAAAAAGGAGCGATTTTGACTTTTTATTAGTTGATTTGTGTGGATTTACGTGTCTCAAATAGCCATTACAAATTTGAGTTACATAATATTTATTTATTTTATTTTTTTGAGTCAAGCTCGGTATAAAAACCACTACTTCCAACTCTAGTGGACACCCACATTCACTCATTGTTCAAAAAAAATTAAAAAAAAAAAAAAGGCATCCACTCTGTCTCCTTTCATTACATCAATTTGTTCAATTGTGTCTATTTAATTCTTAAACTACTGAATTTGAATCTATATGGTTCAATCTCAAACAAATTGGGTCATGCGTCAGTTACGTGAGACAAAATAGACATAAAATTATGAAATATATAATTGGACCATTAAGATTCCAATTAAGAAATCTTACGGATTAAATAGATAAAATTAGAAGATTGAAAACTAAATAAATATTAAACACATATTTTATAAATTAAAAATATATTTTACCCTAAATTATATAAAATAAATGCGCATGATAAGGGCCTACCTTCTTGAACTCTGCAAAAGCCGCCGACAGTTTTCCATATCTCATCTCATTCTCCGACATCCATAAATCATTGAGAATCGCAATCCATTATTAAAGAAGACGCTACCAATAGGGTTTATTGCTATTTGTTACTATATTTTTCCCTCCTATAACGTGGCTAATCATAACTTTCTCACTTAACCATTACAACAATCTCCATTCAAAAAACAGACCAACGGGTTTATTTTAATTTTACGCACATTTGTTATGTGCTTTTTTATCCACGTGGACGCACTACTATAATTAATAATGTTTTATGTCTTAAATTGTAAGACTAGTCTATGGTATTAAAGAAAAATATTTATAATTTATATGTATTTTTATAACTGTTATAACACTTACCATCCAAAAATATTTGGATTGCAATTACGATAAAAGTTGATGATGCACAAAATCGTGTTCGTGCGAGATCAACAGTCACTAGAGAGATTAATGAGCAATCAATAACAATTAATAAAAAAATAATAAATATAGGTCAACACAGGAGATTTATAGTGGTTCGGTCTCGAATGACCTACGTCCACTCTTCGAACGGCGACGATGGCCTGGCGTATTTTATTGATCAACGGTGGTACTCCAGAGAGTTTACAATGAGTCTAAAGAGAGAGTGTGTAGAGAGCTTTTAGAGCTTGCTGAGTGCAACTAGTGTAGTGTATGTGTCTCAAGATTCATCGTGCCCTTTATACAGTGAGGGCTTACATTATACAGACTCACCAAGGCGGTGACATAAGGGAAAAGTCTCCCATCAATTTGGTAAGTACAAACATGGTAGGAGTGAGCCTCTTTGGAAGGTAGAGTTATGGTAGAAGTAGACTTCTTTGGAAGGTAGAATTACGGTAGGAGATCTCCGTATCCCGAGTCTTCCTCCACGTGCTCCTATTTACTCGGATGTCATTTTGGTGTGGAGTGTGCTCACGCTTAGCCTTGGACTTGAGTCTTGAAGTAAAGAGAAGACGAGGAGGAGAAAGAAAGATAGGAGAGGGCCAAAGTGGGAGGCGCCCACTTGGCCTCCTATGGGCGGCGCCCAATTGGAGAGGAGTGGGCGGCGCCCCATGGGGGGGTGTCCTCACCTCACTTCGTTGTTCAACTCCTCCTTCTCTTGGCTTCTAAGTAACTCATTCAATTTCATAATTCATCTTTCTCTCCCTCGTACTCCTTGGAGGATGATAGTGAGTTTGGCTTGGTCATGATCTTGAACCTTGAGCTCGGGCTTGCTTCGGAGTGGGCTTGGTTGTCTTGAACTTGAGTGAGGAGGCTGGAGGAAGGAAGAAGAGGAGACGCCCGAAGGGGAGCCAACCCAAGCCGACGCCCAAGGGTGCCTAGGCGACGCCCAAAGGGGGCATGGGCGGCGCCCAAGAGCCTTCGGCCTCTTGGGTGTTGTCCTCTTGACGCCCATGCCTTCTTGGAGGAGCTTGGGCGTTGGCCACTTGATCTCTTTAGACTCCCATCACTATTCACCTCCGAGTCACTATTCACCTTCGATTTATTATTCACCTCTGATTCACTATTCACCTCTGAGTCACTATTCACCTCCGAGTCACTATTCACCTCCGGTTCATTATTCATCTCCAATTTATTATTCACCTCCGATTCACTATTCAACTCCCTTTGACGGGTGGACTCAACTCCATGGGTCTTTTAGGCTCTTCTATGGGCTTCTTCGATTCCGTTCGGATTGGACCTTAGCTTAGTAAAATTCGGACTCATCATTTGTCCCCCATGCCCCAAGCCTCTGAATCTTGCTAGAGGAAGGGGTTGAGGGCATGTGTATCTTCTTGAGTAGGAGTTTTCTTGCTCTTTTATTCTGGAAGATTTGTCTCTTCTTCTGATAGCTCATAGTTTCTGATTTTAGGAGCTCTTATTGGTGGAGAGATGGTTGAGACTCTTTTTGCTTTTTAGAGTGGAGTCTCCCCTCTTCTCAAGAGGATGATGCCCCAATGCTTCTAGTCAAGGTCTGGTTGCTAGGTTGCTTCTTGGGAGATGGGTCTTGGTGGTGCCCCCACTATTTTTCAAACTGGGGCTTCCGTGCTAGCCTTTGTATGTTATAGGAGCTGAGACTCCTGTGCGGTCTTTCTGCGGGGATTGTAGCTCCATATGGCTTGGTGGGCATGCTTTGACTTGACTTCGGTTAAGACGTTTCAAGAGCCTGTCTAGAGATGGCGAAGACAATGTTATTCAAAACATTAAATTATTTACCATGATTACCCGGAGAGATAGGCAAGTAGTTTGTGTGAGAGCAAAGACAGTGTTGTGGGCGTCTCGAGAGAAGGCCGCAAGAGCTGAGGCCGAGCTACGTATAATCTTGGAGATGACTGTCGTAGCAGAGGTGACTACTTGCATGAGAGCAGAGTCATAGGCCGAGCTACGTGTAGTCTTGGAAGTGGCTGCCGTAGCAGAGGCTTACAAGGTAACTTGCGTGAGAGTAGAGTCATAGACCGAGCTACGTGTAGTCTCGGATGATGGCTGCCGTAACAGAGGCTTACTAGGCATGTCCTGCACTTCCTCTTTGGCTTTGTGCTTGGCTTTCTGACTTACTGGTTCTTTGCAGGTCTCCCCATTGACAGGTCCGTAGTAGATGAGGTCTTTGCCTCTAGGGTGGCGCCCATTCCTGCTCCTCCTTCTAAGAGGGCGAAGTCTGCTGCCCCTGTTTTTCTCGGCTGAGGCCGGTTGACCCAGCAGGTTCTGTACCGACTGAGTTTGATGATACTCCATCTTCTTTTTCAATTTATGTCTCCCCTTCCCCAAGACAAGATTCTGGTACCGCTGTGGGGGCTGAGGTGCCGGCGCCGCAATCCACCGTGATGGAGGTGGAGGTGGCAAAGGAGAGATTCAGTGCCTTGGTGACCGATGTTAAGGCCAATGAGATTGCCTCTCGGGGTCCTGAGAGCGTAGTCAATGCCGCTGTAGAGAGCATTACTCTGGTACGCTCTGTCCCTCTGTTTTGTATTTAGCATGTCTGGACTTAGCTCTTGGCTTTCTTTATACTTGAATGTCCATAGGTGATGGCTACCTTGCCTGCCTTACTTAGCAATATGATGATGATCGGGGAGACAGTTCTTGGCGAGGCGAAGGAGAGACTGCTGAGAAACAGCTTTGCAGCTGCTGAGATGAAGCTTTCACTTGAGCAACAGACACGAAAGAATGACGCACTGCTAGCTCGACAAGCACGAGAAGATGTCGAGAAGCGATTTGAACTCGAGCGGAAGACGCGAGAGAGCACCGCTGAGCAGTTGAAGCTATCTCAGAGGAAGGTTGCTCAACTTTGGGCTGACCTTGGCGTAGCACTTAGGAAAGCTACTAGTGCGGAGGCGCAGAGGGATGCTATTGAGAGGGCTAGGGTCAGTGCCTTCATTGACGGCTACGAGGAGCTCAGGAGGAAGACCTCTGTAGCATACCCTTACTGTGATCTTTCTGATCTCAGGCCTCAGGAGGCTCTTGAGTCCGATGATGAGGACTATGTGAGTGATGACAGTAAGAGTCATTGAGAGTGGACTATGCAAATGATAAGCTGAACGTCTGAGGCTGGTTCCATTTAGATGGAGATGAGGATGGCTCTGCGGAGCTGGACGTCAGAGAGTCCTTCCACTGACTCATTCCAGTGAGATGGAGTTGAGGAGGGCTCTGCGGAGCTGGACGTCAAAGACTCCTTCCACTGACTCATTCCAGTGAAATGGAGTTGAGGAGGGTTCTGTGGAGCTAGACGTCTGAGGCTCATTCCATTGAGGTGGAGATGAGGAAGGCTCTGTGGAGCTAAACGTCTGGACTCATTCCATTGAGATGGAGATGAGGAGGGCTCTGTGGAGCTGGACGTCCGAGACTCCTTCCATTGACTCATTTCGATGAGACAAAGTTGTGGAGGGCTTTGAGGAGCTTGACGTCTGAGGCTCATTCCATTGAGATGGAGATGAGGAGGGCTCTGTGGTGCTGGACGTCTAAAACTCCTTCTATTGACTTATTCCGGTGAGATGGGGTGAGACTCATCATCTAGAGCACCTTCAAGTGGAGCGTCCGATATAGAAAGGGCGAGACCTCTCGTCTGAGAGACGTCATAGGGGGCGCCATCATGGAAAGGGCGAGGCCGTCATGGGGCGCCTAGGGTGAAGGAGACGAGACCCCTAGTCGGCATCACAAGGTGGAGAGGGCGAGACCCCTCGTCTGCATCATGGGGCGCCCGAATTAGAGAGGGTCAGGCCGTCATAGGGCGCCTCTGGTGGAGAGGGCGAGTCCCCTCGTCTAAATCATGGGGGCGTCCGAGTTGGAGAGGGCGAGGCCGTCATGGGACGCCTCTAGTGGAGAGGGCGAGACCCCTTGTCTGCATCATGGGGGCGCCCGAGTAGGAGAAGGCGAGGCCGTCATGGGGCGCCTCTGGTGGAGAGGGCGAGTCCACTCATCTGAATCATGGGGGCGCCCGAGTTGGAGAGGACGAGACCGTCATGGGGCGCCTCTGAATCATGGGAGCGCTCGAGTTGGAGAGGGCGAGACCCCTCCTTGGCATCATGGGGGGGCCATAGGTGGAGAGGGTGAGACCTCTCGTTTCAACGGCGTCATAAACGCGCCCAAGGTGGAGAGGGCGAGACCTCTCGTCTGGGTGCCTGGTGTTAGGTCATAAGCTGTTTAAAAATAAAAACAAGACAGTTACAAACACGATAATTATCAATTTTTATTTCATAAAATTATAAATAACCAAATAAATCAACAATAAAAATAGAAAAAATCTAGAGATATTCGGCGTCTCATAGATGGGCCAATGTTTCCTTGGTGGGGTTATAGTTGCATCATCTTCTTAGCCTTTAGGCAATCGTCTAGATTTCTCCGAGGAGTTGTTGGCGTTCGACATCGTCCTGGCCTTGGCCAGGCGGTGGAGCTTGTCCTCTCCCAGCAACGTACTGCCTCAATCGGCCACATTGTATGAGCTCTTCGATCTACCTTTTAAGGTCAAAGCAATCATCCGTGTCATGATCGTGGTCGCAGTGGAAACGACAGTACCTGCTGGGATTCCGGCACTTGGGGTTAGACTTCATCTTTCCCGGCCAACGGACGGTGGGGTCATCCTGTATCTAGAGTAGGATGTGCTCCACTGAGGCATTAAGTGGAGTGAATGGCTGACGGTCTCTCGGAGGCAATGATCCTAGACGGTCCTTTACAGGGACCCTTTCGACTTTCTTTCTCTTATTATCAGTTTCCCTTCGATTTTCTCGGTTGTCTTTCCTTTTCTCCCTTTGGGAGGACTCTCCCCTGCGGGCTCTGGTGACGTCCTCGGCGTTCATGTATTTTTGGGCCCTTGTCATCTGGTTCCTCAATCTAGAGGACCTCCTTATTGAAGCCGGTGAGGTAGTTTCTGAGGCTTTCATCCCTATCCTGCTTGATGCTGAGCAAATAGATCACTTGTCTCTGATGTCGGCGTCCCCCAATGAAGTGGGAGACGAAGGACCTGTTGAGCTCTCCGAAGGAGTGTATGGAAGAGGGCCTGAGTTTGGAGAACCACTGACGAGCGGACCCCTTCAAGGTGGTGGAGAATGCTCGGCACATGATCTCCTCAGGTACATTATGGAGTTGCATGAGTGACTTGTAGGTATCCTGATAGTCGAGGGGGTCTCTGTTGCCATCGAAGGTCTCGATGTTGGGCATTTTGACTTTCGAAGGCAATGGGTAATTGACAATATCAGGGATAAAGGGCGTGTCAGTGCGTCTTACCAAGTAGTCCACAGGTGTCGGCGCTTGCGCCTTGATGGCGTTGAGGGCGTCATCGAGTTGATTTTGCACCTCCTCAATCTTCTCGCCCCACTGATTGGGGACATCCTGGTGATGGTACTGACTTTCATGGTCTCCATACTGGCTCTCTCCCTCGTTCTCATACGCAGGTACGTGCGAATGGTGAACACGCGAGCTCCCTGCGCGGTGAGGAAGGATCGGTTGACGAGGGACTCCCTGGCGTGGTGCTGAAGCATTCCGATGAGGGACTTGGCGTCCGGATAGGACAGACAATGGTTCCTCTCCCGTCGGAGGGCGTTGGACTCCTTCAACAGGGTGATGGGTGACTCCTCCTTGAGAGAGCATCAACTGGATAATCTGCTAATTTTGGTTCACCAGCAGCTGCATGGTCTGCAGGAGTTGTTGTTATGAGCTATCGGCGGGAGTCGCCGTAGCATAGGGTCATTCGGGTGCGAAGGGAGGCGGAGCCTCCTCCCGGTGCACAGGGTTGTTGTCTCTGGGTTGATGAGACCTCGATCTGGTGGTGATTGTCATAGATTGCGAGAAAGATAGGAAGACTACTTCGGTTCCCACAGACGGCGTCAAACTGATGATGCACAAAATCATGTTCGTGCGAGATCAACAGTCAATAGAGTGATTAATGAGCAATCAATAACAATTAGTGGCAAAACAATAAATATAGGTCAACACATGAGATTTATAGTGGTTCGGTCTCGGATGGCCTACGTCCACTCTTCGAATGGCGACGGTGGCCTGGGGTATTTTATTGATCAACGGTGGTACTCCGGAGAGTTTACAATGAGTCTAGAGAGAGAGTGTGTAGAGAGCTTACTGAGTGCAACTAGTGTAGTGTATGTGTTTCAAGAGGCATCGTGCCCTTTATACAGTGAAGGTTTACATTATATAGGCTCACCAAGGCGGTGAGGCGATGACGTGAGGGAGAAGTCTCTCGTCAATTTGGTAAGTACAAACATGGTAGGAGTGAGCCACTTTGGTAGGTAGAGTTATGGAAGGAGTAGACTTCTTTAGAAGGTAGAATTACGGTAGGAGATCTCTGTATCCCGAGTCTTCTTCCACGTGCTCCTATTTATTCGGATGTCATTTTGGTGTGGAGTGTGCTCACGCTTAGCCTTGGACTTGAGTCTTAAAGTAAGGAGGAGACGAGTAAGAGAAGGGAGGATAGGAGAGGGCCAAAGTGGGAGACGCCCACTTGGCCTCCTATGGGCGGTGCCCAATTGGAGGGGAGTGGGCGGCACCCACTTGGTGTGGAGAGATGGGCAGCGCCCCAAAGGGGGTGTCCTCACCTCACTTCGTTGTTCAGCTCCTCCTTCTCTTGGCTTCCATGTAACCCATTCAATTCCATAGTTCATCTTTCTCTCCCTCGTACTCCTTGAAGGATGATAATGAGTTTGGCTTGATCTTGATCTTAAGCCTTGAGCTCGGGCTTGCTTCGGAATGGGCTTGGTTATCTTGGACTTGAGTGAGGAGGCTGGAGGAAGGAAGAGGAGGAGACGCCCGAAGGGAAGCCAACCCAACCAGGCGCCCAAGGGCCTTCGGCCTCTTGGGTGTTGTCCTCTTGACGCCGCGCCTTTTTGGAGGAGCTTGGACGTTGGCCACTTGATCTCCTTGAACTCCCGTCTTTATTCACCTTCGATTCACTATTCACCTCTGAGTCACTATTTACCTCCGATTCACTATTCACATCCGTTTCACTATTCACCTCCGATTTACTATTCACCTCCGATTCACTATTCATCTGCGATTCACTATTCACCTCTGATTCACTATTCATCGCCAATTTACTATTCACCTCAGATTCACTATTCAACTCCCTTTGACGGGTGGACCCAGCTCCATGGGTCTTTTAAGCTTTTCTATGGGCTTCTTTGACTCCATTCGGATTGGGCCTTAGCTTAGTAAAATTCGGACTCATCAAAAGTGATAAAAATAACTATAAAAATTATAAAACAACCACAAAAATAGTATAAAAGCACATATTAAAAAGTAGTAAAAAATTAAAAGGCTACACCGATTCACTCATTCATATCAATCTGAAATTTAAAATTTGAAAATATTTTGAGAAGAGTAATACTTTGTATCTCAAATTTGAATCTCAAATGTGCATTCCAAATTAAAGTGAACCATTGGATAAGTGGGTCTCAATGAAAAAAATTGATGGGACTCACTCATCTAATAGTTCCTGAAGGGACTCATGACAGATTCAGCAACCCCCAGGGCGACGCGTGGACAGAGACAAGTGATGGAGAGCCGAGGCATGAGGCCGAGAACATTAATGAAGCCGAGAGGGGGTATTTTCGCAGAACCGAGTACAACCTCTGACAGACAATTAATGCAATTTGACCCAGCATTTATGGCGATATAAGTGACTCAGACAAGGCATTTAACGAGCATCTGCACCTACCAAGACTCAAACTGACAACCATGAGTGGGCACATTAATGGCTAGGAGTCCAGGCACAGAGCTACAAATAATAGCCTTCGAGACGCCGACTATTATGAAATAAGTGTCAGACGCCGTTCATAGATACTCAAGTGCTCGGCGTGGACCCGAGGTCCGGTCCGAGGCGCCGAACATTGATGAAACGGGAATGCAAGTGGGAATCAATCATCACGCTTGGACAAGTCTGAAGAGCATTAACTACTGGGAGGACCTCTGTGTCAGAGCAATCATTTCAAGCCCAAATATAAATACCCTTCAAAAAAATGAACTAAGGTACGCAAAATTGAACCCTTGAACTGAGTGAATTAAGCTTGATCCTTCTTCCCTTGCTGACTTAAGCTTCAGAGGAGATAAGCCGGGCAGACGTCTGGCTCCCTTTTCTTAACCTTGTGATTGTTTCAAGGTTCACCAGTCGTAAGATCGCTGTCTCGAAACAATTGCAGGATCAATCCCGTGTAGTTGCCATTGATTTGAGATGAATATTAGGGATACAAATTTGGGATTTATAGCATTGCTCTTTTGAGAAAGGTAACGTTATTGCTTATAAATAAACCACCACTTCCAGCTCCCTAAGACACCAAAATTTCAAACCTTCTCCTTCCATCCGAAGATTCCGACCGACCCTCTCTCTGTCTCTCTCTCTAACATGGGTGGATATTCACTCATTCCGACACCTAGCTCCACTCAAGGAGAAGACTTGCCAAACTCAACCACGGCTTTTCTCTCCTGTTCCAGCGAGACAGGATCTACATCAACTCCACCAAAACACACCACCTCTACAACGGTCCCCTTCATTTCTTTCCTCCTGGCCATCACCACCTGCTTATCTCTTTCCGTAGCCGCCGCGGCCTTGCCACCTCATTCTCATCAACTAATTAAAAACTCCGAACACATCGCTAAATTTTCCCGTCCACTCACCAAACTCAAACACCCAGTTGTTATTTTGATCTCATCTGATGGGTTTCGATTCGGATACCAATTCAAAACCGATACACCAAATATCGATAACTTGATTAAGAACGGAACCGAAGCCGAAGAGGGTTTGATTCCAGTTTTTCCATCTGCAACATTCCCAAACCATTACTCCATTGTCACTGGTTTACACCCTGCTTATCATGGAATTATCAACAATCGTTTTTTCGACCCCAAATTAAACGAGACTTTCACACGCCCCACTGGGAGTAATGTGTCCAAGTGGTGGTTTGGTGAGCCTCTGTGGGAGACTGTGGTGAACCATGGTTTCAATGCTTCAACATATTTTTGGCCTGGTTCTATGGCAAGTAAAGGTAAATGGACTTGCCAAGAGTACTTCTGCAAGCAGTTTAACGAATCTGTACCGTTTGAAGAGCGAGTGGATGGTGTGTTGAACTACTTTGATATGCCCAATAGTGAAATTCCTGTCCTCGTGACTTTGTATTTCAAGGATCCAGATGCTCAGGGTCACGAAGTTGGACCCGATGATCCAGAAATCACAGAAGCTGTTGGTAGGATTGATAGTATGATTGGAAGGTTGATCCAAGGTCTGCAAAAAAGAGGGGTCTTTGAAGATGTTCATAAGTTTTGGTTGGTGACCATGGCATGGTGGGTACGTGTGATAAAAAATTGATCTTACTTGATGATTTGGCACCATGGATTAAAATTTCAAGCAATTGGGTTGAGGCAGATAAAGCACAGCTGGGTATTCGCCCACCCGCCGGTTATTCTCCGGCAGATGTGGTGGCGAAGATGACCAAGGGATTGAAAGAAATAAATAATGGGAAGCATTTGAAAGTCTATCTCAAAGAGAAGCTGCCTAAGAGGCTACATTATGCGGCCAGTGATCGAATTTCGCCGATAATCGGGTTGGTGGAGGAGGGGTTTACCGTGACACAATCGAGACCGGGTGGGGAAAAGTATTGTGGAGGAGCACATGGGTATGACAACAAGTATTTCTCAATGAGATCAATATTCATCGGCCATGGTCCTAGGTTTGCTAGGGGCAAGAAGGTCACCTCGTTTCAGAATGTTGAGATTTACAACGTAGTTACATCAATCCTCAAAATAAAGGGAGCTCCCAATAATGGCACAAAAGGGTTTCCCAATAAAATTCTCCTTCCTAGGCACTAATATCGAAGTGAGAAGTGAAGATTTCAGCCACAATAAGATGTGAGAAGTTAAGGCATGCACATCATTAGCTGAAACAAATTAGTATTGTGTTGTCAAATAAGTGGGGTTTTTAATGTGGCATTGTTGCCTAATGGTATGGTTTGGTCTCTATGTTCTTGGTTCCATGTATTTAAAGAATGGGCGGGACTATTGTCACTCTACAAATCTTCATTCACATCTTATTTAATTTTTCATTATCATATTATTAAGTCCACTCCTTTTATACTTACCCTATTAATAACTAAACTCACTCCATATTACATACATCCCATTAATAGTTAAACTCACTCATTTTATGTATACCCTCTTAATGAAAGAAGTCATCGTAAAAAAGAACTAATGAAATAAGACAATTAATTTAAATGCATAAATATATTGACAAAAAAAGGAAAAAAAATCAAACAAAAATGAAACAAGAAAAAAAAAAACCAAAAAGGAAACAAATAAAAAAAACAAGCATGCCAAAACAAGTGAAAAAAAGAAGAAGAAAGAAGCAAATTAAAACAAGGAAAAAAATCGAACAATGATTAAAAAACCGAGCTAATTAAAATTCGCTTTTTTAACATATTAAAATTTGAGTCATTAAAATTCAATTTAAGTTGATTAAATTTTTTTTACGAATTAAAATTCGAGCCAATTTGAGCTTATCCTGAACTGTTAGCAATGAATTAAAATTCGATTCAAGTAAATTAAATTTTTTATTTTTTATTTATTAAAATTCGATTCAAGTTGTTTAAAATTCATTTTTTAAGTATTAGAATTTGAATCAACTAAAATAAAAAAAAATATGTATCAAAATTCAGACCGATTAAAAATTAATTTGAGTTGATTAACTCAAATCGAATTTTAATCGTCTCAAATATTAATACGTAAAAAAATTCATAAAATAAAAAAATCTCATTGAAAATATGTATATCTAGAAGAGGGTGTGGATGATTTTTTTTCTAAAATATATTACGGATAATTTATTAGTGAGAATGACCTTTAAGATATGATAAACAAGAAAGGATGTAACTGAAATTTTTCCTTGTTTTGTTTGTTCTGCACTTGTTCAAATATAAGGGTGACAATTTTTGATACCATTAGAAATTGACACGAAATTAGTGAGTTATTGCTCACCATTTCTCGACATAAACCCATAAGAGACACGACCCCTTCCATACATACTTTACCCATATTAACCAAGCATCGGGTTTAATTATCAGAAGATATAATATATATATATGGTCAAATAGTTCTAGGTTAAAATAGCAAAAAAAAAATTGCTCATAAAATTTTCGGAGGTTTTCTATAATCAAATGCATTGTTGTGCTCAGATTTTAATTTTTAATCATTGTGGATGTTTTATATTAATTTGATAAAGATAATTTAGTGCTTATATCAATTTTTCTATATTTTTCTTGAAGATGCACAAAAGTGAATTTATGTACCACGCAGATATAGAGTGATTCAATCAGAGTGACCTACTCTACTTTGACGGCGACAGCAGTGGCCATATGACTTTATTAATAAAATAGTAGGTAGGAGAGATAGATGGAGTAAAAGTAAGCTCTAAGTGCAGAAACGTAGTTCTGTAAAAGGTGTAATTGAGTAAAAAGGTTTTCCTCGTATGTGGAGAGCATACAATTTATAGACACAAAACCTTAGTTGAGACGGTGGCGTGAAGAAATAGGTGACCATACCTTCATAGTGAATAGCTACAACTAAGGATTGGTACAATTAAAAATAATCTTGATCTTCGAATAATTGTCCAAATATTTACTCTCTATGTGCGCTAATCTTTCTAAACTCTTAGAATCTTGGACTGGACCGAATTCAAGAGTTGGGTTTAACCTTCCTTTTAGCTAATTTGAGTTTTACCTCATTAATTGGGCCTGACCCAGTTCGATCTAAGCTTATATTGCTTCTAACAAAATTTTCATTCTAATCAAATACATATAAAAAAATAATTTTTTTTTCTTTCACTTCCTTTTTTATCGTTTTCACTTTCATCGTCTACTTCTTTCTAACCAAACGAATAGTAGGAATAACCCATAGGAGTTTTCCATTATACATTCTCGTCTACATGCCAGTGAATTGCACAATGGATAGGGGTCACCTTATCTTAATCTCTCTCTCTATCTCCCCTCATGAGGACATATTATACTTACTGTTGAAGATAGAGCAGCCTAGTTTATTAGGGTTTATTAATTTTTTTCATTTTTACTTTTTTATCCTTATTGTAATTTTCATTGGCTATATATACGGAAACTCTACACTTAATTTGTATCCCTTTAATTCACCAATACATCAAGTTGGTATCAGAGTTAAAACCCTAACTCTAGCCCCTTCCTCCTCACGTCACAACCAATAGCCCCCACCTCTCCACCACATAACAAGTCGGCCCAATATTAAATCAACCCAAGTCAACCCAGTCCAGCAACCCAGTATTCGAACCTAGACCAGCCCATTATTCGTCATAGCTTCATCTTTTTTTTAGTGCGCCAAAGTATTTGGTACCGTAGAACCTTTTAAAAGGGGATGAATTCTCTTCTCCGTTAATCTGCACTTGATGCAATAAATTACTTATTTATATTTACTGGATTTCTGGGCACCATGACTTGATTATTTGAGAACTTTCTAGACCTTCGTTATCTATCTCTATTGCTTGATTGGAGGTATATTATTTTCTCTTATTTTATCCCTCTATTTATTTTAGAGTTATTTTTCTGTCACGGGTGCCTAGCATTGTTATTGAGGGAATTGAGACCCCTACTGTTGACATATCTACCGTTGAGACATCTATTAGTACTTCTCTTTTTATGTTTGACCAGTATACAGTACCTACTGGCACAACTGCATTACCAGCACTACCAGGCATGATCTCTCAGAAAGTTACGGCACAGTTGTTGAATGGTCGTAACTTCGCTGAGTGATCTCGCTCATTACAGCTTTTCTTAGGCCGAGTAGGGAAGCTTGATTGGCTGACGAGATTTAACCCAAAGTCAATTGATTACGACCCTGAATATTCTGTGTGGTTTTCTGAGAACTGCGCCATTCTTGGATAGTTATTTGGCTCGATAGAGCCATCTGTTTGAAGAATCCATCAGTTTAATAGCTCTGTTCCGAATCTATAGAGCACATTATCAGAGATGTATTCTCAGTCCAGACGGGAAGTTCGTGTTTATGAGCTTTCTTAGGAGTTTTCATATGTTTGGCAAAGAGATATGACCGTTCAAGACTATTATGATTTTTTGATCTAGCGATGGCTTGAGTATGAGACTCTACATCCTCTGGCTACTATTTCGAAGATCGAGCCCGAGGAAACAGCATTCTTACATGCTCGAGAATAAGAGGAGATGATTCACAAGTTCGTTATGGGGCTTCGTGATGAGTTTGAGGGACCTCGTTCTCAGATCTTGTCGATGTTGAGACTTCCGTATTTTTATGAGGTGTATGAGATAATTGAGCAACATGAGCATCGCGTCCATATTACATCACTTCCAATTGCGGCCTTGACTTCTCCGACCGATCAAATGGCCCTTGTTACTACTACCGGATCTCGTTCAGGATCCTCAGCCAGAGGTGGACAGCGCTCGAACCAGCGCCGTCAGGGTGCCCCAGATCAGCGCAGACAGAGAGATTCTTATCAGTGTGATTATTGTGGCTGACCAGGACATCTCAGGGCTGCTTGCTAGAAACTCCATCCGAAGCTTAAGTCACTTCCTCGAGGCCGTACTGCTGTTATTGCTAAGGTACCACCTACTGCTACTGCTCCTGTTGCTGCTCTTATTGTTCTTCCTTGGCAGAGTGATATGGATGCTATTAATTTTCGATTGGATATACTTATGTCTACCCTAACTTCTCAGGGTCCGACTTCAGCTACTGCCACCACTACATGTATATTCTGTGTCTTTCATGCTAACACTAATCCGTCTCCTCTTTGAATGCTGGACTCGGGTGCAAATAGTCATATGACAGATGAAGCTCGTCACTTCACCACTTTTGATGAACAGTTACATACACAGGTTCAACTAGCAGATGAGACACATGCCCTTATTATTAGTAAGGGTACAGTCTACCTCCCAGATGACTTTACATTACATTCAGTTTTTTATGCGCCAAAGTTGGCCATGAATTTATTATTTGTACATCAGTTAGCCAGAAATTTTCATTGTGCGATTGTGTTCTTATTTGATTCGTGTTATTTGCAGGACCTGAGTACCAAGAGAATTACTATCAGGAGACATGAGAGAGATGGATTGTATTATCTAGGCGACTCACCTCCAGTTTCTCCAATTCCTCCACCTACATCACCTGCACCTGCACCTACACCTACTTTGTCTTTATCTATTCCTAGATTGCATGCTAAAATTTTACCTAATACTGATTGTTATGATTTTTCGTCAAAAAATGTTCAGTTGTCGCATGACCATTTTGGACATATAAATTTTAAATATTTATGTATGTTGTTTCCTACTTTGAGCAATGCATGGTGAGTACGTGTGATAAAAAATTGATCTTCCTTGATGATTTGGCACCATGGATTAAAATTTCAAGCAGTTGGGTTGAGGCAGATAAAGCACAGCTGGGTATTCGCCCCCCGGCAAATTATTCTCTGGTAGACGTGGTGGCGAACATGACTAAGGGATTGAAAAAAGTAAATAACGGGACCATGTCCGATGAAAGTTTATCTCAAGGAGAAGCTTCCTAAGAGGCTACATTATGCGACCAGTGATCGATAATCGGGTTGGTGGAGGAGGGGTTTACCGTGACACAATCGAGACCGGGTAGGGAAAAGTATTGTGGAGGAGCACATGGGTATGACAACAAGTATTTCTCAATGAGATCAATTTTCATCGGACATGGTCCAAGGTTTGCTAAGGGGAGGAAGATCACATCGTTTAAGAATGTAGAGATTTACAACATAATTACATCAATCCTCAAGATGAAGGGAGCTCCCAACAATGGCACAAAAGGGTTTCCAAATAAAATTCTTGTTCCTAGCCGCTAACATCGAGTGCGATTCCTTCTAATACAAGTTATTTTCATTTTTCTACTTGGTAGACTATTTATCTTGAATTCAAATAATAGTTATTATATATAAGTGGGTTGCTTATTAATATAGGATGGGTAAACTGCCAAGAGAAAAAAAAATGGAAGAATAAAGTGTTGGAAGGTTTCAGTTTGGGCATTCAGAGCTGTTCTCAGAAGCGAAGGCATGTAATTTGAATTGATTGAGGTTCAGATGTTGCTCACTTGTATGCATGGTCTCATGTGATTCGTTCGTTCCATATCTTTTAATATTAACGTTGTTTTTACTGTGCTGGTTGAAGCATGTTGAAAATTGGTGTTAATGTATTTTAATAATAATAATAATAATAATAGCATGCCCTTGTGCGGCCGGGTGTACCGTGTTTTGACAATGAGCACTTTATATGCTTCTCGCGTGGTTTAATTTATGTAACCCGACATCTGTATTTTTGTTCTGTAAAGCTAAAAACTTCCCACATCATAAATGTAAGAGGCATGTATATTTTTGGTCTCTCAATTATATATTTTATGTCTGTTTGGTCTTTTATTTAAAATTAATTATTATACATGCATGAAAACACTATATGACACACAAAAATTAAAAATTAATTTTTTACATATAAGCGCAAATAATTTTTTTTCAAACAAAGACCACTTTAACAACATAGACAAATTGAAAATCATATAAACATAGATTTAAAAAAATTACATAAATCTATAGAAGAAGAGATGCATAGAGAAGTGATAATGATTTGAATCTATGTGGGATAAGTTTGGGATTGTTTAGTTTTTTGTAATCGTTTATAAATATGAACTTCTTTGAATAGAACCAAGTATACTCAGGTCAAGCCACATTACTCAAGACTTCAATTCGTTTACAAAACCTCCTTAAACTGCTCCAATCATTTATCAAGCAGTATGAAAAACCTAACTTGGACTTGACTATTGTATCGAATAAATAATTCAATAACATACCTCTAAATTTTACTATTTTTGTGGATATTTTTATAATTTTTATGAATATTTTTACAACAAAAAAAAATTATCATTTTTGGGAATAATTTACCACTTTTATTAATATTTTTACCACTATTATGGTAATTATTTTTATCACATTTTTCAATATCCACAAAACTGATAAAAACACTCCCAAAATGTCAAAAGTTGATGCCATATACAAACCCTCCTAACTCACTCGTTGATCATAGTTGTTATTGTGAGCATTGCAAACTCCTAATATCATTGTCATTGATTTAACTATATACTTTGATGATGCACAAATTGGTCTACGCGCAAGATCAACAGTCGAGTGTGTGAAAAAGTGTAGTTAATGAACAATAAATAATCATTCAATGACAAAACAATAAATAAAGGGTAAACACAAAAATTTATATTGGTTCGGTCCGAATGACTTACTTCCACTCTCAGGAACGGCAGCGGTGACCTGAGTTTTTATTAATGAACAATGTAACTTGAAGAATGATTCCAGATGAATTACAATGTTTTTAAAAAGAAGAGAGCAATGAGTGTAATGGATGTGAATGAGGGTTTTTGGAAACTCCACTTAATGTTGAGATAGCTAACACTATATAGTTAGGATAAAGTGATGACGTGAACGAGAGATCTTCCACTAGTTTGGTAAGTACAATCATGATAAGTTTAGATATCTATCCCATCATTCTCTCTCTCATGCTCCTATTTAGTCGGAGAATGATTCTGAGTTAGATGAAGTCTGATCCTGACCTTGAACTTAGACTTGGAGTGAAGTACATTTAGACTTGCATTAGAGTCAAGAGGAAAGGAGAAGATAGGCATGTCATGGGCGACGCCCACTTGGAGACTACATGAGCGGCACCCCATTGATACCCCTTGGGCGACGCCCATTTGGGTCCCTGGACGGCACCCCCCTTTGAAAATGGTCTCTTGATTTTTTTGATGCCTTGGACTCCCTCTAGATGGATTGACTCAACTTCGATTTAAGTTTTCCTTCGAACTTTCTTGATTTATTGGGTCTAGCCCAATTAATTTCAGGCTCGTCATACTTATATAATGATTGTGATAAAAAGAATCAATAAATATTATCAATATTTTTTATCCAATGAAAATTTCTCTATCAAAATTTAAATTGCAATGATGAATAGAAGCCCCACATGAACAATTTTCATCAAAAATAAATTGGACAAGGACAAAACTCCCCTGCAAAGCAGCACAAAAAAGTTCTGTGGCGGATTCAAATCTACTCTGATATGCAATATATTAGTTTTTCAATGATCTCTGATATGTAATATATTAATTTTTAATTATAAATCATCCGAAAATGTTTTAAAATAATGCTAGTGGCGTTTGTGGCAATAACTTTTGTTTTCAAGATTCACTTAAATATTATTGGCTTCAGGCACGTTGTGCATCTGCACTGCAACCTCGTTATAAACGAAACACCACCCAGAGCTCGAAGCTTTTTTGGGGGCCATTAGTTAACTATATTGCGACGTTTGGAATTAAATTTTTTTGGTGGGAAACAAAGATTTAAAGAATCAGCATTAAAAAAGCTGTTGGAACCGTATGAAGTGTTTCCAAAAAATTGATTTTTTCTCAATTTTTTCTTGCTGCTGGTAAAAACTATTTTTACTCAAAAAATTGATAAAAAAAACAGTCCACCCCAACCAGGACCATTAAATGTTAAGGCTTACTACTTAGTGCAATCTCCAAATTATTTTCCTATAACGATTGAAACAAAACTTCACTTGGCTTCGAGTCTATAAATAGTCCACCACTTCAGCTCTCTTGGACAGCTACCAATAGTCCTCTTCCTTATATCAGACCACTACCACTGTCTCTCGCTCATGGGTGCATCTTCACTCAAGCCTAAACCAGGCTCAACTCAAGAAGACCCGCCAAACTCAACCACAGCTCTTCTCTCATGTACCACAGATTTTTCCTCGACTCCGCCAAAATCTACCACCACCACCGTCTCCTTCATCTCTCTCCTCCTCGCGACCTGCTTAGCTCTTTCCGTCGCGGGTGCCTTCGCATTCCTCTTCTTTTCTTCCTCGCCTCCTCATTCTCAACTCAACCAAATCTCCGAACACGTTGCTGAATTTTCCCGTCCACTCACTAAACTCAGTCACCCAGTTGTTCTTTTGATCTCATCCGATGGGTTTCGTTTTGGATACCAATTCAAAACCGATACACCAAACATTGATCGGTTGATAAAGGACGGAACCGAAGCTGAAGAGGGTTTGATTCCAGTTTTTCCATCTATAACATTCCCAAATCATTACTCCATAGTCACTGGTTTATACCCTGCTTGTCATGGAATTATCAACAACTACTTTTTTGATCCTGACATTAACGACACTTTCACTAGGACCACTGGGGGTAGTGACCCCAAGTGGTGGTTTGGTGAGCCCCTGTGGGAGACTGTGGTGAACAATGGTTTCAATGCTTCAGCATACTTTTGGCCTGGTTCTGAGGCAAGTAAAGGCAACTGGACTTGTCAGGAGTACTTTTGTAAGCATTTTAACGAATCTGTACCGTTTAAAGAACGAGTGGACACAGTTTTGGAGTACTTTGATTTGCCAAGTGATGAAATTCCTGCGTTCATGAGTTTGTATTTCCAGGACCCAGATTCTCAAGGTCATGATGTTGGACCTGATGATCTTGAAATCACTGAAGCTGTTGGCTCAATTGATACTATGATTGGGAGGTTGATTCAAGGTCTAGAAAAAAGAGGGATCTTTGAAGACGTTCATATAATTTTGGTTGGTGATCATGGTATGACAGGTATATGTGAGAGAAAGATAATCTTTTTAGATGATTTAGCAATTCCAAAGGATTGGGCTGAGTCGGATTGGGCCCTGCTTGGTATTCGCCCACCGGCCAGTTACCCTCTGCCAGAAATTGTGGACAATATGACTAAAGGATTGGAAGAAGTCGAGAATGGGAAGCATATGAAAGTTTATCTCAAGGAGGACCTGCCAAAGCGGATGCACTATGCCGGCACTAATCGGATTCCACCAATAATCGGGTTGCTCGATGAGGGGTTTATAGTGACACAATCGAGACCGGCTGGGGAAGATTCTTGTGGAGGAGCACATGGCTATGACAATAAGTACTTCTCAATGAGGTCAATATTCATTGGCCATGGTCCTAGGTTTCCACAGGGGAAGAAGGTCCATTCATTTGAGAACGTTGAGATTTACAACTTGGTTACATCAATCCTCAACATAAAAGGAGCTCCCAACAATGGCACAAAGGGGTTTCCAAATTCTGTTCTTCTGCCTAGCTACTAACATCTATCTACTAAGTGCAACAAGAGTAATAAATCAGTATGTATTCTCCAATAAGCAAAAGTTTGATGTTGCATAATGGTATGATCTCTGTGTTTGGTTCCATTGTAACAATAAATAATTGGCACAAAATGTAACAATATGGAACTAGCATTTGAACTCTAATCTTGTAATATTGTGGTCGTTTCTCTAGTAGTATTTGAAGTATCTGTGTATCAAGTTTGTATGTGGCGTTGCAATGAGATTTTCTGGTAGTTTTCTTTCTCCCGATTCAGAATAAGCAGCTTGATTAGGATTCACATTTTGAGTTCCGTCTAACAGCCGAACTGCTTTTGCTACAACTATTTCACTGCTAGTAATGTGTCCCCATAATTCACTGGGCCACTTGTAGCTGGACCAAAAAGTTTGCAGTTTAAATATTTGTGCACAACCATCAGTCGCCAACGTTTATGTATATCTAACTTATTTTCAACATCTTTCTGAAAAAAACTTCTTTTCAACATGTCTTGATATTCTGTCCAAACTTATACTCAATTTTAATATCAAGTCAATGTCAATGGGTTAGTGGATTTTCACTAATTGTTCAAAACTTATTACTATGTTACATCAATTGGTATTTAAAATTTAGTCAAAATTTTGATGTACACAAAATCATTGTTCTTATATTATATTTTTCTGCAATGACGACATTATAGATTTACTGCATGGACAGATCACCAGAGATATTGTGGGTTGCATCTTGGAGTTCTAGAGGATTGTCATGCTCTCAGTCATACGCGGAGAGAAATCTTTGACTTCAGGTCAACACGTACACATATGCCTCTCAATTATACGGGATAGAATCATTTAACAGCCCTTTTATCTGTCATAAATTATATTGTTAATTTCTACTACGTTAGTTTATGTTTAGTTCCTTGGATTCTTAAATTCAATGTTGCTATAATATACATTTTTCAAGAGACTAGATTCATACCTTACGATACTTAACAAAGTACATAAAGCAAAAAACAAATGGAAGTCAAAAAAGCATCTTAAGCTTTATATGATACTAGGACGTGTGTCTTAAGACACTTTATGAAGGGAAAAAAAAAACTGTGTCTTAAGACACTTTATGAAGCATCTTAAGTTTAACCTCCATTCAAGGCTCAAATTCCTAAAATTTTTCAAATTTTAATGACGTTTGATTCATTTTATAATCTTGTGTTTTTCAATTTAAACCCACTTGGGCCCAATAATTTCTAAAATATTTAGGTATAGTTTTCTCTAAAAATAGGACCTCACGCGACAATCCTCCCTAAGGCCATAAACAACCATTTACCACCTACTGCAACAAGATAAATGAATTTCATAACAACATGAATGAATTACAGAATTGTTCATAAAAACCTTAAGGAAAAAAAAAACCATCAGTTAAACCATGTGATTGGGTATAAATTCTCAACATTACACATAAACTAATATGTGCTTGTTTTAACAGGTTCAAATTATAAACAAAATCGCCCATCAAACCTACTTGATAAATGGATCAACACAAAATAATATATTAGACAACACAAACTCGACACAACTTTTACAACATTTTTTTACTAATATTATACCCTAGATCATTATGGGTGGAAAATCATAAACTAAATGAGCAAACTCCCTACCAACAAATATCCACATTTCTGAAAAAATATGAAACTAACCTGGTGGTACAAGAAGGGCATAGATTGTAAGGAATGCTAGACTGGAAAAATCATGCAAGCTATGTTGGAGAATCTGCAAGAATAATACGATCAGCTACAGGCTTAGAAAGAGTTGAAGGCAACCAACAAATATACATAGATGGATTACAAATTGTTCTTAACCTCTAGTTGCAACTTCTAGACATCTGAGAATAAAACAAAACTACTGATGTGACTGTCAAATAGTAATCAATCCCACCCTTAGAGCATCTTCGGCCCTTACCTTTTTTTATACCCAAATTTAAATTTGGGTAAAAATAATCTAAAATACTTCTTCAATGTTAAACTCATACTTATATCAAACGAAGGGAAACTTTTTTTTAAACCCAATGGTGATCTTTAAAGATCCAATGGTCATATTCACCCTCATTTAAATTTGGGTTTGTCATCGTGTAAATTTGGGTTTCTCTTCCTTTAAATTTAAGTTTCTCCATTTGAGAGGTTTATACCAAATTATTCTTTTTACTCTTTTTTTTACTCAAATTTGAGTAAGGGTTTTAGTTTCCATTGAAGATGGTATGAGTACGGATTCCAAAACATGAATTAAAAAAGAAATAGGAAAAAAAACACATATACAAACCTACATTGACCAAGAAAAGGAGAATGGAAGACTTTTTGTGTTGTCCAACTATATGCAAGCACTCTCAATTGTATTCGAACCAATTGTACCTAATATAATCAAATTCCATACGGTTAAACAACAACAACATTCTCATTCTCACATGCCAAATAATTCATCAGAATGGTGGGCAAAGGTGGGGCGACCATACCCTCTATGTTTTAAAAATTCCTTCTATTTATATAGAACAAACACATACTGATACATGGATATAACTGCAAATATAAAAAGTAAATAACCAAATAATTATAGTAAACAGAATTATGGTGTCAGAAAGATAATAATTGTGTCTAATGGTGTCTATTTATGTACTGCCTCTCCAAGAATTGTCGGCTCAATAACAACAGTTATTTTTCTACAATATCTTTTGTTATATCCAGAACAGTTACACATAACTGTTTGCCTAACACTACTATTAGTTTATAAAATCAGGTACAAAAAATTATAAGGCCAAGGTATAAGTGGTATAAAATAACAAAATTGATTTCATTAGTATTTGAAGACTGTTCCGCAAGCGGTACATAACTTGTACACTGAAAAGCCAACTTAGAATTCCGATGGTCCATTTCTGCAGAGAACATGGATTAGGCTCCGTATAGTCGGCTTGTAAATCATTATCTGATTAATCACCAAGAAACGGATGCATCGTATTTCGGAAGTTCCTGTACTATGAAACAATTTGGAGTCATTTATTTATGCAACTGGTTATCATAAGGACAACCTATTGCACAAAACTATTTTGTATCTGAACTAGTATTTCTTTGAGGCATTTCAACAAATAGCTCATTTGCAACCGCAAAACACCATAAATAAAAATAAAAAAATACCTGATTATGTCACCACAATCACAACCGAAATGAACAGATAACTGAATGCTAAATAAAGAGATCGTAATCAAATGGACACACGATTGAATGCTAATGACAGAGACGAAACGAAACGAAGTTCAAGATTGAATTTCAGGGCTTCGAAAAATTGTAAATAGCACATCATGGAGATGTGGAGATATAGAAGGGGACCTAGTAAATGGCATATGATGGAGCTCGCCGTCTCCGGAGCTGGTGTTTGATGTCGCTAGCTGGAGAGGAGGAGGTCGTTGGCCGGCGCTAGCTGGCCTTTGACGTCGCCACCGTGAGAGATAAGAGATAGATAGACAGATCGAGGATCTAGAGAGGAGGTTTCGCTGAAGAGAGGAGGAGGTCGCCACTGTGAGAGAGAAGAACTAGATAGTCCGTCGCCGCATTGGGTAGAGAGAGTCAGAGATATGACGGGCGTGAAGGGAGGAGGAGAGTATGTTAAAGTAAGAAAATGGGCGCGAAATGTAAATATTAGGGAGAGATTTGGGTCGTTGGATCATAATCCAAATGATTCAAGATGCTGTCTGGATTTAATTTTAAAATTTATAACTAATTCAATTGTTATATTAAATTAAGTTTTTCTAACATTATTCATATTTAACATTTATTCTATTTTATTATATATACTAATCATAACTCACACTCATTGACGAAACCATGCATAGGCTTGGGGGCTGCCCCCTCTCACATTTTAAAAATTCTGAACCCCTCATAAATTTTTAGAAAAAAATTTATGTTTTTCTTCAAGTTTTCAAAAAAAAATTATATAGCAATAATTCACTTAGGAGTAGTTTGGCTACAATTTTAAGGGGTGTATTAAGAAGTCATAACAAATTAAAACTTTCTAATTCAATATTAAAACTTTGGTTACAAAGAGAGTCAAAACCCACGACTACCTAACAATCAATCTATAAAAACATACACCATACCCATCCGAATCTATCAAGGAAAAGATCCCCATAGGAGGGCTTTGGAAAACAGTGTTCCCCAAAGTCAACTAATAAGCCAAATTAGCTAATCAGTTTGCACAAATGTTTGTTTCCTAATAAACATGCTAAATTTGAACATGCCACTCAAATTTGCAAGACCAAAGAACGATGATCATTTTTCCCTTCCTCGTGCAGAATAAAAACCATCGTTTTAGAGTCAATCTCAAGCTCAATATGTTTAAACCCCAACTCCCAAGTCATCTATAGACCATCCAAAACAACCCATAATTTCGTAGACGCAACAGAGCAAGCTCCATTATTCTGAGCAAAACCACCAAGCCATTTACCCGTATCATCTCTAATGAGACCATTAGCCCTGCGCATGACCCATATGCTTCCAAAACGAGCCATCTGTATTCAATTTAACCCAACCATTATACTATATTTATATATAGTTTTAGTTCAAATGTTTATCCAAATAATATATTTTATTTGTACTATTGAGCCGGTTATAATACCACTTGGGGAGGTGGTATTATAATACAACTCAAGCATATTAAATTATAAATTTAATTAGATAAGATTGATGATTTTTTGGTCAATGTGTGATTAATGTTCTATCATCCCACCATTTTTTTTTGTGGGACTTCAACGGTGCGAGGGAGATTTATTGATTAAAAATTAAATTACACCTAGTTAAAGGAGGA
Source organism: Ilex asprella (assembly GCA_023539305.1). Taxonomy (NCBI): domain Eukaryota; kingdom Viridiplantae; phylum Streptophyta; class Magnoliopsida; order Aquifoliales; family Aquifoliaceae; genus Ilex; species Ilex asprella. The sequence continues at coordinate 42,752,786 of CM042188.1, read as the reverse complement.
CATATGTACCTTACCCCTCGATGCAATATAATTACAGTACAGTAAGGAATTAAAAAATTCTAATGCATACTATTACATGGAAATATTAAAATATTCTAAAAAACATAATTTCCTAAAATAATCCTATCCAATGCAACTTGCTTGAAATATGCCAACTGAACCCACCATTATCAAGTGTCTTACAAAATATTTGAGTACAAAAAATATTAACTTTATCCTATATTTAATCTTGTATTTTATCAGTATATACAAAATTAATACATATTAACTAATACAATCCTTCCTTTTGACCAAACGAGTGCTTAGAGTATTAAAAAATTATGAGACCAAATTTACTAACCAAATGGATCATGCAATCAATTGGATGACTCATGTTCTTACATTGGAAAACGCTGGATTGAATGAGTCTGATTACCAAAATAAATTTAAAAAAGTGTGAGATTATTACAAAATTAAATTACAAATGTTGCTTTTATAATAAATAATGTATTGATTGACAACTCATTTTTACTATGGGATCATGCAAAACTATTATTTTATATAATAATTTGTCCAAATTATTATATGGATAATCCGTGCTTGAACGCAAGTGCAATGTAAATAATTTTAAAAATGATGTTAATGGGCGTTAGATAAATCTATTTGAGACCGTCAAACGAACTTATTAAAGTCTGTACTATTTTATATTATAAGAATATGACATAATATCATAATGAAGGTATAAGAGAATCACGATATTATCATAAATTAATTTATATTATGGTAAGAGCCAAATTTTGAATTTTATACTTCAAACTAACGTGGTATTTTATGAAAGTAATTTTGATAAGCTATGTATAGCTAAAAAATCTAACATTTAAATCAAAAATTGTAACTATGTCATTATTTGGCCCCGCTTGAGAGTACGATATGACATAAAATTCCAGTGTCTGAAAAATCAATTCCAATATATCAAATAATATATTTTTCCTTCTCTTTCTTTAATTACATTATTTTTATAAAAAATTTACAATTGTACTTCAAAATACATGATCTTTAAAAAAATTAATATGTGTTAATGTTTGAAATAAAATTTGTATTGAATCATAAATTTATAAAAAATTAAATAATTCAACTTGTAATATAAATGAGTGATGTGATGGAAATAGTTGAAAAAAATATGTGAGAATAAAATTTAAAACATTAGTTTTCTTATTAGATAGATTGTTCACACCTCGCACTAAAAAATTAAAATAATAAAGTGTTTCTAAGATTTATTAATTCTAGTTAGTCAAATTTTGTAATATTTAAACAAATACAAAATCTTTTGTAAAAAAAAATCAGAAATGCTAAATTAAGGGAAAAAAAGGCAATTAATCCAATAAGCCAATAAAATTTGACTTTCACAAAATAAAAAATAAAAAAGAATTGAGATATGTCACCTCGTTTTTCTTCAAAAGTAAATCACCTATTGTGTATTAATATGTAACCTATAAATAAAAGAGTATTTTCTTTGATTTGATATTTATATTATTAATAACAGAGTATTTATTTGAAAAAAATTGATTAACAGTATACTGTTATTAAAATAGTTAATGTTAGATTACTTTAAACAAAATAATATTTTTTATGTGAGAACTCAATCTCACATCTTTTAAAATTTTAAAAGTACTTAAATATATATATACATTAGGGGTAACTTATCTAAAGGTACTGTAAATTATTTTGAAAATGATGGTGATGACAGTTGAATGAGTTTATTTGAGAACGTCAAATAAATTTATTAAAGTCTGTTATGTTTTATATTATATATAATCTATATATCTAACATTTGAGTTATAAGTGAGAATTGAGACTTTCACGTGCGCAAGAGTGGGACAAGCAAAAGAGATACGAGTTTCTAATATTTACGAGCCTAGTCCGCTAGTTTTCCAATAGTTAATTTTTATTTAATTTCAATAGTTATTATCTAATTAAATATTTGAGTAATTATGAAGTATTAAATACCAATATTTTTTGTATATATGTTTACATAGTTCAATATAGAAATATATAATTTGAATATTTACTATATTATTTTCTACTGCATAAGTTTTTAGGTAAAATTAAAAAGTGTCATGTGAAGTTTTTGTTTCATTCGATTGTATATATCTAAATAAAGTAACAGTCAATAATCTAAGTTGTTGTATTTTGGGGACGACACGTTGTTACCTTTTATATTGTATTTCTTTTATAAAAAGACATGAATCATTTTAAGTAAACGACTTAATCTGCTCTACCCTGTCATACACTTCATCTTTCAGATTCCATTTTTTTCCAATAGTTGATGACACACAGTTCTTTAATAACTTAAAAAGACATAAATATGTTTTTTATATAAAATTAACTTCACAATACTATTATCATTTTACAAAACTAAATAAAATAATAGTAATTAAGTCCTCCACTCTCTATATATACATACATGTATATATGTTGCAAAAATAACAAATAAATTAAAATTTATAAATGTATTAATGCCTAAAAACTTTTGAATTATTGTATTATTGATAAAAAAACATTGCCACACTACTAGTCATGGATTGTGAATAAAAAAGTTATCACTAGGTTTATCATGTATTTTTTATTTTATAAACTTAATAAAAAATTTATCACCCAAATTTGTCAAAAACCTCGGTACAATGTGGTTCACACAAACCATACACAGCATCTTCTCTATTCCTCTCTTTTCGAATCTCTATCTTCGATGGCTGATGTGATCCGATTATCTTTCAATTCATTACGGTTCTCTTCCTCTTCTTCTCTGTTGGCCTCCTTGTCGTTATCATTGAATTCTCTCCAACCAGGTCATCCACCCAATCCAAAATTACGCAAGAAAGCTTTCTCTATTGCCGATTCCACTTGTGCTCCTGTTGATTTTGTTCCTCGTGTTGCCATCAGACCTCGCACGCAATTACATTCGTTCGAGGTAAATATTTTAGCCTTTTTTGGGAATTTTGTTGCCTTAAAATTACTACCTGTTTGGTGGCGGAGTAAACGAAGGGAAACGCCAATTTTGGGATTTGCATTATGTTTTTTTGTTACTTTGAGTTTGATATTCGAATGGGAAGGTCAATTCTACTGGGCTAATAGTTGGATTTATCACAGCTGAGTGGGGGGTTTTGTCTTCTCAAGTCTCTAGTTATGGGAAATTAAAAGTTTTAGAAATTTAACTTCTTAAATTTAGTGCTAGCAAGCAAGAGGGTTTTATAGGGTGTTCTATCTATCCTTATTGAAATTTTGGACCACCCATTTTTTCAGCATTGCTGAGTTATGCCCTTATAGTTCAGTTGGATGTTTTTGTATGTAGTTTTGAGTTAAAAAAATATGGATGAAAGTTTGAGATGTTTTTGTTATTAATTTGCTGTTAGAGAAAACCACAGAGGCCTTACTTTGGTTGGGCAAAGTCTAGCTGAATTGTACATGGTTTTCGGTTGCAGGAAATGAAATCTGTGACCCATCTGGTGGAATGTTTTGTTTTCTTTGCAAATACTGTTTTAGGGGATTTAACATCAATGTCTGTTTAATAAGAATTGCTTCCCAATTATACTCTTGTTTGTCAAGCTTGATGATTTCTCAAATATTGACAGAATTTAACCAAAAAAAGAAAAAAAATGAAAAAACTGTTCCATTCTGAATGCCTTATGACTTATGAGCACGTCCTTGATTTTACCTTGGGTCAAATATCGGCTTGTCCAGTTTCCTGGTTATAGTGCTCATGAAATTCAATTTAATATATGTTTTGTTGGATCTCCTTAATTTTCTATACATTCAAGATTAGCTTATGATTGGTGCATTTTGTTTTTTCTTGCAACTATTCATTCTTAGATGTTAACAATTTAAGACATAAATATGCTTTTGACCACGATCTTGTCTTTTTTTTGGTAACTACGTTATTGGACGAGTAACTAAGTTGTTTAAAAGAACTCAAAATCACTTGTTTAAAAGTTCTTTCTAGCCTAAACTCACACCAAAAAGCTGGTGAGTTTTGAGGTTCGGTTTGCAGGAAGAACATGGCTAGGCATCTGAACTCCGTTTGTAGCTGGAAAAGAATTCCTGCTGTTATAGATTGAATTTTTGGTCACAGCCTGGTACTGTCACCTGATTCTAAGAGAAAGAGATGGCCTCTACCATAAACTCCTTATTAATTTGAGTGGTGAATTAGGATGTTTTTTCTTCTGTTTGGTTTTTTCTTTGGTTGCGCTGTTGTATATTTTGTATGTAATGGAGTGGGCTTTCTCTTGAACTCTTAAATTCTTACTTATCTGGCACTCTAGGAAGAACAGAGGTGGAAGAAGAGAAAACTAATATGGCTTCTATGCTCTTCACTCTCACATGCACTCAGTCTCTGAACTCGTGCAATCTATTCTGTTGCAATGATATACTTCCTGTCGTGGAGTATTTATCTTTTCTTAAGGTTAGTCATGTTTCTTTGTTGGATGCTTCACTTCAGGTACATGCAACTGTTGCTGAAACTGACCAGCCAAAATGGTGGGAAAAAAATGCAGGACCAAATATGATAGATATTCATTCTACACAAGAATTTTTGAGTTGTTTGAGTCAGGCTGGAGATAGACTAGTTATTGTCGAATTTTATGGAACATGGTGTGCTTCTTGCCGAGCATTATTTCCCAAGGTAATTTTATGTTACTTGTCCATCTATTTGGCACGTGATTGAAGTTCATGGAATGCCTGGAGTCCTTACGCCACTTTGGAAGAGCAAAGTTATCAACGACTTCTCATATTGTTTCGGGATTAAGTTTGTGTTTCAAAATTGTTTCTTCTGATATTATCTTCTCTTGAATTTTTAAGTTTTGCAGGACTGCTCAGGAACACTCTGAAATCTTATTTCTAAAAGTCAATTTCGATGAAAATAAACCGATGTGCAAAAACTTAAATGTAAAGGTTCTTCCTTACTTCCATTTCTATCGTGGAGCCGATGGACAACTCGAATCCTTTTCATGCTCACTTGCCAAGGTAACTGAAATATTCTTACTAAAATTTTCTGCTTTTTTGCTAGTATCCCCCACTTTATATGCTCGTGCTTGCCACTGTTGACAAAGTATGTTAACTACTTTGTTAGCAACACCTGAAGCCTTCCATTTTTTGATAATGAATGCAGTTGTGGAAACTTAAAGCATGTAGAATCTATTTCATGCTTCCTTTCTGGACAATTGAATAGAGTACTTGTTGGAGTTAATAGGCTGGGTGTGAAAATTTGAACTCGTGTAGTCTCAATAATTAGTTGAAACTCCATCGGTATATAGTTGGAACTCAATCAGTCCATAATTTAGGAATTTGTATCTATCTTCAGTATAGTCGAAGGTTTCTCTGTGGATTGAATGTGACCTAGCTCGTGCTACACTGGGTAACTCGTCGTGCTTATTAAGCACAAAAGATAACTACTGAT
>CM042188.1:42726777-42742358 GCA_023539305.1 Ilex asprella | reverse complement strand
GAAATGAGGGGCGAGGGGGAAGAAGGATGAGGGGGTAGAACGGTATATATAGGGCTTATGAAACAGAAAGAAAATGTGATTTTTTATTATTAATAGATAATTACAGATATTTGAGATGTATTATGTATTATTAATAGATAAACCTAATATCACCATGCTTTAAACAGATTACTTGTCATCATAAAAGTTGACCTAAATATATTTATAACGTTACGAAATTAAGTCTCAAATTCACTTTTGTCTACGTATCTTTTTGGCACTATATATATACCAAACTCCACATCATAGTTGTGCTCTAATATTGAAATTGAACTTTGACTGACCCAAAAATCACACCTTTTTAGAGGACTTCACTTTGGTACTCAAAAATAATTTTTTGGTATTATTATTAAAATGTATTATATTTGTGAATATTTTTATTATTATTGTGGATATTTTTATTATTGTTATGGTACCCAAAAAATAATAAAAATAATTATCAAAAAAATAATAATTTTTTTGTACTGAACAAAAATGATAAAAATAGTTATCATGTCACAAAAATGATAAATTACCCACAAAATAATAAATTTTAAAAATATGATATTAAATTTTTTTTTTGACATTACCATAGTCAAGTCCCTTTTAAAATCATGGGTGTAATTAGTATGAATGAGAGTATTTAATATTGGATAAAAAAAAAGAGTATTTAATAGGTTTATATTTTATAGAAAGTAGTGGTAATGATGTTTCCTTTCAGCATATATAGGCAAGGACAAAAAGGTCTGAGCTGGTGTAAGCATAACAAAATATAAACTATGGAAAACGTGATTGTTTATTGAATTGTAGAAAAGTGTACATGCTAGTACTCAAAGGACAACAACACAAACAACAATAAGAAAATAAAGGAGTCCCCATAGCCATTGCAAATCAATCGTCACTAATTATTGTGTTTTTCACATACAGTTGTTAGTTTCACGTTATTTTGTTAATTATCATATATTCACACTGAAATTTTGACTATAAACGAATATTGACACACGGATATTTTTGGATCCAAAATAATAATAACGAACCATAAGTTTTTGGTAATGTAAAACTACTTTAAGTGGTAGAGTGGAAAATTTTGAGATTGGACCATAGTTAAAAGGGTCAAACTATAATTCACCTTAAATGTACTCTTGTGGGTGGATTGGTGGGACTTCTTTTGTTGGAGCTGTGCCACCACTTAAATATGATTCATGCTGTAAAGGAATCCTCTCCACATGCAAATGCAACTATACCAACCAATAGCACCGATGTTGACATGGGATTCATACTTAGCTGATTGGCATATAATTATTAGATGGGTAGTTGATGCAAGCTTGCAAGCATTAACTATAGGATGCTGTTATATTGCTTTTCACAATCCATTTCTAGATACCATTTCACTGACAATTATTTTTGGAATTTAGCTTTTGCTTGTTTTGCCTTCTTAAGTGTTTGCTAGCCCTCTTTTGGGTCCCCTTGTATTATCAAACATTTTATAAAGGACATTCCAATAATGTTTTTCCATCCCATCTACGAATCTATTTTGTTGATCTCATCGTCTGGATAAAAAAGAATTCTTATTCACCGTTGTATAGTGATCGTGATATTAGATAAAACTCACTTATAATTTAAGTGGACAAACTATGTAAACTATGTTTTTACTGATGAAATTTATGATGCAACCACCGGCTCACTAGTCCAAGTGATGGACTAGTTCAACCTAAACTAGCTGACCCATGTGATACATGGAAGATTTGAGTCCCTCGACGGACGTTGGAGTGAGAGTTGCGTTGTGTAGAACCTTCAATTTCCTCTGGGGTGGATGATAAGACTCCGTTAAAAAAGTTATAGAAATTGATGGAAATTTTTTTATTTACAAGTTTTTGGTCCAAAGGTATTTTTTATTTTATAAAAAATTTATCTTTTTAAAATCAATGGTTCAAGTGTCCCTCCTTCTCCCCAAAAAAGGAAAAAAAATTCAAGACACAATTCATGTTGATTGGAACCTTGATGTTCATGAAATACACCTAATAACTTATAAAGTATGAGGTACACATTGGACCAAGAGAAGTAGAAGCCTTTAGGATAACTCAGAAAGCTATGAGACCTATCCTTAACCCAACCCTAGCATTTGGTCCAAACTGCCCACATCATAGCCAACTAGTCGCTTTTGCAGCAATCCTTATGTCAACCCTTTGGAAGTGGAGGAATAAAATACTGTTGACCACACGAATTGTTGGATGTGAAAGCTGACCACGTGACAATCCTACAATAAGTTTTGGATGTTTACATAGAATTCCAGTCATTCAAGGCTCACATGAGGGAGGAAAGCTCACAGCAACTACCAATAGGCCATATCTAGAATTGTTGGTCTCTCCCTTAAGAAGGCACAACCAACATCAATGTTGATGTCGCAATCGTCAAGGGAGCGTCATGTCTTGCAATAGTTGCCGGGGACTCGAAAGGCATAATATTAGAAGCATCAACTAAGCTTGACCAAGGTAAGAATCCTCTTATAGCGGAAGCGCTAGCGGCCAAAAATGATGTACAAGTACTACGGGCACATACGAAGGGATGAAATTATGTTACAATTGAAGGGAATTCATAAATTGTAATCCATTTAGCCATGATCCCACAATTTAGAACTCCTTGGTCTATTAGCAACATTATAGCAGATATAAAACACCTGCAGCACTCCACCCAGACAGATGCATAGTCCATGTTTGCCCACGCCTTGACCAAGTGGGGATTATCTGTCAAGAAGGATGGAATCTTCAACGAAACAGTGCTCCTACTAGCAGTAAAGGAGGTGGTACTCAAGGATTCTGAGCTGGCACGGGGATCCTAGTAGTAGTTTAGTAGTAGATTTTGCTTAGTCTTTTCTCTGTTTGTAGTATTGTTATTTATTTTTTCCACTCTTGTTCCTTATCTTGCATGAGAAAGAAAGAAAAAAGTTGACACCTTTATGTAAAGAGCAATGCTATCGAGACTTAATTTACTAATATAATTTATTAACTTAATTCACTGTAGACCCTATCAAACATTATAATTTGGTGTTTATCTAATGATTCCTATGAAATTACATTATTATATCGATAAATTATGTCAAATTTTTATGTTCAAATAATATTACTTTTATGTAAAGGGTCGATGCAAAATTTAATTGAAGACAAAATTTCATTTTTTTCCTCTAAAGACTTGTTTGAATGGTAGACAAAATTTCATTTTTTTACTCTAAAGACTTGTTTGAATGGTAGACAAATTTAAGAAAATGGGCAATGTTATTGGGATTTAGTTTATTGACTTTAAGGTGTGTTTGCTTTAGGTATTAAAAAAAGAAGGATTGAAAAAAATATGTCTAGACCCACTTTATATTCTTTACTCCCATGTTTGGATACACACTTTAAGTCTCGTATTATCATCTAGAAATAATTTAGACCTGAATGAGTAGCGCATTTATAGCAACATATACCTTCTTAAATAAACATACATATTTGTTGGGTTTAAATGAGCAATGCTGTGCAACCTAAATTTACAACTCAAATTTACATTCCAAATTAAGGGGGACCATTGGATTAGTGGGTCCTAATTAAAAAAGTTGATGAAACTCACTAATCCGATGGTGTCCCTTTATTTGAGATGCAAATTTGAGTTGTATAGTATTTCTCAGGTTTAAATAGTACGATTAGGTTATGTTTTGACAAAATACATTTTTATTGTAAAGAATCTTTATGATATAATTATCTTAAGAGTTCTTTAGTAATTTAATGTTTATCCCATCATTCAAAGCTCCATCCAAGCAAAATATTGAATGAGATAAATATAAGATTTACTACTTCTTAATACTTGAACTAAATATTTAATGATAAGGCATTATCAGTATAATTAGTCCAATGCCCAATTTGATGGTATGAGATAGACAGGGTATTGGATTGACCGTAAGTCCCATTAAACATTAAAATTTTATATTAATCTAATAATTACAATGAAATCATATCATTAAATCAACTAATTAATTCAAAATTTTAGACCGTAATAGTAAAAAAACGAAGAAGAATAATCGCCTTTCTAGGGCAAGTGAACTTTACAAATACAAGAAACCGTGTGTGACAGTGTGAGGTTTGTGATCCCTCGAATTGGGTTCTTGCATAACTATCAGGTTCAAGCGTTCGATCCTTGCCCTCTCTTGTCTTCCGATGAGAAGTTTTATGAACTAATTTGTTTCATTTGGTATGTGATAATATTTTTATAAGAGAATAAAATTAAGGTGAGGAACAAATTCGAGATAAGAAAAGAATGAATTGTATATTACCATTTTAATGTTTGACAACCATTAAAATTAAGTGTTGAAATAAAATTTAAAATTTATTCACATATTTAAATAAATAAATATTTAAAAAATCCTTAGACTTCGAACGTAGACTTAACTTTAGGCCCAAGCCCAAACCCTAACCTTGAACCCCCCACACCCAAGCCAGACCCAAACCGAAACCTAACCTCAAACCCTAGACTCGAAACCTGACCTTGCCCCATAACCCCACCCAACTCCAGGTGGTGATAGGGTAGAGGTGGTGGTGACAAGTGATGGTAGTTGAGAATGAAAAATATTAATAATTATTGAGGAATGACAAATTTTATGTTGATAAAATTAGTCATTCATAGAAATGAGAATCAATTTTCATTATTACATACCAAACATTGAATTGAGCATTCCTAAGTAATAGTCATCTTATTCACATCCTTCATTATCACCTATCAAACACAAAGTTTTTTAATTTGAAAACAAAAAAATAATGGTTAATTTGTAAAAACTTTACAAATAATATTAAATAAAAATCTTTTTGGTTTTGGTTATCACAAAATCTATCTAATAAGATAACTAGCATTTTGAATTTTATCTCTATATATTTTCTTACTTATTTCTATCACATCACGGTTTTTTATCACAAATTCTTTTTGAATCATCTAATTATTAATAATTCAATATAATTTTTATTTCAAACATTAGTCATATACGATATTATTCATATGGTAATTTTTTTTGGGTCATGTATTTTGAGAAAATTTTATCATTTTTTTTAAAAAAAGTAATAGATAAAAATTATTTTCAAAGTATATCATTAAAAAATGAAAAAAATAATTATTATTTAATATAGTAGAATTAATTTTTTAAATACTCAAATTTTATGCTACATTATATTTTCAAGCAGGGATTGGTTTATGAGTCTTACGACTGATAGTCGTACAGGCCTGTAACTTTGCGAAAGAGGATTGGCAACAAATAGATAGAGCCACGTAAAGAGTACGTGCATCACTAACATGAGAACCAATCCCTAACGGTCCAAACACCAAGCCACACCAGAGAGCTCTATTAAATGAAGTGTTGCACTATAACTATACCATTGTTACACACCTCTTCCTACGTTGATGTATATAAATAACCATTATATATAATGAGAGTCATGACCAATCCCAACCGTTTGGTGCTCACACTGAACCAGAGGCTACCAATTTTGGCGGGTGTTGTTTATTCTTCTTCTTTACCTTCAACTACGTCATTTACTTGTTTCCTTGACGCTTCTGTTCCTCAACTTTCTAAAGTACCGAAGAGGAGGATAAGTGGATTTAGAACACCTCGCAGGGTGGTGTTGGGACTTGGGATTTCATTTTGGGCTCAGTTTATGAGTATGGCAGGTAATCTTGGCGGCAAATCTTTCATTGCCTCTGCCAGACAAAAAGGTGCAATTGAACAGGTGAAATTTCAGTCTTATTCTATTTTTTTGCCCAAGTTCACAGTAAATGTTTCTTGAGTTGTTGAGTGATTTGGTTTCTGGGTTATGATTTTTGTGTGAAATTTGATGATGGGTTTGTGCTCAATTTGGACGACATGCTTGTAACTTGGTGTGCAATTAAATTTATTGAAGGGGGTTTGATGAATTTGACTAGTTGTATTTTTGACCTTCTGGGTATCAAGGGCTTGGGGTTTCTGATAAGATGTTAGTGACAAAGTAAAGGAATTTAAATTCCATAACAGTGGATGATTGACTTAGGGGTCTTGTTTTTTCATTTATTTTACTCAGTTTTGTTTTTGAGAAGTTCCATTTAATTTAAATGTGCACTTCTTGAGTGGGAGAAGTTCTCATTCACAAGGATAGGAAATTCTTGAGCCATTCAGCAACTGCTATGACCTACACATAGCACTCTGTATATGCTTTTTCAGGGAAAGGGGAAAATGAGGACATTCGAATCATTCGTCCCGGCCTAGGATATTTACATTGGAAAAGGAAACAATGAGGGCTAGCACGAAGACATGTATCATCAATTTCTTTGGTCATATCCAATTATCTTATGTTGATCCTATGTTTTTAATTTCCTAACTTATGATCATGATTCATCTTTACTATAAGTCATTAATGTTTGGAGTACTGTGCCAGTACTAGACCTTTCAGTGTTCCAGCTTCTTATGATTATTTTGCTGGTTGCGTAGCATTGGCTTCTTTTCTCAATCTGTTTGACAAGCATAATTTCTTATATATTGCTTCTAATTCAAGGTATTAAAGAACGTGGAATGGCCAGCACAATTTCCCTTCAAGGAAGAGGATTTCCAGCGGTTTGATGAGTAAAGACTCTAAACTAGTTTTCCACTTGAGTTGTATTCAATATCTCTATTGTTTGCAATGGCCATTCTTGAAAGTTTAAAGTCTGCAACATTAATGATGTTCCTCATTACTGGTTTGCGAAATGATTGTGGAATGGTAATGAAGTTTAAATTTGTAATATTTGGACAAGTCACCATAAAGTTTAATTCATAAAATTTGTGATGACTTATATTTTTCAAACTAAAGAAGTAGCTGCCTACTATTCTTCTGTAAGTTAAATACATCAAGTTTTGTTCCTTCTTAAGAAAATTCCATCAATTGCAGTATTATGCTTTATTTACTAGCACTCGTCCTTGAGGAGTGATTGCACTGTAAGACTTTCACTGAAAATGAAGCCTCTTGAGACAGTATAAATTTTTTGGAAAAATTTGCTGCTTTTTAATACTTCACTGGAGAGTATAATACTTCAAATAATACTTTAAATAATAGTAATCAATTTTGCAGATCACCAGATTTGTTGTTCTATGAAGCTCCACGTTTTGTGACACATATAGATGATCCTGCCATTGCTGCACTTACTAAGTATTACTCCGAGGTTCTCCCGCCTAGTAATACTCCAGGAGTAGCTGTCCTTGATCTATGTAGCAGCTGGGTATGCCTTTTATTATCTTATTTCACTCTTTTCTGTGTTGATCGTTGAATACTTTTATGTTATCATGACCTGTTAATATATTATATCTAGGTCAGTCATTACCCTGCAGGGTATAAACAAGAGCGTATAGTAGGCATGGGTATGAATGAAGAAGAGCTCAAGAAGAATCCAGTAAGATCATGCTCGTTTCCTTTTATCATTGTGAAAACCGAGCCTTAATTTCGTTGGGGATAAATGAGTGGTCTAGAATCTAGATATCAAATTTCGATGTAAATTTGATATTGGTTAAGCTCATTATCGTACTTCCATGTGCACTTGTATTGCCCTCAATTATGGATCCTCTTGCATGACAAATGATGCTTATTAACAGGTTTGTACATATTCATTGTATCTTTGTATTGTTGAGATGAAGAACTTCAAGAAAATGCTCTTGTTCTTTGTAGGTTCTGACTGAGTATGTTGTGCAAGACTTGAACGTTGACCCAAAACTTCCACTTGCAGATAATTCCTTTGATGTTATCACCAATGTGGTATGCATGTCTCTTCCCATCTTTTAGACAGTTGTCTCTTCTTTCTCTTGTGCTATTTTTGCCAAATCATGTACAGAGAATTCCATGAATATATTCTGCAGTTTCCAGAGTTTTTCTATTGTATTGCTAATGGTTGAAGTTTAACATTGGATGGTAAAGATCTCGAGGGCTCAATGCAACTATTAATGAACTTTGATTCAGACTGCTCAAGATGGTATCTTCAAAGTTATGGATACAATAATAATTTTGTCCAATAATTTTATATTTTTCTTGTAGAACCAAAAGAATACAAATTGCAGTCAAGAATTCTAGAAGCTTGCTGCATTTTTGTATTTTCTGATGTTTGTGAACCAGATCAGTTTGAAACACTATACGTTACTGACAGAATGTATAAACAAAAATTTCTTGTATATTTTTCTTTACAAGAATGAGTGGCTATATAAAAGAAAGTAAACATCTAAATTTGGCTATACATGTATCACGGCTTAATTAACTAAATTGATAGTGTATCCCAAAACTTCCTCCTATAATCTCGCAGAGGACAACTCACGCCAACACTCCCCCTCAAGTTAGATCTCGGATGCCCAACTTGCCAAGTGAGTTGTAGAAGCTTCTGCTACATACAACTTTTGTAAGTATGTCTGCCAACTGGTCTTTGGATTTGACAAACGGGAATTAAATTATCTTGGCCTCAAGATTTTGTTTGATGAAGTGCCGGTCTACTTCCACGTGTTTGGTCCGATCATGCAGGACTGGATTATGGGAAATGTCAATCGCAGCCTTGTTATCACAGAATAGGTCCATCTCGCATCTAGGAGCAAAGCCAATTTCAGTTAATAGTCTTCGAAGCCAAAGAAGTTCACAAAGGCCTTTAGCCATCCCAAGAAACTCGGCTTCCGCACTTGATAATGCTACCACCTTTTGCTTCTTACTTCTCCATGTAACCAGGTTCCCTCCAACAAACGTGAAATAGCTTGAGGTGGATTTTTTGTCGGAGATATTTCCTGCCCAATCAGCATTTGTGTAACCTTCCACCCGTAGGTGATTGTTTCTTGTGAACATAAGTCCTTTTCCGGGGGAGGACTTTAGGTATCAGAGAATCCGAATCACCGCAATCATATGATCTTCACTTGGACAGTGCATGAATTGACTTACTACACTCATTGCATAGGCGATATTACGCCGTCTATGAGAGAGATAAATAAGTTTTTCAACTAATTTCTGGTACATTCCTTTGTCTGTTGGCACTTGGTCTGGGTATTCTCCAAGCTTGTGATTTTGGATTATTGGTGTATCTGCAGGCTTACAATCCAGTAATCCAACTTCTGATAATAAATCTAGGATATATTTTCGTTGTAAAAGGAATATGCCTTGCTTTGACTCAGTAACTTCAATTCTCATAAAATATTTGAGTCCTCCTAGATTTTTCATCTCAAATTTTGTGGCCAATTGGTCTTGTAGTCTTGTTATTTCTTCTAGGTCGTCTCCTGTAATGATCATACCGTCTACATAGACTATCCAAGTTGTTATCTTACCCTGTTGATGCTTTAAGAATAACGTATGGTCTGAGTTGCTTTGTTGAAAACCATATTTCCTCATTGCCGAGTTCAAGCGCCCAAACCACGCTTTAGGAGATTGCTTCAAGCCGTACAAGGTTCGTTGTAGTTTGCACACAATCTTAGCTTCGGAGTTTGCCATATATCCTGGAGAGACATCCATGTAGATTTCTTCTTCAAGATCTCCATGGAGAAAAGCATTTTTAACGTCAAACTGGTGTAATGGCCAATCAAGATTTGCTGCAAGAGATAGTAGAATCCTGACAGTACTCAACTTGGCCACAGGTGAGAACGTTTCTTGATAGTCTATGTCATAGGTTTGCATATAGCCCTTTGCCACCAATCTTGCTTTGTACCTTTTAACTGACCCATCGACTTTGTACTTGATGAAAAATACCGACTTACACCCCACTGGTTTTTTTCCTTCTGGTAGGGGAACAAGAGTCCATGTCTCATTTTTCAGTAATGCCTCCATTTCTTCCTTCATAGCTTGGATCCAACTAGGGTCTTCCAGAGTCTCGTCAACACTTGTGGGAATATGGTGCGAGGAGAGTTCATTCACAAAGTTCTTGAGGGGTTCGGACAACTCCTTTATAGAAACGTAATTGGCAATTGGATTTCTCGATCTTTGGTGCTCCAGTTCCGGAGAATACCTGTTCGGTGGTTTGCGTCTATTGTGCCTGAAAGGTAACTCATAGCCAACAGGAGTATCTACATCAGTAGAAATGTGAGGTGTGATAGGGGAGCTTACCTCAACGATATTCTCAGGAGACTGGTCATTGGATACTGAAGAGAAGGGGGTAATTGCTACTTCAGCTTCTAGAGGTGTCGACTCTGGATTAGGTTCCTCAATGATAGACTGAGTAGCATTAGGTGTCGTATCAGTGTCCTTGAACCAGTCAAATGTCAACCAATTCATCTCTTCTACTTGTGTCTCCCCCTGAAGAGAAGAATTGGATGCGGCAGGAGAGTAGAAAGTGTCAGATTCAAGGAACGTGACATCCATAGTCACATAGGTGTTCCTAGTAGTTGGGTCGTAGCATTGGTACCCTTTTTGGTGTATAGCGTATCCCAAAAAAAGATAACGAATGGCACTGGGATCCAGCTTCGTGCGTTGGTTCTTGTGAAGGTGAACAAACGCAACACAACCAAAGACGCGAGGTGGAAGCATCAGTATTGTGGGTAATGAAACATAGGTTGACAAGGCCTGTAGTGGAGTCTTGAACCCAAGAACTTTTGAAGGCATGCAGTTATTGAGATGGACGGCTGTGGCAACAACATCAGCCCAGTGATGGCTAGGTACGTGAGCTCTAAGTAATAGAGCATGAGCAGTTTCGAGGATGTGATGATTCTTGCGCTCTGCAATACCATTTTGTTGCGGAGTCTTGGGGCATGAGGTCTCATGAATTAGTCCACGGTGGTGGAAATAATCATGGAACTGTTGATTCACATACTCCCTACCATTATCCGATCTAAGAGTTTGACGTTTAGCAGAGAACTGAGTCTGAATCTTTGTATGAAATGATTGAAATACATGAAAAACCTCATTTTTATGTTTCAACTGATAAATCCAAGTCATTCGAGTACAATCATCAACAAATATCACAAACCAACAGATACCAGACAAGGTAGTTTTTGGGGAAGGACCCTAAACATCAGAATGAATCAAGGCAAAAGGAATATCGCTCTTATTCATACTCAATGGATAAGTAACTCGATGACTTTTAGCTAAAATGCAAGTCTCACATTTAAAATCTAAAATTGGCAAACCCGAAAATAAATCAGGAAACACATGTTGTAGATAACCAAATGACGGATGTACTAACCGACGGTGCCAAAGCAAAATCTATTCCACTTTGAGGTTGCTTGTGCGGTGCATGTGGTGTGCACGACTAACATTGAAATCTTCCATATAATAGAGGCCCCCTTCTTAGTACCATGCCCAATGATCTCCTTGGTGAGAATATTCTGAATAAGACAAAACGCAGGATAAATGAGCACAACACAATTCAAGTCCTTAGTAGCTTGACTCACGGATAGTAACTTGTGAGACAGAGAAGGCACAAGTAAAGTATGAGAAAAGGGTAGGGCTGGTTACAACATCACAGTCCCAGCCCCTGTTATCGAAGAAATGCCTCCATTTGCATTAGCAATGCTAGTTTGCAGTGCTGAGAAAAATCAGCGGCATCAAACATTATATGGTTCGTTGCTCCAGAATCAAGTATCCAAACATTGCAGTTAGCCTACCGATTAGAACCAAGTAGAGCATTACCTGGGTTAGATTTGGAAAGAGCGGCTGGAATAAGGGACAGATGTGGTTCTGCGGCAGCCACCGTAGCCTGGCCGGTGCTATCATCATTCCCACCTCCATCACACCGCTTCCGAGCCTGAAGTTCATGCCATCAATCGGGATACCTGTGAAGCTTGAGCAGGTCTCACGAGTATGCTTTGCACCCCCACAGTAAGATCATTTGGTGGCATCAGTGGTGGCTCGGGACTTGGAGTTGAAATCGGATTTGCCACCATGCAAGGAGAGAGACTGCGAGCCATGCTTGAGGCTCTTGGACACTAGACCTGCTCCTGATATATCATCGGGGCTACTCATCGTCATCACTGCTTGACGAAGAGCTTTCTTCCGGACGTGTGCATAGGCTTGCTTCACTGTTGGGAATGGCTTTATCTCAGGACATCATTCCGGATATGGTCTAAGCGGTCATCAAGACCATCTAAGAATACATATACCCGATCTTCTTGAACAAGGGAATTGTAATGTTGAATATCGGTTGGGCATTCCATAGGGTTTGGGAGACGGAAGTCAATTTCACGCCAGAGGCCTTGGAGATCATTGTAGAATTTTTCAAGAGAGCCGCCAGTCTGTTTAAGGCGGGTCACGCGTCGCCGGAGGTTATACACCTGGGAGGTGTCGTTGCCATCAAAATATGTAGTTGCAATTGCATCCCACACCAGTTTGGCTGTCGGTAAGCGAATGAAGTTACCAATAAGAGAGGAATCCATGGAATTAATCAACCAGCCTTTAACAATAGCGTTGCCGGTGTGCCATCGTTGAAAGGTAGGGTTCGTCTGAGGAGGTTGAGGTGGATCTCTATTTATGTATCCCAGTTTGTCTTTGCCCGAGATATACATCTCGACCACCTGGGACCAAAGAGCATAGTTGGTGCCATCCAACTTGATGCCGATTGGTGCAGTAGCACTATCAGAAGTCTGAGTTGGGGCTGAAGTTTTGCTAAAAACTTCAGTCATCTTGGTGGTCAACTCGGCTAGGATGGAGGAAGATAGAGATTCATCTGTATGGGAGTCGGTATCAGCCATGGAGGAAGACGAGATGGGTTAAAAAATTGACTGGAGGATCGGTGGCTCTGATACCATGACAAAATGTATAAAAAATATAAGAATGAGTGGATATATAAAAGAAAGTAAACATCTAAATTTGGCTATACATGTATCACGGCTTAATTAAACTAAATTGATAGTGTATCCCAAAACTTCCTCCTATAATCTTGCAGAGGACAACTCACGCCAACACGTTACCAACTACACTGCTGTTCATTATTATAATAATCATCAATCCTTTAGGTTTTTTAAGATTATTTCTCCATCTTTTTGCTCTTTCTGACAATGACAGTATGATGATGACCTCAGTTGCAACTATTTAGAGAAAGATTCACTGCCATATTATCTTAAATTCTTCAAAATTGGAATATATCCAAAGAACTCCTCAATGTGCTGTTAAGGACGTGGTTTTTTTGAATGCTCTGATATATGACATCCTTATATATCTTGCAGGTTAGTGTCGACTATCTGACAAAGCCTATTGATGTCTTCAAAGAGATGGGTCGTATTCTTAAGCCAGGCGGCTTAGCCATCATGAGGTATAAATAACATCCTTTTGAATAAGTGGTTAAAACATCACTTACAAAGTTATTTAAAATGTCTACGGCCTGTTAAAAGTTTGACTACCCTGAGAATCTTGGTCATGAAATTTAGGTAGCATTGTCATCTACAATTAAACATAACCAGTTTATTGCTTTTTTATGTTTTCTTTCGTTTATTTTATTTACCACCTATAATTTTGTGAATTCTGATCATAAACCAGCTTCTCCAACCGATGCTTCTGGACAAAGGCAATCTCAATATGGACATCAACAGGTGATGCTGATCATGTCATGATTGTTGGATCATACTTCCACTATGCTGGGGGTTTTGAACCTCCTCAGGTAATTATCATCAAACTTCTAGTTTTGGACTGGCAAATTAGAAGCTTGCTTATTCATATTGAGGCAGCGGCAGTAATTTGGCTCATAGACAAGCACACATTGTCTGAGACTCACCAAAAAAACTGATATTGTCTTTGCACCAATGGTTGAACCTGTAGTCACAGTAACATTTTCTATAGGAATATCAATAATTTACATAAAATTGTTGTAAAACTGTTTTTATTATGTTGTCTTGTTGTGATCCATTTGTCTGTACAAACTTTATCATGATGGAAGTTATTATTCAGGAGTAGCAGTTCTCGTTGTGTGACAATGCAGCCCAATAATTATATGCTCTCTAGTAGTGTGGTCATACTATTGCTGGAGTTTCGTCCTCCATCAATGCAGATCTTGTCATTGATTCCCACTTCAAAACTACTTTATCCTCTCTTTTTTCTGGTCTGAGGGACATTTCTATTTTCTTTTTTGATCTTTGCAATTGACTGAACATCTACAAGATGTTTCTGTCAACATTTACTTGAATATATCGCATGGTTCACGATGAATAAAACTAGCAGCATTTTCAGCACTACAAATGACTACATGATGCATATGTTGAGTTCTCAAATTGTGTACAATCCATTTATCTTACCAAGTATATTTGCTATTTTCCGCAGGCTGTAGATATATCTCCAAATCCTGGACATTCAGATCCAATGTACATTGTGTACTCAAGAAAGCTTGCTACTGTCTAAAAGGAGGATTACGCTCTGTACATCTCTAAATTGGTGGCAAATCTTTTTTATGTATGGCTATTTCTGGAGTTGGGTCATTTAAATTTTGCAATGGATGCTCTATTTCAAATACTAACTGCCTTTGTAAGTATGTTTCACATCATTTTTCTACTTTTCAAATAAAGTATTCTTCGTGGGTTTAGTCAATTATGTACCTCAATGCACACCTTTGTGAAACACCAAAAAACACCATAGCAGTTTTTGTGTATACCTGTGCTTATTAATTCGGTTTGGGTTCTGGTTGAACCCGTGCAACCAAAGTCTTAATCTAAGTATTGCTTAAATTCAATTCAGATGGAAGATTTTTTTGGTTAGATTCAAGTTAGTCCAACCAAGTTATACCCTTACGGTTAGCTGGACAGGTAAGTAAGTGAGCCTTCTTTTTCCCTGGTGGGTCTGGCCCAAGAAGGGAGATCCGCGGGTTATGTCCTCATCCAACCAAAATTGAAAAATATTAAAAAAAAAATCGAATTTGGAAGAAACAAAAAAAATTCAAAAGATAAACCCATTAGGACTTGTTTGCAATGAGGGTTTTGGAGGGGGGGGGGGGTTGGAACATGGGTTGGGGGAATAAATTTTTACACCCATATTTGACAATTATGCATTTAGTCAAGGGTTTGAAATTTGACCTGATCATGGCCCGTTCATGAAACCCAACTTTATGGGTTTCATGAAACCTAGGGTATTGGAACATGAGTTGGGGAATAAACTCTTAAACTCATGTTTGTCAACTATGTATTTAGTCCAAGGTTTAAAATTCGGCCCGATTATGACCCGTTCATGAAACCTAAGTTCATGGGTGTCATGAAATCTAAGGGGGGTTTCATATGTGGGATAAATGGTTTAACATACAAATAACATTTATATTTTCATATATCTTTTATACCCTATATATACAAATTGGTTAAGGGACACAATAATCATTGAATAATGTTACACTGACCAAATTTTGGGACTAAATTTAGAGCCCAAATGACATGACAGCATATTATTTGGAGTTTTCATTGGGGCCCAAATGACATGGCACCAAAAAAAGAATCTCAAATCAGCTGCCATGTCATTTGGACTCTAAATTTGATCCCAAAATTTGGTCAGCATAGCATTATTGATAATCATTTATATACAAATATATTATCATAATAGTCATATATCCTTGCTTATACTAAACATGGGTATGAATAACATTGAATGTTGAATTCCATCTTTAGGTTTGGAAGGGTTAGGACA
>CM042188.1:42701201-42716777 GCA_023539305.1 Ilex asprella | reverse complement strand
GCTATTATGACTTGATTTAGGGAACTAATCAATTTCAATTAGATTAAAAATGGGCTATTTGCAACTGTACAACTCATACATGTTTTATTATTTGAAACAATCGTTGCAACTAAGGTTGAGGAAGCTCAGGCTGTCAAATTATCTTGTTCATTGGCCATTCAGACCATTCATTTCCAACTGTCTCTCTTGTTCATTGACGCACAATGACTAGTTTTCATTACAAATGAAAACTAAAACCAAAAGTCAAATATTTCGACACAACTAAACAATCATCTAATCAACACCCAAGAACCCAAATATGAAAATTAACAAGTTGACAAACCCAAATCCAAATCATATGTTTTCTACGCAAAATCTCAAATCCAAATCAGATAAAAAAAAAATTAGAACAAAACACTAACCTAAACACAGAACATAATAAAACACTTACACACACAGACACACAAACTCACACACAGACACAAAAGATTACACACCCACTCACATAAAGAAGGAAAATGAAAAAAAGGGGAGGTATGTGATGGATCTGTACACAAAACACACAAGAACTCTCATACATATCATTCACATAAATCCACAATATTTTAGGGCAAAACGAAAAAAAAGAACCCGTCTGTTATGGATCTGCACACAAAATAGCCATTCACACCCAAAGTCACACACAGACATCATAAAACATAGACCTTCCCTTGAATAATCCTATATACATAAATCTATTCTAATATAATGAATACATTTACCTTACCTTCACAACGAGGAGATCGATGGAGAAGATCGTTCTCCGTCAGGAGATCGATAGAGGAGATCTGGTTCTTCGTCATGAGATCGAAGGGGAAGTCTCTTCTTTGTCGAATCTTCTGGGCTCACGCGATCGCAGGACACAGACACAGAAGAGAAGAGAGAGATTCGAAACTTCTATTGTGAAAGAGAGACGATTGAGAATGAATGAAAAAATACACAAAACCCTATATTTATACTGTCTTAAAAAATAGTGCTGTTTTGTTGCTAACATGGGTCAAAGTGGAGACCTCATTAAACTACTTCATGCGTGTTTTTTGTTTCGTGTGTTTCTTGGAATAAAATTTTTTTGTTCTTATTTTTTTATCTTTATCTCCAATATAACGAAAACAAAACAAAATCAAAAACAGTACACAAATATATTTTTGTTTTAATTTTTCACAAAAATTCAAGACAAAAATAAAAAAAATAGGACAAAAACAAAAAACAAACAGTCCCTAAGTCTTCCTCCCTTCTTTTTTTTCAAAATTAAAAAAGAAGAAGAAGTTATGTTGTCTATTTTTTGTAATATTGACGTTTTTTTCCCCTTTCTCGTGTGGTCTAGTCCTCTCATCCACCCCCGACCCAGCGCGTGCAAGAAAATCTGTAACATCGCATCCAACATTGGACCTACCCACTCCCATCTCACTCAGGTGACAACAGAGAAAACCAAGGGACCTTTTCGTACTTATGGACTCTACTTCTATTTCAAGCTATAGTTGCCACTCCTTTTCCCTCCGTTCCCGTAAAGCCATCATCGACGACGACTAGTTAACCCTCCCCCTTTCTCTCGCTCTCAACATTTTCTCTCTCCAAAACTACAATGTCAACACTCTCAACGTTCCTCATTCTCGATCTCGTCTGTCTTCTCTCTCTACTCTTTCACTGTCACTCTCGCGAAGCCACTGATTCGAACCTTCAAAACGGCGCCGTTAATGTCAGTGAATTGATATCCAAGGAAAGTACCTTCGCTGATATGTTCGATCGAGCGTTGAATAAGGAATTCAACGAGACCAACGAACAATCCGAAGGTCAGTTAGATCTGAGTTTTCATTGTGTTCGTGGTCTGGTGTCTGTGCAGTTTTAGTTGGGGGTTTATTTGGTGAAATAATGTGTTAGGGTTTTGAATTTGCAGGTATTTTCAGTGATTATAGGTTAATGTTGAAAATTTGAAATTGATCTCCGTAGGCATTGTTTGTATGTGGTGTAATTTGCTGAATTTCAATGTCTGACTGATTAGTTTGCTTGCTTCATTCTCTTTTAGCAATTTCAAAGTAAATAGATATGATTTTGGTGAATTTTATGTATATTATTACTTGACCGTATCTGAATTTCACATATTTTGTGCTTTTTTAAAATTTGGCTAACTCTCTCTCTCTCACAGCTACTGATCCTGGGAGCTTCAACAACAGTGTCGCCGGACAACAGGTTTTCACTCCCGGGCCCTCAATTCTATTTTTTTTATTAGATAAAACTTGTGTAGTAGCCTATAAAATTTTGACACATGTACTCACCATAGGCAGATACGTGGCAAGTCTAAGGAGGGGCCACAAACTGACGTGGCATGACAGGCCCACCTTTGCCTGGCAATGGCCACGGTAAGTGAACAATAACTGCGGAAAGTGGTCAACACCGCGGAGGGGCGAGGAGGCGCATACTGACGTGGCAGGACAGGCCAACCCTCGCGTGGCAATGGTCGCGGTAAGTGACCAATAACCACGGAAAGTGGTCAACACTGTGGAGGGGTGAGGAGGCAAATCCTTCTCACCGCAGAAACAGTAAATGAATCCTTGTCCAAAAGGGCAAGATTGACACCGCGAGGGTTTAGGGGCAACCTTGGCGTGATCTAGTTAGTCCACCTTCCCCACCACTAAAGTAAATACATAATGGTGGAATCCCTTGGATGGCAAATTCTCAAGGGGTACTTTTAGAGTAAAAATCTTAAGGAGAACCTGAAACCTATTGGATGCTCACAGTAGTAAAGTTAACCTATACTATTGCTCGACTAGTTTAAGGATCAAGAGGAGAGGTTCCCATCTTGGGATAAGGAATTATGACCCTCTCCGATAGGTAATTGAACAATAGAGATGGATGAATACGATTGTCAACGTCAATCGGCTTTTGAATGTTTAGTCTATTTGAAATTCGAACATATTTTTCAGTGTATGACTCACTGTTCACTAAGTTGTGTTTCACTAGGATTTGGAGACTAGGATTTGGAGAGACTCCTAATATAAAAACGGTTAATGGTTTATATCAATATATGAGATGATGAGATATGTATATTGATGATTAAAGGACTGAAATTATGTGAGGTTCTTGAACGATCATCTAAAGCAAAGGTCTCGGGGGGGTTCCGAAAGGAAGGGAGACCCCATGATACACACACGGGGTGCACCATGGCCATGACCCTCTCGTGGTCACAGTCCCCGCATTGACCTAGTCGCGATCCTCTACCTTAAATGTCTCCTTACCTCAGGAATGTGCCCATTTTCTCGAAGATCGGGTCTAGGTTGTATTACAAGTAGGCACAATTATCACGTACGATGTTGACTTTTGTATGAGATAGTCGCGAATAGCCTACGGGGCAACCCAGTCTATCCGAGTACCTTTGCTATAAATAAGCTCATCATTTATCTCTATAATGGACATAACAAGTGCTCTGTTTGAGATGGTGAATTAAACTAGTGCGAGAATATTCATTGATTCTACGTACCCAAGAAAAATTTTGCCCAAAATTTGGTCCCAACACTTGATAGACAATTCAAGTCACTATATTTTACTCTTATTTTGTTATATGTTTTGTTTCATGCATTTCTTGCAATCCTGCATTGCAAATGCACATTTCACATGCCACCTTCTGCTCACCACATGTCGCATTTGCTAGACTCACATGCATGTATTTAAGTCTTTAGTTGATTATTGTGATGTGTAGTAAATGCCAACTCCATATCCTTTGGTTATTGTTTGGGATATATTCAACTTCATAGTTATGTAAATTGTTGAATTGAATCAAATCGTATAATTTCTAGAAGCAATATATAGATGCTTGTATAAATAAACACGGAGACTTTTACAATAATCCTCTACTTCCATAGTTCAAAGTATTGGCCAAGTCGTGTCAGATTCAACACCTATGAGATGACATAGACATACCATTACATGATACATATAAATTCAAAAGCTTGCATGACTTAGTCAAGTCGTCCGGTTATTGTCACTAAATCGGCTAATACGGTTTTACAACACTGTGATATGACCTGAATCCTGAATCTCTCGTCATGTGCAACATTTCTTTTAGGTCGTATCAACTTATATTGTAACATGACGTTGCGATCGATGTGTATTAGAGCTCTCCAAATTGATGACCGATCTTGCAACTTTGAACTATGTCTACTTCATCTTTCGTAATGGAAAATTGTGATCCCAAACTTGTGAACACGTCAATGATCGTTTTCTTAATACAACAAAGCTTTATCAAGTCCATGGATGGGCCACAAGATCCTTTTATGCTATTCAAGACATATCTATTTTGTAATATTCGTAAAAACAAAAATTGTGACGTCTTTATCACCACCTTTTCAGTCTACATTCCTTTTATTTTTTAATGTGTTAAACTTACGTGTACTCCTCTTTGCTGGGGTTGTCGTTATGCTGATGGGCAAACAATCCGGAACGTATCAAGGTTTAGGACTTTTTTCTTCTCTGTTTTTGGCATGGGTTGTCCAATGAAAGTTGTTAGATAGACCAATATGGTTGTTGTATCTGCAAAGTTTGGGCTCTGCAGTTGTGGTGATTATGGGTGGCATACAGCTTAGTGCGTGGCAACTGTGAACAAATTGTTAGGTGGTGGATGTTTTGATTAAAAAAAACAAATAGCATGCATTTGAATGGGAGAAGATAGATTTAGGGTTTTCGACTGATCTGATAACATGTTAGGTTTTGGGCATTAAGCAGAAAACCATGAGTGGGCTGATTATATATGCACATATTTGTATATAGTTATTAAAAAAATAATTACATAAACGCTCCGTGACGCAGATAAGTCAATATAGAATAAGTACTAAGTAGAGCCTGGAAAATCAGTTGACTGACAGAACTTGGCTGTGCCTTGTTAGAGGAAAACCAAAGGCTAACAAGGGCCGCAAGTAGCTCTCTCGAGATTCCGGGTTCGTAGTTGTGTAGAAAAACAAACGAGAATGGTGGCATTGCAGAGAATTAGTGGCAGATAAGGCTGGCTATTTAAATCCCTTGTTGTTGTTGAGCTAGTTGGAAAACCATGTGCAATACTTCCAAGTAGGGGTTGGCAGCATGAAGGCGTAAAGCGAAAAATGCAATCTCATGTCATTAAATTAGTTGAAATTGAGAAGCCAACTCTGCAAACTCTCTAGCGGATATGAGGCATCAATACTTAAGAGGAAGACTGTAGATAAGAGACTACTTTTGCTGCCTGTGCCTGGTTGATCTAATAAGCATTCTGTGTTGTAGCTGGACTCCTGAAAGAGGGTTTGGCATTGAGGCTAGATAGTTTGCTTAGTCATACAAGAAAGGAGAACTCCAATGTGGGTTACGGTTTATGTGACTTGTCTCAATTTAAAATTTTAGGAATGCATGTTTTGAGGCATTTCTACTGCAAGATATTGTTTTTCTCTCTTGCATTGCTTTTATCTTTGAGTCTCCCATTTGATTGTGTTTACTAAATATGCTTTTTGTGGATTGTTTGATATTGTCAGGCAGTTTTGGAAACTGTTGCGAGAGTTAAGCCCAAGAAAAATGAGACGAAGGAGAAGTACGTTTCTATTCTTAAGTCTTATGTCAAAGGAAACTCCTTAGTATTGCTGACTACCTTGTGATTATTATCTTAGGTCATTTCAACTTCATGATGTTTTCAACTTGGACAATGAGAATCGGGGTGAAGATATGCCGACATTGATAGATCGGAAGGTATTTGTTATATGTGTCTTTACCTTCACCTATGTTTTAAATGCATATACTAGTGATACATATTTTCTGAATTAAGTTCAAAATCTGACTCCATTTTGGAAAATTTTGTTCAGGACAATGTCTTTATTATGTCCAATGCCAAGTCGAAATTTCCTGTGCTACAGTTAGACTTGAGGTGGAGCTTTCTTTCTCTTCCCCTCCCTTCTGTCCTGCAGACAGTTGATATATGGTTACTGCAACTTCTTAGCTCAGAATATTCAAATTATTGTTTGGCAGATTGATATCAGATCTTGTGGTTGTCATTGTCTCTGCAACTTGTGGCGGCATTGCTTTTGCTTGTGCTGGACAACCGGTCTGACCATCATTATTGCTTTTACTTCGTTAATGATAACTTCTGTTTTGATGAGTTATTTTTTTCCTTTTAATTTTTTTATTTATTTAGCTATAGAATAGATGATGCAGGCCGATGGTTGACATGAATTACTTCTTTAGCTTTGGTTATGACCATCTCATTTGTGAAATGAGTGGCCTCTGCACTTATGAAATCTTGCAGGTTATTACTGGATATCTGCTTGCCGGATCAATAATTGGGCCAGGGGGCTTGAATTTAGTCAGTGAAATGGTGCAGGTATTGCCTTTTGTCTCTTTTGTGGTCGACAATATATATTTTTTTAATTCAAATTATTAGTGATTTCTCTAGTGTACTAAACTACAAGAACCTGCATAGTTTCATTTTCATATGACATTTTGGATTTCATCGTATGCCCTATGTGATGCTCAAAACCGCAATCTTGGGGATTTGTGGTCTCTAAGTGCTAAGGCATGACACATTCTTTTGGGTTTATGTTGGACTTCCCAAAGAACTGGGTGCATAAGTGAAACTAGTAACCCTTATGAAAGGGTTTGGTGTTTGGACCAAGCCTCAGTAGAATTCTTATATTTAGCCTCTGATATACATATTATTGCTACTTATTGAGGAGCATATCTGTCTTTCTCATCATTTCTTTTTGATGAGAATATTGGAGAAGAGGAATAGCAGAGTTTTCTGAATTGCATGCTTAGTTATTACTGTTCCATAGTTTGGTTATTGTTTTATAGTCACGGTAGAGGTTACGATTTCCTTGTTTCATTAGTGTGTAGGCGCCATTGCATATTATATCTCTATATAAAAACTCAAGGAGTACTTTCAATTTCTCATAGATTAAGGCATGCAGGTTGAAACAGTAGCTCAGTTTGGTGTTATTTTTCTTCTTTTTGCATTGGGCCTGGAGTTCTCCACAACTAAGGTGGGCTTGTGTTTCTCCTCCTGGATATAGAAATTTATTAATTCATGTCTCATTCTGACAAATTTTTTCAAATTATGATTTGCAGCTTCGTGTTGTCCGAGCAGTTGCTGTTTTAGGAGGCCTGCTCCAGATACTTCTGTTTATGTGTTTGTGTGGGATAACAGCCTTGGTATGTTTCTTCTTGATATATACTCAATATGTGAAGTTGTCAGTTTTTAACCCAATTCTATGAACATCTACGCATTTGTATAGCAGTGAACGATGCTGCATTCCCATTACAGGAACCACTTCAGTCATAATCATATGTGCCTGCATTATCGAGGGAGCTCCTGGAATGGAGTTATGCAGTATTATTTCCATTATGTCATGAGCTCCTCTACTACCCCCATGCACCAATAATCATAATAAATAAACACTGTAGCAAAAGAGTTGATAGTCATCAACTTTCCATCCAATCCCATACACTTCATTGTAGCCGGGGAATTCTGATATGTGCAGCTGCATGCTTTTTGCAGTTATGTGGTGGTGAAGCATCTGAGGGGGTTTTTGTTGGTGCACTCCTGTCAATGTCTTCAACAGCGGTGGTAACTCTCTTTGCACTAATTTAAAACCATTTACCTGCTGAGTTCATGTTTGGCTGCTAAACTTTTGTGTTCTCAATTAGTAAGAATACTCTCTATCAGATGAGATTTGATTTACTGCAAGTAGACGAGAAATCTGTACTCTAACATCTATTAGTACCTGGCTCACCCTGTGTTATCTGAATAATTCTTTTGCATATAAAACCTCAGAAATAAGATGAAACATCTTACAAGAGCATCCTGCTCCCAGACAAACGGGTGTTAAATCAGAAATAAATACATTCAAAATAACCAACTTACTATCACAAATGTATTAAGTATCTAATTGCTGTGATATCTTGAGTTCTGGCATCATTCAGTGCCGATGGTGAGTGCTTTTAGTTCCCATCGGCCTCATAATGTTGAATGGTTTAAATGCTGGATATAGCTTAAATTGAGAATATCATCTACTACTGGTTTTTCTGAGTTGCCTTTCTCAGTCTTCTTTGAGGCTTTCATCAACTGTGAATTTTGTTTTCACGCTCTGGCATGCTGACGTAAAAGCATATAAGGGCCTTTTTATTGATTGACTAGTTTCTTTTGGCCACAGGAAAAGAGTCCCTTCCTTTCGTAGTGAAGATGTATTGGGCAGGAACTATACAAGAGATTTGAGTCCGGAAGGGTATTCCAGAATCACGGGTTTCAAAGCATTCACCAAATGATTTAGACAAGGCTTGCTTGTTCTGGTTTGATTTTAAAATCCCTAAGTCGGATAAAGAAATTATAATTCTTAGCCCTCTCAGGATTTGAGGGCCTTAAACAGACAGATGAAACCCTCTCACAATAGGCTTTGTTTTCAAACCCTTCTAGCAAAGGATTTTGGAGCGAAGGCCCTTTGTGATAAATTAAAATATCCTCTCTCTCTCATAGACTCTCCTGCAGCAAAAGAAAAGAGGAAACTTAGTTATTTAAATGAGGCCCCCTCCCTTTTGGGTCCCTTGCTCATTCATAGAGGCACATGGAGAAGGGGGTGGGGGGGAGAGGAAGAGTATGGATGACAGGATTGTGCATGATGGCAATATAAGTTTCTCTTTCTCATCCTTTCAGTTAAATGAACTTGACTAAGCAATGAACAAGAAGAAATATTATAGTTTAGAAATACTGAGAATTAACAAATTTTCCTAAACAATAGCATCTTAAAATGTAGATATTTTTTAATTAGGTGAATTTTGAATTCCTTATTAGTTCGTTGCAGAAATATTAATTCTTGTATTTTGGCTCTGGACCAACGTTACCTGAATTGTGGTTGTTTTGGTACATGACATGGGTACGGGTATGTGGTACGACACTTTCTTAGGTGCGCGGTACGATGAGGGTAGACTTAATTAGTACGGTATTTTGGTTCGCAATTCATTTTGGGACTCTCATCTAGATTATTTTTACACTATACAACATTATATATCATAAAATATTCACAAACACTATGTCAGATACCATTTATCTTACATTTGTACTTGATTTTTTATTATCAGAAACAATATATAATTATAAATCTATATACACGCAAAATATGTATTTCATATTTGTGTTACGTGTACAATTTGTGATCGTATATTTTGGTGATCTGGATTGTGAACCCATCCCATTTGGGATTGATGTACCTAGATCGTGGGTCGTCAATGTTTTAGTGAATTCTGGTAACTATTTGGCTCATATGTACAATTCTTTACTGAAAACACCCTACTGTCAAATTGTTTGAATCTTCTATGCTTCTGAAGCAACTTTATCTTGTTTGCGATCCAGGTCTTGAAATTTCTGATGGAAAGAAATAGTAGTAGTACCCTTCATGGGCAGGTCACTATTGGTACCCTCATTCTACAGGTATCTATCTGCTTTGCACTAATTTGTGTCTTGTTAGTAATTGCAGCTAAACAAAAATCCTATGCTGCTGTGATTGGTATTTGTGCAATTATTAAAGACCACAATTTATCTCACTTGTGATAATTCTCTTGTTTTAATTTTGCATAGAATATTTGCTTCTCGTATTTGAGCTATCTTTGCCTGCCAGGATTGTGCAGTGGGTTTGCTGTTTGCACTGCTTCCAATTTTGGGAGGTACTTCTGGTGTTCTTCAGGGAATGGTGTCCATGACAAAATCGTATGTAAAAGAACCTTAATAGAGGTTTTGAATTGTGAAATGCAAACTCAATATACGCAACTGCTGTGCCCCACCTATACGACACACTAATAAATCTATTACATGCAAGTAATGCTTAGAACTTTTCCTGGATGTTGTGATTTAACGGTTAGATGAATCATCCATATGTTGTTGATTCTGTGTATAATATTTACATGGTGAAACTTTCTTCCCTTTTAAATTTTTTACAAATTTTGAATTATATATATAGAGCCTGTAGAAGTGGTGCTCAACTGCTCATACACCTATTACTGGCACACCATTACAGATTTCTGGCATGTATAGACAGTTCTGGCTGAGCCACATTAAGGTGGAATGATTTTTTACCATGAGTGTTTTGTGTAAAGGCTTGTTGCATTAGTAAAGATATTTTTGATTGAGGCGTTGGTTTACCCTCTTGAGAACTGACTTTAAATCTAAGTACAGATTTCAATGCATTGTCTTATTGGGGCTGATTTTTCATCTTATCTGCTTATTTTGTTTTAGGTTTGTGATATTTACCATGTAATGTATAGGTTCAAGAATTTTGAGATTTGTGCAAGTTTTCATTATATGGATACTAATAAATGAAGGAAATTCATGTTGAAACAGGATGTGGTTCCCTGTCATGTTGAAAACAATTCTCTTTAGCTTATTTACCAATGATCACTGTAGTTAGCACCTTAATTTGATACAAAATGGCTTTTATCTGTTGACCTTCGAGCAAGAATATCAGTGGAAAGGTAATCGGAATGTGTAGTCTGGAGATTGTTTCGGGTATGTGATCTGAGGAATATTCACAGATGAAGTGTGAATGTGGTCATGCAACTTGTACATGATTTACACTTTTATATTTAAAAAATACAATTGATGAACTAATTGTTCCATTTTTCATTTGATACTTTTGGTTTGCTTCCATAGGTCGAGTTTGTTTCCTGTTTCATTCAAATATTTATTTAATTTCTTGTCTTTGCTTTGCTTGTTCTATTCCATTATTTATTTTCTCTTACAGGTTGGTGATTTTGATAACATTCTTGGCCATTTTGTCAATATTATCTCGTACTTGTGTTCCCTGGTTTCTTAAGCTGATGATAAGCCTATCATCTCAGGTGATCTTTTGTTCCATAAAATGATCCATCTGCACCTTCACTGCTGTTTCCTGTATGGTGATGTTTTTTGAAATCTGTGCAGACTAATGATCTATATCAATTGGCATCAGTGGCTTTCTGCTTGCTAGTTGCTTGGGTTTGCCTCATTCCCCAATTACTGAACTTTATTCTTGCATCTCAATTGGCTTGCTATCATTCTTCTTCATTTTTATCGTCATCATGTTCGCTGTCTTCCAAACAACACATCAGCACATTTGTTCAATACATATCTTAAATGCGTTTATGATGTGGACTACTGTGTCATTTCAGTGCAGTGATAAGCTGGGCCTAAGCCTTGAGCTGGGTTCCTTTGCTGCTGGAGTGATGATATCCACAACTAGTCTTGCACATCATACACTTGAACAAGTAAGAGTTTCTGATTGTTTTTCATGTACAATGTTTTGGAGTTGTCTGATTACTTTCTTTATGCTCTTCATTGTTCTGTGGTTTAAATGTTTGTGGTTTTGGTGCATAAAACGTATGTTGAAAAGATGGCTTCTAACTAAGATTTATAAAGTAGTAGTACTTCATATGACACTATGATTCCAGTCAACAGTTAAAACTTGAGAAAGATGAAGATACTAATGAGATAGCCATACTATGTCAAATAATAAAAAATTGATGCTAAATAAAAAAATAAATTTGCACGGGCGTATTGGGCTTCACAAATAGACTATAGACAATCAATTGGATCTCTTTCCAATCCAGTTAGGTGGGCCAATGGCTTAGGAAACCATGTACTCATCGTCACTGGGACATTTAATTTATTGTCTTCTGGATTTGTCACAGTCCATGACACCACTTCTATTCACTCTTGAGGACAACTATGCTTGAACCTTCCTTATGTACTTTCAAATTTATTTGAAGAGTTCTTTCAGGTCATTTAATATCGTAATGTCATGCCCTTTTTGGACAGTGTAATGTCATGCAATTAGCTGCACATAATCTGCAAATGTTGGGAAGACCACAGCCATGAGAATTATCTGATCTCTGACTTGTGCCCTTTCTAGTTGATATGCAAACTGTCATTCCCTTGATTTCAGGAGATGAATTAAGTGTTTCTAATATTTTCACACGAAATTTAATCACAAGTCATGGGAAAATAAAAACCTGGATTAACAGTTTAAAATTCCGAATTCATTGTGTTCCCTAAAAGTTACACAGGTCCATCATTTAACATTTGTCAAGTAAAAGGTGCAATACTTAATCCAAAGAAGTTCCTTTCTGGTCCACCTACATTAAGTTTCATGATATATTTAGAGCTGGCTAAAGCCCGCTATAGTCGCCTCCAATTCAAACATGTAAAGAGAGCTTGTATTCACATCAAATGATTAGGATCAACAATGATATATACATTATTAAGGAGCAAGGTATCATGTACCCCCTAGATCTTTTTAAAATTGAATAAAGTCCCTCGTACTATGGAGGTTAATTTAAAGAAGTATAGATATCTTTGAGGGCCCTCTTCACTCATTGCCAATTGGTTTTGGGTTAGATTCTCTAATATGGTATAAGAGTTGGGCCTTGAAATGGTCTGGGGGCCAGCTCTTTTATTGATTTGTATTTCGGTATGCAATGCATGTTTATATTTTTGTTTGTTAGTTCCTTTGTTAGCCCAATTTATTTATTACAATGCGGCAAATATTAAATTTTATTACCGATGTACGACACTTTTTGAACTTATTTACTAAATTACAACACTTTTTAAAAGTGGATTCAACAACTTCATTCTATTAGAAAACGGAGTAAATAACCCAGCTTTTAAATAAAAAACGTGCTTTAAATACGGAAACTTTGTGGGCAACATGTGAAAAACATGTTTAGTAAACAAGCTTTTAAGCAAGCAAAACAACAAATGTGTTTAGTAAACACTCTTTTCATGCTTTTCATCTATTATGACTACAACTAAATATTGTGGGCAACAGATGAAAAGCGTGTTTACTAAACATGGTTTTGCTGAAAGGTGTGTTTAGTAAACACACTTTTCACGCATTTCATTTGCGATCACTGCAACTACTAATCACATTTTTTATTTAAAAGTGGAGTTATTGATCCTGTTTTAAATAAAAGTGGTGTTGTTGACTCTACTTTTAAAAAGTATTTTAGTTTGGTAATTAAGTTTAAAAATGTCGTAGATCAGTACTAAAGTTTCAAAATTGTCACATTATTGCTAAATAACTCTTGTTAGCCCCACGCGCAAGTATGGGTCCCGTGTGAGGAAAGGTGTAAGAAGAGCTTATATCTTACATCAAATGATTATGATCATCCAAAATTGATTTATATATTTGAGGGACATCTCCATTCATTGCTAATTGGTTTTGAGTTGGATGCTCTACCAGTATGCATAATAGTCCAAGTTTTTTACTTACATGTGAGATCAATAGATTGCTGACCCTTTCTTGTCAAAGTGCCCCGAGTATGTAAT
Organism: Ilex asprella; assembly: GCA_023539305.1. Taxonomy (NCBI): domain Eukaryota; kingdom Viridiplantae; phylum Streptophyta; class Magnoliopsida; order Aquifoliales; family Aquifoliaceae; genus Ilex; species Ilex asprella. Next base: position 42,703,462 of record CM042188.1, on the reverse strand, counting down.
CTTGATTTGGAGTTCATTGTCTTTTTAGGTTGAGCCCATTCGCAACTTCTTTGCTGCCCTTTTCCTTGCCAGCATTGGGATGCTTATCCATGTTCATTTCCTTTGGAATCACATTGATATTTTACTGGCAGCCGTTATATTGGTGATCATCGTAAAGACTGTTGTGGCTGCCACAGTAGTCAAGGGATTTGGATACAGTAACAAAACATCACTCCTTGTAAGGATATGCACATCTATTGACTTAGTTATGTAATTTGTGCTTTTGAATATCTTTCTACAGTTCCATTAGTAAAGGAACCTTATTTAGTTGTTACGTGTAGGTTGGAATGTCTCTGGCACAAATTGGGGAATTTGCTTTTGTCCTTCTAAGTCGTGCTTCAAATCTTCATCTGGTGGAGGTGGGGTTTTGATTTGAAAGATTCCTTTGCCTGTGTGTTTTGTTTTGAGTGATTAACCCTAACAGCTATCGTTTAAGGAAAAGATATTTTAAGCAATCACAAAAGACAAAAAAAAGAATTGTCCACTGTATACCTTCTCCCTGTATATTTTAGTCTATAACTAGTTTTCGTTTTTTCTGCCGCATCCAATTAGACGAAGTGATAGAAGTTGTTGATATTTACAGGATAAATTGTATCTGCTGCTGCTTGGCACAACAGCTCTCAGCTTGGTATGTAACCCATGTCAATTGTCTTGCATGAGATACCATGGTAGTATAGGATTCCTGCTCATTTATTTGGTGGTCACCAGCTAGTGGCATGAATATGAGCTGTAACATAGTCTTTTATTCCAAAGCTAATTTCAGGGGCAAGTTTTAGATTTGTTTTGAAGTTTCCAACAAGATTCATGACTTTTGAATCCATGTGTAGAGACTGAATCCCTGAATGAATCCATGAAAAATCCATGAAAAATCTGTGCCTTGAGGTATTCAATAGATATGGTTTTGCAAACAATTTGGATTTGCAACTCTATTGAGGAAGCCTGTGAATTGCTTGCAGTCAACTATCCTAAATGAATGCTCGTGTCATTAAACAGTCTTTCTCAGATAGACTAATAGTCAGCCTGTTGCAAACTATTTACTTTCTTTTAAGTAAAGAAATGCAAATGATCAATTATGTAAGGACTCGGGCCCAACTGCATGTGATGTCCGTTTTGGATTGTACCTCATGGCTTTAAAACATATCACAGCAGTAAAACAGAAATTTTTACATATATAGCACAACGACCTTATTTAACCAGGCAATGTGGGACATGTTCATTGACCAAGCATGTCACCAACGTCGTCAACTCACCCCAAATTAAGTTCCCTATTATTTTATTTTCTAGTGTATTGAAGTATGCTCACAAAGCAATTATGCAGGTGACTACACCATTGCTTTTCAAACTCATTCCGTCTGTTGTACATCTTGGAGTACTGTTACGGTGGTTCTCCCCTGACATATCTAATGAGGTAATCATCTGCCTTTGAATTATTTTCTCACATTTTGCATTCTTGATAATCTTCATCGTGCATGGGGTGTATTTTGTTAATTTTTTGCCAATCCTGGCTGAGTAAAAAGTTTTGAGGCGACTTGAATATGATTTCTCACCCCAGATCGAATTTAAAGGAGGTATGCTGCGGGCAGACAGTGCTAAGCATATTACATTGATGATCCAAGACTCTCATGATTCATGATAATAAATAAGAACATGAACCAGAAAATGCAAATTTCAGCCTTTACCTGATGGGCTTCTTATATACGGGGGGACAGGTGCTTAAAAGTGCAAAGGAGGTTGACTGAGTGAACCTTTGCATTCTATTCCCAAACACCTCATATGTTGCCCACATTACGTGCATAGTTTTGACCAAATGAGCCAACAAAAATAGCGACCGGTGCAAATCCAGATCACGATGATTATGATCTGTATGCAACAAATCATCTTCATTTTTTCAGGTCGTAGTGTTACTTCATGGTGGCCTACTTCGTAGAAAGTGTTCATTTGATATTGTAAATTCAATTCATTTTCTGCTTTTCCCCATTCTAATTTCTTCTTTGTATCTTTTTTGTTTGTTTTTTTAATTTTCTTTAACTGATGTAGAAATGATCAATGTATAGGGTCACGTTATAATGATAATCCATTAAAATGAATTGCATTATTCTACTCCTTTTAGCCATAAGCTTCTGTGCGTGTTGCTTGAAAGGAGTTTGATTCACGCAATTATACTGTAGAAGAGAAAGAAGAGTACAATTTTTTCAAATTCGAGCAAATTAAAAAAACACACA
>CM042188.1:42671344-42686201 GCA_023539305.1 Ilex asprella | reverse complement strand
TTACTAAATGCACCATAAATTAAACATGGATAAATTCTCAACAATGGTGTCTTAGTGTTAACGTCGGGTCAGCCTAGTTGTTGGTACAAGCAGCCCATACCTGGGCCATGACCGAAGCTTCAATCCCCGACTCCCAAATGTAACAATGTTCTTACAAGCATGCAGTATCGTTGAGAGGTGTATTGGGTGTAACCGTTACACTATATCATTCATACGTTATCTATCATCTTCATTCAAAATAAATTGGATTATTCATTATTCCGCACCCAAATATTTTTTAAAAAAATTGTTCTAAAAATACATAGCAGTGAGTAAGTTAAAAATAATAATTAAGAACTCTAACACGAGATTTACGTGGTTCGATAAAAAATTTACTTGTGTATTATGGAAGCTTCGTAAGCCCTCTCTTGCTGTATACAACCACTCTGTTGCAGGAGTAAATATTGAATGCAACGGTGATACCATGTTAACATTGATAACATGGTATCACCAACCAATAATAAAACCCAAAATAAAAAATGTGAACTCCATTTGAGCTTACATGACATGAATATGAGAAGTTATTTGTTTAATTTTTATGGGATTCATGTATTTATTTATTTTAATATTATTAATTAGTATCATCGTTGTAATGAATATTTTCTCCTGTTGCAGACCTTGTACTTCTGTTACGTTTTAATTTAGCCACATCCTTGGCATCTTTCTCCAATATCCTGTAAAGAGGTAGACATGTCGGTAAGGGTCCGTAACGGATGGGCAGGGCCAGACCTACTCAACTCATAGCCCAGGGTGGGCCACATACTGCCCTAATAGGCCTATTTTCTAATTTCTGAACCAACGCCCAGGTCGTGGGCTTACTAGACGGGGTGATTAACAGGCCTAAGGAGAGAAAAGTCCGGGCCCGTGGCCTTTCCAATGGACTATCAAGCTATCCATTGTAGCAAGGCCAACGGGCCATTGACCCACACCTAATCCGAAAATTGTAAACTGCTTACAAGGGAAAATGAAGAACTATTATTCAGTGCTTCAAGTTGCGGTTAAAAGAAAGATTACTCGCTCTCTCTCTCTCTCACACACACACACACACACACACACACACACACACACACACACACAAATAATGGTAGATCATCCAATTTAAAATATATGGATCAAGTTGATATCAACTGAGTAGCCTTACCCTTAAATCTTATATTCCATCATAGAATTGGTTACATGAAAACATAAACTTAGCAAGTGAGACCTAAACATAACATGAAAGATGCGAGACTAAGGAATTGCAAAATTATTTTTTTGGTATCGCACTTTATTTTTTTGTTCAATTAAGAGCATTTCTAACAATAGTAGATATTTTAGCTACCCAAAAAATATTTTTTTCTATTTTAACTGCTCACTTTTTCAATACATACTCCAACAAATTCTTCATATTTTTAATTACTCTTTTTAAATATTATTTATCATCTCTTTTGTATTATATTTTTTGAGAATAGTGAAAGGGAGAAAAAGAAAGAATAGAAGAAATGAGAGGAAGAGAGAGAAAATAATATATATTATATTTACATATTGCATCACTGTAGCAAAAAATTATTTTATAGCATATGATCATAATCTGTTGAAGTACTATTTTTGACTTTGATTAGCTAAAATTTTCGTATTTTGAGCATTTGAAGCATCTGTTAGAGATGCTCTAAAACATGTTACAAAGATTTTTTTTTTTTACTTTTTATTTTAGTTGACTATATTTACTATCAACAACTGCAAACAGATTAAGACAAATTTTATGATTAAAAAGTATTACTATTAAAAAACCACTCTTTGTGCCATAGTGGTATGACTTTAGTGAAGTCACGATCATGGAGCAACTTTTCTCTTTTCAGTACATTTTATACCAGGGGAAAAAACAAGTTGAGAACATGACTTTAGTCTTCATATCATCCATTAATGGCAGACTTGGCTGTTTGTCCTAATACAGAGCATCTTGTACCATACCACCCACAGTACTCCATGCACTGCTATGGCTAACTTGGCAGTTGTAGGACAAATAGTTCAAGTAGTAATACAATTGTATAAACTCGGGCTTTAAAAATTTAAATTTTGATAATTTTTTAGGTTTAAGTCATGAGAGATTTATCTCTCATTAATATCTTAATCTCGACATAAATGACTTATTTTCGACTAGACTAGAAAGATAGTCGATATATTCACATAAACTAACCTGAACATGATTGTTGAAAAAAAAAAGGATGACTTAGAATCTAGTTTCTTAGTAGTTAAGGAACACCAACAAATAAAGAAGATAAATGTTTGTGGTGGTGCAATGGTAAATTATGCAAACGTATGAACAAAACCCAATCTTAAAAACAGGGCTCCCAATTCTCTCCCATCTCCTTTTTCTTTTGTTGGAACCACTTGTACTCTCTCTCTCTCTCTCTTTGAAGTTGAAGTATCAAACTTTTGTTTGTTGTTAGGTGCAAAGCAATGCTATAATCATTTAATTTAAACACTTAACTTAATTCAGTTAATCATGACTTAATTCAGTTAACAGTTATAATAGATTAGGTACTTAGATTAAATCCTTAAGTAAAATATAAAAAAACATTTTTCTAATTTCAAAGGTGTTCATTATTTTTGATTAAAATTACAGGAGGGTCCCTGCACAACCATATTATTTTTTGGGGGATAAGTTATCATTGGCATCACGTAACTATTGTCTGTGCCAGTAAGTCAATAATAAGGTAGAATTACATTTACTCCAAAAAAATTTAAGAATTTAGACTTTATGTATTAATTAAATTATATACACTACACCTTTAATATATTAAAAGTATTGCAACAAGATCTTTTAATTAAATTTTGTTACTCATTTCATAAAAAATTAACCCATTAACTATAACAAAATAAATGACAAAAATTGTAATGTAATATATTAAAAATGTAATGTAAAAATCAGAATAGCGCGTATGACAGAAGTGATGGCATAGAAATTCTTATTTTTTCGCTCAGGGTTCAATCATTCAACTTAGGATCCTTATGGTATTGTGTAGTTTTTAATAGGTAAAACAGTCATTTTAAAATATGGCCACGACTTTCTAAATCAATGGTACTTTTCTTGAGTTGGGGTGGAGCGGGGGAGCTCAATGGCTGCCATGGAGAGGGCTGTCGTCTCCACCAGCGTCAGGTTGAAGAGGGAAGACTGTAAGCGCACCAAACATGACTCTGCTTTCTCTGATTGGAAGGTCAGTCTCTCTCTCTCTCTCTCTCTCTCTCTCTCTTCATATCTATACTAAATTCAGCCTGTGGATTTCACCAACAACGCCATCTCTTTTATGATTGCCATAAACCAGAGTAATGTTAAGTAAAAACTGAACACACACAAAAAAAAAAAAAAAAAAAAAGCAAATGCAAAAGATGAGACTAGATCACAGGGTCCAGTTAATTTGAATGGGCCAGTCTTCTTGGATCAATGCAGCTGCCAAAGTCAGTTTACACAGTCTTACAGATAGATTTCCCTTCCAATGGATACTTGCCCTACAAAATCTGTCCAAGGGAGATTGTGCTTGTGCAAACCCAGATTATGTAAGCATCATTTCTCTAAGTTATAAGGCATCAACTTTGAGTATATGAGCATTGAAAAGGATATGATCGTGCCAATTGCAGAAAACACATTTCAGTTGGTGATTTTACTTGAAAACCTGGACCATATCTTGGGTATTTACTTCTCAGCCACATAAGGAAAGATTTCCTTTGAATCCCTTTTGCAAACCACACTAATGGATGCCATGCCACTCCATGGAAGACGGCTATAGAGTTTCCTGAGCAAATTTAGCTGTAAAATGTCAATCTCAAAAAAGGTCTTTTTGTTTTCAATTTTTTTTCCTGATTCTTGAGCTGTTTTTGTGTAAATAATTGTTCAATTAGAGGGTCTTTTTGGTTTTCCAAGGATTAGGATTGATTAAAGTTTAATTTACGGGTATCTATTGGTAGTAGTGGTTTGGTTGGAGTATAAGTGGGTTGCGGCGTTTTCCGTTCAAAGGTTATGAGTTTTGACTTGATCACGCTACAATTAATACAGATTGAGTTAGTGTTAGGCTGTCTGACACCACCAATTAAGTAGATCGAGTGAGGGTTAGCTGATAAACTCAATATCAATATAAAATGATAAAACCCAAATATGACACTATTCTATTGAGACCTATTCTTCATCACCTTTTAGAGAGCAAACAATATGCAACCTTCCTGCATATAATAATGCCTGGTTCATCCATACATTAGGGTTATCATTTGTTAAATTGAAAACAAAAATCCCGAGACAAGTCGTAATATAGGTGTTGTGAAGGTATAAATTTTCTCACACTCTTTTTTCCCTAAATATTCTCTGGTCTTGGTTGCATACAAGTTCACAGTCAATTTCATCACTTTAAAATGCTCTTTTAGGTAGAAATCTTTACAGAAATTTTCAGCTAATGCCAATTTTGTGGGTTGCCGAGAAAATACTTAACATTCTCAGTATAGACATATTTGATCAGCCCTCCTACCTGTAATTTGTAACAAAGAGCTTGTTTTCATACGCTACACTAGGTTTTCTCACTATTTCGAATGATAATCTATAGAAGTCCTCATCTTTGTGCCAAAAGCCTACATACTTGATCTGCCACATAATTTGAATTCCTCTTTAGGGTTAGTGGTTAGTTTAATTGATGTCAGAAAGACCATCCTGGAGAGCTGAAAGTTGTTCTGAAAATTGCAAGCACTGTGCAAACCTCCAAACAAACTGATAACTAATTCCTATCTTTTGTTGAATAGCTTTTCTACATCCCCAAGTAGCGTGCATTCTTTCTCCTGGTGTGAAAAGTGTTTGATTATAGATGCATTCTATATGGTTATTGTCAGACTCTTGTTGAGGCGTCAGATTGGGAAGACCATTTACTGGGGAAGGAAGGAGCAGAAAGATATAGGATTCACAACCTCCCCAATTGTTCTTCTTGCCCAGGAGTTTATGAGCTTGGCATATCTGTATCACGCCCCCAGTCAGGGCGAGATTTCAGCAAACTTGACCCAGATTTCATAAAACCTGTTTACATTGGTCAAGCTGACAGTGTTAGGACAAGACTCCAGTGTTATGGCCGTGACGGTGCTCATTTAGGGGATGGCTACTCAAACTGCGAGCTGAATAATGGCAAGAATTGTTTCGCCCTAAAAGGGCCAGGATTGTTTACAGATACATTCAAAAAAGGATTCTCCATCGTTTATAGATGGGCTCCGGTAAGTATATGATCTTTCAATTTTCACATTTGGATTGTTTGAATGTGCTTTTCCAACTTATGTTCTGTATTTGTGATACATATCATTTGGTATGGCAAATTTTATGAAATCATGAAGAGTATGGTTGGACCCATGTACATTATGAGTTCACAAAAAGTAAGTAGAAATTCCATGGAGGTCTGCAGAATCAATTATTTTTTTGTTCTTTAATGGCTATTTCCAAAGTTCAAAAGAACTTTTTCTACTCACATTCTTCCCTTTGATTAGTATATGATTGTAGACTTCTGACACCATCATACCGGCTTGTTGTGCCATGCTTTATGGCTAAAATAATTAGTTCCTGCTAAGGTGGATCATTTTGTTAAAATTATGATCATTTATGCATGAACAAATAAAAAATAAGAATAAAACTGCTGCGTAAAAATCTAATTGTGGAGTTAATTTTGAAGTAGCATGCATCAAAATTTTAAGCAGAGCTTCTGAAAAAAGCAAAAAAATAGTTTCAGTTACCGACATTGTAATATTTCAAAACAATATTTGCATACAATTTCTGGGACAAAATCAACATTTCATCATCCGTTTTCTCTCTTTTCAACTGTAAATTCAGCCTTGCTATAAGATAGTGAATGAGCACTCATTGGAGTGCCAAGTGGACTTATGCATTGATATATGCTTCAAAGTTACTTCTATCTTCCTTCAGGGATGGCAAGTGGAATGAAGGGGTAAAGTATAAAAGGCTTATTTCACAAAATTTTGCATGTATTTGTGCATTATGATCTTACAAGCCAACGGACATGCATACAAACACAAAAATCTTCCATAGCTACACAAGACATATCAATTCTATTGACATATACATGTTCAGCTATTATTTGAGATCTGCCATGATTGTTTCATTCCACTTCTTGAAGGTTCTTTTTGATGACCTTGTCTTGAATGTTCTACAGATGAAAAATAAGAGGGAAGCTGAAAATACAGAAGCTAAGTTGCTTGACAAATTTGATTATGCTTGGAACAAAGGCAGTAATGGAGAACGCCGCCACAATGAGGTTCTCCAAAAACTTGTTCAAAGGTCTTCAAGTGCTTCTAGGTTTCCTCTTATTGCCAAGAAGCTTCAAGTTTTTCGTCAGAAGCAAGTGGGTGTCAGAATCAGCAAGCCACTATTGTTGGAGGACGGATCCATTATATACACTAATCAGGGGAGCAGTGATTTCCTTTCTCGAGTTTTCAAATTTGGCAGATCACAGCCTAGATTAGTTTCAGTGAGATTTGGTGCTGAGGGCCATGATAGCATTTGTGGTGTGGCTCTAGATCATGGATCTATCTGCACAAGACCACCAGTTGAGGGAAGAAAAAGGTGTGCTGAGCATAAAGGGATGAAAGTCAATGGTTCTAATACAAAGTTCATTACAGGTGGGAAATCACCTGCAGGTGATTTGAACATGGGATCGGGTATTATTATTGACCCAATCTGTAATGAGCTTCAACCAGCTCCCGTCAGACATCCAGTCAATGAAGGCTTCTCTCCTATATGTGGAGTTTCCTTGCATGATGGCTCTACTTGTACGAGGGACCCAGTACAGGGAAACAAAAGGTGTGAGCAGCATAGAGGGAGAAGGATCCATGGATCCGTTTCTAGAACAGTGACAGAAGAGAAAGAACATTATGTGCGTGGTCCAGTTTTTGAATATAGGACTCCTTGTAATGATCATGATCAGATCTCCTCTGGAATTCGTAGACCTGGTAGGCAACAGTCTCCTGTTTCCTCGGGGAGGTCTGGTGTCAACAAGGGTTACACTACTATATGTGGTATGAATTTAGGAGATGGGACTTTCTGCACAACGCAACCTGTTGTAGGACGAAAGAGGTGTGAGGAACATAAAGGGATGAGGGTTAAGGAGCCTAAGCCGAAGTTAGAAGCAGAAATACCCAGTGTGTTTGATGGTTTAGTTTTCCAAACTTGTAATGGCAGTAAGTACAATAATGCCCCTGCTCGATCAGTCAATAAGGAATTTACTCCAACATGTGGGGTAACCAACCTTGATGGTTCCTCATGCAGTAGGAAGCCAGCTGAAGGTAACAAACGGTGTTGGCAGCATAATGGAATGAAGGCTGACACAAGTTCAGGGTATTATGACTCCTCTTCTCGATTGGCCTCATATAGTACTTTTATCGATGAGGGTTTTTCATCAACTTGTGGGGCGACCACCCTTGATGGTTCCTCATGCTGTAGGAAGCCAGCTGAAGGTAACAAACGGTGTTGGCAGCATAAAGGAATGAAGGCTGACCCAAGTTCAGAGTATTATGGCTCCTCTTCTCGATCGGCCTCATATAGTACTTTTATCCATGGGGGTTTTTCATCAACTTGTGGGGCACTCTGCCGTAATGGTTCCTATTGCCGTAGGGCACCAGCTCAAGGGAGGCGAAGGTGTTGGCAGCATTAAATCCTTCAGTAACAGCACAATGCAGGAGTTTGTTCCAACTTATTAAATTTGTCTAAATGAGTAGTGTACATTTCACCCTCTCCAAATTCTGTAGTTGCTAGAGTCTGGTGCAGTGGGCTCTCTTGTAGGAGAATGCCAATTCTTGGAATAAAGAGGCCTAAGAAGCTTAAGGGAATGAGAGTTACTACCCAAAAGGAAAGTGGCCCTCTGAGCTGAATCTGGTTAATGTGTATGGCTATTAAATTATGTTTGATTTTGTTTCCTGACAATAGTTGATATAGTTGAGAGAAGTATTAGGTGTAACGGTTATATTACATTAGCGATATATTATCCATCTTCTTCATTCAAAATAAATTGGATTATTCATTACTCCGCAGCCAAATATTTAAAGTTTTTTTTGTTGTAAACATACACTGTAGTGAGTAAGTTAAAAATAATAATTAAGAACTCTGACACGAGATTTAAATGGTCGGATAAAAATTTTACTTGTGTTTTATGGAAGCCGATGATGCGCAAAATCAATTTTCGTACAAAATCAACAGTCAAGAAGGTGAGTAGGTGTAGTAAACAAACAATCAATGATAAAAATAGTAATTAATAGAACAACACAGGAGATTTATAGTGGTTCAGCCGTGACCTACATCCATTTTGAATTACAACGGTGGACTGAGTTTCTTATTAATGAACAATGGACACCAGAGAGTCTACTCCGAGGAGTTACAATGCGTTGAGGGAGATGAGAACAACAATGTATGCAAAGGTAGAAGAGGAGGTTCTTGGGAGGTATGTCCTAGATGTTGAGAGGACTTACATTTATAGAGTTAGGGTTTGGAGATGAGGCGGTGATGTGAGGAATGAGTTTTCTACTTGTCTTGGTAATTATAAATTTGGTAGGGTTTTTCCATGCGCCGCATTTCTCTCCTTGCACTCCTATCCCTTCGGAAGAGGGCTCCTAGCTGGATTGGACTTGAACTTGGACTTAGTGGGTCCTTGTATGGCTGGGCTCTTCAATCGAGGTTGGGCTTTCTATGTAAATTGGGCTTGGCCCAGTCAAATTCGGGCTTGTCATTTACCCCCCATGCCCCAAGCCTCTGACTTTTTTGCGAGGGGAAGGGGTTGCAGGCATGCACTTCATGTTCATCTAGGTGAGCTAGAATTTTTCTTGCTTCCCACGGTATTTTTTATCCTCAAGACTCGCTGAATTTTCGATATCAAAACTCTTTTTTTTTCTTTTGACCATGAAGGGGGCACCGACGCTGGAAGGGAGATGGGCTCCTTTGGGCGTACGACTTGGGCGAGCAGGGAGCTTTAGGCGTTGATTTGAGCAATTTTAGTGAGCTGACTGATTAACCATCAAAATTACCATTTTATTATATTTAATGATTGGTTAATTGCATATTATTTGTGATTAAATGAGTTAAATTCCTTGATTTTCTAGTTTAATATTTTTTCTAGTTGTTTGGTTTATTTTGCAGGTAAATTGATTGATTTAAAATAATAATGGATAATGCAAGTGAAGCAATCACTAGAAGAAGAATCATAATCGATAAGGATTGAAGAGTCAAAATTGAGATACGAAGACTTGAAGATAAATCAACAATTCAATCCTTATAAGAGTCCAAGTTTTAAGAAAACTCATTTAAAGTTGAATTTGGAAAGTATTTTAGAAGATAAGGATTTGACACGTCTTCAATATTTTAGTCATAATTTTTTACTCCGATATCCGATTGACCTGATTTTTACGGGGTTAGAAAGAAGACTCCAAGGGCTACAAAACTCCATCTCATGAAAATTTCATGATTCAGCCTCTAAATATGCTAAATTCCAGTTCTAAGTCTAGATAGATTTTGTACCCGCGAGGCCAAAGATTTTATGGACGGAATTTCACCTTACAAGACTTCTATTTGGCAAAGGAATTTCTTCCAAGCTAACCCTAGATCTCCTACCTATACCTAGGATTTATTTGATTATAAATAGAGGTTGTCATCTTAGGATTAAGAATTTTTTTTCCATCCTTTTACTTTGATTTTGATTTGTCATGTTTGGCTAGAAGGCTAAGCTAGGGCTAGGGGAGGACCTCTCAACGGAGTACAGTATTTTTATTGACTTTGTACTTCATGATTTATGATATTGTGTTAATTTAATTTCTGATCTTTTAATAAAGTTATTTACTCTGTAAAAACTCCTGAGTTATTGTGTCATGTACATCGATTGCTTGAGTTTTTCTGCGAGTAAATCACTAGTTATTCTTCGCCTGAAGTATTAGCATGAATTCATAAAATAATATGATTGAATGATTATTCAGGTTCCTGGTAGTCTTTTGATTATAACCGTTGGATTTAGTACTTTATTTGTACTGGAGTTAACTGACATCTAATTCCTGTATCAAATTAAGCTTTGCGTCTTTAATTATTACTGTATGAAATTGAGAGGGAGTACCTAATGCTCTAGTATTTTTATTATTATTTTATTTACCAAAATCAATCTTTGTCATCCAACAACTCTTCAAACAAACTCTTTTTCTTTTAAATTATTTTTAGTTTTCGTGTGATTGTTTTCTTGTTACAATTCCTCGTGGGATCGACCTCGGAGTTCCGAGAATGTATTACTCTGCTCAACCTGCGCTTAGATTACAATATTAAAGTTGAAGCATTGGCCTGCGTAGAGGAGTGGCAGATGGCCTCCACTATTATGGAGGTGTTGGGCGAGCTGTCTGCTTGCAGAAAAGAAGTGGCAGCTGAGCGCCCCATGTTGAGCGCCGTTCTGGGCGAGCAGAGGCAGTTGGGCGCGCGTCTGGGGTGCGCGAGAAGGAGGCGTTGGGCGCCCAGGTTATGACGACCCCAATTGGGTGGGCAAGCCAGGTGAGAGAAGGAGGTGCGCAGGTGCGTGGGCTTTCACGCGCTGTGGAGAGGCGAGCAGTGCTGCTGCGGCGGCTATCCATGTTGGGCAAGGCACTTTATTTGGGCACTATGGAGGATGTCGATCAAGGACTGGGCGCTGATGCCCAGGTGCTGGGTGTTCAGGCCGAGGGGACCTAAGGTAGAGTGGAGTCTTTGGGCGAGCAGAGCAGCTCTGGGGAGTGTTTTGATGGGTGCCCAGGCGCTATACGCACTGATGGGACGAGTAGAGGGGGGCGCTTAGGCGTTGTTGTGCGCGCGAATCAGCCGGATGAGCACCTCGTTGTGCAGGGCTGCTTAGATGAGCATTCTAATCCGCTGGGCATCCTAGGCAAGTATGAGTGTACCTTAAGTGCTGCTCCAGGCGAGCAAGGAGGATTGGGCGCCTCTCCAGGCACTGGTTTTGCTCATTTGGGCGAACAAAAGGGGTCAGGTGCTCTTTTGGCGTGCTAGGCGCCACTGGCCAGGAGTCCCAGACGTTGGGTACCAATGGATGAGGACTTACTTGTTGATACTCAATCCATTGTAGTCCCTCGGGTTACAGACGACCTGAGTTTCAAGATCTTGCCAAACATCAAAATATTTAACATAATTACCTGGAGAGAGGTGTAGGCTGCTTGCGTGAGAGCAAAGACAGCTTGAGGATTGTTAGCGACCCATGAGAGAGTCCTTAAGCTGGATATGTAGGCTGTCTATTTGAGAATAGTGCAGAGTCCAAACTTTTAGCGATCCGCGAGAGAGCTGCTAAGCTGGATATTAGGCTGCCTGTTTGAGAACAGTGCAGAGGCCAAGCTTTTGGCGACTCGCGAGAGAGCCGCTAAGCTGGATATTAGACTGCCTGTTTGAGAACAATGCAAAGGCTAAACTTTTGGTATGTAGACTGCCTGTTTGAAAACAGTACAGAGATCAAGCTTTTAGCAACCCTCGAGAGAGTCACTAAGCTGAATATGTAAGCGGACTGCTTAAGAGCAGTACAGAGATAGACTGTCTGCTTAAGAGCAGAATAGTGCAGAGATATGGGCTGCCTATTTGAGAACAGTGTAGAGACAAGTCAAGCTCTTGGTGATCTGCGAGATGATTCAACTTGCTTGGACCTGTTGATATCCTCAACATTCATATATTTTTGAGCTTTTGATAATAGTTCTAGTATGCTCTTCGGTGGACGCTTCATCACTGAGAAAAAGAAGCTTGATGACCAGAGGCCTCCCAAGAAGGCGGTCATGCTGACCTTTTTATGAGGCTCTTTGACTTGAAGGACCTTCTCGATAAAATGAGTAAGGTAGCTCCTTAAGCTCTCGTCTGGACCCTATTTTATGCTGAGCAGATGGGTGATGGGTTTTTGTTGGCGGCGTCCACCAATGAACTGTGCCACAAAGGACCTGTTCAGTTCGGAGAAGGAGCCTATGGAGGTTAGGATGAGTTTGGCGAACCATTGTCGCGCTGATCCCTTCAAGGTAGTTGGGAATTCCCTACCTATAATTCCGTCGTGGACGTTGTGCAGTTGCATGAGGGTCTTGTAAGTCTTGAGGTGATCTAATGGATCATCCGTACTGTCAAAGGTTTCGACGGATGTCATTTTGAACTTTTGGGGAAGCGGATAGTTTGCCACGTTAGGTATGAAGGGTGTGTCGGTTTGTCTAACGAGGTAGTCCACTGTCTCGGGTTCTTGGGCCTACATGGCGTTGAGGACGTTACCCAGTTGATTTTGCACCTTTTATTTTTTCGTCCCAGTGGTGGGGAGCTCCTTTGGAATGGCTCCCGTGCTCCATGTTTTGGTTTTCACCTTCATTCTCTTGGAAATGAGAGTCTCCACCACGAGGAGCAGGAGCTAGAGGAGGAGCTGGAGGTCCCTCATGGGGGTTTCCTTGTGTGGGGCGTCCAAGCCATCCACATAAAGGTTCCAGAGGGGCAGAGAAGAGGGCTCTACCAGAGCCAGAGCACCAGGGCAGAGCACCAAGTTGGGCGCCAAGAGAGGCTTGGGGGCCAGACTTGGTGCTGGGAGGTGCCTGGGTGCTATGTTGGGCGCTAGGAGAGGCCTGGGCACCTGTCTTGTTCTGGGCGCCTAGCTTGGATGCCAGGGTGTACTCCCTAGGCGTCTGGGTATCCTCGCTGGGTGTTTGATTGTTTGGAGAGGTGAAGATGGCTTCAATGCATGTTGGAGATGCATTGGGTGGCACTCCATGTGGGGGCTTGAGGCGGCGCCCATGGAGTTGGGTTCTTGATAAGAGGCGGTATGGCCTTGGTAGAGGGAGAGGAGAATTGCTCCCTTGTGGGCGAGGTCCCAACGAGCGACGCCTTATGCAGGTTGGGCAAGAGGAGATACGCCTTTGGTTGTTTGGGCGTCGGCTTTGCTACGGAGAGAGGGTGAGATGGAGGAGAGGCATGGCATTCGGCACGGATGACGCCAGGGTTAGTAGGGGCGACACCCAGGGCTATGTGGGCGACGGCCAAGGCGCTAGCGAATGCTCCCTTGAAACTTTTGGTGCGATATCATTCGTAAGGAAAAAGACCTTAAGCAATCCCTGTGGTAGAGTGGGTGGCTCTCATAGTGCAGGAGGCCATGTGGACGGCGCCCAAGGCGCTAGTGAGCAAACGGAAGGCTCCCATGGCGCAAGATGCAGTGCCCAAGGGGCTGTTGGGACACCCAAAAGATTGCAGGAGGCGCTAAGGAGCTGCTAGATGCCAAAAGGGCTGCAGGAGGCGCCCAAGGGGCTACTGGATGCCCAAAAGGTTGCAGGGACGCCTAAGGAGCTGCAGGAGGTGCCCAAGGGGCTGCATGGATGCCCAAGAGGCTGCAGGGGGTGCCCAAGGGGCTGTTGGACGCCCAAGGCGCGGGTGGAGTATCAGAAAAATAGGCAAAACTTTGAATGACCATAACTTTTCGCTTGGGAGTTCGTTTGAGGCGAATTTTTTTTAATCCTGGTATTTTTTCGAGATCTACAACATATGTTCAAAAAATTTCTCCAAAAAATGTTTCTATCTCTCTGAATCTGAGTTTTAAGCATAGTACAATGAAATCGACGGTGATAGAGAGCTGTGTGGTGTCTTTCCTTCCTTCCAAGGGGGTGAAGTTTGATGCCCTCAATGCTTTTTGGTCAAGTTTCGAATGTCAGGCTGCTTCCTGAGAGATGGGTCCCGGTGGTGCTCCCACTCTTTTCCAGTCTGGGACTTCTGATGAGAAGGTCTGGGCACCAGACATGATGGTTTGGGCTCCAGGCATGATGGTCTGGGTGCCTGAAATGGCCTGGGCGCTTGATGAGGAGGTATGGGCATATGGGAGTCCTCATAAGGCTTCTGGTTGTCCTCATCAGTCATCTCCATGCTGGGCGAGGTGGAAACCTCGTTGCTCTCCGTCTCTGTTGGTACTAGATATCAAACTCGCCAAGCTACACTGCCCATTTAAGGAGTCTCCTAGACACGTCCAGGCTTTCCCAGGACTCTTTTCAGAGGTTGATCTGACCTCTGCTCCCTGTTATGCTCTACTACATAGTAGATAGGCTTATGTGCTCCATCATCGTTCCAAGTAGGTTTTGAGTGTCTGAGCTTGATGTCTGAAGTGTGGAATGCTCCTTTGGGGCTCCTTCTTGTCTGGCGAGCATAAGTTGAAGGATCTGCTGGTTTTGAGCCACAAGATTGGCTGGTGGATGACCAACCTCTTCCTCTCGTGCTAAATTGTTTTC
This sequence comes from Ilex asprella, assembly GCA_023539305.1. Classification (NCBI taxonomy): domain Eukaryota; kingdom Viridiplantae; phylum Streptophyta; class Magnoliopsida; order Aquifoliales; family Aquifoliaceae; genus Ilex; species Ilex asprella. The sequence continues at coordinate 42,671,918 of CM042188.1, read as the reverse complement.
AAGAGGATTCATCAATCTCAATAGATTCAACAAATAAAATCTTTAGGTGAGAATTTTATCGTTTCCACAGACGGCACCAAACTGATGATGCACAAAATCAGTTTCCGTGCAAAATCAACAGTCAAGAAGATGAGTAGGTGTAGTAAACAAATAATCAATGATAAAAATAGTAATTAATGGATCAACACAGGAGATTTATAGTGGTTCGGCCATGACCTACGTCCACTTTGAATGACAGCGGTGGTCTGAGTTTCTTATTAATGAACAATGGACACCAGAAAGTCTACTTCGAGGAGTTACAGTGCCTTGAGGGAGATGGGAGCAACAATGTGTGCAAAGATAGGAGAGGAGGTTCTGGGGAGGCGTGCCCTAGATGTTGAGAGGACTTATATTTATAGAGTTAGGGTTTGAAGGTGAGGCGGTGACGTGAGGAAGGAGTTTCCTACTTGTCTTGGTAATTATAAATTTGGTAGGGTTTCTCCGTGCGCTGCATTTCTCTTCTTGCACTCCTATCCCTTCGGAGGAGAGCTCCCAGCTGGATTGGACTTGAACTTGGACTTAGTGGGTCTTTGCA
>CM042188.1:42642346-42670944 GCA_023539305.1 Ilex asprella | reverse complement strand
TGGACGGCGCCCAAGGCGCTAGTGAGCAAACGGAAGGCTCCCATGGCGCAAGATGCAGTGCCCAAGGGGCTGTTGGGACACCCAAAAGATTGCAGGAGGCGCTAAGGAGCTGCTAGATGCCAAAAGGGCTGCAGGAGGCGCCCAAGGGGCTACTGGATGCCCAAAAGGTTGCAGGAGGTGCCCAAGGGGCTGCATGGATGCCCAAGAGGCTGCAGGGGGTGCCCAAGGGGCTGTTGGACGCCCAAGGCGCGGGTGGAGTATCAGAAAAATAGGCAAAACTTTGAATGACCATAACTTTTCGCTCGGGAGTTCGTTTGAGGCGAATTTTTTTTAATCCTGGTATTTTTTCGAGATCTACAACATATGTTCAAAAAATTTCTCCAAAAAATGTTTCTATCTCTCTGAATCTGAGTTTTAAGCATAGTACAATGAAACCGACGGTGATAGAGAGCTGTGTGGTGTCTTTCCTTCCTTCCAAAGGGGTGAAGTTTGATGCCCTCAATGCTTTTTGGTCAAGTTTCGAATGTCAGGCTGCTTCCTGAGAGATGGGTCCCGGTGGTGCCCCCACTATTTTCCAGTCTGGGACTTCTGATGAGAAGGTCAGGGCACCAGACATGATGGTTTGGGCTCCAGGCATGATGGTCTGGGTGCCTGAAATGGCCTGGGCGCTTGATGAGGAGGTATGGGCATATGGGAGTCCTCATAAGGCTTCTGGTTGTCCTCATCAGTCATCTCCATGCTGGGCGAGGTGGAAACCTCGTTGCTCTCCGTCTCTGTTGGTACTAGATATCAAACTCGCCAAGCTACACTGCCCATTTAAGGAGTCTCCTAGACACGTCCAGGCTTTCCCAGGACTCTTTTCAGAGGTTGATCTGACCTCTGCTCCCTGTTATGCTCTACTACATAGTAGATAGGCTTATGTGCTCCATCATCGTTCCAAGTAGGTTTTGAGTGTCTGAGCTTGATGTCTGAAGTGTGGAATGCTCCTTTGGGGCTCCTTCTTGTCTGGCGAGCATAAGTTGAAGGATCTGCTAGTTTTGAGCCACAAGATTGGCTGGTGGATGAGCAACCTCTTCCTCTAGTGCTAAATTGTTTTCAAGAGGATTCATCAATCTCAATAGATTCAACAAATAAAATCTTTAGGTGAGAATTTTATCATTCCCACAGACGGCACCAAACTGATGATGCACAAAATCAGTTTTCGTGCAAAATCAACAGTCAAGAAGATGAGTAGGTGTAGTAAACAAACAATCAATGATAAAAATAGTAATTAATGGATCAACACAGGAGATTTATAGTGGTTCGGCCATGACCTACGTCCACTTTGAATGACAGCGGTGGTCTGAGTTTCTTATTAATGAACAATGGACACCAGAGAGTCTACTTCGAGGAGTTACAGTGCCTTGAGGGAGATGGGAGCAACAATGTGTGCAAAGATAGGAGAGGAGGTTCTAGGGAGGCGTGCCCTAGATGTTGAGAGGACTTATATTTATAGAGTTAGGGTTTGGAGGTGAGGCGGTGACGTGAGGAAGGAGTTTCCTACTTGTCTTGGTAATTATAAATTTGGTAGGGTTTCTCCGTGCGCTGCATTTCTCTTCTTGCACTCCTATCCCTTCGGAGGAGAGCTCCCAGTTGGATTGGACTTGAACTTGGACTTAGTGGGTCTTTGCATGGCTGGACTCTTCAATTAAGGTTGGGCTTTTCATATAAATTGGACTTGACCCAGTCAAATTCGGGCTCGTCAGAAGCTTCCGAAGCCCTCTGTTGCTGTAAACAAATGTGAACCACTCTGTTGCAGACCTTGTACTGCTGCTATGTTTTAATTTAGCCACATCCTAGGCATCTTTCTCCAATATCTTCTCCAATATCCTCTCCAATATCTTATAAAAAGGTAGACATATCGGTAAGTGCCCGTAATGGATGGACAGGGCCAGACCTACTCAACTCATATCCCAGGGTGGGCCACATACGGCCCAAATAGGCCTATTTTCTACTTTCATTGAAGCAATGCCCAAGTCGTGGGCTTAATAGACCGGCTGATTAACGGGCCTAAGAAGCTAAAAATCATGGCCCGTGGCCTTTCCAATGGACTATCAAGCTATCCATTGTAACAAGGCCAACGGGCCATGACCAACACCTAATCCGAAGTACTTTTTTGGGAAAATTGTAGGGTTTTTTAAGTGTAGGTATAATTTTTTAGATTTATTTAGGCAAAACTGTATGAATAAGTTATTTATTCTATTAAGTACAATTTTTATAAAATTTTTTGTATTTAGGTACAAAATTCTAATAAATTAAAATCATTTTTACTTAAACATCCTTCCTTAAATTATGCAATCATCATTGAAAATTATTTGAGAAAACAAATACGTAAAGTTTGAATATTAATGAGAGGTAAAATAAGGGGCATAAATGATTAAAACCCTTCTTCTTCGGCAACAAGATTCTATGGTAATGAGATTTGATTAGAATGTCATAAATTATATGTGAATAAATACTGAAAAAAAAAAGAATTGGCCAAGATGTTTTGTTAGATATTATGTATTGTTCGTTGTTGGGATGTAGAAATTTTTTTTTTATTTTTTTTAAGGAGTGTAACTGTTTTTTAATGAGTGTAACTATTTTTTTAATGGGTTTAACTATTTTTTTAATAGGTGTAACTGTTTTTTAATATGTGTAATTATTTTTTTAATAGGTGTAACTATTTTTTAATATGTGTAACTATTTTTTTAATAGGTGCAATTATTTTTTAATGTTTGTAACTATTTTTTTAATGGGTATAATTAGTGTAATTGTGTTGTTGTAATATTAATATAAATAGAAAGAGAGAGAGAATATGTCTTTATTTTATCTTTCATTGTTTAATTGCAGCCAAAATATATGGAATAAATATAAAGGGTTTCAACCCATCAATTGTTTACTGAATAATAATATTGACATTTTTTTTTAAAATATGAACTTTAACCTAAATAAGATTTTGAGTTATATTTTTTTCTAAATAAGTCTAAAAAATTATATCGACTTTTAAATCACCCAAAATTGTAAACAGGTTACACGGGAAAATGAAGAACTATGCTTCATTGCTTCAAGTTGCTGTTAAAGAAAGATTACTCTCTCTCTCTCTCTCTCACACACACAAAATAATAGTAGATCATCCAATTTAAAATATATGGATCAAATTGATATCAACTAAGTAGCCTTAACTTAAATCTTATATTCCATCATGGAAATGGCTACATGTAAACATAAACTTAGCAAGTGGGACCTAAACTTAACATGAAAGATGTGAGACTAAGGAATTACTAAAAAAAAAATTTGGTATCGCACTTTATTTTTCGTCCAATTAAAACATGTTACATGGATATTTTTTTTTTTTACTTTTAATTTTAGTTGACTATATTTACTATCAACCACTGGAAACAGATTAAGACAAATTTTATGATTAAAAAGTATTACTATTAAAAAACCACTATTTGTGCCATAGTGGTATGACTTTAGTGAAGTCACGATCATTGAGCAACTTTTCTCTTTTTTCTCCTCTTTTCGGTACATTTTATACCTGAGGGGAAAAAACAAGTTGAGAACATGACTTTTGTCTTTATATCATCCATTAATGGTAGACTTGGCTTTTCGTCATAATACAGAGCATCTTTTACCGTACCATCCAGTAGGTGTCAATCGCGTCGTCTTATATTAATTTTGTGGTGTGTCATTTTTTATCGTATTATTTTTATATCATATTATTTTTGATATGTGTCAAATTCGTGTTAATAAAAAATTATTTAATTTGATAACAACTAATATAATATTATTTAAAAAATTATAAAATTCTTATTTTCTATCAATAATACTCTTTAAATAATTGTTTTTTATCTGTAGTACTCATTAATCGTGTTATTCGTGTCGAACTTTAATTTGATCAATTTATTATCCGTGTCAATTAATCGTGTTTATTTCGAGTTCGTGTTAAATTTGGTTCGAGTAAAAAATGACACCCCTACCACCCAGAGTACTCCATGCAGTGCTATGGCTAACTTGGCAGGGATAGGGAAAATATTTCTAGTAATAATAAAATTGAATTGTAAACTCGAATGTTAAAATTTTAAATTTTGATAATATTTTGGGTTTAAGTTATGAGAGATTTATTCCTCATGAATGTCCTAATTCCGATATAAATGATTTGCTTTTGACTATACCAAATAGGTATTCGAGATTCGCATAAATTAACGTGAAAATCCCCTAATTGTTGAAAAAAAAAATGGAAAGGGTGACTTGAGTAGTTAAGGAACAAAAAAAAAAGGAAAGGGTGACCTAGAATCTAGTTTCTTAATGGTTAAGGAACAACAACAAATAAAGAAGATAAATGTTTGTGGTGCAATGGTAAATTATGCAAACGTATGAACAAAACCCAATCTTACAAACTAGGCTCCCAATTCTCTCCCATCACCTTTTTCTTTTGTTGGAACCACTAGTACTCTCTCTCTCTCTCTCTTTTTGAAGTTGAAGTATGAAACTTTTATTTGTTGTTAAGGTGCAAGAGCAATTCTCTCTTATCGAGTAATGCTATATGAATTTAAAAAATTAATTTAAAAAATTAATTTGATAATCTCAACCATTGATTTCACTGCAGATCCTAGCATTTATTGGGACCTACTACCTATTCAATGATTGAAATTATCAAGTCAATTTTTTAAGTCTAATTTTTAAGTCCATCTAATATTATTCCTCTCCCATCTCACCTTTTTCTTTTGTTGGAACCACTTTCACTCTCTCTCTTTCTCTCTCTCTTTGAAGTTAAAGCATCAAACTTTTGTTTGTTTTTTTTAAACACTTAATCATGACTTAATTCAGTCAACAGATATAATAAATTAGGTTCTTAGATTAAATCCCCAAGTTAAATATAAAAAGCATTTTTCTAATTTCAAAGGTGTTCATTTTTTTTCCGATTAAAATTATAGGAGGTTGCTATTAGATAATCAGAGTTCAATCATTCAACTTAGGATCCCTTTGGTATTATGTGGTTTATAATAGGTAAAACAGTCATTTTAAAATATGACCACGACTTTATAAACGACGAGACCAATGGTTTCTTGAGTGGGGGTGGAGCAGTGAGCTCGATGGCTGCCATGGAGAAGGCTGTCATCTCCACCAGCGATAGGTTGAAGAGGGAAGACTGTAACCGCACCAAACATGACTCTGCTTTCTCTGATTGGAAGGTCAGTCTCCCCTCTCTCTCTCTCTCTCTAACCGGTGGATTTCACCTGCAACGCCATCTCTTTTATGATTGCCATAAACCAGAGTAATGTTAAGCAAACAACTCAACTGAACACCCACAAAAAAAGAGGTAAAAAAGCAAATGCTAAAGATGAGACTAGATCACAGGGTCCAGTTAATTTGAATGGGTCAGTCTTCTTGGATCAATGCAGCTTACAGATAGATTTCACTTCCAATGGATACTTTCCCTACAGAGTATGTACAAAGGAGTTTGTGATTGTGCAAACCCAGATTATATAAGCATCATTTCTCTGAGTTGTAAGCCATATACCTAGCTATGCATCACGGGCGGTGAATAATTTTTGTACATAAAATTTAATAATTTTTTTTATGTATATGTTTACCTAAATTCAACATCATCTCAAGTTTATAAAAAAATATGTTTTTATCGCTTGTATTATACCGTAGAATTTGAAAAAATTTGTCTTTTCCCAACGATCCGTTATTCTAATTATATAAAAAGAAGATAAAAATAATTCATTTTAAAATTCATTTGATTAGGTTTTAACTTATAATTCACTGAATAAAATAACAATAATTATCAATAATCTAATCAATACTTATTTTTAAGGGTAACATAATCAATTAAAAAGTTTCATAAATATTGATATTTATGCATAAAGAATACATAATTAAAAGAGATGTTAAGGATAATTTGGAGATTTAAACACTAATGATATAATGGTAATTTAGCAATTTAACTATGGAAGGATAACATGATATTTAAAATTTTTTGTAAGGGTAAAATAATGAATCAAAATTTTTTTATACTAGGATACTTATTAGTAGTATGGATAGATAGATATAGATATATATATAGATATAGACATATAATTTTTTTGGTATACAAGTGTATTGCATGTGGATCATTTTCAATATCAAATATAGTATTACTATAAAAATTATGAAATAACGTCAACTGTATAAATAAACTCTGCTTAAACATTTATAGACAAATTTTGCCACATATTAACATGTAAAATTAGAGTTTCAATAGTCTACTCTAAATTTAATATCCACCGTTTCTAAAAGGATAACAAATAAAGAGATGTTGATATTATGATAAACTAGAGACGCTCTACCGCAAAATTCACTATCATATTTTTTGTGATAAAAACAAATAACTGGTGAACACTAATTGCTTTATTATTTATTGAAAGACAAATATTAAATTACACTTCAAAAAAAATGTCATATATGCTTCATGAACATTCTAGAAAAAGAATTACCCACAAAATCTATAATAAACATTAAAATTTGTTTTACCACATTCAAATGTTAAAATGTATATTGTCAAAAATTAGTATTTGGTACCTTATGTCCTAGAGCAATTCAAAAAATCTAGTCGAACCATGATCCACATGATGGAAGATCTCGTTTTAATTATTCAATGCATAAGAAGAATCACGTACTTTTTTCTACACGCGAGATATAATACTAAATATGCAAAATGAGCTTCAATGCTAAACAAAAAAAGAACCTATGACAATGAAAATTAAACACATGGAAGGTATAAGATTTAAAGTAAATAAATCTCAAGATGCCATTTTTCATAGTGACCTTCAATAATTGATAACGCTTGTTTATAAATAAAAAACACTTAACAAATCAAGAAGAAAATTTTCAAGAAGTTAGTGCAAGCCTAGCTCCAAGTGAAGCATAAATCATATAAAAAGAGTAATAACCTGTAATCAGATAAAAAATGTGAGTAAGAGAGGAATAGAATGGTATTACTATTAATTTATGATTGAAATTCATGGGATTAAAAATTTGATTATAAGTTGTCCACGTAGCCATAAAATGGAAGATGAAATAATTCAAATTCCATTTGATTAATTAATATATTTATTGTTAGGAATTTGTACCATCTGCAAAGTTACACATCAGTTCGTATTAGATAAATGATAAAATGAACTTTATGATGATTATTAATGGCAGAATAGTTGTATTAATGATAATCTACTATTTTTCATAAAGTAAAGATGATTAATGAATTTATTGTAAATAAAAAAGTTTATGAAAAGTAAATGAAAGAGAGATAATGTCATTAACTAAGGAAATAAATAAATAAATAAGTATAATACATGAAACAATAATTGTTGTGAAAATGAAAGTATATGAACAGTCATTTGAATATATAATTAATATTAGGTAATTAGAAAATAAAAAAAAAAGTGCAATGCATGAAACAATAATTCTTGTGGAAATAGAAGTATATGAAGAGTCATTTGAACACATAATTAATATTAGGTAATTAAATAAATAAGGATATAAGAGCCTTTAATATTTTTTATAGGGACATAACAGACAATCAAAAAAAATTCACTTAGCTTCCTTTTATTACTAGAATAGATGAGCATTGAAAACACATTTGAGTTGGTGATTCTACTAGAAAACCTGGACCTTATCTTGGGTATTTACTTCTCAGCCACATAAGGAAAGATTTCCTTTGAATCCCTTTTGCAAACCACACTAATGGATGCCATACCACTCCATGGAAGACGGCTATAGAGTTTCCTGAGCAAATTTGGCTGTAAAATGTCAATCTCAAAAAAGGTCTTTTTGTTTTCAATTTTTTTCCTGATTCTTGAGCTGGTTTTGTGTAAATAATTGTTCCATTAGAGGGCCTTTTTGGTTTTCCAAGGATTAGGATTGACTAAAGTTTAATTTACGGGTATCTATTGGTAGTGGGTTTGGTTGAAGTATAAGTGGGTTGCTTGTTCAAAGGTTATGAGTTTTGACATGATCATGATACAATTAATACAAATTGAATTAGTGTTAGGCCGTCAATTAAGTAGATTGAGTGAGGGTTAGCTGATAAACTTAATAACAATATAAAATGATAAAACCCAAATAGGACATGACTCGATGGAAACCTATTCTTCATCACTTTTTAGAGAGCAAACAATATGCAAGCTTCCTGCATATAATAATGCCTTGTTCATCCATACATTAGGGTTATCATTTTGTTAAAATAAAAAAAAAAATCCCCAGACAAGTCGTAATGTAGGGGTTGTGAAGGTATAAATTTTCTCACACAATTTTTTTCCCTAAATATTCTCTGGTCTTGATTGCATACAAGTTCACTGTCAATTTATCGCTTTAAAATGCTCTTTTAGGTAGAAACTAGGAAGCACGGATACGATACGATACGATACGATATGATAAAACTTAAAAAAAATAGGATATGGTTACGGCTAGGATACATCTATAATAAAATATATTTTATATTTTACTATTAATTAACAACTTAGAAATTACAAATTTTTAATAATTTTTTAACATTAGTAAGTAAAATTAAAAAATTTTACCATGAAAATGATGTAATATCGTCTCATTATGATATATTCATAAAATGAACATGACAAATTAAAAAAATCATAACAACATTTAACTAGTTGTTTTTACAAGTATTTATTTTTAAAAAATATAGTGTAACATTTTTTTTTACTCTCTTAACATATAATAATAGATAATACCTAAAAAAACACTCGTGTCTTCAAAATCAAATGGAATTTTATTGATGTTTTATATTGTATGTGAACTCCAAAGAAGGGGTATAACTTAAAATTGAAAATTGTATATCTTATTTTATGTTTAAAAGTATCTGCGAAGTATTCACATATTTTATTAATTATCGGATACGGATGATGCGTATTCAATACGTATCATCGAGTATATGAGGAGTATCGTATTTGATACAGTATCCGATACGGGTACGTCGACCTTGACGAAGTATCCGTGCTTGGTAGAAATCTTTGCAGAAATTTTCAGCTAATGCCAATTTTGTGGGTTGCAGAGAAAATACGTAACATTCTCAGTATAGAAATATTTGATAAGCTCTTCTACCTGCAATTTGTAACAAAGAGCTTGTTTTCATACGCTACACTAGGTTTTCTCACCATTTCGAACGATAATCTATAGGAGTCCTCATCTTTGTGCCAAAAGCCTACATACTTAATCTGCCACAGAATTTGAATTCCTCTTTAGGGTTAGTTTAATTGATGTCAGAAAGACCATCTCGGAGAGCTGAAAGTTGTTCTGAAAATTGCAGGCACTGTGCAAACCTCCAAACAAACTGATAACTAATTCCTATCTCTTGTTGAATAGCTTTTCTACATCCCAAGTAGCGTGCATTCTTTCTCCTGGTGTGAAAAGTGTTTGATTATAGATGCATTCTATATGGTTATTGTCAGACTCTTGTTGAGGCGTCAGATTGGGAAGACCATTTACTGGGGAAGGAAGGAGCAGAAAGATATAGGATTCACAACCTCCCCAATTGTTCTTCTTGCCCAGGAGTTTATGAGCTTGGCATATCTGTATCACGCCCCCAGTCAGGGCGAGATTTCAGCAAACTTGACCCAGATTTCATAATTCCTGTTTACATTGGTCAAGCTGACAGTGTTAGGACAAGACTCCAGTGTTATGGCCGTGACGGTGCTCATTTAGGGGATGGCTACTCAAACTGCGAGCTGAATAATGGCAAGAATTGTTTCGCCCTAAAAGGGCCAGGATTGTTTACGGATACATTCAAAAAAGGATTCTCCATCGTTTATAGATGGGCTCCAGTAAGTATATGATCTTTCAATTTTCACATTTGGATTGTTTGAATGTGTTTTTCCAACTTATGTTCTGTATTTGTGATACATATCATTTGGTATAGCAAATTTTATGAAATCGTGAAGAGTATGGTTGGACCCATGTACATTATGAGTTCACAAAAAGTAAGTAGAAATTCCATGGAGGTCTCCAGATTTTTGCAATCAATTATACTTTTTTTCTTCAATGGCTATTTCCAAAGTTCATATGAACTTTTCTACTCATATGATTGAAGACTTCTGACCCCATCATACAGGCTTGTTGTGCCATGCTTTATGGCTAAAATAATTAGTTCCTGCTGAGGTGGATCATTTTGTTAAAATTATGATCATTTATGCATGAACAAATAAAAAATAAGAATAAAACTGCTGCGTAAAAATCTAATTGTGGAGTTAATTTTGAAGTAGCATGCATCAAAATTTTAAGCACCACGGCTTCTGAAAAAAGCAAAAAAATAATCAGTTACCGACATTGTAGTATTTCAAAACAATATTTGCATACAGTTTCTGGGACAAAATCAACATGTCATCATCCATTCTCTCCTTTCAACTGTAAATTCAGCCTTGCAATAAGATAGTGAATGAGCACTTGTTGGAGTGCCAAGTGGACTTATGCATCGATATATGCTTCAAAGTTACTTCTATCTTCCTTCAGGGATGGCAAATGGAATGAAGGGGAAAAGAATAAAAGGCTTATTTCATAAAATTTTGCTTGTATTTGTGCATTATGATCTTACAAGCCAACAGACATGCATATAAACACAAAAATCTTCCATAGCTACACAAGACACATCAATTCTAATGACATATATATGTTCAACTATTATTTGAGATCTGCCATGATTGTTTCATTCCTCTTCTTGAAGGTTCTTTTTTATTACCTTGTCTTGAATGTTCTACAGATAAAAAATAAGAGGGAAGCTGAAAACACAGAAGCTAAGTTGCTTGACAAATTTGATTATGCTTGGAACAAAGGCAGTAATGGAGAACGTCGCCACAATGAGGTTCTCCAAAAACTTGTTCAAAAGTCTTCAAGTGATTTCCTTTCTCGAGTTTTCAAATTTGGCAGATCACAGCCTAGATTAGTTTCAGTGAGATTTGGTGCTGAGGGCCATGATAGCATTTGTGGTGTGGCTTTAGGTCATGGATCTATCTGTAAAAGACCACCAGTTGAGGGAAGAAAAAGGTGCGCTGAGCATAAAGGGATGAAAGTCAATGGTTCTAATACAAAGTTTATTACAGGTGGGAAATCACCTGCAGTAAGTGAAGGCTTCTCTCCTGTATGTGGAGTTAACTTGCATGATGGCTCTACTTGTACGAGGGAACCAGTACAGGGAAACAAAAGGTGTGAGGAGCATAGAGGGAGAAGGATCCATGGATCTGTTTCTAGAACAATGACAGAAGAGAAAGTACAATATGTGCCTGGTCCAGTTTTTGAATATAGGCAAAAGTCCCATGTTTCCTCGGGGAGGTCTGGTGTCAACAAGGGTTACACTACAATATGTGGGGTGAATTTGGCAGATGGGACTTTCTGCACAAGGCAACCTGTTGTAGGACGAAAGAGGTGTGAGGAACATAAAGGGATGAGGGTTAAGGAGCCTAAGCCGAAGTTAGAAGCAGAAATACCCAGTGTGTTTGATGGTTTAGTTTTCCAAACTTGTAATGACAATAAGTACAATAATGCCCCTGCTCGATCAGTCGATAAGGAATTTACTCCAACGTGTGGGGCAACCAACCTTGATGGTTCCTCATGCAGGAGGAAACCAGCTGACGGTAACAAACGGTGTTGGCAGCACAAAGGAATGAAGGCTGACACAAGTTCAGGGTATTATGGCTCCTCTTCTCGATCGGCCTCATATAGTACTTTTATCGATGGGGGTTTTTCTTCAACTTGCGGGGCAACCACCCTTGATGGTTCCTCATGCAGTAGGAGGCCAGCTGAAGGTAACAAACGGTGTTGGCAGCATAAAGGAATGCAGGCTGACACAAGTTCAGGGTATTATGGCTCCTCTTCTCGATCGGCCTCATATAGTACTTTTATCGATGGGGGTGTTTCATCAACTTGTGGGGCACTCTGCCGTAATGGTTCCTATTGCCGTAGGGCACCATCTCAAGGGAGGCGAAGGTGTTGGCAGCATTAAATCCTTCAGTTGCAGCACAATGCAGGAGCTTTTTCCAACTTATTAAATTGTCTAAATGAGTAGTGTACATTTCACCCTCTCCAAATTCTGTAGTTTACTAGAGTCTGATGCAGTGGGCTCTCTTGTAGGAGAATGCCAATACTTGGAATGAAGAGGCCTAAGAAGCTTAAGGGAATGAGGGTTACAACTCCCAAAAGGAAAGTGGTCCTCTGAGCTGAATCAGGTTAATGTGCATGGCTATTAAATTATGTTTGATTTTGTTTCCTGACAATAGTTGATATTGTATGTAACTTGGTATCATAAGAAAGTGTGTTCTGTTTAATGGTTCTCAGTTTACTTTGATTGTGTAGTGTTGTTGATTGGTCCGTTATCTCTAAATGCTTAATCGGTATAGCACGCGATGGTAAAATAAGGATTATTGGAGTATTCATATACATCAGTTTCATACCCATGTGCTGTCTGACCCTCTCTGAATTCTCTAATGGCAAGAGCTTGTATTAATTTTCTTTAACCATTTCTGCGGGTTCAACTACAGTACCGAAAAATAGTTTTGTTATAACAAATTAAAGAAAATTTTTAAAAGTCAAAATGTGTACCTAAATTTAATAAAGTTACGAAGATGGGGACTTAATGAACATTAAAAGCTAATAAGTTTAATCTAGTGTAACCATTCACAATTCTCCACAAATAATGTGGTTAAATAATTTATATATTTTAAATTTTATTTATTCACCTTAAAATTTTTTGATTGGGTTATATTTTTATAGGGTTTATTTATTAGGTCTAAATATGTCGTAAATGAAAATTTTTAACATAAATCATTAATACACATAAAAATTTAGAGCCTTCAAGTTGGGTGTGGTCTAAAGTCGAAACTTTAACAACTTAGTGGTTAGGGCGGCCTTGAATATAAGGCCTCCAAATAAAATTTTGTTTTAAAGTTATTTGAAAAATAAAACAATCATCTAGAGGTGTAACATTTAATTCAATGGCTTAAAAGTAAGGGTACAACTTGGGTTGTGCAGCACGATTTCAACCCGAGTTTAACCCGAAAAATTTAGGACTTGGACTAGAATTTTTAATATTTGGGTTGGACTTGTGTCAAAAAATTTCAACAAGAAATTTAATTTGGGTTGGGTTCGGGTTGACCCCTCGAACCCTAGGGTTGAACCCGAATCCGAATTACTATTATATAAATAAAATTTTATAATTTATACTAGGGTTGAATTGAAAATATTCATGTTTAAGAAATTGATTGTCATTGGTAAATAATAAGTCACTATCTGACTGTAAGTTTTGTCTGTTTACTACATTGGAAAATCTTTGACTGCATAAATTGATCATTTTGATTTAAACTCACATAAATTGATCTATCTGACTGTATTATGTATGTTGTGGTTGCATTGAGTTCTTAATATTATAATTTTTATGTTAAAAACTTGATTGAAGTTGTTGGTTGTAAATTATTTGAATATTATGCAATGTATGTATCAAGTTTAGAATATTAACTCGAAATTATCCCATAAAGTAACTTGAAATCAGTCCGAAATTATTAACCCAAATTCAACTCGAGTCCGCCCGAATTAAACCCGGGCAGTGCTTGGGTTGAGTTTTTCAACCCGAGATAGAGTTAGGATTAGAGTTAGAGTTAAATATTATATATCTATAATTGAACTAGAGTTAATTGTCCAACACGTCCAAATTACATCCCTAGTTAAAAAAAACAGGTTGGTTGCCCAAGTAAGAAGGAAAAAAATATAAAAAAAAAAGAAGAAAAAAGAAATTAGTTATATGTCACGTCATCTGGGCCTAACTTCCGAAACCGTCTTGGCAACATCTAGACCTCTTGTCACAACAATCAATCTCGTCCCCATCTAGATAATTAGAGGCAATAAATTCACCAACAAAAGATGATGACACACAGTAACATAACCTTTTCGTAATTTTCTCCCACGGCTCGACTTGGTCAAAAATCAAACCATTTTCGGTCTCAGTCTCTCTTAGACGAGTAAATATTCAGATGAAACGGTAATATTATCTCATCAGATGGTATTATCATTTAATTAAAAGATTAATAATAAGTACTGTTATATCTAATTAATAACATATAAGATTAATGAAATTTATTTTACTTATTTGTTATCTTTTAATTTGATGATGATACTATATAACAGTGATTTTATAGAATCAATGTTGCATTGAATATTTTCTTAGATTAGATGGAGAAAATATTCATCGTAATGGTGACACCATATAATCACTGTCACGTGGTATCACTATTCAATCAGAAGAAAATTTTGAAAAAAAAAAACTCTTTTTTAAATGCAAATAAAAAGAGATTTTTTTTTAAATCTATTCTTTAATGGTGAGATTATACTCTCCTTCAAAAATTTAATGGTCATATTTTTCTTCATTTAAATTTGAATTTATTTTTATTTAAAATTGAGTTTCTATTTTTTAAAATTTAAATTTCTCCATTGGAGAAGTATATACCAAATCAGACTTTTTATCTTTTTTTTTTTTACTAAAATTTGAGTTTCCATCGGAGATGGTCTAAGAGCATCTTCAACTATAATTCAAATTTTTATTCAAATTTAAATTAATATTTAAATAAAAAATTTAATTTAATACAAAAACCTCCAATTGATAAACTGAAATTTAAAGAATAAGAACAAATTTAAATTTAAAAGAGAATAAAGATATTCATTGAATTTTTAAAATATGGTAAAATTTTACTATTAAAAATTTTGATAAAAAATTGAAGTAAAAAATTGAGTACGCTAATTTGGTATAAGTTTAAATTAAAAATTAAATTAAATTTTGTAAAAAAAATTATTCAAATTTAATTTTGAGTTAATTTGAGTTAGTGTGGAAAATGGGCATAAAACTCCTAAAAACGACTATTAACACTGGTTGCAGGTCATGTCAATTATCATATCATCTGGGCCCTACTTCAAAAGCCGGCACGACAACATCTGAACCTCTTGTCACGACAATCAATCTGATCCCTATGTAGACAATTATCGGCTATAAATCCATCAACAAATAATGATGACACACTATAACATAACCCTTCCATAATTTCCTCCCAGGCTGGACTTGGTCAAAAACAACCATTTTCAGTGTTGCTCTCACATCCTCTTAGAAGAGGACGATTAACACTTCTCCCCTACCCGCCATTCACAACGACGACGTTTCCGATGCCTGCCGGTGAATTCATCAGCCCAATCCCACCACCTCCGGATTCCGCCGAAGAAGAGTCGTGTGTGTGGGCCCTCATCAAAGACGAGGCTCGGCGCGACGCCGAATCCGAACCAGCTCTCGCCAGCTATCTCTACTCCACTATCCTCTCTCACTCTTCTCTCGAGAGGTCTCTATCCTTCCACCTTGGGAACAAGCTGTGTTCGTCAACCCTTCTTTCAACTTTGCTCTATGACCTCTTCCTCGACACCTTCTCCAACGACGACGATCTCCGGTCAGCCACCGTCGCTGACCTTCGCGCCGCCAGGTTTCGTGACCCGGCTTGTGTTTCTTTCTCTCACTGCTTGCTTAATTACAAAGGATTTCTGGCTTGTCAGGTTAGATGAATTCACAAATTTGATGAACATTGACATATACCTGTTTGAATTTGGTTTGATTTTGTTATCACAAAAATTCTGTTAACATCCATATGTTAGTTAGAAAATATGTGACGAATGCTATTGAAGCTTTGGTGAAACTTTGATGAATCACAGGCGCCACAGAAGTTTTCTTTTCATTCTTTTATTTTAGGGTTTATTGCCTGATAAAGTAGTACAATACTCTGTCTAACAACCATTAGATTGTGATACGAAAAAAATGAGAACAGCACAAATAATATAAATATTTGTGAATGTATATGGTCCATTCTTCCTAACACCCAGCACCCTTGGGGTAGAGTTAATTAAGGTATGGTGTAGCAGCCTTGCTGAGCCAGCCTCTGGATCTCTTGTAAACCCCCATGATGTGGTAAAGGGAGGATATTAAGGGAAGGCTAAGCAGTGAGTGAAGATTCCCCTGGAGAAAGCATGATGAATTTTTTAGGGAAGAAAAAATGTTCATTAGCAAAAGGGGAGTTGGCATAGTCTCAGGTCTTACAACAAATGTACTCTTGTAATGCTATTGGTTTTCTTATATGGCATCTCAGAGGAAAAAGGTTCCTTCAAATTCCAATAATTATAGTTTAGAAGAGTGATATATGCTCTGGGGTGACAGCAGATTGAAGCAGAAAAAGTAAGAGGAATCACTGGTTTTATTTGTGTAAGTAAAAAAGTTGTGTCAATCCCCAGTGTCGAGTTAAAATTTGTTTTTGTATATTATGTACTTCACCTAAAATTCAGCAACCATTTACCCATTTTGTAAGGGTTTTAAAATTAGCAATCCTATTTTTGTTGTTTGTTAAAGTTGTATATGTGAAATTAAATAGTGAAAACCTGATAAAGAAATGGCAACTCATAGGTAGTGACTTGATTAAAGGAGCCCACCGGAGGTATAACAAAAGCGAGTCTCTATAGGGCAATTGTCATTGCTTAAATGTGATAACTCGAAGTGAACCTTTCATGCTTTGTCTGGCAAGCTTACAAATAGTACACACTATTCCTCTCAGAAATTGAAGAAGATAGTGTTTTATGTCATTAGTAGATAAATTCATGGTATCGTTTGGTCTTTCGCGGTGTCTGCAAAAATAATGGGATTTGGAAAGTGCTATTCGCACTCCCCTTGTCAACTGCAGCACTCCAAGTTTTCAGTAAAGCTGAATTGCCGCAGTCAAAAAGGCAAATTGCAAATAATATTCCCTGATGTTTCTCGTAAGTAAAAAAAAAAAAGGTAATCCTCAGTCCCTTCAATTTTTTTTTTACCATATATCAGGCTAGACTGCAAGACTTTCAGGGGGAAGTTACTTGTTGAATGCTGATCCTCTACAAGCATGGCAAATGTTTCATCTTGTGTATGTGTTTGTGCTTACACACAAATTAATCAGAATAGTTTCACATCCACGAGGCCCACCGTGTGGTACACTGGCTCTGAACTCAGTTGCAAAAACCACTAGTCTTCACTTGCCTCATTCCAATGTGTTCCTGTTCTTTAACTAGAATTGATAGGCTTAAAACTGTTGTGTTTGTGCTCTTTTATAAGCTGGACAGTGTGGTGTTTTTATCTACTTTTAAATCATGATTTGCTACCAGTCGAGTAAAGATTAGATAGTGAGAGCTGATCTTGAATGTCTCGACGAATCATTAACCTCTGGGAATTTAAATCTTCCTACTGGATTATTACTGATATTATTTAACAAATCATTGTCATATACATCAGGCTCACCGAGTGGCACACAAGCTTTGGACACAGTCCCGAAGACCATTAGCTCTAGCACTCCAATCCCGAATATCTGATGTCTTTGCAGTTGACATCCACCCAGCAGCCAAAATTGGCAAAGGCATTCTCTTTGACCATGCAACTGGAGTGGTTGTTGGCGAGACTGCGGTGATTGGCAACAATGTGTCAATTCTCCACCAAGTGACTTTAGGTGGGACTGGTAAGGCCGGAGGTGACCGTCACCCAAAAATTGGCGATGGAGTGCTAATTGGTGCAGGGGCAACGATATTAGGCAATGTGAAGATTGGTGAGGGTGCAAAGATTGGTGCCGGGTCAGTGGTTTTGATCAATGTGCCACCAAGGACAACTGCTGTGGGTAATCCGGCGAGGTTGGTGAAAGGAAAGGCCACACCGACAGAGCTTGAGGAAGTACCTGGGGTGTCTATGGATCATACTTCATATATTTTCGATTATGTGATATGATTGAACCGGCAATTTGACATTGAAGTTGTATCAGAGTGAAGGTATTTTTAATCAATTAAGACCATACTGTTTTTGGTCTTTTGCTACTTACCTGTCTGGTTAAGGATGGAGGTGTTATGTGCATGTATACTTGCAGTAATTTGTATTATTATAGACCTTTTTTGTTTTTGTGTTTTGCGAAAATATGTGACAACATTAGACAGGGTATTAGGGCATAGTCTGCAATGCATGGATGTAATTTAATGGGATTTCTTTTCGAGGCATAGAATTTGAATGGTGCTGCTATGGCGGGTGACCATTGAGGCCCGCCCCTTCTTTAATGGATATGTATATTGTGATGAAATGGATACGCCGGCAGAAGTACCCCTTAACATTCCCATGTGCCGAATATGACATTTTTTGTCAATAATTTAAACGGTAGTTAGTGCCACGGATCATATTGGTTCAGTGTGTAAACTTTGAAAATTAAATTGGCGAAATTAAAGTTTCAAGCACTGAAGTGCAACAAGCGACAAACTTTAAGGACTATTGGTACAATTTATCCAAAAATAAAAGAGGTAAATGTGGATTAGTGGAATTGTGTGACATTAGAGAGTGTATTGGTTGAGTTATGAGACATTAAAGATCGTTCCAAAAGAGTGGATAGTTTTTAGGCAAAGAATTAGGCTTTTTGCACTTTGCACCCCAAAAAATGTATTAATTTTTACTTTGTACTCTGAAAATTATTTTTCTCGTAAGCATCTTGAATGTAATTGGTTTTAATGTGTCTCTTAGACTAATATCCGTTTCAGATTTCATTAAAAATTAGAACAATGCTATGTATCTCAAATCTCTAACCCAAATCTTCATCTCAAATCAAGGGAGACTATTAGATCAGTGGATTCCCTTTGAAAAAATTAATGAGACTCACTCATCCAATGGTCTCCCTTCATTTGGGATAGAGAATTGAGTTAGAGTTTTGGGATACATAACATTTTCCTAAAAATTAATAGACATGCCACTCACAAATATGAATGGTGAGTTTATATTTTTGTCCAAGAGCAATACATGTGGGTGGCATTTGCACCAATTTTTAACAGAATTTAAAACAAATGTTAGTTTAAGGGCCACATTATAACCAATTTATGATATTTAGAAAAGATAATCTTTCGGGGTGGAAAGTGAAAATCAAGACATCTGCAAAATCCAAAAAAAAAAAAGATAAATTTTATACTATTTGTTCAAAATAAATTAAAATTAAATTAATTTTAATCATCATTGTACTTTTAATGGGTTAGAATTCAAGGAACTTAATTGTAATATTGGATAGATTCCGTTTAAATCTTGAATAAGTTCTAAAGAATTAGTTTGTTTAGTGGGAGAATAGTAAAAAATGCAAGAAAGAGAATTTTTTAAAATTTTTTATGTGTTTGGTTAACATGAAAAGGAAAATGATAGGAAAAATAATTTTTTCATGTTTGAATTTTATCACAAATAATCAATTTTTTTTTTTTGTAAAAAACACAAGTAAATGTAAGAAAGTTGTGATATATAACTAACTTCTCATTTTACTCTTATTTTTTTAAAAAATATTTTATTAGTTATTCATTTTAAAAAAATTTGATATAAATTTGATTAATCATATAATTTGGCTCAAAGACCTTTGTGTTAGTGATTATCCTAAAATTAGGCTTCAAGTCATTTTTTAAAAAAGTTTTTAACTTTTGATTACAATTATTTTTTTCCTTTTTAAACTAATTTAATATAATTAAGAGTAATGTAGACAATTATAAAAAATTCTTATAATTTTACTTTTTTTCGAACAATAGAATAATTTTTTTAAAACACTTTCCTATAAATTTTTTATTTTAACTAAATGCATAAAAATATATTTTATATCATTTTTTTTTCTTTCACCTCACTTTCTATAATTTTTGTTTTCCATCATTTTTTTTTTCATCCTAATCAATCGGACCCAAGGGAAAAACTATTTTGAAAAAACGACGCCGTGTAAAAGATATTTCTTCCCTTACCTGCTGATTAGCTGATCAGCTCCACTCTCTTTTCCACTGCTTGACACAGCACAGCGATGGCGTCTCTCAACTCGCTCCATCGGGCTGGAAACTCCATTCTCTCTCCTACCCACTTCAAAGTCCGAATACCACCGCACCCTTCTCACCACTCCTTCAAACTCTCCTTATCCTCCTCTCCCACAACCTCATCCGTCAAACCTCTTTGCACCTACGCAGGACCAAACAACACCAACCCCAAAATCCATCGCCGCCAAAACAATTTTTCTCAACGCCAAAACATTAACACCCGTTACAAACCCCAAACACTACCACCCCCTCCCATCACTCAAAATGAAAACGACCCATCATATATAAGCTTGAATAACCCTCCACCCAAATCTGATTTGTTGGCTCTGTGCCATGAAGGTAAGATTAAAGAAGCAATTGATTATATGTCACAAGGTGTTTGTCCCGATTACCGGACTTTTGAAACTCTATTAGATTTTTGTAGGAGTCCAAAGTCGCTTGAGCAAGGGAAAAAAGTTCATGAAGTATTGATTAGGTCACCTTATGGTAATAATGTTGAGTTGAACAATAAAGTGATTGAGATGTATGTGAAATGTGGGAGTATGAGAGATGCACGTAAAGTGTTTGATAGAATGCGGGAGAGAAATATGGATTTGTGGCATTTGATGGTTAATGGGTATGCAAATAATGGGGAGGGTGATAAGGGGCTGCTTTTGTTTGAGCGAATGAGGAAATTGAGGTTGAGGCCCAATGGTGAGACTTTCGATTCGGTTTTATTGGCTTGTGCTGGTGAGCTGGCTGTGGAAGAAGCATTCATATACTTTGAGTTAATGAAGAATGAGTACGGAATTGTTCCAGGGATCGAGCATTATCTGGGGGTTCTCAATGTTCTTGGAACTTCAGGGCATTTGAATGAGGCTATGGAATTTATTGAGAATATGCCAATTGAGCCCACGGCTGAAATTTGGGAGGCTTTGATGAATTTCTCTCGAATACATGGAGATATTGAGCTTGAAGACCGTGCTGGGGAGTTGTTAATTGCACTTGATCCGTCTAAGGTAACGGCTAATAAGGTTCCTGCACTATTGCCAAAGAAATGTTCTGAGACAAATATGCTTGAGGGGAAGAATAGGGTTAGTGACTATCGGAGTACAAATCCATACAAGGGAGATGCGTACAATAAATTGAAAGGCTTGAATGGCCAGATGAGGGAAGCAGGGTATGTGCCAGACACAAGATACGTGCTACATGACATTGATCAGGAAGCCAAAGAGCAGGCTCTGATGTATCACAGTGAGCGATTGGCTATTGCATATGGTTTGATTAGCACTCCAGCTAGGACAACGCTTAGGATCATTAAGAATCTTAGGATATGTGGTGACTGTCACAATGCTATCAAAATCATGTCAAAGATTGTTGGTAGGGAGCTGATTGTCAGAGATAACAAGCGGTTTCATCATTTTAGGGATGGTAAATGCTCTTGTCGGGATTACTGGTAAAGTTGATTAATTTGAAGTTGCAGCTCCACGTTATCAGTTGCTTGCAACATTTTTCCCAGACGCAACTAGTGTAAACTGTTATTTAATGTCTAATCCTTGTGCAAGAAACATTCTGATTGCTGTTCACAGGGGATGAACTTTGTAACTGTCATCTGTGTCAACACATTGTACATTTTTCTTGATGAAGCACGACTTCATTATACAAGAAAACAATTTGTTTTCATAAATTCCAGGTGTAACAAGTTATCGTTTTATGTTCTCCTTGCTGTTATAGGCTGCAACGGATGTTTCCTTTTGCCCAATATGATTTTTTTTCTTCTGGTAAGTTATTAGCACATGAACTTTTCTTCCGAAAAATATTAATACATGAAATTTTGGTCATGCAGAACAATAATGTCCTCATGATTTTATGGATACACTCACTCTATATGTAAGCTGCTACTAAATGAAAACGCATGAATGGGTCAATGCTAAAGCATTTCACTTGTACCTTTCTATGTTCCGTGTAAAAGCTGTATTCGAGGGCATGTAGAAAGCTAGCAGAAAATACCATACAATAAACCTTCAAGCATACTGAAATCAGATCATCAGAATGTATCAAACACAATGGATGATAGAACACTAATCATTAAAGCACAGAAAAAGGCAGGCCCTTTCATTTGCTTATTGTTATTGTCATTCAATCATCACAGAAGAAGCCAAACATAAATAAATATTCCCATGGAAGCATTTTCTGGCATTTGATGTTCATTTTTGCCAAAGTTAGTGAGGAACAGGGAGCGTTGAAGAAAAACTTTCACAAGGAGGGTTCGGCATAGTCTTAGAACTGCAGTTGCATGAATTCAACTGACTGGTATTACAAGTCATCTTGTCTTCAGTAGTGAGTGTGTCAATAACCTGAAGTAGGATCCTTTCAAGCTGTTCCCCATTGCTCCACTCGTGAACTTTTGCTTTGATACACAATGAGCTATTTGAAATTCGCTCCCACAAAGGAAAATTCTTTCTTGGCATCACATAGTCTCCTTCATCAAGCTTCAATGTTGGGCAGAAATCACCATTCCCATCTCCAAGGTAGATAAATATTTTCTTCCCATTTTCAGAAATATTAGTTTGGAAATGCTCAATCACAAGACCCTATATTGAAAACCATGATTAGAATACCAGACTTGTAAAAACCGAACCACAAAGGAAAGAAGGAATGAGCCTCTAAAAGATAGCAGAAAAAACACTGCGCTCTAAAATGTTGAACAGTAAATTCTTTTGGATGCTACCACTTAAGCCCTATAAATGCCATAAGAGCAACCAAATTACATTGAAATACTTTGTTTGACGTTCGTCTTTCCGGAGAATGATTTTTTATTTTGTCACTATTTCTAGAAACAAGGCTTCTAAAATCTAACAGAAATATCACCCACCAGCAAAACCAGAATGCACTGATGTAATCACTTACAGCTTGTTGCCAGTTGCATGCATGAACCAGATTGAAGCATAATTCATCCTGACTGATATGATAGAAGTGAAACTGAACCTCCAGCATAAAAGTTCGCTAGTGAGGTGCGGTGCGGTGCGTTCAATTGAGGAAGAGAGGGTTCCAAAATGTCTTCAGTCTTTTGCCAAGCATGCAATCCTTGTCGTTGAAATGGTAAGGGAAAAGGAAAAGGAGAAAAATGAAGGACAGGTTCAAATACATGGGAGTCTCCATAATTATTTTTTTTCATTTCTTGGGTAGGTGAGAACGAAGTTCATAGGAAGCAACATCTTCATCAAAAAATATAAAAGCAATCGACATCAAGTCATACACCAATGACCCTACTCCTCAAATGTAGTACTGACACACACTTCAACACAGAACCAGAAATCAACAATTTATCTAAGGTCAGTTACAATCATTCACAACCAATCAATCAAGCCATTGGAATGAATACCAAAGAATTTCATGTTCTCCTAGAAAGAGTTTCTACACGGTATTGATCGTCAGTCAGTGCAATCACATTAGTTCATCACAAAAAATCGATCAATTGACGAAGAAATCAGGCACCTAACAAGTGTAGATCCTCCATATTTTATGAACAGTGTACAGAACATGACAGTTAACTAGTAGCAAAATAAATGAAATTGGATTGAAACTAAAGATGATACCTTGCACAGGTTGGGAGGGCATAGATTGCAACCATGAGATGACGTCAAATCATGGTATGGGAAGATCCTAAGCCTGCCTTCTCCATCTACAAAAGTTGGGTTTGTTACGATCTCTGAGAAACAGCCTGATACTCCATGATGTTTCAAGATTGTCTCGATGAAAAATTGATTCGCATCACTAAGTACTTTCAAGTCACATCTGAAATAACCACATCATTGTTTCCACCATAACCTTCGCATTAGGAAAAAATAAAAACACTAATACAAGGAAAGCATTGGTAATAACAAATTATGACCATGAAGATTATGAGAATCGGAAATACCCAAGAGCATGAGCGGATTTAATGGCTGCTATGACCCGCGGATGCAAGGGAATCCGCTTTAAACATTCAGCAATATCTTCAACTGTTTTTCCCTGTGAGTGTAGCTCCTCCATCATCCTGTCCTATAAATAATATGGGTCACGATTGATGCAAAAAGTACCTAGATAATCCGCAGTTGAGGCATGAATACAACTCTTACACTACGAAAAAAACAAAATTAATACTGTGTTTGAAATTGTAACTGGAAAAAATTTAAGTGAAATGAGTTTCTCTCCACTTCAAATTCTAAGGCTCCAAACTTATGATGGAATGAAGCTTAGATAGAATCAAGCTTAGCATGTGTTTCAATAAATCACTTCCCTTGTGATGAATGTAATACAACACATTTAGATTCTCTCAATATATGCCCAAAAAGGGGTATGAGCTGTAATATGCCGTTAAGAGTTCATAGTGGCAAGCAACAGTTGGATTCTCTAGTCACTTTTGAAACAATCAAAGTTGTAAATCAAATCTAGCTTATTTTTCGTTTAGAATCAGAATTACACAAAGATAAAGCTAAAATCCCTGCCTGGCAAAGACAGTACCCTCACTAATTCACATGATTGAAACACAACCAAGTGAGAATCAAACTAGTAAAAGATGAAGTTCTTGGATCATGGAGAAAAAAAAATTACTAACCAGGAGAGTGTTCCATGGCAATATGCGCCGGAGCTGAGTGAACAGATGGGTCAGACCCATTTCGACCACCACCCACCTGTCGCTATCATCGTCAATCAGGGTTCGATCGAAGTCAAACACGATCACGATTTTCCCGGCCATCTTCAGCGGTTTCCCGGCGGCGCCACCACTGATAGAATTGCTCGTGTAATATAATGTATTGATTTGTTCTTCCAGAATATAAGTAAAAACTTCAGGTCTGCTTGGTTTCCATTAATGATACGGGTGAATAATTACTTTCCAATTTAACACGTAAAAAATACTGCGTATGACTATCCCGTGCATCGTACGGATAGTCATAAAAATTTAAAGTTAATAAAACAATTATGAAAAGTTAGGGTGATAAAATTATAATTTAAAAAAAATCAAATTAGTAGTTGATTTTTGTAAAAACTTTAAATGATTGGTAGTTACGGAAACGTGTCAGAATATAATTGGTTAAAATCATGTGTGGCAATTAAAAAATCAAAAATTTTAAGAAAAAGGAAATGTGGAAGGGAAAACTTTTTAAGTCATTTTCCATCTAATTTGATTATTTTATATATATATATATATATATACTATAGATTAATTTGTTAAATAATACGTTCTACGACATTATTAAGCAAATTTTAATATCATTTTGAGAGGTGCTTAAGGTTGATAATCAAGTTTTGCGAATTCGAACCGAGACTCTTGAACTCATTTTTTTAAATGAGTTTAAAAAATTATTCTACTTCAACTCGTTTAGAGTTAAGCTTAAAAAATAAAAATCGAGTCAAATTGGAGTCGAGTTTGAATAGCTCGGCTCGATTACCAATCCATTTGACCCAAGTAGCTCGACTTGATTACCAGTTTTATAAGTGGTATTATAACACAATTCGGTCATATTAGACAATAAATTTACTATTTTCTTCACCAGATAAACAAAAATATGAATTATTAGACCAAATTGATAAAATTTTCTGACAATATTCAATTAGCCCAATGCATAAATATTATTTTTTGTCACATTTAATTTTTTATTTTATTTTATTTATTTGTACAAAATTAATCAAAATTACCTAATACAATCTTTTCTTTTACGATGCACCTTTTTAAGTATAAGTGGTGAATTATGGGATTTTAAACTCAACTTTGATTGTCAGCATTTTTATAACTTAATTTTTTTCCCGTTGAGGGGGAGGGAATGTTAACGAATGAAGAATAGAAAGGTTCACTTACAAATTCCAAAATTCATTTCGTCCTCTAAGAGCAACAACCGTCTGTCTTTTTTATTGGTACCGTAATAGTCTTGTGGTTGGATATTGATACAACATTATCTCTTGATAAATTCCTAATTTTAGGCTTTTTTAAATTGACACAAATGTAAAATAGGGAAATGAATTTTGTAAGGAATAGTCACTTCAAAGTGAATTCTCCCTAAATACATCTATTCAATTAAATTTTGGATCTATTACAAATATATGATATGGATTATGCTAAAGATTCAAAACCTATTTTCCGATTTTTTTATAAAAAAAAATAAAAATAAAAAATCCAATAAATTTAACTGAAAAATTAATTTTCGATAAATCAATTGTGAAATGCTTTTCTAGAACCCCCAATATCTGTTTTACAATCTTCAATATAAAAATATTCAATTTTCGTAAGAGATTCTTGAACATTATTCAAAAGCTGTACTGAGACATGTTTTGGCATTTTCTTTTCCCCAAAAAAAAAATTGTTACCTAGTTTTTGTCACATTGATAACACTAGGAGGGACGTATTGAATAGACCTTCGACATTATTGCTGCTCCTGTTCTGTTCCTTGTATGGTCCCATTTTCAGTGCTTTAAAAAAGAGTGATATCTACCACTTCTACAACACAATCCAATTAAAATTCTCACTGGGATTAACATAGAAAATCTAGTTGGTATTCTTTTAACACAATAAACAACAAAAATCCATCGGAAGCAAACACATCTAAAACTCACAAAAGATCTCCTAGTAATTGAAGTTGACAATCTCCTGAACCCCTAGGAAACGTGAATAATTCTTGGACAAACATTACCTCTTCATCTGAGGCAAGGTATGGAGAACATATCTCGACTACTTTCAAGGCTTTTGCATTGGCTGGTAAGTACTTGACAAGCTTTAGCTCGTTTGTCTTTGCCTCAAATCTTGTAATTTTAATTTCTTCGATGCGTAACAACAAACAATTTGGTACAGATTCTGGCTCTGTCCAATCAAAGTTGTCTTGACACCAATGCGTGGACAACTAGCAACAATTGCAACAAAACAATGAGTTTTACCATGAAAAAATTTGCAAGGTGATCAATAAATATGAATCGTTGATTACCTTCTCTAAAATAAGAACTTGTAGGTTAGGTGAGCTCTCAAGCAAACCTGATAGGACTCTCCAACCACAGCAATCATGAATGGCCACCTCCAAGCATGTTAAATTATGAAACATGGGCAAATTACTATCATAAGCAAAGTCAAGAGCCTTCAAAGAAATGAAATGAAGATTAATATCTATCTAACACTTGTCTCTAATCAGCCCAATTGTACAATCAACAAAATTAATGAACTAAAGGAAAAGGGAGTCGCTTAGTAATCAGATACATTCATAAAAGAAGATATTCTTATGTTGCATATGGAAGATAGAGCAATCTTACACTCATGGTACTGCCGCGTAAGGAGAGTGACTTCACATCTGCAACTGTTGTGACAAGCTGGTATGCACGAGTCGCATTTTCTTGACTAGCTATAATCTTTATAAAGCAACATCCCACATTAACATTTGCCTCAATTAGGGATGACAAGTCCTCCACCAAATACCTTGCCAAGAATGACTCGCTTACATTGAAGTATTCAAGATTTGGAACATTAAGCACAAATTTGAATTCCTTATGAAAGTCTGCATATAGTTGCACTTTTAATCTCTTCAAAGCAGGGGCAGATATATCAAAAATCAATCCTTGCTCTTCCCCTAGTTCTCCAATTATAAATAGATCCTCAAGTACCGGGCAGCTACGAAAGAGGCATTGCATTAACTGCTTTGGAGGAAAATAAAAGTCGATGTGGAGGATTTTCAGACATGGGAAACAAAAGGAGGGAGGAATATCAATCGGGCAACGAATACCACAACCCAGCTTTAAAATCACAAGTGAATTGCAAGTGGACAGACACCGAGGCAACTCAAGATCATACACATGGAGATTAAGCTCAACAGGACCACGCTTAATTCCTTCGCTCACCCGTAGAGCAAGAGTGTGGAGATCAACCTCTATCGGACAACATAGGCCAAACCTCTGGATTTGGGCCGATTTACAAAATTTTAGCACTCTATCCACAAACAGGACAATGCTAGAAACATCAATCTCGTCCTCAGTGACTGGAAGTTTACCGACATCAAGGTCAAGATTAGTGATTGAAGTCCAAAGGTACTTCCATCTTTTTGTGAGGACGCTGGTTCTAACAGCATATTTTGTGGGAAGAAAAGAAAGGATATGATAAATAACTTCATCAGGCAACCTACTAATCCAGTCTTCTCCACAATCAGGAAGAGTAATCGAACCCATTTATCCTATGAAATTCTTTACCTAAAAAATCAACAAAATCTCCACAATACAACTTCAATTTAAACCTGGTTCAGTGTATCCTGTGATACTCTTTTCCTCAAAAATCAACAAAACAACCAAAATCTCCACAATTACAACCTTTTCTTCTCCCGTTAAACCTGGTTCAGTGTAATCTAAGCCAATAAAAGCAAATACCCGAAAAAATGGGTCTCGATTTTCAGAAAATAATAAAGGAGCCAAGATCGTATGAGGAATCGTTAGCTCTTTCAAATTCGTAATCATATTCACGTTGTTGCAATTAATTGAAACCTAATAAACGAAAAAAAGAAAATATCAAAAACTGAAGCAAAAAAAAAAAGACAAGAAGATGAGTTAGCAGCAAGGTAAATAGCTAAGGGCAACAAGAAGCTTGAGTTCAAGCGAAGCACTTACTAGAGAGAGACTGAGACAGAGTTGAAATTTGGTATTCGTTCAATGGTCTTTATCAGTGTGAGTTTGTTGTAATTGCTCCGGCTCTTCTATTTTTAAAA
>CM042188.1:42581749-42595603 GCA_023539305.1 Ilex asprella | reverse complement strand
TATTTTTTTGGACGGATTATTTTGTAATAAAATCAAAATTATTAATAAGCACGACTCTATTCAAGACATGCAGTTTGATTTTCAAATTAAACGAGTTTGAGCGAGACAAAGACGAGTTGAGGTCGAGCTATTCGGATCATTTAATAACAGCTCTATTAAGGCAACTGAACTTACTTGAACTTCAAAAGTGACATAACAGGTCCAAATATCTCTTCCTTTGCAATTGTCATATCATCCTGAGCAAGGCAAAGAAACTGCTCATTGAGTTCTTCTGGTTATAACATTTCAATGCTACCAACCATGAAGCCAAAAGGGTTTACCTTGACATCAGTAAATATTGTTGGCTCGATATAATATCCTCTTTCACCACAAGGCTTACCACCAGTTAACAAGGTGGCACCTTCCCTCTTCCCATGCTCAATGTATGAAAGTACCCTTTCGAATTGGGTCTTGTCCACCTGCATGTGTTCATTACAAAATAGTGGTACATTCAAATACCCAAAAGGCAAATCTTATGTTTGAGAAAATGGTTAATTATGTGATTAGGCCTGTATATTTATTTCATTGCATAACACAAAGCATAAGTGAAATTACTTGGGGTCCTTGATGAACAGCAGGATCAAAAGGGTCCCCAACCACCCTTGTTTTTGCCTTCTCCGCCAGCTTCTTCACAAACTCATCATAAATTCCTTCCTGAACGAAAACACGAGAACCAGCAACACAGAGTTCACCCTAGAAAAATAACCAGAAAGAAGTCACTTCAGTTGTGTTTTCTGAGTTAAAAAAAAATGATTCAAAGTTAAAAGAGGAACTGAAGAAAAATGCCTTGTTATGCATGGTACTCAGGAGAGCGAGATCCGTGGCTGTATCAACATCTGCATCATCAAAAACCATGAAAGGAGACTTGCCTCCTAACTCAAGGGAGACAGGTTTTAAATTGCTCATTGCTGCAGCCTGCATTACCAGACGTCCAACCTCTGTGGACCCTGTAAAACTAACCTGGCCAAAGCAAAAATGAGAAATTACAGAGGTGGTATCATACGCAGGATATTTTTCGTTTGAATTAGTGTTCTAGCTTAAATTTTTGTTCAGACGAACAAGCCATAACTCCAACTCGTTTTGTTCATGAGATAAAGTTAAAAATTGAGCTCGAGCTCTGTTTGTTTTCATAAGCGAACGAGCTTTAATCCAAACTGAGCCAAAACTATCAGTGACCAGCTATTGGCAAGTAGTGTACAATCAGTCCAAGTAAATCAGAAATTACTTTATCAATGTCCATGTGAGAGCTAATGGCAGCACCAGCTGTTGGTCCATACCCTGTTACAACATTGATTACCCCATCCGGGATACCTGCCTGTTTGAAGCCCCCCATTCAGTCCCAAGACACAGAAAAAGAACATAAGTACATTAGTGAAAGAATTGTCAAATGAGTATTAAAGCAAGCTGATTTGATGAATTCACTCATGGATTAAGTTGAAATTAGCTAGCAACAGTGATCAATTTTCAAGAGAATGAACCATTCAAATAGAAATTCAAGGTTTACCAGCTTGGACAAATGAGCATAATAGAGGGCAGAAAGAGGTGTCTGCTCAGCAGGCTTGACAACCATGGTGCACCCTGCGGCTAAAGCTGGGCTGACCTTCATGAAGAACATGTTGCTTGGGAAGTTCCAAGGGGTAATGTGCCCGACTACACCAATGGGTTCGCGCAAAGTGTATGCTTGAAGCTCCCTTGACATTTTTAGAGTCTCTCCATGAATTTTATCCGCTGCACCAGCATAGTAACGGAGAGTTTCCACTGAAGAAGGAATGTCTACGGCCATGCCAAAACCGAACAACTTTCCACCATCTATGGCATCTAAGGTGGCAAGTTCTTCTATATTTTTGTCGATCAAATCTGCAAATTTCATCATTATTCTTCTCCTTTCCTGATCAAATCAAAGTCACGAAAGAGAGGAAACATTTAGGTAGTACAAAGTCTTATGAAGATACACATGACAGCATGTGAGAATCAAGAAACAAAACATATCCTTCTTTTTTTCGAGGTAATCTTGTTTTCTATCTTCTGAATAGAGGCGAAAGGCGGTTGTACTTGGGAGATTATATTACAAGGTGCATCAACATTTTAGTTTGATTGTATAAGTGTCAATGCTTTAGTTTTCGATAAGGAATTAATTACAGGAAAATTCATCACAAATATGAAGAAGTTTATTCCATTTTTTTTTATCTCCTTTGCTTTTTTTATTTTGACCTCTTTCAATTTGAACCAAAATGCCAACAAATGTTGGTCAATTTCTATAAATAAATCACCATCTTCGATCATGTTTTTATTATTTTTTTTACTTATAAAACTTTTCCATTACGTTTTTTAAATTGAAATTGGCCCTTGAATTCTTTAATTGTCATGGAGTTTAATATGATATTTTTTAATCAAAATCTAGGGGTGTCAATCAAGCAAAAATTTCAACGACCTCAAAATGAGTGTTTTTGAAATTTCAGTGGGGCATTTGACTCCACAACTGGTAGGCCAATGGATTCTATTGATTTTCTTTTCTTTTTTGGTTCAATGGTCAGTAGTGTTCAATTCAACTTACGTACATCTCGACTAATCATTTTCCTAATTTGATCAAAGGTTATCCACGCCGGAACTAGGATATTCATGAAGGATTTATTCGTCATGGCCTGACCCAAAGAGTTGTCAAAATTTGAATAGATGATATTTGAGATTATAACTCGTTTCTCTTACCATTTGAACTATCTTTGAGATTGATGAAGGGTTAATGGATTCCATTTGACATCTCCACTACAACAATAGCTCTAGAATTGAGAAACAAATAACTAATGGTATCAAGTTTTGAGGGTTAGGTAGATCATCTTGACAAACCCAGATGACAATGAAGAAAAGCTAATCATTAAAGTAATGGGTGGTGGTTGCAAAGAACTGATGGGCACATTAACTTAATAAATATGTGTGTGTGTTTTGGGAAAGAAAAACTTACACAGCCTGGTAGGCGAGGCCATGGTCCATGATCAAAAGCTTGACGAGCAGCTTTGACAGCTAAATCCACGTCTTCCTTGTCTCCCTCTGCAATTCTGGCTATGAATTCCCCTGTTCTGGGATCTATTGTCTCAAATGTCCGTCCTGTTCATTTTAGATAATCGTGTTTGAATACTAGTCAATCATGATGTCACTTGTTTAATTACTCGTATGAGATGATCAAAACTGTAATATAATTTAACTATCAATCGTATCATTTTAGAGTTTGACAATTATAACTCATAAATCAGATTTATAATTGGAACCAAAAGTCAATCATAGGTTTTTCATAAACTAGCATTTACTATTAAAAGTGTTTGTCATGTTAAAATTATGTTATTTATTTTTGAAACTAAAATGTATCTATTTATAATCCTGCTAATTTATTTAGCTAGCCAAACGTTTGTAGCGCTGAGATTCTGAACTTTGGCAAGAACCCTAACTAAGGCAAAACAAAAAGATTACCAGGGTTATAGGACTGTGCATTATTACCATGTAGACTAAGGCATTGAAAGAAATGACAGAATTAGGAAGATGGAATTAATTATGTAATGAAACTCACAAAGCCTCTCTCTCCACCAATTATAGACACAAACTTCTCAATAAATATGCAATTTTCACTTACTCATCTTCCATTTATCACCGGCAAGTTTCCCTAGTCACAAGGGGAAGAATGCCTATGTAAAGAG
The DNA here is from genome assembly GCA_023539305.1 of Ilex asprella. NCBI lineage: Eukaryota > Viridiplantae > Streptophyta > Magnoliopsida > Aquifoliales > Aquifoliaceae > Ilex > Ilex asprella. Next base: position 42,591,878 of record CM042188.1, on the reverse strand, counting down.
AATCGTCAAAAAAAACTCTAAAGAGATTTATATATTAGTGAGTAAGATTTCGGATTTATTGTAGAGGAATAGACCCTCTTCTCTACATGCTATTTTATATTCTATCTGTTTTCAATTTTTATACTGACTTTAGTATCGAGAAGTTCAGTCATTTTTTGAACTTTAACTTCTTCTCTTCCCCCAACTCATTCCGTCACCATTGAAGGGGAAAAAAAAAAAAGCATCGAAGTGCTTTTTAATGTAACCTTTTTTCTAAGACTAATGGAAAAGCAGGATCAACAGTAGCCACCGTTCTTTTCTTACCCAACTATGGAATCTTTAATGATCTTCCTGAAGTCCTTCGATCTTCTCACTCCTCCAACTTTCCGTCCCCTACCCTTCCCACCTCAACTACTTCGAACTTATCCAGAGCCAATTTGAAAACACTTGATGTGATCATGGATGTATCCGATTCATTGTATGTGTGATCAAAGAGGAAGAAGAGTAGGATACGAGAAAGAAAGAAGAGTATGTTACCTGCAATTGAATCGACAAATTCTCCATTGATGAACAGCTTGGTGAACTTGATTTCAGGGATCTTGACGAAGGACTTTGAGCTCCCATTGTTTTGAACTGCCATCTCTCTCTCTCTCTCTCTCTCTCTCCGTGTGAGTGTGTGCGTGTGTGTGTGTGTGAGGAAAACTGCTGCTTAACTGAAGTTGATTGTCAATGGCGAGAAGTATTCATGGTACACGGACATGATATAAACATAGGAGTTGTTGTTCAAGAATATACATAACCATGGACCACATTTCTTATTACTAAGAAGAGCCAACCGAAGAATCAAATGAAAGAAAATTTCTGGGGGTGGGCCATCCTGGTTTTTTTTTTCTGGTAAGTGGGGCCACCCTTTTTACCTGGTAATTGGGTCACCCTTGTTATTGCTATAAACAATTAAAGATACAATAATGTATTTTGGTAGAAATTATATGAACAGTCGAAGGACTAGAGTGAGAAAACTGAAATAATGGGAACCATAGTGAAACAACTTAGAAACTTTTAAGCAAACAAAGTGGTCTTTGTAGTTTGGTCATGTTAAATGAACATAATGACTACTGTTAGTTAATTTAAACTAGGATTTTTGCACATAATAAAGTGAGATAAATTAAAAAATTTATTTTCTACTTGTGTTCTGTACATTTTTGTTGATTTTTTTTTTGCTTGAATTTCTCTAATGTGTCATCAACACGATCCTCTAATTCTTCATATATTATCATATAATGAAAAGTTATGATTTGAGTTATAAAAATATTACGATTCAATTGTAATTTAGACATTATAATTTGAGTTGCAAAATACAGTGAGTTTGGATATAAGGTGAAACTACCTTCACCTAACTATTTCTAGATTCCACAATAAGAGCATCTGACCTATCGATTGGGGGGAGGTGGTGTGTGGGAGGGTGGATAGCACTCCGTTGTTTGTTTCTTCTAATACAATCAATCTTAATTGATTGGATCTGTTAGCATCGGTTACCTAACGTTGAATTTACGCTTATGACCTTGGATGTGGTTGGTGACCACGAGGAACAGAGTGTTTGTTTGTTCGGCTTGGTTTGGAGAGTAGGTGGGTTGAGTAGGGCCCGCGCCTTATTCAATAATATACACATAACTTTCATATAAGGCAAATTCAAACTTATTTAGGAAGATCAGGATAGGATGTAATTGAATTACACTGTTCATTGAAAGCCACAGGTCAAGTCTACCTTTGATCGGATTGAAAAGGAAATTAGTTGAAATATGTATAAATTAGTTCGAACACGTCTAATCTTGAAATAAAAAAAATAAAAAAAGAGCACCACAGGTCAAAGGGTTGGAGTGCTGATATAGCATGCAGCAATCACAGACGATAAACTGTAGCGATGGAGCGAGCCATGGATTGGAGGGGATGGAATCGGGCAGGGCCTACGTATCTGACAAAGGGTTGGCGGGTCAATGGGCTGGGCCAAGCCTACCAGAAAGTGATCTACTACACTATCCTAATGGATAACATGTTTCCCACGTTGCCGGAAATACTCACCCAATGGCTCACCAAGCTTTCGGGCCAGCCCGTTTGCCACAAGCAGAATAATGAGCCTCAGTTGAATGGCAAATTTTGCCCGTTGAATGGGTTTATAGGCAGAACAACCGTGAAATATGGGGTACGTTCCTTTGTATTTGGATCATCATGAAAGGATTGGATTGGATTGGAATCCCAACTCAATCTAAGCCAATGCAAAGTAATTAAGATTTGAGGATTATAAATATGGGATTCAAATCCTATCCCATATTTAGATAGATTTCATTTGGTTTGTAGACCTCATTCACATGTGAAGATAAAACATATTAAAATGACCATTTCACCCTTGTGTAAAAAAAAGTTAGCCAATCTTATGCCATGTTTAAAATTGAATGAAAAAAAGTTCAATTCATTTGTATTGTCTTATTTACAAAAAAAAATATGAATCAATAAATTATGTTTTTTTACAACACATTATGTTTATAATTTATTTAATTTAATTTGTACAATACACAATTAATTAAAAAAAGCATATGCATCATGCAAAAATAAAAAATAATGTATAACACAAACGCATATTTGTAGTCCGAATATAATGCTTGTACATAAAAAAAGAGATAATGATAGACAAAATGTCCTAATTTACATCATACACAATGTACAAATTGCTTAGTGCAACATTATAGTCTGTTTTTATTCTGTATGAAATATGTGGTAGTGTTTAGTCTTTTTTTAACAACTGATAAATGGGCGGGCGCATCGTAGAAGATTCATTCGGTCAAAGAACCTCATCTGAACTCATGAATCAATGGTTCAGGAAAAAGAAAAATACAAAAAACTTATGAATCAATAATCATAGAAGTCATATGATTCTGCTGGTGGCACTTCCATTCCCATAAAAGCAAACCAAACCACAGCTCACCTTCTATTTTAAACCGTGAAGCCAACAAGGACACCAACTTGTCATCACCTCCTGAAATCTGTCTCCTCCATTGCTTGCAACACTCCGAAACGTGACCATAAATTGCCTCTTCACACACTTGTTTCTCACTTTCTCGGTCCAGCACAAACTCCTTTCTCTTCTCTAAATTTCCAAAACAATGAATCCACTGATACTCACATCATCAAGTCATCAATAGAACCAAAATCCATTAACAAATCTATATCTTTTCATCTAGTCCCTCCTCCAAATCCCCCAAATGATAAATTTGGCAATACCCACTTGCCTAAATCGTCACACTGACCAAAACCCACATCTTCAAAACACCAAAATAATGATCTCTTTCATACCCACTTGGTTGATTCAAAGAAGAAATCAAAAGCCAACATCAAATCCACTTCTAATTATCCAGTACTTTTCAATTACAGTCAGACAAGATCATTTTCAGCTACACCTATAGACCCATTTCCCAAACCCATTGACACTATGCAACCAAACTCCTCTCCTTCCACACAAACAACAACAGAGGAAGAAAAGAGGGGAGAAATAGAGATATAGCAGATCGAAAGAAGAGAGAGATAGCAAATCAGATGAGATTAGCTTCAAGCCAAAAACCATGAGATGTTTTTTTCAAGTATTCCCTGCTACACAAACATACGAAGAGAGAGAGAAGTATACCCCGGTACAGTTGGGACTAAGTGCCATTGACGGAAGAGAGAGAAAATGGGTGAAAGTAGATAAAAACTCTAGAAAAACTATTGTGGAGGATATTTTAGTAATTTTATAACTAATCCTACAGACTAAATTTTGAATCCCACACTTCACATGGGATCCCCTTATCTGCCTCAGAGGGGATTATTGGCTTCAAAAACTATGGACGAGTTTTTGAAGCCAACGAAAATCCCATTCACTTTTGACATGTCCAAAGCAGGGATATGTGGACTCTTTGCACAATTTTAACCTAATCCCACCTCTAATTCCTTCAAATCCGGTGATCCAAACACCACCTCGAAGGATAAGGTTGGATTATATTGGGTTTTGAAATCTGTCAATTCAATCCAATTGATGTCATCCCAAATTTAGATACATGTTATGTGTTTGTAGTGGACCCCACCAAAAAGGCACAATTGTACTTTCCAATGAGACATTAAGTGACCATAATAACCTTGTTATGGGTGTTATTTTTATATCAAGTGTATGTTGATTCTTGAGGGGGTAACAATACAATTTAACTACCATATCCTATTGGTTGTCCATTTCAATGTATAAACTAACTCTTTTGTCAATAAAAATCACACTGATAACAAAGTTCAAAGCTAGTAATAACTTCGTGACCTCAAGCACACCAGAATACACATTCTTAGCTGAATTTAGGGGGTGTTTAAATTTTTGATTAGCCACAATTTATTATCCTATTCGATCATACCCTACTATATTAAATGGCTAGTCACAAAAAATCGAGTAAGAATACGAAATACCCATCAAATTCCACATTTCTACCCTACCCGCAAAAAATATATTTAACTTTTTTATATATTTTTTTAGTAATTATAAGAATATTTGTGTGGTATAATTTATAGTATAACATTGTTATTATTGTGGATGTTTGAGTTGCTAAAACATGGACTTATTTTTTGTGTAGGTTAAATGATTTGTGCTAAACTGATAATCTATTGGAGCAGTTAAGATTTTAATGTATTTATGATGGATTAATATTCATATTTTCTTGTGTTTTAGTGTAATTATTGTTGTTGTTGTTTTAGGTTTTAGTGTTATTGATTTATTGTATTGTTAAATTGATGCATGCTATTTAATTGAATTGTTAAAATAATCCAAAAATTAATAGCTACAAAAGTGTTTACCCGACTTCCTACCTAATTAACCGGGTAGGAAGTTGGGTGGGAATACCACACTCGATCGGGTAGGGTAGGCCAAGAAAAAAATCTTCCGCAAAATATCGGGTAGGAAGACGGAAGACAATATTTTCTACCAGTAAGGTATGGTGAACACCCCTAGCTGAATTCCATCCCTAACAATTTCTCATAAAATTGTATTAATTTCTTTTAGATTTTTCTTTTTGAGGAAAATTTCTTTTAGAATAAAACTGATCTCTTTCTTTCATTTTACCCCATTGAAACATAATATTACAATAAAAAAAATCCATGTTGAAGGGAAGACAATACGGTACATATGCATAGGTAAGTAGCATACAATAACTAATGGGGAATACATTTCCCCATTCACAGCCAAGGAGAGTTATGGATGGGAGTTACAACAGCTTTAACTTGAAGATACTTATCAAGGGCTTCTATTCCATAATCTCTCCCAAACCCACTCATTTTATACCCTCCATAAGGGCAGTCCCTATCGAAAGCAAAATAACAATTAATCCAGATGATACCAGCGCGAATTGATCTTGACACAGTGTTGGCAATGTTCAAGTCAGTGGTCATGATGCCTGCAGCTAAGCCGTATTTTGTTGCATTAGCTCTCTTGATCACCTCTTCGACAGTCCTGCAATTGTTAACAGGCGAAGAAGATACATGGCGCGATGAGTGAACAATCTAGTTGATCTACAGAAATTGTGCAAAACTAAAACAGAAACATTAAGACAGTAAAAAGATGCTGCAAATTGATTCCACTTACTTGAACTTCATAAGTGACATAACAGGCCCAAAAATTTCTTCCTTTGCAATTATCATGTCATCCTGCTCAAGCCAATAATAAGAAACAACAAATTAGTATAGCTGGTGCTGATAAGAAAACGCAAGCAGTTGTAGAGTCAATGGGGATTACCTTGACATCGGTAAATATTGTTGGCTCAATATAATATCCCTTTCTGTCGTAAGGCTTACCACCAGTTAACAAGGTTGCGCCTTCACTTTTGCCATGCTCAATGTATGAAAGTATCTTGTCGTACTGGTTCTTGTCGACCTGCACCACACAAAGCATACGTAAGGGGGCTGAGGTAGATGGAATATTTTAAGAAACATTTCCTACTTTGGCAAGTTGATTGATAAATGTGATTATAAATTCTTCCTATTAAATTAGTTTTTTTGATGTTTTCATTTTGAGAATTTTTTCAGAAGAAAACCATAAAGATCCGAAATTTATACTTGGGGTCCTTGATTAACAGTTGGATCAAAAGGATCCCCAACCACCCATGTTTTTGCCTTCTCTGCCAACTTCTTCTCAAATTCATCATAAATCCCTTCTTGAACAAAAACACGAGAACCAGCCACACAAATTTCGCCCTGGAAGAAGGAAAAAGAAGTCACTGCATTATATCTTTTAGCTATGAGCTTGGTTAATATGAAAGTGAAAAGAAAAACTCTTAAAGAATTGACTTTGCCTTGTTAAATAGAATTCCAAGGAGAGCAAGGTCTGCAGCTTTATCAACATCTGCATCATCAAATACTATGAGGGGAGACTTGCCTCCTAATTCAAGTGAGACAGGTTTCAAATTGCTCATTGCAGCAGCCTGCATTACAAGACGTCCTACATCCGTGGAACCTGTGAAACTAACCTGCAAATAGCACCAACGAGCAATTATACATACAGTACCATTAGCAAGGTATGCGGCAGGCTAGATTTAGTACTGTTACCAACTTTCTGATCACCAATACAAATTTAATAAGTAAATTGGATATTTACTTTATCGATGTCCATGTGAGAACTAATGGCAGCACCGGCTATAGGTCCATACCCCGTTACAACATTGATCACGCCATCAGGGACACCAGCCTATTTCAGGTTACGGAGAAAAATTGAGGAAGAACCGTCAGGTGAGGATAACGTACAGCTGAATGAAAGTGACTAATTGGCCACATTGACAAAGTGCTGTGTGATGAGCTTTGGAAAGTGAAAGCGTGCAATTGAATATTTAAACTTACCAGCTTGGCCAAATGAGCATAATAGAGAGATGATAGAGGTGTCTGTTCAGCAGGCTTAACAATCATGGTGCACCCAGCAGCCAATGCTGGGCTAACCTTCATGAAAAACATAACAGTTGGGAAGTTCCAGGGGATGATATGTCCTACAACACCGATGGGTTCACGCAGTGTGTATGCCTGAAGCTCACTTGACATTTTTAGAGTCAGTCCATGAATTTTATCTGCTGCACCGGCATAGTAACGGAGAGTTTCTGCTGCTCCAGGAATTTCAAAGGTTTTGCCGAATCCAAAGAGTTTTCCAGCATCAATACTATCCAAGGCGGCCAATTCTTCTATATTTTCCTCAATTAACTCTGCAAATTTCAGCATTATCCTTCCCCTTTCCTGATCACCAATCAAAGGCGACAAAGAGAAGAAACATTTAAGATCCACATTTCAGAATGAAATAGCTACAGAAGCCTCGTTTTGAGGTTGAGCAATGATGTGCTAATAAACAAAATTGTTGTTTGGCTATTATCTCTTGCTGCTACAATAATTTGGACCAAAAATTGAACTTGTGCAAATAGTTGGTTACTTAATGACCTTGATACTTAATAAACGACTATCTCCTCGAGATGAAAGAAGATTCTCTCTGAAAAATAATTCTGTACAATCTGTTAGAGCTTAAAGAATTCCTAAAAGTCCGGCATGTTCAGGTCCAAAACGTTGTTGTATCCTGCATATATTCTCTTTCAAACCCAACAATTATTAGTACACCTAATTGTGAATCCTAATATAGTGATGACTATTCATAGCTATATCTTTGACACCAAAGAAGAGTTCGACTCAATGCTTTATTTGTCTAGATGTTAAATACCAATGGATGGGTTACTTCTTATTGGCATTGGAAGCACATCACATTATGGAAGGATAAAGTTTCACAATTTAATAAGGATGGGTTACTTCTTATTGGCATTGGAAGCACATCACATTATGGAAGGATAAAGTTTCACAATTTAATAAATCTTTCACTTATTTGATAGGCCGTTTATGAGATAATTTATGGTTAAATTATTCACAACTTATCAATGAATATAACCCATTTGGTACGAGTAGTTTATTAAGTTGGTCGTGGATGTTCTTATCTGGACATCTTTTTTGGGTTATTGGATTTGTGCTCTTAACTTCCTGGCGTGGATATCGATGGGAATTGATTGAAATTTGACAAGTTCTCAGTTTCACACACGGCAGATGACATGATGGTCTACAGAGGTCTACTCACTTGGCCCATGACAGCCTGCACTTAAATACAGAAACTTCCCATACAGAGGTTCATCGTGGCTAATGTTGCTGCCATGAGGTCCATTCCATGGATGCCACAGCGCCCTCACAACTGCAACCTTTTCATACAACTATTCTGTGGGACTTCCTCTTGCTAAGCTCCTGCTCATTAAAGACTACCTTATAACACAAGGATCAAATTCACGGTCATGATGGTGGTCTCATCTTATATTGTTGATATTATACTTTGTTTATTAGCCTCCATTGAGGATTAGCAAGCCCATGATGCCCCCACATTGAAATATCACTTTTTGGTATTGTATTTTTACTTTTCATCCAACAGAGAAAATGTCACGTGTAATGGTGGTAAAATCTGATCTTGTGTATTGGCCGAAGTGAAAATAGTCACTTTCAATGGTAGAATGACAAATTGTTGCAGTAGGCTGTTGAGCGTAATCGTAAGAAATACTTCTTATTTCATCTCTATAGTTCTATTTTTTGTCCTAAAAATGAAGAAAGACTTGTCGGAAATTGCCGATTGGATTGGCCTGCCCAAGAAAGACATGGAACTCTGGACTAAGTCAAGTTTAGGCCGAGTTAAGTGAAGAGGACGTGCATGTGGATTCATACTACGAGGGGGAGGAGGGGATACATTATGCAAGCTAACACTTCCTTAATGAGAGACAGAACCTTACAGCAGCTACGTAGCTGTACTTTCTCTCTCCCTTTCATAGTGAATCCTTTTTTATTTTGTTAAAGAAATACTTACACAGCCAGGTAAACGAGGCCACGGGCCATGGTCAAAGGCATAACGGGCAGCCTCGACAGCCAAATCAACATCTTTCTTGTCTCCTTCTGCAATCCTTGCTATTACTTCCCCTGTTCTTGGATCTCTGGTCTCAAATGTCCTTCCTGTCCATTTTAAGTTTGTTACCCCTAGCAACATTTAAAAAGTTCATAGCAACGCTATGCAAACTCAAAAAATTGACTCACATTTAAACTCATAGACATGGTATGCAATAGTAAAATTGAATTATGAAGAGTGATCCACAAAGAGGGGCATGTCCTGTCACGCCCATAGATATCAGGACTACTAGTGTCACAAGAACCAGAATAGCCCGATTTGAAAAGGGGTTGATTTGGTGAATTCGTGATCCAAATTTCTCATACTTTTTTATCCGTGATTATAACTCAAATCCCAAATACGGAAATATGATCCGGATTAGAGTTACAAAATGAATCCTGACTCAAAACACTGTATTAACTAAATTTGTCTCTACCACAATGTGTATCCCAAGAAATATCATACTCGTATCTATATCTTATATCAAATCAATCCACAATTTAGGTAACAAGATAACACCAACGAGTTGAAAGTTAGAATCAATTTTATGAATTTGGATAGCAATTACAATAGATGAGGTATTCATGTTAGCATACCAACAAAGTTTGACTGATTAGAAATAACAGATTACGGTACCAAAAGAGATATTAGACCAAAAATTATAACGATTTAAGATGAAGTTAGGTATAAATTATAATTCTAAAGTACATAATCGAATATTAAATTTTTATGATCAATTATGAAAGTTATAATTTTTAATGACAAGCTATTATCCTTAAAAATCAGGTTACAACTTATTAAAAAAGAAAGTAAAATTAATTGAAGTGATTCATGAATAATTACAACATTTCATCATCGATTATAAATGACTGATTCGTTATTTTTAGGGTTAATTACACTGGAGGTCTCCGTATGTAATTTGTCTCATTTTGGTCCCCAATGTTTTAATTGCATCATTTTAGTCCCTAAAAATATTGAATATGTTTTTATATGGTTCCTCAAGCAGACAGTGTTAAATTATTAACGATTTTTTATCATAAACTTGTCACATGATACTTAAATATGGACAAAAAAATAATTTGGATAACTCTTTACCAAATTTTTATTCAAATTTTGGTTAAATACCTACCTAAATTACACAGTTTTGATCATGAG
>CM042188.1:42554540-42571749 GCA_023539305.1 Ilex asprella | reverse complement strand
CCAGAAAGAATAGAAAATGCGTTACTCCCACTTTTCATCATTCTATTTTTCTATCCACCCTCTACACTATTGTGAGTAAAGCAAGTGTCTATACTACACCACACGTGCCCGCCACAACCCGATTAGGTTGGCCTTGGGTAAAAAAAAAAAAAAAAGATATTTTTCTATCCACCCTACCAAACACATCATTAGAGAAAACTAACAGGCTCTTTCACAATATTCCCCCATGCTTCGGCCTCAGCCTCCACAATGGCCTCGTGTGAGATTACATACATTTGAAGACCACTACTGTGGCCTCATGACTTTGAACATGACCATGAGCCGCATTTCTTGCAGATAGTTTTCTTAACCAAGTTACTGCTGTGCTAATGTGCAGCATTTGTTCATGCTGATCCACTCTAGTACATTTTCAGCTCGACAACGAAATAATCAATCGAACCTATTAAAGTCTCAACCAATTATCCAACTTTTCTTTATACCAATCTCATATAAAAGTGGACGACAACTGAGTGGTACAATTCTTTCACAGCTACAGTGACAATGTACCATTTATCTTGGGGTGATTCCTTGTAGCACCCACTTTGATAGGCAAGTAATTGGCCAAAAGAAAAAGGTCTAAACTTCAACAGCCTCCATGGTGTCATTCATCAGAGAGAAAACTATACCAGAAAAGAAAAAATCCGAGCAGATATATCGTCTTTTGGAAACTCTACAAACATGATGAGTTTTGGACTTGCTCTGACAAAACATTCTTCAGACTCCAAGGACTTTTTGATCTCTACATCCTTTTCCATAAGGGTTCCGGTTCTTTACATGTTCTCTGAAAGTTCAGCAACAGGCTTCCTCTGTTGTACCTGTTAGCCTGTACATAAACTGCAAAAAGAAAAAACTTTGTTTTCAAATTTTTTGGTAAGTAACTATTCATAAGCAAGCAATGAGCGACGAGCTCAAGGGCAAAAATAAAATCCAAACAACTTCAAAATTCCAGCAATTCCTACGACAATTTAGAATTCAAATAAAAAAAAAACAAATGCTAAGCAATCCAAAAATCCAACTGTTTCATTGAACAAAATAATTACATCAAGCATAGAAGAAAAGAAGTTAAGATGACGTTAAACTAACTCATTAATTATTTGGAAATTGATTCCCTTTAGATAAGTAACATGAAGATTCACTAAACATCGCATGTGCTAGGCAGGGACACATACCATAATTTTTATTCTCTCAAATCCCAGACTTCAAGAAACTGTTCTCCCATAGCAGATCGATGCAATATACAAATTCTTTGACCATTTATCCTGCCAGAAAAAATAAAGCAACTGTTACTACCTGGTATGAAATAAAACAACTCATCAACATTATCATATCACTTGTAATGGTGAAAATTATATGCCATACGTAGTAGTAGTAGTACCTTCACATGAGTACTTGGGAAAGCTGATGTCCGTAAAGTTTCTTGTGTCACATCTTGCAATCTCCTCTTGGACGTGCTTAGAATGAACGCAGCTTGATCTCCTGTTGCAGCAGTGGACGTAATTCGATATCCATTCTCCCATCTTCTGTGAATCCCTTCACTGGGATACAGAAAGTCAAGTTCAACAACCTGAAAATAAAGAGCAAATATAAGTACTTTGTACAGTACATTATCTCACTTGAAATAGGACAAAAATTCAAGAGTATAATACCTGATTTGAATAACCTGCATCTCGAGACATGACAATCCCCCATCTGTTGCCTGCAGCGGTCATGGAGGTAACAGAGAAGCCTTCTTTCCACTTCTTATTGATCCATTTGAAAGGAAATACATCACTAACCTTGTATGATTGTTGAGTATAAGTTGTCCCTGCCGTGGCAAGAAAAAAATGGAAATTTAGCCACAAAATATTTATCTAGCAATGGTAGCGGTTCTTTGACAGTGAACTATGTCTTTTTTTTTTTTTTTGCAGAGAACAGCATTCTTTGAGACTTTTTCTTGACGATGTTTTGCTATCATCTAAGGCTCTTTGCCATTCATATTGTTAGACAATAAACCCAAACAATATGAGAACCGAATTGATCATGTCATATGCCACTGTTTTGCAGATACTATCACAAACAGGAGCTTACACAGAACAGAAGCCTGAAAATATTAAGCCAAAGTCTATCACTCACCCTTGGACATTATCACCAAAGCACTGCCATTGGATGCACCAGCAAGCGAAGTTATGTAATAGTTCTTATCCCACTGCTCCATTATCCACTCCTGAAGAAAAATATAGAACTGCTTGCTGAGGCACTACATATTTTGACAAAAACGAGATGATGAGATCATGCTAAGCAGTTCCATAACACCCACCTTGTGCAAGAAAACAGGAGAGAGTTCATAAACCTGGGATGTGAACTCCGTCCCTGCATCCATTACAACAGCCCACAAATTTGTTGATGCAGCTACGGAACTAATGTACAAGCCATCTTCCTTTCCTTTTTCCACATGCTGATGAAGTCTTAAATCTGTTACGTTGTAGTGATATCTGCAGTCAAGATTTCCCATAACTGGTTCAGTAAGAAAATAATACTCAGACAACTTAGTGGAAACAGAAATTTCAGAGAGAACAGCTCTGGCCTGTGGTCATGCCTTGGCCACAATAAGGGCCATTAAAGTCCAATGCTGCAAAGCACTCTCAACCCAAGTGATGCTATGATAATCAAAAGCAGTAGACGTGAGCCCAAACTACACATGAAGCTTAGCGGACAGGCAAGGATAGAATAGAGTTGCCCACGGGTGGAAAGCAAAGAGTTCAGCAGATTCCAATTAAATTTTGAAGTGAATCTTAAGATCTTGGAAGTTAATTTTACATTCCAAAGGAACATTAAGTTGTATGTATTTTTCAAATTTTGCTTTCACAAAGATAATAATGACATTCTAGATGTGAACATAGTCTAGTCTCGCAACACTAATCAGTTATTTATATGTTGAAGTGAATCCACTCATGGCAAAGCAGTGTTGCTTTTGTGTGTGTGTGTGTGTGTGAGAGAGAGAGAGAGAGGGAGATCATCGCAATGACTTCAGCACTCAGGGCATTGTATAACTTGATCACCAAATGCAATTTAAAAGTTGTAAAAGAAAAGATATACATTTAAAGATAGCAGGAAATTGGTAGCAATACAATCCTAGCACATTCAACAACAATGAAAAATGTAAAACAAGCATTCCTAGATGTCAAGACCCATTTTACCTACAATTTTATTTTTTTTTAGATAAGAAACAAAACTTTTCTTAAACAACTTGAAGAAGACTAGTACATACTATCGGATAAGGGATCTAACTCTTGAAAAGGAAAAAATATAATAAATCATCCAAGAACTAAGAGGATGACCTTCTAATTGATGTCGATCGTATTAGCTCTAATACCAAATTGATGTAGATCGTATTAGCTCTAATACCAAATTGATATAGACTAGAAGGGGAAGAAATAGGGATGAGAAAAGAAGAAGAAATGGATAAAAAAAGAGAGAATTTTGAGAAGGAAACAATATCAGAATTCAATAATAATCAAAGTTTGCTAAAACAAATATCATATCTCCTATATATATATATATATAAGGAGAGCACAAACCCTAAAATAAATAAATAGTTAAAATGACAACTAAGCCCTGAAAAGCAAAATAACAAATAACTCCTGATCCCTACGTCTACGCCTACTATAACGAAATATAATCCGATTCATATTATTAATACAAGCCACTATCCAATCACGACGAATTGCAAACAAAGGCATATCCTTAAACTCCTTAGCGATCGATGCCCAAAGGGAAGCCAAGAACTTTACTCATCCCAAAGAATATCCCTGTGTTCTTTATCTTCAAATGTTCTCTCATTTCTTCCTTCCACACCACCCAATAAACTGTCATTATCACACAGTTCCACAAAATCGGTACTTTCTCCCTTTTCTAAAAAAACATAATACGTCTCAAATAGGGCACACTTCTACTAGGTATAAGCATAACCCACCCAGCTCATATTAAACCCACCTAAAGGTTTATGCCATAACTTCAAGGCTACTGGACAATGCAGAAAGAGATGGTCCACACTTTCACAACATCTCTTAGTATGGGGAATTGATCACTATAGTACAACCCATTCTCCAAAAAGAAGTACAGATTGGAATACACAAATAAATAACAGTACGTTAGTCAAACCTCGAGTAGTATCCATTTCATTAGGAGATAAATAATAAAAAAAATGGTAAAAGTGCCTCACGGTCTCGATCTCTTTGATAGGGTAAATTTGCTATGGTGTGAACATGCAAATGCATTTGGCCAACTATGCTAATTGTTTTTGGCCTTTCGTCGTTCATGAGCAACATAAGGATTAAAGTAGTTCAGAAAAAATGCTTAATTTCTGCCTTTTACCTCTGCTTCATTGATGCTCTGGAATTGTAGACCGAGATCCATTGAGTAGCTGGAGTACCTAGTCTGCTTTTCTTCCTAGGCTGCTCACCATCTTCTGACTCAAGAAGCAATCTCCCCCTCTTTAAGCCCACCTGTAAAAAATGGCATACTTAGATGAACAAACAAAACCATTAAATTCCAAATGTCACTTAGTTGACATAAATCACCATGCAACAACCTTTAAGGCACCATCTACTCTGATTGGTCGCACTGATGCTGCAGAGACTATACTACCTTCAAAGAGGGAGATAAGTTTTGAGTAATTGGGTTCCTCATCGAATTTCATATTGGTCACCATCTCAAGAAACTGTTGAAAAGGGGGAGGACATAAGCAGCAAAGCATCTCTGGAGAAGTTGCCATCTTCTTTTTACAAACAAGGAATCCTTTATTCTCCCCCTGCATTGAAATACCGCTGTCAAAGCTTTATACACATATGCATATTATAAACCACAAAGAAATAAAAGCAAAGAACAAAGTTCCAAATGGTAGTGCACATATGAACTTACGATGAAACCTTGCCAGGGAAGCTTTCCTTTAAGGAGAAATATTAAAGTATAAGCTAATGACTCAAGGTCATCCCTCCTACTTCCTGTCCTTCCCAAATGGGCATGCACACTTGCATATCGCACTGTTCCTCTGGTAACAAGTCATGAGAAATAGAAGCATGCTCAAGAAATAAACTTCAGGTAAAAGTATTTGGCGATAAATAAACCAGAAAACTGTGTATACGCCAACCATTTGAACATGTGACATTACGACAGTACCAGACCATACCAGCAGTAAATTAACAAAAAAATAACGACCGACCACAGCAAATAAAGAAAAGATAAAGAAATATTTCTTCCATTTTGGAGAATTCTTGAGTCAAACTTAAATGCTTAATCTGTTGTGTTGATTTTGCTTTCCTAGCTTCCATTGTTTTGGGTAGATAAATAGCCTTCACGATCCCGAAGGGACTGACCAGCGTATTGGAAATATGTCACAGAAGCTGGTTGTCTGTAATTGATGACAGTAGACTCTTCCAAAATGTCTATAAAACTAGTGTATTTGGCACTTTTAAAGCAAACAAGAAATTAGTGTAGAAAGTGTAACCAGAACAGGTGCTCTTCCTCAGTAAGTTAAATTAAATTATAGTGCTTTCATTTATTCTCTTCTAGATTGAGGAATGTTATTTCTTCAACGGTCTCAAGGTGCAGTCTAATCAAGCTAGCTGCACATTAAAAAGTTTCCTTTTTTTCTCCACATTTAACACTGTGTTGTTTCCCCAAGCTGCTCCAAACACAAGTGCGGTAAATATATCCAAACCATAACCTTCAGCCATAAAAGAAGCAACTTAAACAAAATTAGTCACCTGAAAACATCAGGCTTTTGGTCATAATCAACATGACGACCAGAAGATGCATTCCTCCATCTTGAAGCTGAAGTACACAAGACGTTAGACAAATTACCACTCTATTTACAAGTTGCTGAAATACAAAATTACAGATACATACTTGAATGTGAGGAATTGAATGATTTCATGCTATTTAGGAGAAAAGATATACCCAAACCAAGATCAACCAAATACAACTTCTTCTCATCTGGTGTTCCAGGCTGACCAAGCAAAAAGTTTTCTGGCTTCACATCACCATGCACAAAACTGCGAATGAAATTTGGAAGAATATGAGAGAGAGAGCGAGAGAGAGAGAGGGTATAAGTTTGGAAGTACCCTCTAAAGTGAAGCTGCTCTAGTATTGATATTGCCTCCACCCCTATACAAGCAACCATTTCTTCCGACATCCTGTGCAAAGAGCAAAAGCAATTAGAAAAGACACAGGAGATTAAACACAGTGACCACGACGTTGATAGGAAAAATTCTACTTTCATACATCTGGTTATTAGTGTTCCAGACATCCCATAAACTCGGGCCTAGCATATCCATAACCTGGCTTTCACGGAACCCAACTTGGTAAGCAGAAAAAAATCAAAAGTAATGTATTCATCACTGGCAATAAGTAAGAAACTAATATCCTACTAAATGCGACTACAGGCTCGAGTGAAAAATATGAAGAGAAACTTACAAGAATATAGTAGTCCCCTTGACGACCTTTATAATGGACCGACGGAAGACCATAACAACCATGGAGAGTGCTTCATGAAGAGAGACAAATTTTTTTAAAAAAAATTACACATCAGAAAAGCATTGATGTGTGGATAATTATGTAAAATAAAACGCATTGCAATTAATTGAATGGATGAAATCTTGCCTACCTGTAAACTTGCCACTCATAAGGAGGGCCATAACTACATGACTTAGTATTGCGAAGCTCAAACTTTAAAGCAACCTAACACACGGCACACCACCACAAAAAATAAGGAATAAAAGGACACCACTGTTAGCAACAGTCAACTCCCAAGAATTTTGCTTGGATGTTCTAAAGCTTCTCTACAGCTATATGTACCTCAACAGCATTAGGGCCCGTACTGCCTGAGCCACCTGTTACCCTTCTTCCGACATAAACTTGCCCAAAGCCCCCTTTACCCAGCTTTCTCTCCAACTTGTATACAGGGGAATTGCCAAGCTTCACCTGATTATAAAATAACAATACAAAAATATAAGTTCAACCCTCTAGAAAGCAAAATCGTGGGAGACAATGATATCAGCTACTAGTATTGAATTTTGTCATTAATTTCCCTTGACAAAAGCTTTTTAACAATTCTACAACTTCACACATAAGATATTATATCCACCCATTAGGGAAAAAAAGGATTCTTTCCTTTAATAGGATGTGTATGCCCTCACTAAAGCATTAAAAATCACACCAAATCTCTTTTGTCGGGTAATTGTTGAGGAGGAGACTAGGACAACAGGGAAAACTTCATTGTCAATACATGCTACATGTTATAATACTGGTTTTCAACATAAAGAAATTATAGTTATACACCATGTTTCCAACTAAAGCTAAGAAATTACGACGACAGACTCCTCCACTGAATAAGGATTTATAATAGTACAAGAACTAACCTCTATTTATATTCCACAAGAAGTGATACTATACACAAAATGAAATAGGAATTGTTTGGGTAATCTCATCCCTCGTGACATTTTAGCACAATTGCAGCACCTACCATGCTCAAAATCTATATGTATGATCACATCAATGTGATCCTAAGATAATCTAATGCTTTCTGCAAAGTGCAAACCCTTAATCATGTCAAGAGGCCAGTTTCGGCCTTTTGATATCCTAAGGAAGCTAAAAGATCCTCAGTAAACTCTTTCAAGACATCTTGATTCCACCAACCTTCAGGACCCTCAAGACACTTCTATAAAATACGCATTGATCAGTATTAATTGTCATAATCAAGGTTAGAATTCCCATTATAATCACCATGTATTCAGTTTGACATTGCAAAGGTGTATGCCTAAGTATAAGGAATTAAATGTCATACATAGTAATGTATCTTTACCAAAAAGAACTCATTTTTTTATGTAATGATGGAAAACTTGACCAATAACCGTTGCATCTAAGTAGATCAACATAAGAGGAATACCAACATAATTTCACGATAAAACATTAAATGTTCTTCTGCTTATTTATTGCAGCTAATTGGACTGTCATGATTTGTTTGTTTGCTATTCGTCTTGCATTCTACAAAGCAAATATCAAGACTAAAAATCATTAATGCTGGCGGTAGAATTGATTGAAACATAAAGATAAACTAAATCAACAGAAACATTATCAAAAGAATGTACAATTTAAAAGAATCTAAAAAAAAATCCAAAGAGAAACTGGTACCCTTTCAGGAAGAGGATTTGTACTTCCTTCCTCCTCAACAGGAGCCAACTCTTTCTTTTTCTCGGCCACAATATCATTAGGAATAGCGGCCATTTCTTTCAATGCGACGTCAAAACCTATGTGCTCTCGACCCCCAACTCCAGCACCACAACCTCTACCTCTACTAGCTAGCCTTGACCCTGCATTGAGATATGCTCAATTCACTGGGTTCGCAAAATTGAAGAGGTGAATTTGGGACTTACCTCTTCCGGTGCCACACCGAGGAGTTGGAACTACAAAAGCAGGATTCTCCTCAACGTTGTTGACCCTTTTTGAACGTCGAACTCCACTTCTCAAATCAGGCATTCTTTTCCCATGTAAGAAGAAACCTTTTCGTTACTTTCTTCTCCAGCCCCAAAAAAGTTGAAATAAATTAAACCTAAAAAATTTCAACAGAAGTAACAGATCAATTAGAAGAAATTACCAAATGTTGGCAACCTATTTGAAGGATATTAGATACATTTCAAAGTATGTCAAGCGCTGATTCACCAAACAATGGGACCTCAATTTCAATATACTAAGACTTTAAATAGTCTCTTTATATGTAGGATCAATATCATCAATCTGAATTTTGATTTTAAGAAGCATTTAACCATTCATTAACCTTCATAAATTTGAAACAAGGATTAAACATCTCATATATGCTAAACACAATTTGAAAACAAAATCACAAAGTAGATTCAAATAAGATTACGAATATAAGTGTTCCCAGCATCAGTCACAGTATTGTTCAAAAACAAAAAAAAGCATCAGTCACAGTGTCGCCAATTCAACTCCAATGAGTCAAGAAGAAGAGCCGGAGATGTGGTTTAAGTTGGGAAACTTCAATAAGTTATTTTTCAAATATATGATGCTTCGTGTTCTATTGCAAGATTATTAAAATCCCACAAAACGGAACTTCAACTAGATGCATCCTCCTTATACAACATTTCCTGTACGAGAAAAAATCTGTGTACATCTTATTTACTAATTACTTTGGCAGAATATGGGATCGATATAGGGAGTTGCTTACAACAAGTAATCAAAACTTAATTAGGAAGATTTTTTAGGCACATATTTTCTAGAAGCTGAGATTGTTTTAACATAGATTCTTTCTTCCCTTTCCAAATATTTTTGTCTAAAAATAATAAAAAGTTTATACTAAAGGTGGAATCATCTTTAGCAAGTCAGTGAAGGTGTTTTATACCTCCAGAACCTAGCCGATATGCTTGAAATTAGGTGTTTATTATGTTCTCTGCTACAAAATAAACCTTTAGGAAAGACTAACTACTGTTGCCAAAGGGGTGACAAATGCTGAGCTTGTAAACATTATTAAAAACCATGGTCTCTCTCTCTCTCTCTCATGATCTAGTTTCAAAGCTGATATTGCACCCTCCCTTTTGGAATTCTGCTAACTCTCCTTCCACTTCTCTTTCTAGTTTCTTATTTTCACTAACCTAGCATTGGTCACATGAAGTTTGATATTGTTGCAAGATCTTTGGATAAGAACTTAACTACCAACTTGAGGTCCAAAACCATGTGGAGGAGCAGTTATCAATAACTTTGTTGGAGATCAAATTTTGAAGACAAAAGTTTGTTGATTAGTAATCTTTGCCAACACCCAATGACATCTGGAGACAAATAAATGGTCATTTCACTCATCAGCTCTAGTGGAAATTTAATAGGTAAGTCTATTATAATGATTAAGGCAAGAACATCAAGCAATTGGCACGTAATAATTTTATTGGATCACATGGAATAAAATTTCCTTCATTGGAGATGCTATTAATTGCACAACATGAAGCACGGACACTCTCAATAAGTTGATGTATTCGTGTCGGACATCGACACTCCTTGGACACGTGTTCGATACTCTTTTATTCATGTCCATAATCGAACATGCGTCCAACAATTCTTTATACTATACCTACTACTAAACAATGAACATGTGTTGACATGTGATTAACAAAGTTTAAAAATTTGACTATTAAGTATCTAATACTAAGAGATAACATATAATTACTACAATTAGACATGTTAAAGTTATAATCAAAATATAATAACAAAATCAAAATATTTAGAAAAGAGCATTTTGAGAAAATGAGAGCAACCATTTAAATTAATATGTTTAATACACGTCTACAAAAAAATTGATAATTATTGATTATTATGATGTTAGTCTAAAAATTCACACTATATGACTTAGATATAATATTTACTTATCATAAAATATTGAATTTTTTTATGAATTATGCATTATTATCACTATAAATAAAATACAATTATCTATAGCGTGTCCCTAATGTATCGTATTCTACTTTTTTGAGAAATATTGTATTTGCGTGTCTAGATCATATCCGTATCTTATGTCCGTATCTGTGTTTCTTAGATTGCACAACATACATTATTTCATATATTAGAACCAAACCAATGATTACAAAAATTGAAGGAGCCTCCCTTTTCATATTTAAGGCCAAATTTCTTCCCAACAGCGTAGAATGAGGCAATACAATTTCTCATGACCTATGCATGCAAGATGTTATCAAAATCAAATGTCCTTGTTGTTCAAGTGAGTTTTTAACCATTTAAGGTTCATAAGAGTGCAGTCAATTTGGATGTAAATGTTATTTTCCTTTCTCAAGTATCTAGTAATATTGATAAATGTATGGAAGCTCAAATCGTGCTTTTAAAGTTATTTTAGGTGTTGTACAGCTTTCTTGGCCATAATTTTCACAGGTATTGGATGTTTTTTGTGTGCCTAACCTAGGGTTGTAAAACAAGCCTACACAAAGCCTCAAACTAGAGATGAATAAAAAGGGAAGGTTGATAAATTTCAGGATATAAAAAATATGAAAAGATTTGCGCTCTCTCTCTCAAACGGACACAAACACATTTTTCTTCTCACCTCCCTTCCTTCTTATTTTTCTACCATTTATGTTTGGAAGTCGCTTCTATTCCCTCCCTTATCAAAATCGTCTTCTTTCTCATTCTCCTGCTTCTTTCCTTTCTACTATTATATATCCCAGAACCCTAACATGATTTCCATCGCTTATGCTTGAAACATGGAACACCATACGCACAGATTCTTATGCTAATAAGAAACCAAAATATACAAGGTGACATTTCAAAGCTAGTGCAACGAATATACCTCCGATGAGAATACATCCAGTTAAACCCACTTTCATAGAGTTGCATTGCAAATGTGGGATACATTAAAAATAAGATGATACAACAAATGGCCCGCCCTTAGTACAGACTGCAGCTGGAAAGCTTGCATCTATTCATAAGTATATCTTAGATGATAAACAAAACCAAACACTCATCTTCAAACCACTAAATGCTGAATCACCCCACTCATTCATACTCATCTATATGCAGAAAATCCAACCAGAAAAAGGTAATTTACACATCGGACAATCTATGATTAAAGAAATCCATTTTTCTTTATGAAAAATCAATCCAATCACCGCTAATGATACACAAAGTTCAAATTTTATTGACTCTTGCAAGAAAAAAATAATAATTTTCACCAAAGAAACATAAAGAGAATCTGAAACTAATATATATCAAACGGAAATCGATTGGCTCACCCATCAATGTGATGATCATCCCCCAAGAACTGCAAATTCCTCAGACATGTATACACAAAGAATTATCACAAAAGGACCGACACAAATTTGCAGAAACATAAAATCACCAAAACAAAATACATATGATAAATACATTCGCGTGTATGTACAAATACACAAATACCCATTAACAAAAAACGAAAGATTTTTGGGAAGAACTCAGGAAAACGCTTACCTTCAGAGAGAGTTGAATTCAATGTATTGATCAATGATCACGCTTATATATCAAGATGATGGGACATCGAAAAAATCAAAAAGAATTTAAATTTTGAGCAAATGGGTGACTCCTCCGAAAGAGAGAGAAAATGAGTCTGCAAACAGCGCAATGACGGTCGGTGACTCGATGCTAGATAGTATGTTGTCCATGGTATGGGCCTATGTTGAGGAAGGTGTGCCCGTACGTGCGTGCGTAAGATAGCAGCGTGTGTCGTTTTGTTGTGGCCTCCATAGTGGAATGTGACATGCTCGTTTAGACACATTAAAGTGAATATAATTCAAAGGGTTAATAGCACTTTTACCCTTTAAAGTATATTTATTTTGTCAGTTTAGTCATTATTATATTAATTATATTAATTTAGTTCATAAGATATTTAATTTGTGTTACTTTAATCTCTAATCAGATAATTTGTCAAGTTTTTTAACATAAATGATCACGTGTTATTTTTTTAGACAGTATCACATGCATAAAACGTGATCATTCTGTAAAAATTTAACATGTCTCTAATCAGACAATTCGTTAAGTTTTTTTAATAGATATGACTACATATCATTTTTTCAGACAATATTTCATGTTTAACACGTAATTATTTCATAAAAAACTTAACAGTTCATCTATGTAGAGATCATTTAAACATAAATTGAATATTATAAGTATAAAATTGATAAAATTAATATTTTAATGACTAAATTGACAAAATATACGTACTTTAAGGACTAAAAGTGTTAATAACCCTAATTCAAATTTGGGAAAATTCAACACAACCCTCTAAATTAACATATCTTCAAAGATACCTCTTATATTTTTGAAACTTCATTGGCAGGCCTTGTCAGTGTTTATCTAATAAAAATGGTAACGGAATCTATTATTTTACATATTTGCACACACTCACACAGTCCACCCATCCCCCAACATTATCTCCACCCCACACATAGTACACCCATTTCAACCCTAACACCACCAACCACAACCACCCATTTTTCTCCTTCAACACTTAAGACCCATGGAGAATGTGAATCCGATGGTAGAGAGACTTTGTTACACAGTGATTCCGACAGAAGAGAAACCATATTTTCCCTAGTGCAAAAAAGGAAAATTGAAATTAAAATCAATCCTCACCATGATTTCCATTTCAAAGTTTAAATTAGGTTTTAATTTGTAGAATAGGGTTTAGTTTGGTGTTTTTTATTTGAAGAATAAAGTTTTAATTTGATAGTTTTGATTTGAAGGAGTGTTTTAATTTGATTGTGCATATTGGAGTGTAAGTGGTTCTCAACGGGGTCATGCTACATTAGGGTGGTGGTGGTTCGCATTGGGTTGGTGATGGTGATTCGAAGTGGGTGGTGGTGGTTGTTTGAAGCATTGTTTTGCCGCGGGGGGGGGGGGGGTGGGGTGGTGGTTTGCTATGGTTCTTCGCAAAGGGTGTGTGAGGGTGTGTGCTGGGTTAGGAAATAAAAAAAGTAATGGAGAAAGAGGTGATAGGTATTATAGAAAGGGACTTTATTGATATTTTAGGGAAGGGTTAATTGTACCACAAGTCTTCAAAGTATGAAATTTATCTCATTTTGATCCTCAATATTTCAATTGTACCATTTTGGTTTCTAATGTATTAAATATATTTTTATATGGTCCCTCAAGCAAACAGCGTCCAGATTGCTAACGATTTTTTATGATAAACTTGTCACGTAATACTTAAATATGGACAAAAAAATAATTTGGATAACTCTTGACCAAATTTTTACTCAAATTTTGTTAAATAGCTATTTAAATTATACAGTTTTGATCATAAGCTAACTAAATTTTGGTCAAAGCTACCTATATTACACATTTTTTTTATCAAGAGTTACCAAAATTTTGTTTAAAAGCTATTAAAATTATTTTTTTATCTATATTTAGATATTATGTGATAAGTTTATGATAAAAAATCGTTAATAACTATCTGCTTGAAGGGCCATATAGAAACATATTCAATACTTCAGGGATCAAAATGATATAATTAAAATATTGAGGACTAAAATAAGACAAATCTAATATTTTTAAGATCTTTAGTGCAATTAACCCTTTAGGGAAATAAAAGGTTCGACATCAACATTCCTAAACAGAAACTAACGGTAAAGGTGTGGGTGAAATACTGAAATGCAAATGTTAACTAGGGGGAAGTGCCGTAAAATTTTAAAAAATACAAGAAATGTTCTTGAAAATAGGATAATTTATAGGGAATATAGATGATTTTTTTTTTACAATTTTAAACTTATTTTTTGTACTAGTATTAAAATTTTAAACTTGTATAATATCCAGATTAAACCCAAGTAATGTGTTACTAACTTGACAGGCTCGAGCTCAATTCATATATAGTATCCTATATCAAATATTTGGAATAAAACATATTAAGATAATATCCTTCACATAATGAATAAAGTACAGTTTGGATTCAAGATTATGCATTTGAATCTGATTTGAAATGTGTTCTTTTTATTTGCTGGACTCTAATGCCGAATTCAAACTCGTAAAATAGAAACATGCATATTAAATTAAAGACAGTAAATTTAAAAATATTTAGAGGAAAACTAAATGAAATATTATTAGAATAATAGTATCCATGCACAGAAACATTAAAAATATAAAGAAATTAAGAAGGCTTTTAGGAAATATTTCAATGGTGTTTTGAAGGAAATTTCCTATGAATTTCCCAAATATTTGTACGACTTTGTGAAAATAGTTTCTTGACGAATTCTCCATATCGATTACCAACCATGCCATTTAGGCAACATAAATCCATCTCAAATAAGTTTTGTGGCAAGTATGGGTGGTAGCGTGATAAACAAAGTACCAATTTGAAAAAATCTATTGCAGGGAGAAAAAATTTTTGTTTTTGTTTTTGATGTCTTTGAAAAGTCACCAATCATACAATTTCTAATTTACAAGAATAAAATAAATGCACATTTATTTAGGCATATTCATTCAAGACCCACCGACACACAAACATCTCTAGGACTTGTTCAGATGAATTTTGAGGAGGGGTTTGAATTGATTTCTCTAAACTTTTCCAAACTCAAACTCCGTCTGATTTTTGGGTATAACAGTAAATAACTCTAGGAAATTGGTAAAACGAATTTTATATCTTATTCTCCATCTTCTTCATTTTTCTTGCTTTTATCTGTAAATTGTACAAAAAATTCACAATGGCCGAACATATTCTACCAATGAACTAATTCTGGGTAGCAAAGCTAATGCAATGAAACGTGCAAAAACACAGTGAAGTTATTCATTTACGAAAAATTACAAAAAATGGCAAACACATGTTTTTCAAACTTAAACGAAGAAATTTGCTTAAAATCTATGTAGAGTCATCGCATCCCCTTTTAGGAGTGTGATGAGTTTATTTTGTCTCGTCGTTTCTAACTAAACATGGGTGTTTTGAAAACTACGTATTTAAAAGTGCCTCTGAAAAAATTAACCCATTTGATCGGGTCGATCCACCTCTATGTCAATTCCAATGATTCAAATAATGTGATATAAATTTAGTAACTAATGATGATGGATTTAAGTTTGGACCCTTTTTTGGAGCCCAAAATCTCTGGTGGGCTCATCAAAGGTGATCCAAATGGCCCATCTGGATGGAGTTCGCCTTGTCCGACCTAGGCCACAGCCCAGCACCAATATAAGCCCAGAATCATCTAGCTCGGGACATACGCCAACATAGTCCCATCATGCTTGACGATAAGTATCTGTTTAGGAGTCTAGAGCTTAGCACAAAAGTAGATCTCAAGTAGCCCACTCATGGCACGTGGACACTGAACATGGGATAATATCTAATAACTCTAATGAACGAATATTCATCGATAGTGAAAATATCACATGTATTTCATTCCAGGTGTAATGGGTGCAAAAAACATCAGGGTGTTAAATTTAGCTACGGGACAATTGAGGAAGGGATCACAGAATTGGCCACAAAAGGAAGTATCATGGAAACTCTAGTAACAAGATGTATAAATAACCAACAATACTACCATGTAAAATATAAAAAAAAAAGTTAGGAAAGAGAGAGAGAATATTAAAGACAACCTAAGAAATATTTTGTAAAAGGCTCCCAACCAAAATCTTATGTAACCACTACCTTCTTTCCCAAGCAATATAATTATCAAGGAGCAAGAGTTTCCTTTACAATGAATGTAACCTTAATCCTTTCGACTAAGATGAACCACTCATATTTATATCTTTGTTGTAACTTCAACTCTAAACACATCCTCTATTAGAAGCACACACGAAGTCTTTGAGCCTCATCCCATTCGGTTATGTAGTTGGGGAAGGATATATTCGAGCACCATGAGGAAACAATTGCAAGGAGGTGGACGAGGCTGCGAAAGAAAAAGAAAGAAGGGAGAGAATTTGTCTTTGATAAGAATTTGAAGATCATCTTTATTTTTTAAACATTCAGTTTTGGACTGAAAACACGTTTAGTCCTTCTTGTTTCAGGTTGGAATTATGTCAAACAGTTGGGGTATTACATATGGTATAGGCGGGGAAGCAAGCCGAGTAAAAGGCTTTTCAGATAGCCTCAAGCCGAATTCATGCCATTATTGGGCTGAAAGCTCTATCAGCCCAATCTTAGGCAAACTTGGGCTTGGATTGATACCCCGAGACTGAGAAACTTGTCCAACTCAAGAAATGTCCATCAGCTGCTAAAAGATCATCTGCCGTTGTAATTATTTTTGGTACGCATATTTTTTTGTGGTAGGTAAATGGCCCGTGTCCCATAGGATGAACTATTAGCCCGATCACTCAATCAGGCATGCAGGTGGTAGCCCTATTTCCCCACAAGTAGGGCCATGGGCCTTGATTTTTTCCGCTAGGTTTGATGGGCTAGCCCGGTTAAGTCTCATAAGCGGCTTAGTGCATTGGTTAAACTTCAAAAAATTCCAAAAAACCTTAGGGCCCGTGCAATGGATCGCCCCACTAAGATTGGCCCAACTAATTGACCCTAGTTTTCGGCCTGTCTTTGCTAACAACTATTTTACCGATTTTCCAAAAACAAATTTCAAATTTTACACTGAAATTTTCAAGCTATTTAAAAACCAAGGTAATTAAATACATAATCCAACCATTATACTAATTATCTCCAATTTTATTTATTAAT
>CM042188.1:42499848-42554530 GCA_023539305.1 Ilex asprella | reverse complement strand
CATAATCCAACCATTATACTAATTATCTCCAATTTTATTTATTAATTTATTTATTTTTTATGATAATTAAATACATAATCCAATCATTATACTAATTATCTCCAATTTTTTTTATTAATTAATTTATTTTATGGATAATCATCTTATGAGATATCTTTTTTCTCTCTCATATCAAATACAAATAACTGCCTCCATAAGCAGTGGCGCCACCCATGTGTGATGTATGCTAGGGTAGCATCCAAAAAGAACCAAAGTTTTGGTAAGAATCCGAATAAGAACAGCGTCAGGATCACTTTTTAACTGCAATCATGTCTCTCATTTTTCTGTTCTTTTTCACTTGGTTTATGAAAAATAGCAGTTGTGAAAATAGGGGTTTTAATTGAGTCGATTTACTCGACTCGAAAAAAAAAAAAAACCAGTGATGGCAGCACCACCTTGACATAAAGAAAGGGCAACCGATTACTGCAGGGAATAAGGTAGGTGGGACACCACACATTCATTGCTATGTTAACTTATCAGGCCATGGTTGCAAAAGTGAGGCCTGGGTGACTCAGTTTCTGGACAAATCTCGTCAGCTTAACCCAAAAAACACACAAACAAGCAAACAATACACTTTGGAAAGCATCTCCTTTTATAGGAATCTAATTTGAAAGGTCCTTTATGCACCCAACTTTTACGTAGCCACCTCTCCTTCCTCTACAATGTCAAGAACCCTCAGAAACTTTTCTTCTGATTCTTCCATCGTTATGTTCATCTAACAGCATAGGAAGAAGAAGAAGAAGAAGAAGAAGAAACAGAATAAAAAGATGTGTTATTTAGATAACCCTTTACCAATCCATGGCCAGTTGGAAGAACAGAGAAGATGGTTTCTTTTTCAGGTGCCCACACCGACACTGGAGGCAGAAAGAGTGGTGATTGCAGCCGCAGATGGAGGCGGCAGAAGTGGCATGTTGAAGCAGTACTGTATTTGTTCTCTGACAAGGCATCCGGGGTCATTTCGTTGCAGGCTCCATGTTGCTAGCTATGTCTGGTGTGGCGGAAAAAATAAGAGGTGCCGGAGGGAATAATTATATTACATTTGTGGAAGCTACATGAAGGGGAGGATTATACGTTTGTGCAGTTTCTTTTTATTTATTTATTTTGTTAACAACGATGATATTTTCACATGTTTCCTTTGATTGCAACCTGTTTACACAGAAGTGTTTGCTAGAAAATCAGATTCTCTCTAAAAAATTTAGCTCTTTCTTGTTATTATCGGGGAAATGCCATTTTAACTCGCCATTGAAATAATTTATTGTTGTTAGTTTAGTAATTGATCTCAACATTATCAACTTAATCACACCTCATTAATTTCCTCTTCGATCCAATCAAAGACAAGTTATCCACACACAATTTAGTGGATTATCCCTCATGGCGCCTGGCTCTAAGGAATTATACTGGAGATGACCCATGTAGTAACAATGTAGCTGTCCGGCAGTATTATGTAGATATGGGACAAGCACGGGACCTTCATTTTCAGTTATGTTAAAAGATGGGCTAATAGGAATGAGGCTGCTTATTTGGCAGCTGTAGCCTCGAATTGGAACTATTAACCTCCATGTGAATTGGGCTTTAGCATTTAGCTGTGTCGAGTTCCCTATTTATAAAAATAAAAAATTGATCGGGAATACGAGATTTTTATTATTGTCGAGACGGAAGAATGTCACATCTACGGAGTTTTACCTTTACATGTGAAGAGAGTAATTTCGTAATTTGAAAACTTGACACCTAAGTGTGGATAACTCATTAATAATTGAAACAAACATACTTTCTTCTAATTTTTCTTCGTAAAAAGTATGAAATATTATTGCATGTGATACGAGGCTATGATCGTATACGTATATAGCTAGGTCAATATCAATATGATTGGCATTTTCTACCAACTAATTAATATCGAAAAGATGAACGATCCATCTCATTCATATTCAATTTAAGAGGTGGATAAAATTCTGATTTATTGCCGATATTTGTAGTTGGTGGCAATCGTTATCCTGCCATCGAATTTCTTCCAATGTCCTTATCAACGGCTCAATCATATTCATACCCCACTCTTTCAGATATTGACTTTTGATAAATATCGGTCAATCAATGCACATCTCTTCTTTATTTATCCTCACCCTTTTTTATCCTAAAATTTAAAAATGTTTAATATTAAATTGCAATCATTATTCTAAGCAACTCAAAACTGATCCACAATAGTTTGTATTCATTCCTCACCTGGTTTCTGCCCATTGTTTACCAAGGAATAGATTCATTTAATTTCCAGTGGTTGAGGTTAATGGTGAAGAGACGTGGCAATGATTAATTGGTAAGTGTTGTAGATTTCTATTAGAAAATATATTCTGGTCCTTGTAACGGGTCGGGTTAGATTGATTTTAGCTGAGTTTGAGTCGGTAGTTGATAAACATGAACTGTAGATAAGTAAATAAACCTAATGATTGTCATTCACTTTGCAAGAAAGTTGAGCTGTCATGGTTGTTCCTTTGCAGTAACTTTTACTTTACTTGCACTTAAAAATTAAACCTAACTTATTGATTTAATAACGTGATTCGATAGAATTATTATTGTTTTTAACAATAAAATTTCTTAATTTTGAGAAATTATTCAAGTAATAAACATAATAATTTGTAAATTCAGATGTCTTAAGTTCAAATTTTACTAATTTTTTAATGTCAGATCACGAAAAATTTATCTTTCATAAATACTTTAGTCTTGTGTAAATGATCTGTGTTTAATCCGATCGAGGAGGGGAATAGTCAAGAAACTTTGCCGGCCAACAAAGCACGTACACATACTAAGTTCATGTTTCTTCTCCATTATGAACTTGCATTATTTGTGTCTCTCTCTCTAAAGTATGGTCATCTCCGGAAAAAAAAAATCTTAAGGATGATAAGGCCTCTGCTTGTGTTGTGTCTCTGTGTGTGTGTGTGTGGGAGAGAGAGAGAGAGATCAGGAAGGTCAAGAGACTATAAGTTTTGTAAGTTCAGCAATGATATACAGAATAACAGATGACAACACATGACATGCTTAAAGAAACAGAGAAAGTCCTTACAATCGTACTTTCTTTTTTTTCACAGAATTGAAAGAGACCAGACCAGGTAGGGCTCCAGAAGATATATATATGCAGCCCCTATATCCAAGCAACCGTTCAACCTCTTACGTAGACTCAACTGATTTCGGAGAGAGAGAAGAAACGTTGTGACTCGGAGGCATGGAGTTCGATCTCTTTAACCACGCCGTCGAACTCGACCTGTGCAATCGGCACCGGAAAGACCCTTTATGGGTCGTCGGCGAACACAAGCACTGCCCTTTTGGTGAATTCACAGACCCAGAAAGGGAGTCTCCTCCACTGCCGCCTTTAGGAGATGATGTTGTAACAGT
Source organism: Ilex asprella (assembly GCA_023539305.1). Taxonomy (NCBI): domain Eukaryota; kingdom Viridiplantae; phylum Streptophyta; class Magnoliopsida; order Aquifoliales; family Aquifoliaceae; genus Ilex; species Ilex asprella. Next base: position 42,551,110 of record CM042188.1, on the reverse strand, counting down.
GATACCGCCATGGGAGGCCATATTTAAGTTATTTTCTTGAAGAAGAAACTACAGAGATTAATGGAGGAAATTAACAAATGAAAAGGGTTTGTATAAATAGGAAAATGGGAGGAGAACTCAAATTTATCTCTAAGAAGTGTGAGGTGAGGATAGGTAATGAGATCAAGTGGCTCAGTTTGAAAGCTTGTTTCAATGGCTAGTGTACGACCAACCAAAGAAAGGCTTCCATTACATCTGTGACGAAATCACGAAAGAACAATTTCAAAATATATAGATAGGCCCTACCCCTTGCTGAGTAAATATTCTCTGAAACGGTTACATTATCTTAACAGTTTCACATGATATAACATTCACTTTCTTATGTGAACGTAATTATATAGTACATAACTTTAATGAATTTTTGTAAAATTTACTTATAAACTTATTCAGTTATTAATAAATGATTACACCATATGTTATTACCGACATAGTATAACTGTTACGCATAATATTTTATCCCTTTTGCATCCTATTGTATAGTTTCACTAGTTATACAGTAGTACTTGATCAAAATACACTTACCACAATAATGCCACAGGCCCACAGTATCGTCTGGAACATGTTTTGTTCCCTTCTACAGTTTTTTACAATTTTCATTGAAAACCAGCATCTGGTCGTGAATCAAACCAAGTGAAAATTAACCTGAAAAGTGAAAAGGAAGAAAATCCAAGCACATGGTAACGTGTGTGGCTGCATAGAAGAGGTTATGAGGAGGTCTCTGTATATACACGTCTCAGATTCTCTTATTTCTCTAATAAAATATTAATTAAAGGGAAATTTTAAGGTTACCCATTCCAAAGTCCCAATCAGGAACCTCCTCGTGTACCGCCAGCGATGTCCTTCCCTGACCGGTTCATTATTGGGTTTTGAAGATTGTTTGTTAATAATGATTTTTTTGGTAAAACGTACATTGAGGTTAGCCATTAGCATAATAAGTGATAATGGTCGGGGTAAGTTTGGGTCCTTGTGGGCCCAAAACCCTCCGACCTCATAGGTAACAACCTAAGAAGTTCATCCAGGTAATATTTAACTAAGTGCAAACTAGGACACACCATGGAGCCAAGACGTGACCTAGAGAAGCTGGGGTTAAATGGGCTCAGCACCTATGAGTTTGGGACCCGATGAACCTAAAATATTGTACAGGAACACGTGTCCAACAGACAAGAAAACACAGTCAAACAACAATAATGAACAACAACTCCCATGTAGTGGAGACTTATCGAGGACAATAGTCTACAGATAGTAAAATCAGTAGTATTTTGGACCACAACACCAGAATGGAAACTGATATAGAGAGAGAACTATTGAATTAGCCAAAAAAAAAAAAAACAAATGAGAAACCCTAGTTATTGATAGTATAAATAGTTAGAAGTGCTACAATGCAAGGGGAGACCCGTAAGGGAGAGAGAGAAGTCGTTTGTAAGCTAACTGGAGAGAGTCAAGTAATACTTTGTAACAACCTTAAGCCTGACTCTTTGTAACAATCATCATCTTCTTCAAGTAATATAATCCTCCAAGGAGCAAGAATCTCTCTTACAATGGACGTAACCTTAGTTATTCGGTTAAGACAAATCACTTAAGTTTTGACTTCTCTTATTTGCTCACTCACATGCAAACACTTTCGCACACACTCACTTAAGCGATCACACGTATATCGGGTCTCCTTCGATTCTGTTCTGTGACCTACGTCCATTAGTTTAGAGCACCATCAATAAATATTATATTTGTTGTTGAATTTTAAGGTTATGGGTTCAAAATTTGTCGTCTTCTTCCATATAATAATGTTTGATAAAAAATAAAATAAAAAATAAAAGCACATATGTATGTTGTGTAATAAAAAAAGGACAATTTTATGCGGCTCAAATTTGAGATCTCAAATGACATTTCAAATCAATAAAGATTATTGGATTATTGGATTATTGGATTTTAATTTTAAATGTTGATGGGATCCACTCATTCAATGATCTTTTTTCATTTGGAATGACATTTAGGATCCAAATTTGAGTTAGATAGCATTTTTTTATAAAAATAAATAAAATTTTTTGAAGAATAACCTCTATAGTGTGGGCTCCAGACCCATATCTTGAAACAAAGCTGTGGCGTTGGGGGATTGGAAAGGACTACACTTTGGATTGAGACAAAATGCAACGAAAATTGGAAATTGATATTTTGACGATAAATTAATCTTTTGTCACAAGTTAGCCCTATACTCTCATATATCCCTTGGTTTTATCCCACTCCTAAGGGGGTGTTTGTTTGAGTGGATAAACAAGGATAAGACTAGTTGGATTGGATAAAAAAGTTTGGGGCCCCACAAATTCCAAGTTTGGATCCAAATTTTTTGATGGGATAAACGTTGGGCTTGATTTACTCGGCCCGTAGGAATTCGCCCATTTATCCCTTTTAATCCGGATATAAATAACCCACGAATTATATGGGATAAATTTTTTACCAACCGGATAAAAACTTTTTTGCCAATATGCTCTCAAAACAATAAATTTTTCCTAAGGTTAAATTAAAATCAGTGGCCCTTTCTCCTTTGTTGCATCGTTTCACTGACGCCTCCCTCTCTTTTTGCTACATGGTTTGTTCTCTCTCTCTCTGTTACATTGTGATGGTTTGCTTTCTCTCTCTCTCTCTTCCCTCATTCTCTCTTCCTTTCCCTTTCTTCGTCTATGGCTCTCCCTTTCTTTCCCATTCCGAGCTTTGGTTTGCTGAGTAACAATTTCATGTCTTTGGTTCGTTCTTCGTCTCCGTCTCCCTTTCTCGTTTGTGTGTGTGTATTTGTTGATCCCTTTTTGGAGCTTTGGTTCTTTAACCAAATACGAATGTCAGTGAACCACTGTCTCCGTCTCTCATTGAAGACATCACTTGATCATTGTCTCTCTCTCTCTTTGATACGTACCTTCGATGTGTAGGCCATTTCCGGCAATAGCCACAAATATTTGGGGTGGTGTAATCTGTGATGGATTTGAGGTGGTGCAATTGGATGGTGGAGTCGGTGATGGATTTGTGGTGGGGTTAATTTACTTCATTTTTTTGGGTATTGAATTTTATTTTTTTATTGACAATTTGGAGACTATATTATAATCATAGCAAGTTTTTTGATTGATTTCTTTATTGGTATATTAGGGATCTTGAATCTTATTGGATTGATCGTCAAATGATTGGGAGTTCTCATATTGAACCTAATAATATCAATTCTTATCAGAGATACTATCTTGTGTCTACCTTCTAGTTCTTCAAGTAATATAGTTCTTATTGTTTGACTATTTTCTTATCCAAGTTTTCTTTTATGCATTTGGATGGCGATGACTCATATATAATCGAACTTTGTTAGTTCATTAGTTTTGCTTGGATTTGTGTTTTATATTTTGGGTCAACTATTGATTGTTTAATTCTTGTTGAAATAGACATTTTGTTTGTTTAAGAACTAGTTTGTCTTTTGTTTTAAATTGGGTAGTGGTGATTTGTTATCGTAGGAATTTAGATTGATGAACTTGTGTGACACTAATGACGAACACCTCAAGGAGTATTTTAGTACTTATGGCGAGGTGTAGGAAGCTGTAATTTTTGTTGAATTTTTTTGCAAGTTAATGTTTGTTGATTTTTTTGTTGGTTGGGGCTGGAATGTATACCGCAACCCAACTATTTCTATATAATTACATTATTTCGATTATTGTATCTATTGTATTCATGGTTTGTAAATATGATATGTGACAATCACAATGTGTTATTTGGTTTGAAGCATAACATGATAATATTGAGTATTGTTGTCATATAGTGTGGTGTAACATCAATACAAAAAATAAACTTTGTTGGATTTTTTGTTTTTAAACCAACGGATCAAACATTATTAAAATATTACAATTTTGTTTACACTGTTGATAATATATTGATTGAGTCTGATTCTTTAGTATTAGTGAATTTTATCTTTGATAGGTGTGGTTGTGCTTGGCCTTTTCCGAATTTGTAAAGCAAATTCGAGTCTTGCTGAATCAAGTGGAGTTTCAAATGGAGCATGTGTACAAAGAAGCAAAAAATGTTGCCGACAGATTGGCTAATCAAGCTATGCAGGATAGGGTCTCTGTGGATTTTTCTAATATTGTGAAGCTTTCTAGTGCTGTGAAGATGATTTTGCTGCAAGATTTAAAAAAGTTTCCGGTGCTAAAAACCAGTGGAGTGGTGGTCTTTGATGATAAGGGTTGAATTTTGGCATTGCAGCAGTTTGTTCTGCTACTGCTTATGTAGCTGGTCTGTTTTTTGTTGTAGCTGTTTTAGGAGATTTGGCCTTTGTATGTTCAGCTCGTTTGAGAGGGGATAGGTGTGATGTAGTAGCTATACAGGCTTTGGTGGAGTGATTGAGGTTTTATTGATTGATTGTATTTAGAATGATACTTGAATCTTTCTCAAGTTGATTCTTGTAATTTTTTTGTTTCTGGAATAATTTTTTTCTGATTTTTTTTTAAAGTATAACTTAATAATATTTTATTCATTGTTTCCAAAAAATTACTTATCCAAACTAATTTTACCCACCATACCTAACCATCCAAACTTGATATAGAATTGTATTATTTTTTTTTTGCAAAGCGTACAATGGTCATTTCATTTGGTTGAGTTGGACATGTGCATGGGACCCACGATTTCTATTATTTTTATCCAAATCAAGTATTGCATTGGATAGTGTTAATTGGATTTAACTTAGACAGGATTACTTTGGATTGGTTTGGATTGAATTCAGATTCAAATCCAATCCAATTCAATTCTCCTATCGCGATCCAAACACCACCTAATTGTTTTTAGTTATCCCACCTATAAATACACTTAACAATAGTCTTGTCAAACATTACCTAATCGTTTTGTGATCCGGGCTTATTCCGGATCACAAAATATAAAATAATTCAAACATAGCGCATAAGCAGACCTTGGAACAAGATTAGTCCAGTCCTATCTTTTATCTCCTAACCAAACACACTCTTTGAATTGTCGGGCTTAATATTTTTCGTCGTAAACGAGAAAAAAAAAAAGAAATAAAAAAAGTTAGATATAAGCTTGGAAACTATGTGCTACAAATACCACATCATGCAAAGGCGATTAGTCGAGTAAATATTTAATATAATAATTATAATATATATAATAAAGTAACTTATAATTTAAATTTCAAAAGATAAACAAAATAATTTTTGTTATTTGTGGTTGAGATTGTTTTAAATTTTACTTTAAAGTTAATTTAACGACTAATATTAACACCCTAAATTTAATAAGAAAAATAAACTCCTAAGAATGTGTTTGAAGTAATTTTTTTAAAGTACTTCTAGAAATTATTTCTCATAAATACTTTTAAAAAAATAATAGTAGTTGAAACCATTCTACCAGTACCTCTATCACCATCACCACCACCACTATCGCCGCCGCTACCGCCATCATCACTGTCACTGTCGCCACCGTCACCACTACAACCACCACCACTGCCCCCATCACCACCCCCATCGTCACTGCCACCGTCGCCACCACCACCACCCCACCGCCACTGTCGTCAGTGCCACACCACCACCATTGCCACTGGTGTCAGTGTCACACCACCACCACCGTCACCATCATTATCACCGCCATCGCCACCACTATCGTCGTCGTCTCTGTCACTGTCATCACAGTTATTGTCACCCACCACAATTATCATCGTCTCCTAGCACCACTATTGTCGCCCTCACCTCACCCCATTACAAAACGATGTTTAAATTCTTTTATTTCTTATTTATATTTATGATTTAATTTTAAATATGAATACAAATATTTTTATTATTTATCATTTTTTGTTATACTGTACTTTCAGAGACACAGACAATAACCAATACATTAATAATATCACTTTGTAAAATTAGTGATCGATTATAAGAGCATCTCCAAGAAAGCTATCTAAAATAGCTACTCAAAATATATTTAAATATTGTATTATTTACTTTAACTAACCACTTTTTCAAACTCACTCCAACAACGCTATCTATTTTAACTAACCACTTCAACTAACTTTCAATAATAAAATTTAAAATATTATTTAATACGTCATATCATTACCATATTGATGACGTCACATAACGTGTTACGTCACGTCATCAAAATTTAAAAAATTAATTATCAATAATACAAACAAATTAACAATTAAACCAATAGAGGGTGTCAATTTTTGACTCGAAGGTGAATCTGACTCTAACCGAACCCGACACGAACCTGAAAATAACACGATTCGTTGACATGAGTAATAAATGAGTCAAATTAAAGTTTGACTAATAACTTGATTAATGAGTACTATGGATAGAAAAATAATTATTTAACGAGTATTGTAGATAACAAATAAGAATTTTATAATTTTTTAAATAGTGTTATATTAGTTGTTGTCAAATTAAATAGTTTTTTATTAACACAAATATCAACACGAACCCGACGAGTACCGAATCAAGCAAGACCCATCAAGTAAACCAATACCCACATGATTGGGTAAAATATAAACGACAGAAAGATTGAGTAAAATATACCCATCGAATTTTTTTTTGAAGATCTGAATGTAAGTATAAAAAAAAATTAAATCTGAATGTATATATGAAATATACCTATAAATATATTAAAAATGGGGTTATCTATTTTAGATAGTCACAAATAGGACTAACTACATTTATCTAGCAAAAAATGAGTTATCTATTTTAGATAGTCTTTTAGTTAATCTGTTGGAACCATGTTTTAAAAAAAAACTATTTAAAATAGTTAAAAGGGAGGGTTTAACTAGCCTATGCACTAACATAGTATAACAGTGACGGTCAATGTTTTCTCAGCTTGGCCAAGTCAACAAAATCAGGAGCCCGCCTTGAAGAGCGAGACTTTCCGTGTGGGATCGCTTTCCAATACATCCCGCCTTCCACGCTTCTTGTGCCCACATTTCTTCGTAAAGGACAAAATGGGCCTTCAGCCCATAATTTTATATCACTCTCTGAAAATGCCTATATGTAGGATAAGGGCCACCACCACCCACACCAAGCACAAAAGCAGACAATAGAGAAGGGCTTACATAACGTATGGATGCATGTACACGTGGCAAAAGTATTTCGACTCCTAGGTATGTGAATGTGAGACAATAAGTAGTCAGTGTTTGGATCGTATTATTTTTTAATTAATATTTGATGATACCAGGAAAAATATTTTTGAGTATGAGCTCAGACCAGGAGGTTAACCCATAAGGGAGGTCGGATAGGGAATCCGAAGCTCAGGGGTGTCCACCCAAAGCTCACCCCAAGCAGGATGGTAGAAGAAACAAGGCGTGGACAGCTGGTTAATAACGAGTGTTCCCATAGAAGTAGGGCACTACAGTCAAGGCATGAAATCTCAAACCGGTCAAGATTTTCTCCTAAAATTATGGAGGATCCCACGGATGAAGGCAAAGATCTCGGTGTAGATCCCTTAGAAGATAGGAATTGCACTATAAATACTAGATTATACCTTCATTGCCAAGGGAGAACGAGAGACCCGAGAGGCAACCCTAGATGCTACAGAGCCATGACAAAGCCCTAATTTCTTTCATATTGTATTGAATAAGCACTCAAGTGATCAATAAAGAAAAAGGAGCAAGAGCCTCTATTGAAGAGTGGACTAGCCGAGCTCCACAGCCGGTGAACCACTATATTTCTTACTGTTTACATTCCCCTAGACTCCCCTGAATATTCAATTTCAAATCACGAGAACAATTTAGCTTAGATCCACCTCGGTCATCACAGTTTATACGCCCCCTGTTCATATACGGTGAAAAAGCATCATCAATATTATATTTAAATTATACTATTTTAAATTCAAGTTGAGTTTGATTTAATCTTAATCTATCTTATTTAGTTATTCATGTAAAATATTTATCGTCTAGCATTTGAATTGTTAAGTAAAATAATAAAAATATCTCTCAAATCAAATCCATGACAAAACGGATAGAAAAGGGCCCCCACTAACAGAAAGACCAAAAGCAGAAAATGAAGAAAGGCACCTATGACATATGGGTGCATGTGGATGGATATTCAAACAAGTTTAACTAATTATATGAAATTGGAAATGATACTTTACACCACCGCCTCCTCATGAATGTTTTGAAATGGAAAACGATACCAAACTTGAGTGACTTGCTGCTTCTATTTGTCTCTGATTGTGTTTTATTTGTAGCATTAATCCTCATTATGAGTAAATTGACCTCTTTTAGTTGTCCATTTTTTCAATTGATTCTTAACTTAAGTGATACTCAATATTCGGCCCACCAAGTGCGATCATACCAGCACTAGCACTGAATTCCATAAGAACTTTACAATTAAGTGTTCATGGACGAGATTAGTATTAAAATTAGTGACCACTGAGAATTACTCTTGTTGCACCTCTTTATGTTAGTTACATGCTCGAAAAAAAAAACCATTCGTTGGCCTCTGTCACTAGCACAAGGGCCAATTTGCTACAATTCATTAGCTTGTGTTTAGTAAATGTGAAATAGATAGGAGAATCACAAGATGTAGATATATATGAATTTTTTTTTATATAAAATAAAGAAATTACAATATGAAAGATAAATACTTATAACAGTAGAACTAATGGTCTAGTGGAGATAAGTTGGATAAAGCTCTCTTTCCTTGCATACTAGAGGGATACAATTATGAGAGAGGTAGGGAGAAGTGTATACAGGCTTGTAACGAGTCTTAAAGACTTAGGAGTCTGAAAAACAACTTGCTCCACAAATGAGAAATGAAACTCTTATATAGGCGTAAGGATTTCTGATGGAATCTCAGCAATAATTTCCCTTTTGCTTTAACTCTGGGTAAAAAGATTTTCACCTTCTGCTTTCGATGGAAAAGGTGGAGTAAATGTTTTTACTCAAAGTAAATACTAACCAGTGGAACTAGTGGGCCCTACTGTTGTCTGAAGAATTTACTTTTGGTGGAAAAGTAGATTGAATAATGACTGTCGGCTACTTTACTAGGGAAAAGAGTCTTAGTGTCGGTGTGATGCTTTATCATTACATGTGACAGACAATTTTTCTTTCTTAGATGAGAAAGTAGTGAATGAAGCTATCACAAGTAAGGGTAAAAATCACGGAGTGGTAATATCTGCATCATCCAGATCATCATATCCTTCATAAGGGTCCTGAGCATCTGGGTAGGGGTCCGCTGATGCATTAACAGACGCTTGGAAAGAGGCTAATGATGAACTAGATTGACTGGCTGATTGTTTGAGAAACATCTGAACAAGTTCAACCAATTGTGCATCCTTCTTCTTGGTGCGCTTACTAGAATCCTTAGAAGATGATTTTTTCTGCTTTTGTTTGGCGAAAGAAGGTTGTGTAGATTCTTGAGATTTTGCTGGTGCAGAAATCTTCAGAGTTGGCATAGTCTTCTTAGCCGGAGTTGCTAGTGGCAAGGCTATCGGAACCGCTACTGGGGTTGGAATCTTAACTGGGAACTCTTTCTTCATCTGATCAATAATGTGATCATACTGATACTTCGGCCACCATTAAATAAAGAACTGTCTGGCAATATGGTTAGTAACAATATTTCATTGCCATTTGCAAATCCATGGAACATTAAATTTAATAATAAATATTAATAGGCCAGGAAACTGACTCTCATGACTACTAGGTTTATAAGCTGATAAGAAGTAAGTAACCTAATCTTGGAGATCAGCAGGAAAGATATCATTTGTGGGGTCGTGAAGAAACCACCACTGTACGAACCAGGTAGGATGCTAGCTCTTGAATCCTTTACCGAACTGTATAAACCAAGAATGAGTATATGACTCATCTTGATAGAGTATAAGTTTAGACCATGATTCAATATAATCATAGTAACTAAACTTCTTATTATGTCCCTGAAGATCTCGGAGTAAAGAATGGTGAAATCTCCATTCTTTGAGGGAAATAATTTTTTGAACAAATAATGAATGGTAAATAGTCTTACTGTGGTCTTTTTTTTTTTCAGGAATAGGTTTGATAAAAATAGATCCAGTAGAGAATAATATATCCTGGTAAAAATCAAAAGACTTTTCAGGATCATTGGGAATAAAAGTCCATCATGGGTCAAGATAGGCTTTAACAATATCAATAGAGTTGCTTAGATGAGCATGAACTGGTTCAATATAGAATACTGGGTAGGCTAGGCCTTTCTTAACGTATTCTGTGTTTGGGCCTTTAGGGGCTGGTGTTGACCTGTAATGGATAACAGGGTTAGTAGATTTAGCCTGAGATATGGGTTAGTTCATATGTGGGCTAGAGGAATGGGTTGGTCCTTGTTGGACCATTTGTAGGAAAGTATTTGGTGGTTTATATTGGGCTAATGAGCCAGTCAATAATGGTTGGTATCTATTTGTAATCTCAATTGCACTATAAATTTAAATATATGTATATATAAATAAATATGAATTTATATATATATTTGAATTTATATATACGTATTTATATGATCCTAAAAGATAAGAATTTTGAATTAAATGATCCTAAAATGTGCATTTATGTTTTTGTATCTCAACCTTTGGTCTATGTACTTTTTGCCAAATAAGTCTAATTAGGTGTACCGGCTTTCAAAGAACCCAACAGAAATTTGAACTCAAAATTTGCAATCTCATAGTATGGAGAATGAGATTGAGCTGACAAGATGGCAAGCCTTGGAGGCCATCAACATGATTCTTTTGTGTTTTTTGAAAGCCCACCATCTGTGTTGGGTCAACTTCTTTTGAATGATCTTATTTGTACTTCTTTTGCTAGAGAGTTTAAATAACCCTTGTTTATTTTTCAATGTACCAACAAAAAAAAAATTGCAATCTCATATGTTGCTAAATAATTAACTTCACTTCTTGTTTTATGATCTTCACTATTTTCTCCTAATTGTAATAATGCATCATACTTGGAGCTTGAAATTTAATTGCATTAACACTTTCAACTCGACTTTCCAAATGTGTTTGTAATAATGATTTAAGAGTTAAACCAGTACATTATCTTGTAAAAAAATTTATCGTTTTGTAGAAGAAGCAAATAATGAATATATGCATTGAACTACTTCGAAAAATGACTTAGCCTTGAGACAAGAGTTAGCCATATTGCAAAGTACTAGGTTTAAATTATGACAACCACATAAAGTGTAAAATGCTCTAAGATTTATATCTAGAAGTCTTTTTTGTACCCCTTGACATTTTTTTTTCATGTTAGATCTATTATCATACCCTTGTCCTCATATATCATTAATATCAAGTTCGAAGTTTCTTATTGTATCTATGATTTTTTCAAAAAAAAAAAAAATTCAAAAAAACTTTTCTTTTATTTTTATTGGACTTGTTGAGATATATATACAACGTAATATGATAGACATTTATTTTTAATGACTTCCATTCAGAGTACAATCAAGTATAATTGCACAATATTTTACTTTTTAAATTTTCTTAATAATATTATTTCAAATTTCATTTCCTAATAGACTTATCAATTCATTTTGTATCTTATGTCCGAGATAATAGTTATGAATTTCATAATGTTAAATGCATCGGATGTGTTATTGCATTACTGGATCAAAATCTGCTATCATTTCAGTTATACTTAAAAAAAAATCATTATTTTCTTGATATAACTTTTTATTTTTATTTTTCAAAATGCCAATTTTTTTTTACCAAGATTCTTTACAACCATAATAATTCTCATTAATACGTTTTTTTCTACATTTTGATCAAAAACAATTCAAGAGACAAGCATGCATCTTGTTAATTATTTAAAACCACCCAAACCAACAAGATCCTTAGTATTACCTCACATGGTTTCAAAGACGTCTGACTTATTTTTTCTCAAACCCGAAGGGACTTTTGACATACAATGTTTTCTAGTTCCATATCTACAAGACTACAACCAGTGAAGTATTGCTAATATAATAACACATCTTACAAGAACATACATTTTGCTTCATTAATCTTTGAAAATGCCCATAACACGCCAAACGTTGGGTGCTTTGCAATAACAAAGGTATCATCTTTGTTATGATAGATGATACATTTGGACAAGTTCAGTCCATGAAAAGATAGTAAGAAAATGACTACACTACTTCCATTATATCTCATGTCAAAAAAAAAAAAAACTTTCAGTTTCCACATTCTTTGAACTTGCCAGATCAAACCATGGTGAGTACAATTGTCATTGAGAGAGAATCTAAAATGTTTAATTTAATGGTGTCATTATTTACATTTGCAAATTTAGTCTCTTGCCTTTTGAAGAGTGTCTTAAGTGTGTAATAAAAATGAAGCTATGTTTTTTAAATTTTTAGCAAGGATAAAATTGACTTTAAAGGATTAACTAAGGTTAAAATAGGAAAATAAATGTTTTTCATGTTAAGAGACTTTTAAAAGTAGTATAGATTCTTTTTGTCTATTAATTTTTTATTGGATGATTTTATCATTTGTTTCACTTTTTAACAATCATGTTTCTAAATAATCTTAAGTGTTCATATTAGTAATATGGTCATTAGATGTTTTATGACTTTTAAGTTTAATACTTAGATTTTTTCAATCTTTAGTCTCTTCATTAGCTAGCTTATTTGTACTATGATTCTTATCAAATAACTTACAACAAAAATAAAACACTCTATCCAAATCTTTTGAATATACTAGTCACCTTCTACCATGTGTTTTTCCATTTACTAATTTACAATATAGTGTATAGTGAAAAAAATGTCTAGAAAGCTCATCTTGGGAAAAATCTATATCATTATTTCTAATAGAACATTTTTCTACTAATAAGTCTTTTAGTTTTGTATCAATATTTGTCCATTAACTTGAATCATAAATGACGAGCCCGAGCTGGGTGCCTAATCAAGATAAACCGAGAAAGCCCAAGAGAAAGTCCACCAGTTGGAGAAAGTCCAAATCGAGGCTGGTTCGACTCATGGATAAGGAAGGCATCAAGAGGAGGACACCAAGCCAGCCTAAGAACCCTTGGGCGCCACCCAGGACTCCCCTTGGGCGCCGCCTGGGTTGGCCCTCTTGGGTGTTGGCTTGGGCTAGCCCCTCCGGGCGTCTCCTCCCCCCTCTTGCTTCGGCCTTTTGACTCTAATATGAGTTCAAGCCCACTCCAATGCAAGTCCGAGCTCAATACGATGATCGGATCTAAGGCCAAACGAGGATTCTTCCTCCGAAGGAATAGGAGCACGAGGGAGAGAAAGACGAGATACAGAGATCTTCTATCTAAGCCATACTTACCAAAATAACAGAGCTCCTCTTATTCACGGCACCTCCTCACCGCCTTAACCCTAGCCTATATAATGTAAGCCCCTCTCCACATGGAGAGGCAGGATCTTGATCCCATACACACAACTGCTCTCTCCTCTCTGTACTGTAAACTCTCCAGAGTACCTTGATACATTAATAAAGATCGTCAGCCACCGCTGCCATTCAAGAAAATGGATGTAGGTCACGACCGAATCATTATAAATTCCTGAGTCGACTATTTATTTTCTGTTCTCTATTAATTGCTTGGTTATTGCTCTTTGATTGCGACCGTACGCATACTTGACTGTTGATCTCGCACAAGGACGATTTTGTGCATCATCAGTTTGGCGCCGTCTGTGGGAACAACATAGTTTTTACTACCTTTCAGTCCCCTTCACAATCAATGGCGATTACCACCCGATGGATGAGCCAACAGCCAAGAGACCACAACCCGGCCCACCGGGAGGAGGCTCCGCCTCCCTTCGCACCGTCTGAACCATCCACTATTGCGACTCCTACTGGTCAGCAACAACAACTTCTCCAGACTATGCAATTGCTAGTGAAACAAAATCAGCAGATCATCCAACTGATGCTCACCCAAGGAGGTGCTACCTCTCATCCAGAAGGAGTAGTCTCAATCCCTCCGACTGGGGAGGAACAGCAACCTGCACCTCACGAGCGTCAAACAGCCCCTCACCATGGGGCCCCTCGCCAGAATGCCCTGCGATCGCAGGGCGCCCCTCGCCTCGCAATTCCTCCTCAACGCGCAGGGAGCTCGCGTATCCCCCCTTTTCATGTGCATGCGCAAGAGGACGAAGGAGAGAGTCAATATGGAGACCACGAAAGCCAATACCATCACCCGACCAAGGATGTCCCCAACCAGTGGGACAAAAAGATAAGGGAAGTGCAAAACCAGCTTGGCGATGCTCTCAAAGCCATCAAGGCACAGACACCTACCACCGTGGACTACCTGGTAAGACGCACTGACACGCCCTTTATCACTGATATTGTCAACTACCCACTGCCTTCGAAGTTCAAGATGCCCAATATTGAGACCTTCAACGACAATAGAGTCCCCCCGATCATCTGGATACCTACAAGTCCCTCATGCAGCTCCACAATGTGCTTGAGGAGATCATGTGCAGGGCGTTCCCTACCACCTTGAAGGGATCCGCCCGCCAGTGGTTCTCCAAGCTTAGACCCTCTTCCATCCGATCCTTCACAGAGCTAAGTAAGTCCTTCGTCTCTCACTTCATAGGGGGACGCCGTTATCAAAAGTCAGTGACTCACTTGCTCACCATCAAGCAGGATAGGGACAAAAGCCTCTATAGCTACCATGCCCGCTTCAATGAGAAGGTCCTCCAAGCTGAAGAACCAGATGACAAGGTAGCCTTAGCCGCCTTTATCGCTGGACTTCGCACCTCCAGCTTCATGTTCTCAGTCATCAAAAAGTCGTCCTCTAGCATGCCCGAGTTACTATCTAGGGCCCAAAAATATATGAACGCGGAGGACGTCACCAAAGCCGTAGAGGTGAGTCCTCCCGAGGGGAGAAAAGGAAAGACAGCCGAGAAGACCAAAGGGAGACTGAGAACAAGAGAAAGAAAATCGAGAAGGTCCCCGTAAAGGACCGCCTTGGACCGCTACCCCCGAGGGACCGACAGCCGTTCACTCCACTCAATGCCTCAGTAGAGCACATCCTACTTCAGATACAGGATGACCCAGTCATCCGCTGGCCCGAAAAGATGAAGTCTGACCCCAAGCGCCGAAATCCCAGTAAGTATTGTCGCGTCCACCGCGGCCATGGACATGACACGAGCAACTGTTTCCAGCTGAAGAAGCAGATTGAGGAGCTTATCCAACGGGGTCATCTCAGACAATACGTGGTTGGTCGAGGACCTGCCCCTCTGCACGGAGAATGAGAACACCAGCAACCCCTCAGTAAGATTCAGACCATCGCCAAAGGACTAAGAGGAGGAGGTGACTCCAACTCCGCCAGGAAGGCGCACGCCCGCAAAGCTAAACAGGCGAGTCTCATGACTCTCGCCCAATGAAGACCCCACGACTTGGAGAGGAGGAGGTCATTACCTTCTCAGACAGAGCCCTGGTGGGGGTCCAAACTCCACATGACGACCCTCTAGTTTTAACCCTGATGGTGGCCAACTACCAAGTCAGGAGGATCCTAGTTGATAGTGGAAGCTCAGCCGACATCCTGTTTACCACTGCTTATGACAGCCTTCACCTCGGTAAAGAGAGATTACAGCCTGTCAGGACTCCCTTGGTTGGTTTCTCGGGAGAGAGAGTCCAGCCTTTGGGATCTATCACCCTGCTTGTCACAGCAGGGACTACATCAAGGAGCTCTACTATCGTGGTAAATTTTTTTGTACTCAATTGCCCTTCTGCTTACAGTATAATACTTGGACGTCATGTCCTCAATGCCTTAAGGGCAGTACCCTCTACTTACCACCTTCTCCTCCGCTTCCCAACTTCCAATGGGGTTGGGGAGATTAGAGGAGACCAGATCTCAGCCAAAGAGTGTTATGTGGCCTCTATGAGGGCTAAAAGACCAAATGAGACACTCCAGGTCGAAGTCCTTGACCCTAGAGATGACAATACCTTAGAAAGGGGTAAACCAGCAGAGGAGCTTCGCCCAATAATAATAGACGACAACCTTCCAGAGAAGAAAGTCTACCTAGGCTCCTCGCTCTCTCAGGAGCTGGCATCTACTTTGGTAGACTTCCTCAGGAGAAACACAGACATCTTTGCCTGGTCCCATGAGGACTTGGAGGGCATTAACCCCGAGGTGGCCTCTCACTGACTGAACGTTGACCCCAGATACAAGCCTATCCGCCACAAGTTAAGGAGTGTGAGCACTGAGAGGGGGCAAGCCATGGGGGAAGAGGTAGACAACTTACTGACTAATGGGTCAGTGAGGGAGGTAGCCTACCCAGAATGGCTATCTAATGTGGTAATGGTAACAAAAACCAATGAAAAGTGGCGCATTTACATAGATTTTACGGAGCTCAACAAGACATGTCCCAAGGACAATTTTCCTCTCCCACGAATCGACCTGCTCATTGATGTCACGGCGGGACACGAGCTCCTGAGTTTCCTTGATGCCTGCTCCGGTTATAACCAGATCAACATGTTCCCTCCAGACCAAGAGAAAACCTCATTCATCACCCCCAGAGGAACTTAATGCTATAAGGTAATGCCTTTCGGGCTCAAGAACGTCGGTGCCACATACCAGCTCCTCGTTAATAGAATGTTCGAGGCCCAGATTGGGAGGACAATGGAAGCCTATGTGGATGATATGTTAGTGAAGAGTGTAGTAGCCACAGATCACATCGCACACCTATAGAAGACCTTCAATGTATTAAGAGCCTACAAGATGAAATTGAACCCTGAAAAATGTGCCTTCAATGTAGGCTCAGGAAAGTTTTTAGGCTTCATAGTCCATAAATGGGGCATTGAAGCCAACCCAGATAAAATCAGAGCAGTCTTGAAGATGAAGTCCCCTGCCTCAACCAAGGAGGTCCAGCGCTTCAATGGGAGAGTAGCAGCCCTTAACAGGTTTGTTTTTAAATTTGCTGATAAATGTCTTCCCTTTTTTAAGATCCTCCGCAAGTCCTTCTAGTGGGGCCCAGACGCTGAGGAAGCCTTCCAAAAGCTCAAAGCTTACCTCTCCACACCACTACTACTCTCCCATACTGTGCTAGGAGAAATCCTCTACCTTTATCTCTCCTCTTCTCCCTCTGCTGTAAGTTCTGTACTTATCAGAGAGGATGAGGGCATCCAGAAGCCTGTCTACTATGTAAGTAGAGCCTACCGAGGAGCAGAGGTGAGGTACCCAGAGTTAGAAAAATTAGCTCTCGCCCTTGTGACCACCGCCAGACGCCTGCGTCATTACTTCCAAAGTCATACCATTATGGTGGTCATCGATCAGCCACTCAAAAGAATTTTAGGGAAGTCTGATGTCTCTGGGAGATTACTCAAGTGGGCTGTGGAGTTGAGCGAATTCGACGTGCAGTACCAACCAAGGGCTGCCATCAAAGCACAAGCGCTTGTAGACTTTGTAGCAGAGTCCACACCGCCCTAGGAGTCCCAAAAAGAAGAACTAGGAACCTTTGCACACACCTGCTCAGTACATACTGACTCTTTCAACCAGGAAGTTGGACCAGTTGTCATACGAAGACCCGCCGACCCTGAGGAGGAACAAGGGGCAGAGCCATCGACCGGGCAAGCTAGGGCACCGTCCACCCTGCCTAGAGTGCCACCCACCTTGCTTGAAGCGCCGTTCACCCTGCCTTGGGCACCGTCTTCTCAAGCTCCCTCACTCCTATCTTCACATCCTTTCCTGACATTACCCCCATCATCCACTCCGTTATGCTGAAAACTCTATATGGATGGGTCCTCTACCAATGAGGGCGGTGGAGCTGGACTCGTACTAATCAGTCCCCATGGCACTCCGTTAAAGTACGTTGTCTACCTCAACTTCAACACATCCAATAATCAAGCAGAGTATGAGACCCTCATATCGGGTCTAAGGTTAGTCTTAGAGATGGAAGCACTCCGTCTCGTGACTTACAGTGATTCTCAGCTCGTAGTCAATTAGGTAAGGGGAGATTTTGAAGCCAAAGAAGAAAGGATGCAGGAATACCTCTCAATGGTCCAAGCACTCCTCACAAAGTTTGCATGCTTTGAGATCCACCATGTACCTCGAGAAGAGAATGTCATGGCTGATGCTCTCGCCAAGTTTGCATCCGCCAACATACTCATGGGACCGGCGTTGACAGGTCACCAGTTTGAGCCTAGCACCACCAAGTTAGAGGAGGTCGAGACTCACTGTGTATCATCGGAGTCCAATTGGATGACTCCTATCAGAAGCTACCTAGAGGAAGGCACTCTCCCAGACAACTCAGTGGAAGCCATAAAGTTGGCAATGAGGACATCTAGGTATGTTATGTTACAAAACACCCTTTACAAAAAGAGTCATTCTCTCCCACTACTCCGCTGTCTCACCCTAGAAGAGGTGGACTATGCCATGAGGAAGATCCATGAGGGTATATGTGAGAACCACTCAGGAGGACGTGCATTGGCTCATAAGGAAGTCAAACAGGGATACTATTGGCCCACCATGATTAGAGACACCCGAGACTTCGTCAGGAGATATGATAAGTGCCAGCGTTTTGCGACTGTGCCCAGACAGCTGCCCGAGGAACTCACCATAATTTAGAACCCGTGACCCTTCTCCATGTGGGGGATTGACATTCTAGTTCCCCTCCCTGTGAGTCGAGGTCAGTGCAAATTCGTAGTCATAGCTATCGATTACTTCACAAAATGGGTAGAAGCTGAAGCCTTAGCCAGAGTCACAGACTAGAAGATAAAAGACTTCATATGGAGGAGTCTAGTCTGCCGCTTCGGGGTACCTCATGCCATCGTGAGCGACAACGCCAAGCAGTTTGATAACAAACTCCTCAACATTTTCTGTGCGGACCTCCAGATTAAGCAACCCCACTCTAGCCCAGCCTATCCACAGGCGAACGGACAAGCGGAGGTCACGGTCAGGACCATACTCCGTAACTTGAAAGCCAGATTGGAGACTG
Source organism: Ilex asprella (assembly GCA_023539305.1). Lineage (NCBI taxonomy): Eukaryota > Viridiplantae > Streptophyta > Magnoliopsida > Aquifoliales > Aquifoliaceae > Ilex > Ilex asprella. The sequence continues at coordinate 42,532,217 of CM042188.1, read as the reverse complement.
CAAAAGGGAAGTGGGTAGACGAACTCCCAAGAGTACTATGGGCATATTATACCACACCAAGAGGTCCTACGGGCGAGACTCCATTCTCTCTAACCTATGAAACAGAGGCAGTGATACCCGTTGAAATCGGGGTACACTCCCTTAGGGTCCAGAACCATGATCCTACCAGTAATGAAGAAGGCCTCCGCATCAACCTCGACTTGGTGGAGGAGGAGAGAGAGATAGTCATACTCAGGAATGCAGAGTACAAACGTCGCATGACCAAGTACTACAATTCGAGGGTGAAGTCTAGTGCCTTCTTACCTAGGGACCTGGTCCTCAAGAAGGTCATCTTATCCACCAAAGACTCCCGGGAAGGGAAATTAGAACCCAACTGGGAAGGACCCTACACGGTCACATAGATAGTAAGACCGGGTACCTACAAAATTTGAAACTTTGAAGGAATGGTCCTAGGCCACCCATGGAATGCACAACACCTAAAGAAATACTACCAGTAACTAGGGGCAGTTAATCATGAGTTGGTCACCACTGTTTAGGTTATTTTGTTAGTCAATTTCTTATGTTAGTCTTTTTTCTTCAAATATTTACTTTGAATTATAAAATAAAATTGCTCAATATTTTTCTCAAAAAAAAAAAAGTTGTATTCCATTCAAAAAACCTTTACAAAAGTGATATGTCATCCAAACACATGAACTCTTGACAAAAGATGAACATAGTGTGTCAACAGAACAAAGGACACAAAGACAACACAATCCTAGTGACCCTCACTGCCTCCACTCACATAGTCCTCATCATCGGACTCAAGAGCCTCAAAAGGCTTAAGGTCAGAAAGATCACAGTAAGAGAATGCTATAGAGGCCTTCCTCCTGAGCTCCTCGTAGTCGTCAATGAAGACACTGGCCCTCTCAGCAGCATCCCTCTGAGCCTCCGCCCTGGTAGCTCTCTCAAGTGCTGCACAAATGTCAGCCTCAAGTTGAGCAGTCTTCCCTTGTGCCTGCCTCAACTCCTCAGCGGCATCCTCTCGTGCCTGTCGCTCGAGCCTCTGGTACTTTACGGCATTCTCTCGTGCTTGCCGCAACTGCTCCTCAACAGCCTCACGGACCTGCTTCTCCTCCGCTTGACTACTAACGGTTTCCCCGATCTTAAAGGTATTATTGAACAGGCCGGGCAAGGCAACAGCCAGCTATAGACATTCAAAAACAAAATATAGAGAAAGTCAGGAACTAAGCCAAGATATAACAAAAGAAGCCAAGAACAAAACAAGAAGGAAGGGCATACCAAAACAAAGACCTTAACAGGAGTGTTGACCATGCCTTCTAGACCCCGAGATGTAACCTCTTGAACGTCAGCACCGCTCACAAAGTCACAGACTCCCCCTTGCCGCACTCAGATTCCAGAGCATAGACGTCAAGCGAACGTCTGGGTGAGGGTAGCTCGGTGGGTCCACAATTCTGGTAGAAGATGGCGCCGGGACCTCAGCCCCCACAGCAGTGCTAGAACAATCCCTCAGAAGAGAGGAGACATTGATCAGAGAAGAAGGCAGAGCATCACCAAACTCGGCCTCCATGAGACCAGTAGACCCCGATTGAGAAGAGTTGGGGGCACCGGACTTCGCCCTCTTAGAAGGAGGAGGGGGAATACACGCTACCCTGGAAATGAGTACCTCATCCACTATAGACCTGTCAATGGGAGAACCTGCAGAGCCGGTGTAAGTAAGAAAATCTGTTATGTTACATTCTCTACAAGACTACTAAGGAATCATGTACATTTACTCTTCCGCTTTGAGGGAGCCTGAGATATACCAGCTGCCTGCATAATCTCGAAAGCGTCAGTCATGGGATTGTTGAGAACCATATCGAGAAACCGAGCTTGGTCCCGAGATAGAGTCGGTAAGACTGCAAGAAAAATAGTTGCACTATGAAAAACATATACGTGAAAATTAAGACAAGAATTGAAGGTAAGATCCTTACCCGGCTTAGTATTAGGGACTGTATCCCCCCGCGTAGGCACTACGTCGCGATCAGATTCGAAAGCCCACTTGCCTCCAGCAAAAAATAATTTTCTCTTCCACTTGTGAAGATTGGAAGTGAGACCAGTAATGAACTTTCCAGATCTCGGGGCAAATTGGTACCACCCCTAGTGGGGAACAGGGTTCTCGAGAAGCATATATGTAGCAATAAATTCTTCAAACGGAGGGAGAACAACAGAGTTATGCACCAACCGCTACAGTGCAAAAAATGCAGAGAGCACCCTCCAACCATTGGGAGCCAACCTCCCCGGGACTAGAGACAAGTGCCCAAGGACCCGGCATATAGGTCCAAGGATAAGGAAACGAAGGCTCACCTGCAACATGCCCTCGTAGACAACCATCTCGCCCAAGGAGTCACAGCATGTAGACTCGTCAACCTCAGGTCGACGGCACGTCACAGAGGGCAATATGCAGTACCGGGTAACTATACTAGTGATATCCTCGTCACGCTCAAATAAGCTAAGTATGGAAGCTACCTTATGACGGTCGCCTCCTCCTCTACCTTGACCCCTGTCGAGGTCACCGACAGTTTCCCTCTCGCCTGAATGAATGCCAACAAAAAGACAAGCTCAGACCATAACAAAGGAAAGTAATTGTGCCAACAAAGGAATAAGAGAGAATACTGAGACGTATCTTGAGAGCTCGTGTCGCCCGGCCGTTTCCTGGACTCGTTAAGAGAAGACTGCATGACACCCAGAGAGCCTGGAGTGCCGCCTGTGGCGCTGCCTACTCCATGACAGACGCCCCCTGCCTCTTTCGGTGATTCACCCCGCTGCCTACATGCATCTATGGTCCCCTGTAATGTGCCAAAAGGAGTAGACGAAAACTCTTTGCCCACACCTGATCTTGGCCCAGAAACTCCAAAGGGTTTCTCACTTGCTGCTGGGACCACGTCGAAACCACCACGAGGAGAAGGACCCGGACGTCCGAAAGTCGGAAGGGAGCAGCCTGGGCTGGTCCTTTGGGCGTCGCCTAGGCCGGCCCCTTGGGCGTTGCCTCCCCTCGCCTCGTCTCCTCCACTCTTCAAGCCCCTAGTCCTCATTTGTGTCTTGATCTTAGAAGAAAAAAAAAGAGAAATAGAAGAGAGTGGGATGAACAGTAGCTTGAAGACCCTTTTTATAGAGAATGGATGACTTCTCAAGGAAGTCTTGCTAAAGTTTTTTGAAGAAGCTTGGTATGTAGCTTCTTAAGGAAGATTGAACAACTCCTTGGGGAAGCTTGGAAGAGGAAGCCTTTGGTCATAAAAATGAGAAATAGGAGTTAAGTGAAGTGAAGAAGATGGGATTAGTGACCTCTATTTATAGACGAGGGTGTATATATAAAAAAAAAAGAAGAAAGAAAAGTTTTTTCGATCATTTTACCGGGGTTGTCCTAAAAACTCGATTCAGAGAGAGATATGAGCATTTTTTGGAAAAATTTGTGGCAATTTGCGAGTCGTAGAGCTCGAAAAAATATCCGAAACAAAAAAAATTACCTCAAACGGACTCGTGTGCGTAAAGTTATGACTGTCCGTAGATTTGTCGTAGTTCCGACACTCCAGCAACCCCTCTCACCACTTGGGTGCCTACCTCATGGCCATGGGCGCTCGTCTTAGCCACAGGGGTGCCTACCCCATTGCCTCGGGCCCTAGGAAGCCTCGCCTACTATTACACTTATCAGTGAGTTCGACAAGTCCCCGAGGACCGAAGGAACACTGCAAGGGAGCAAGAGGACTCCTACCCGAAAGGTAACTCATGCCCTCAACCCCTTCCTCTCGCAAGAATTAGAGGCTTGGGGCATGGGGGGCAAATGACGAGCCCGAATTTAGCTGGGTCAAGCCCAATCAAGATAAACCGAGAAAGCCCAAGAGAAAGTCCAATCAAAGTCCACCAGTTGGAGAAAGTCCAAATCGCGGCTGGTTCGACCCATGGATAAGGAAGGCATCAAGGAAAGACATCAAGAGGAAGACATTAAGAGGAGGACACCAAGCCAGCCCAAGAACCCTTGGGAACTGCCCAAGACCCCCCTTGGGTGTCGCTTGGGTTGGCCCCCTTGGGCGCTGGCTTGGGCTGGCCCCTCCGGGCGTCTCCTCCCCCTTTTTGTTTCGGCCTCTTGACTCTAATATGAGTCCAAGCTTACTCCAATACAAGTCCGAGCTCAATATGACGATCGGATCTAAGGCCAAACGAGGAGTCTTTCTCCGAAAGAACAGGAGCACGAGGGAGAGAAAGACGGGATACGGAGATCTCCTACCTAAGTCATACTTACCAAAATAGCAGAGCTCCTCTTATTCACGGCACCGCCTCACTGCCTTAACCCTAGCCTATATGATATAAGCCCCTCTCCACACGGAGAGGCAGGATCTTGATCCCATACACACAACTGCTCTCTCTCTCTCTCTACACTGTAAACTCTCTGGAGTACCTTGACACATTAATAAAGATCGCCGGCCACTGCTGCCATTCAAGAAAGTGGACGTAGGTCACGGGCGAACCACTATAAATCCCTGAGTCGACTATTTATTTTCTGTTCTCTATTAATTGCTTGGTTATTGCTCTTTGATTGCGACCGTACGAATACTTGACTGTTGATCTCACACAGGGACGATTTTGTGCATCATCAATAAATATTCATAGCATTACAATTGCTTGTTTCGTAAAGATTTCCATGATCTAATTTTTTGTTTGTTCTTCATCTTCTATTGTCATATTACATGTTTTACTAGAATTGTATATATTTTCATTATTATCTTTTTGTTGTATTATTTTACATCTTCTAATTAATTGGGAGTAATTATTTGTTCATTTACTAAATTTTCACTTATATTTTTTGTTACATTTTTGTCGTTACTAGTAACAAATTTATCAATAGATCATTTTTGAGACTTCGTTAATTCATCTCTTTTTCTCTCTTTTTTTTTTTTTTGTTTTTTTGAGTTTTTCATATCCGCCCGATTATTTTTTATTCGTCATACTAATAAAAATTAACTAAACAATCACAAATAATGAAATAATTACACACAATTTATATTAAAAAATATAATAAGAACTTTAAATAAAAATTTCAAAACATAAAATAATAACACCTGATTTATTGTTATTTTTTTTCCACAAAATCCAATTATTACCGTAATAATAGTTATACTCGAGGCCAAAACAATTCAACCTTAAAAGACAGAGTCAAGCTTAAAAGACGTAGTCCAGCGGCCCCAGCCAACAAAGAAAAATGCCAAAAAATGTCGTAGAGACAGAAAGTCAAGATCAAAAGAAAAAACAAAGGCAGTCGGCTAACCTTTGTTAGCTAGCGACACAGAGATAAAGATGAAGATACAGAGTCTTTTTTTTGTCTTTCGAGTTAACAATTTTACATCACTTTTACCGTTATAATTTAAAATCTAACTTTAACTATTTTGTTGGGCTTAAATTTGTATAAATTGAAATTTTATTTTAAGTTAATGGTCATAATTATAAATTATCGGGCCTAACTAAAAATTGGACCTAAAGTCCAAACTTTGATGACCTTGTAATAAGACTGATCCTATTGCGAGAGAAAACATAGAACAAAGAGACGGATAAAATTACGATAAACTTTATTTAAGTTGTTTCACGCAATTTAGAGAGAGTATTTTGAAAAATTTATTCTTTATATTTTTTTTTTCGTTAAAATTTTATAAATATTATTTATTTTATTATGACATAAAAATCATGAATTTAAATGACAAAAACAAACATATACATACATTTAATGTACACCCTTTTTTCGTATAGGTGACGAGGCCTGGCAAGACTTTGGAGGAATAGTGTTAAGAATGAGCCACTGGATTCCAACCAAGCAACCAGTCAACAGAAACCAAAACCTACCATTCTTCCCTGTCCTATCCTCTTTTGTTTTTGGGTAAGTTTCTCGCAATCCTCATCAACATATGATAAGACTACAAAGCCTGTTTCGCTTATCATTCTTCGAGCTTCGATTTCAACGCTTACTTTTATCTGTTTCTCTCTCTCGACAACCCTTTTGCTCACCCAATCTTCCGGAATTGATCAAATGGCGAGGACAGGCAGCAAGAACATACAAGCCAAGCTGGTAGGTATGTCTTCCTTTTTTCTACACAGTCCATTAACCATATCGATATGCGTATTCAGGCACTGCGAATTGAATGTCTTGTCAAATCTGTATTTAGGGTTTATAGTCAATGTTCGAATAAAATCAGATTGAAAAAATAATCTACGAGACGTTAATACAGTGTTGCAGTCATGTAAATTGGTGGTTCTTTCATTGGTGTAGCTCAGATTTTCGATCTTTTAATTGCTAAAGAACTTGTAAATCCAACAGAGAGAGAGAGAGAGGGAGAGAGACGATACAGTAATTAAACTGTTCCGTCTGTGGGCTTTAATGCTTTGATAGGGCCTGAATGGTTCGTATATGTTATTGTCTTACTCGTTGATAGGCCTCAATCAAATCCTACTCAATTTTTGAGATTGCAGGATTTTTGGTAAGATGAGAATTTGTTATTGGTGAGACCATTGAAAGTCTTGAGTAATTGGAGGGTGGGGGAGAAGAGAAAGTATAGGTAGTCTTAAAAGGTCTTGTGTTTCCGTCCTGTTTGTTTCTGGAAATACCTTGTTGGTCTATCCATTGTAATACCATTTGTGTCTTGCCCTACTTCTAGAATGCTGATTGTTTTTGTTTTTCCTCAGGGTTAAAGTTTGTGTGTGCAGACAGCATTAATTATTGACTATTTGTTTACCTATATTGTGTGAATGTGAAATCTAAAAACAGGAAACAATATGGACTTTTAAACTTTCGATTTTACTTTGCTCGGGACTTTTTTGTTTTTATGTTTGGGTCATTGTGAAACCATTGGGTGGGTAACGGAGGTTGGCAACCACTCTTGGACACGCCCACATTTGTATGCTTTCCTCATTCTTAAACTTATGTGATTTTTAACTGCTCTGGACGGATTGACTGGAGTCCTTCCCTCAATTAAACTTTACTGAACTGTTCAAGTCATGATATTTTTTTTCATGTCCTTTGGAAGTTAAAAAGTAGATAACTGAGGTGCAAAAGAGCAGTTTCATCCCTTTTTTTAGCTGCTAGATGAAAAGTTGGGATTCATTCTTTTTAGAGGAATTTTCTGAGATAGACTAGAAATAAAACCGTACCTTACTTTTGAGTGTTAATAATCCAAAATATCATGGAGATAGTATTGGAAATGTGACACAATCATATCTTCCCAGGTACTTCTTGGGGACATGGGAACTGGGAAAACCAGTTTGGTATTGAGATTTGTGAAAGGCCAATTTTATGATTTCCAGGTTTGTTTTCATCATCGAACCCTTTATTTTACTTCACTTCTTCATTCATTCAGGCCCTTGACATGAAACATAATTTGCAGGAATCGACAATTGGAGCAGCCTTCTTCACTCAGGTCTTGTCATTAAATGAGGGCACTATAAAATTTGATATATGGGATACAGCTGGGCAAGAACGGTACCACAGCTTAGCTCCAATGTATTATCGGGGTGCAGCTGCAGCTGTTGTGGTTTATGACATTACAAGCAGGGTAGGCATATATAATATTAGTATATGTTTTCTGGGGTATAGCTATTATTGGTATTCGTTCATATTAAGGGAGGTGAATCTAAAATGATAACTTCGTGAATATGTGGCATTTTTATTAAAAAATAAGCATAGGAATTTTTTTAACCTGCACTGTGAGATTAACCTTGGATTTGATTAATGATTTGCTTAGAAATCTAATCCTATACGTGTTGGACATTTATTGGATACCAATGCTTAATGACACTTCCAAACCCATGTCCAATACTTTTTTAATGTGCACGTTGTATTCTAAAGTATTGGTTCTTGCATTTTTGTGATCAATACTTCGATGACTAGGAATCCTACTGACCAGTAAAGCATATGGTGTTTTCATTGTAGGATTCATTTGAAAAGGCCAAAAAATGGGTTCAGGAAGTACAAAGACAAGGTAACTTACTTAAGACCGAGTCAGTGCATTACAAAAGAATGGGTCAGTGTCCAACCGATGTAATGTAGTATTTATATTTTATGTTGTGCTGTTGTAGGAAATCCTAATCTGGTAATGGTTTTGGTAGCAAACAAAGCTGATTTAATTACAGAGAGAAAGGTGGAAAATGAGGTACTATTAACTCTATATTATGTGTTTATCGTTCTTATTTTAAGCTTTTAATTCATGACTATCCGTTATTTATCTGTGCGGTCAGAAGTATTTTTATGGGCATCATGGCATTTAAAGAGGGGTCTGATCTCAACTTTGCCCTTGGAAACAAAGAAACAAAACAATTGTCAATGCTAGCCTTGGTGATGCCTAGCCTTCATGATATTGTGTAGTTCAGAAGAAGTTCTACTTATGATTGTCTTTCTCTTAGCAATGTGGTTATGGAAATTATATGCTTGTCCAGTTTCTCATTCCTCAATGCACCAAAAATGGAATATCAGCTGGAAAGCTAATTGTTAAAGCCATTTTTGAGTGCTCTCTCTTTTACCATCAAGAATTATAATGTATAGGGCTAAATCCCCTCCTACCCGCCCAAAAAAAACTCACTCCTTCTCAATGGAAATTAAGGTATACTAAGAAAATTACATCATAATTTTCTCATGGAAGGTGAGTTATCTTGCTGCAATTTTCTCATGTTTTGTTATGTAATCTGTTCATTGTGTAAGCTCGTCAGTCGTGAAGAGTGGTTGGAACTTTTTTGTTTCACTACGTATAATGCTGTAATTTATTAATTGTAGCTCTCCAGTGGGAAGTTCAACATTCTTTTAGTTTGGTCTATCATTATCTGATTTGCTACGCTGTTGAAAGAGGTGGACTAGCTTTCCTCTAAATGATATGGACTTTGTCCCATGTTGTTGCACAAAAACCCCGCTCATATTTAACGTCAACTTAACAAAGCCTTGTTGCAATTATTTCGAGACAGTCTTATCCTTTTTTTTCCTTGTGGCTTATCACCTGGGCCAGTTAGCAGCAGTCTTTCAACTCATTAATCACGCATAAATTTCTTTTTCCTTTTTCACATACGAATACAGGTGAACTAAATAATTGAACATTAGAATTTAGGAAAAGAAAGAGAAGGACAAGAAGAGTGAAAGAGAGAAATTATGGAACAATATTGTGAGTAGGATGTGTGTTGCCAACACCCTATCACCTATTCATGTTAGATTGATATTGAAGATAAATAGACAATTATAATATTAGTAGGAAAGCTCCACAACAGAAAAGTAAGAAAGGAAAGTAAGTTTCTAACAGTAGGAAAACAACATAATTGGACAGTAAATCTTTAACATATACTAAAACCTAGCCAAAGGTGGGACCTTATGTCAATTACTTTCATGTATATTTTTGTCTTCAATGACAAGGATGCAACCTCGTATTATGATCTGATTGTGAAGGAGCACATTTTGGTTGAGGAAACAATTGAAGGTGAATTTACTTTGTCGGTTAAAGTCAAACATAAGGATGAACTTGAATGCAGGTTAATTGGGGTGTATGGGCCTAATAAGCCGAGGTCGAGAATGTCTCTGTGGGGAATAGTTAGCAGGATTGTTTGGAATGTGTAGTCCGAAGTGGTGTATAAGAGGAGAATTTAATGTAATTAGGTATTCTAGGGAAAAACTTAATGGGGGAAGAGTCACAAAAAAGCATGCGAGACTATGATACTTTTATTAGGGAAACTGAACTTAATGACCCACCCTTATACATGGTCTAATTTTAGAGAGGTTGTAGTGTGTAAAAGACTTGATAGGTTCTTATTTACAATGGGTTAGGAGGAGTGCTTTTTAGGGGGTAGACCAGTTATTTCCAATCATTGTCTTGTTTTTCTTGACAATTCTAGTATCGCATACGGTCCAAGTCCTTTTAGATTTAAGAATGTGGTTGGAACATAATACTTTTAGAGGGAAGTTTAAGGAATAGTGGGAATGGGGTTGTTTTGATGGATGAGATAGGATACAAATTTATGAAAAAGATAGATTTTGTTAAGAGAAAGATCAAAGTACGAAATAAAGAGGTTTTTGGTGATTATGGATAGAATTGCAGATATTGATAAGATTGAGGAACGAGGGAGTTTAGATGAGGGATTAAGAAAAAAAAAAGTAAGTATGAGGAGGTTATTTTAGAGAGGAGATTTGTTAGGACAAAAATCTAGGTTGAAGTGGGTGAAGGAGGGGGATAATAATTCAAAGTTCTTTCAAAGAGTTGCAAATGGGAATAGAAAAAGAAAACTGTTAATACATTGGAAGTTGATGAAGGAGTTTTTGTTGAGGAAGAGGATCAAATTGAACGTGAACTGTTGAGTTTCTTTTCTAATTTATATCTAAAGATTATAGACCTAGAGCTTTTGAGCTTGAGTGGTACCCCGTCGAGGAGAGAATTTCAAGGTGGATAGAGAAACCATTTGAGGTGTTAGAGGTGAGGAGTGCTATCTTTGAGTGTAATTGAGGAAAACCACCTGGGTCAGATGATTTTACTATGTCTATTTTTTAAGATTGTTGGGAGGTGATGAAAATGGATTTGATGGGAGTGTTTTCAGAATTTTGGTAAAGTGGTATGGTTAATGATATTACTAATGCAACATTTATTTGTCTTACCTAGAAGGAGGAGAATTATATTAGAATAAAGGTCTTTAGGCCAGTTAGTCTTGTCACTAGTCTTTTCATGATTATTGCTAAAGTTGTCTATTCGGTTAAGGGAGTGTAAGTGACTATTTTAGGGTTCTAGGAGGAATTTGTAAAGATGAGACAAATTATGATGTTACTTTGGTGGCTAATGAGGTGGTGGAGGATTATAGAGGAAAGGAAGGAGTTGTTTTCAAGATTGATTTTGAGAAGTCTTATGATCATGTGGATTGATTTTTTTTTTTTGTGATGGAAATGAAGGGGTATGGGCAAAGATGGAGCAAATGGATTAGTGGATGCTTAAAGACAATGAATTTTTCTATTATCCTAAATTGAAAGCCAAGGGATAGATTTAAGGCACCTAGTGGACTTAGACAGTGGGATCATTTATCTCATTTTTTGTTTATGGTTATGGATGAGTTGAGTATGTTAATTATGAGGGCAAAACAGTGCAATTTTGAGAAGGTTTTATTGTTGGTAGGGACATGGTATCAATATCACATTTATAGTTTGTTGGTGATACTATTTTTTTCTCTTTTGGAGATTGTGGATAAATTTTTGAATTTTAACAAGATTGTGGATGTCTTTGGGGTGATGTCTGATCTTAAGGTCAGTATGGAGAAGATTATGGTGGTGGGAATTAGTGTTGATCAAGAATACATCTCTCGAGTGGCTGGGATTGAATGTTCTGTGGGAGAATGGTCATCAAGTATTTTGGTCTCCCTGTAGGTGGACATCCTTTGTCAGTAGGGGTTTTGAGATTCGGTTTTTAAGAAGGTAGGTAAGAGATTAGATGGATGGAAGAAAACCATTATATTACCAAAGGGGGTAGATTTACTTTAGTTCAATTGGTTTTGGCTAGTATTCCTATCTATTTGTTGTCTTTCTTTAAAATGCCTGATGTGGGGGTTAAAAAATTGAAGGGATGATGAAGGATTTCTTATGGAAGGATAGTGGGAAAGATAGTAGGGATCACTTGATTAGATGGGATATGATATCAAGAACTATAGTTAAAGGTGGATTAGCAGTGGGAAATTTAAAAGGTTGAAATGTTACACTGATTAGGAAATGGCTTTGGAAGTTTTCGTTGGAGCAAAGTTCTTTGTGGCATTTGGTTATTAAAAATAAGTATGGACTACAAGCCAATGAATGAGATGCTAATGGGGTTGAAAGGGATATTTTTCGAAACTCATGGAAATTCATATCTTATGGTTTGTCTTGTTCTCAAAAGGGTTAAATTTTAAGTGGGTAATGGGGAGAGAGTGAGATTTTGGGAAGATGTGTGGATTGGGTAAGCCTCTTTGGATTGTTTGTTTCCTCGGCTTTGTAGACTTTCTTGTTATATCATCCTAATCACATAGCATCAATGATTAGGTCTCATTCTTTCCCGATGTCATGAGATAATGTGTGATATTCCGAATCCTCATTATTAATGAAATACAAATGATCCCTGGATTTTTGGGTTTTGTAGAAATTTCATTGTTAGGAATCGTTGGAGTTGGTTTCTCTTCTTTCTTTGGTTGATCATGTTACTTCAATGATAACAGGAGTTGGTCATTAACTCAATGGGGTGTTTTCATGCAAATCTTATTTTGATTATTTGGTTTATGATAAGACTTCCCCAATCTTTTATCATTGAAGATTTTGAAGGCTTAGGTGTCTTTGAAGGTGCAAGTTTGTGCATGGGTGATAGCTCGTGGGAAAATAAATACAAATGATATGATCCAAGAAGGCGTCCATATCTTTCTCCTTGTTCACAATGGTGCATTATGTGCAAAATGGATTGTGAGAATGCTGTGCATTTATTTTTGTATTGTCCAATCCAATTGCATTAAATTATGGAACAAGTTGTTTGAGTTAGCTGGGATTTCTTGGGTAGCTCCAAATTCTATATCATCAATGTTTTGTGTGGATAGGAGTTACCTTTTGGGATTGTGCAACCTTTGCTATTATTTCGGTGATTTGGTTAGGGAGGAATGCAAGAATGTTAGATTTAAGTACGTAGGAGTTGATGGTTTATGGAACCGTATCTACTTCTTGGCATCTTTTCGGGTATCATTTTGAAGGATTTTGCTCCAATTCATCTCTTCGGTATCGTGGCAAACTGGGATGCAGCTTGTGAATGAATTGTTTTGTTTTTTTTCTCTGATTGTAACTATCTGTAGTGCCTCTGTTTGGTGGCTGGTCTATGGATGCATATTACCATCATGTTCTATATTTTTCTTTTACATTAATAAAATTGTTGTCTTCTATCTAAAAACTTCTTCTTATCCTCTGATAGCTTTCTGCATGTTCAAAATATTACTGAAGACAAATTCCCTTTTCATTTCTGCTACTATTCTTATTATTAGTAATCTGATTGTTGAATTATATTTGCAGGAAGGGGAGCAATATGCTACAGAAAATGGCTTGCTTTTCTTTGAAACTTCTGCAAAAACTGCCCAGAATGTAAATGAGCTTTTCTATGAAATAGGTAACTGCATTAATTGCTATATTATGCACTGAATTGCATGGATTTTTTGGCTGACGTAATCGGTGAAGCTCGTAGCTTGTCCCTCACCAAGGAATCACATTTATTTAACCTTTTCATTGTATGGAATGTTTTTGGTACTTGAATAGTTCATTTGAGGCAATGTGTTCTTGTAGGTGATTAATATTTTAGAATTTTTTGCAGCAAAGAGATTGGCAAAAGCTGTCCCTTCCCGGACAGCTGGTATGAAATTACACAGCAAATCCCAAGAAAGGGGGAGAAAACTATTCTGTTGCTCCGGTTGACCAGATGTAATTAACAGTATGACTGTAAGTGATTTGCTTGAAGCCTATCCTCTCTTATCTTCTCTTCTTTATCTCAGAAAATGGGTAAAATGATTTCATTACTTAAGGGTATTGGGTCTCATTTTTGTTTTGGATATGCTGTCTCAAAGTGAGCCCAGCTGTTTTTTCATCACATATGACACACCCATTGTGTAAATTACCTTAAAGGTAAAGGAGGGTGGGAGAAAAGAAGAAAAGCTTGAAAATCTCACGAGTTTAGCAATGGAAAAGAAGAGAAAGGACAAGATGGGATCCATTAAAGATCATTTTCAAGTGCATTGGGCTGGAATGTCATACCCCTTAAAATTGCCCCAATACTCCTCTTTTGAAACTTCATCAGCCCTCCTACTCCATTTCTCTTTTAAAACTGTTGAAGATGGAAAAAAAAAAGAGTCAAGTTTCTCTGCTCTTCTCTTCCCCTAACCATGTAGTAAGCTTGTAGGCGAGACTAGGTAGCACATACCTACACAATGTAATTCCCAATTTTGAATTACAATTTTTCAGAACCCCAATATTTTACCAATCCTGCAGTGACAGGAGCCTTGTAAATTGGGTTGCCCTGTCCATACGTCTTAAGAACCCCGAATGAACAGGGGGAAAGATAAAGCTGGTACATTTTCTTACATTTTGTTTATGCTGCCAACTTAATTCTTTCTTACAGGTAAACATTCTCAAAGATTATGATCCATGAGAAGGGAATTCATTACGGCGCCCGTCAAAGTTGAAGTTCAAATAGCACTATACTTGAGTCATGTTTGTGGGTATTTGGTGTTTGCATGTTGTAAGTTCTCTGACAGAAGCTAGTGGCACATTGAATTGTCTTCCATGCTCATTCATGTACAAGAAATGGTTGTGAAACTCAATGAATAAACCTGCACAAACTGTGACATAGCATAGTGGCACTGAAACCAGTTTCCAAAGAAAATTTATCAATTAAGCGTAATCTACACATAACTGATAAATTTCGTGTATTGGATCACGATAATAATTTTTCCGCAGGTGGGCAAGATTGTATACCTCAAACCCTCCCAAAATCCCATAATAACATCAGCCTTGTGATTTGATTGCCCTTTTCTGATACGATTAAATCAAGCAAAAAAAAAAAGGTTTTTGATTTTTACCAGCTACTGAGGGAATCAGATTTTTTGCTGCATGTATTAGTTGAGATTTTTTGACGCAAGATGTAGCCTTAATCTTATTTGTAGAAAGATTATTCCTGTGTAGACGTGAGCCTTCTACACCGTTTTCACTTGAACTTGTGATACATCAGCATGTCACAATGGAACTAGGATTGTCGTGTTTAAATTATGCCATCTAACGATTTGTTCAACTCAGTTATAAATTAGTCTAGTTAAATTTATGTGGTGTTCAACTTGTTCTCATGTGTTAACCCTTTTTAATTGTTTTGTGTCATGTTTAGTTACATTTTATTCGACTTATTTATTTCAAGAACTTAATTGTTTTACCTGTATACAATTCTAATTTTTAAAATTAAATTCAAATATGCTTAATTTCATATCGAATTAACAGATACCCCTTATTTCTTTTGCTGATGAATGTCACGTTGTTTCCCAGGAAAAACATAAAACCACAGTTGTATAAAGTTTGTGGATTTTGACTATGGTACTAAAAAAAATACTGTTGTACTTTTAAATTTTATTACTTTAATGAATTATTTTATAGTTTTTGTGAGTTATTTTACAATAATTTTTATCACTGATGTGATGATTATTTTTGTGATACTTTTTGATGATGTTCTTAACACAATTGAGGAGTGATGTGAATATGAAATGTACTGAGCAGTTGAATTCAGTTCAATATGAGTTCTAAGTTCTAGGGAATAGGATTTGGGGATAAGTGGGTGATCACGTAGAGTGTTTATAATAGTTCACTAGTTAGGCGGTCGGTTAATTCACTTTCAAAGGAGTTTTTTGTCTTTGAATATATTGATTATTGTGTAAAGTTTACAAATTGTTTTTGGAAGGTTATCATGGTTTTTTTTCCCGGAGAGTTTTGTCTCTTATTTATTGCTATTATTGGGCCTTACTTGATTTGAGACGAGATCTTTGTTCCTCCCTTGTAACGGTCGCTCTTATTGCACAACAAGGCTTGCGGGTGATTGATGCCACAAAAAGAGGGACTTGGTGTAGTCTAACTGTCATTTGCACAATCTTCCTTGAGATATGAGGTCGAAGTCTGTAAATAACATAGAAGAGTTGAACTCTTGACTTGAGTAGTATGACCTGAGTTATCGAACTCATCCTTGGGTATTTTGTAGTACTATCACTTTCGATCTGGAAAAAAGTGATTGATGGTGGTATGGTATGTAAATTTTTTTTTTTGGGGTAGTGTAGACTTGTCCGCATTGTTCACCATGTACAAAATAAACCAAAGTCGAGAAAGACATAATGAAAGGAATCACGAGGTCCGGCAAAATGACAGACTCAAATCAATTCAAGCCAGAAACTGGAAGTTTCTTTGCTTCATCGGGGTTCATGCCATGCGTCGAAACCATCAGGAGTCGTTGTTTTCCTAGGTGGACAAAGACATAGGGGTAATACAGTAATTCTACCTATAAAAAAATAATAATTTACTGAAGTAAATTCATAATCGATCCCAAGTTGTAATTATAATGATCTATTTTGATATTTTGTGATCGATTATGTATTATTATACAATTCTAATTTATAACTTAAAAAATTATAAATTTTGATTCGATAGTAATAGTCTTTCCCAAGACACAACACGGGTGACAGCTTTGTTTTTTGTTTTTTTGGGTACAACGCCTAGAAATCAGCATAACGAGGTCTTTGTTCGACCACCTTCACATGCATCTTCACAATCCCAACACTAAAAGAAGAGTCAGACAGAGACTTGTTTTGTTCTCCCCTGATAGGACAAAGAATGTCTCTCCAAAAATACAAAAGCAGGCAAATGAAATACAGAAAATGTTAAAACTGACCATAACACTAAATCTGTCGTATAACTATGATGTTACAAAACCTAAATAATCAACAGTAATTGTCATTTCAAGTTCATTTTGGGTACTAATCGACCCTAACACAATCCATTATATATCTAGAAATTAACTTGATTTGTGCCATTAATGCGTCGAAATGGGAATAACCTTCAGACCAAAAATCTAAAAATTAAGATTCATTTCTCTCTCAACCAAATCGACCACCCATAAGCCACCAAAAATCTCTAAGCTAACAGAACTATGTGAAAAACATCTGATTTTGCCAAGATTCATACAATATGTGATCAAAAAATTATAATTTTTTTTATATAATACTAGTGAAACAAATTTATGGTATTAACATCATCATTACTTTCTTCCAAGAGTATGGTCTAACTTTGTTCTTGGTATTGTTTCATAGATATCGAGTGCCGCTTTTTCTTGTTCGAGACTCCCCATTTGTTTTAAGTGGGGGTAAATTATAATTTCTTATATCAAGTTGGTTGTTCAAAAAATTTTCTCTTTTTCTTTTGACATTTTGGATTGCATGTCTATCTTTGATACTAATCCGACCTGTTTGTTGATCGTGTTAAGCAAATCATATCAATTATCAAATATATATCAGAACTAATCAACTCTCTCCTCCTCATTGTGTTGTGTTGAAAATTGGTATCATTGCAATGTAATAGACCTGTTCCATAATGGTTGAAGATACAGATACGCAAAAAGAAATTTTTGCTAGCATAGGCGTGGCTTGGGTTGGCGAGCCAAATAGTCACAGTGGATGAGAAAAAGTTCCAACAACGGTCTTACTGTTCTCTTTACAACCAGCTTTTCCATCTCCCGTATAATATTAACAAACTAACCAGCTCTAAAAAAGTTCACAAGAAGCCCAAGACCAAGCTTTGACTACATGACTATGACATGAACCATTCACCATGAACGAGAAGTGGAAGGAGATCCTGATGATGAGGAAGAAAGACCACCATTATTACTATTGGAATCACTACCTGAAGTGCCAACAGACCGACCATCTCTAAGAGAGATGGAACATGCCTCCGCCGGTAGCTTCTTCATCGGAGTTAATGGAGGGGTGATTGGGAGTGAGGAGGGACTAGACGAGGGTGATACGTCTCTTGTATCATCGCCGGAGGAATCTTTGGTTTCTAAGCGAGATGGGGAGGTGTCCGGCGTTTCGAATGGTGTGTCCTCCACCTTGCTTGGCTGGCCGGCTTGGTCGTCGTAAATCGGATTGGATATGTACATGAAATGATGCTTAAGGCCAGCTAAAAGTCTATTTTCAGAAGTACTGGAATTAGTGCCTTGAAGCGGAACCTTTTGAACTGGTTGAGGTGAGGCTGCTGGTATGAAGGAAGGAGAGGGTGGCGAGGTAGATTGAAGCCCAACCCGAGAAATGGAATCTAGTGCACAAGACTTTTGCCACCACAAATTCTGGGATGAGTCAGATGTACACAGCCCAACCCGAGGGGTGAAATGTTGTTGAATTTGGGATTCATAGGCTTGAGGAATCTGAGAATTTGGCTTCTCCAAATCCAGCTTGTCATCGCCAGAAACTGCAGGGAAGAGGAAGCTTCTTGGGGCTCGAAGAACCCCTTGAGCATAAAAGCTGCCCAGAGATGGAGGCGCTGATTGGTCCAGGGGTTGTGGGGGCTGAGATATGGAATCACCGGCAGAGGTGGTGGTGTTGGAAGCTGGCTTTCGAATTTGCCGCCGACGGAGTAATAGAGAGCAGTAGAGCTCAGCTAATAGCACCAGGACAAGGGATAACACTATGGCCAGGCTCACCACCATTATTAGTGTTGCTCCCATAATCACCTTAGTTGTGCCCTTCATCTCTCTCTCTCTCTGTCTGTGGGAATGTAGGAACGAAAATGGGACTGTGATAAATGGAAGATAGAAGCTTTTTGGCGGGAAAGAGCCCTTCACCTGTTACAAGAAAGGGGAGAGAGAGAGAGAGGAAGGGAATATAGTAAGGAATTTGGGACTAGGCTTTTGTTCTGATCGAGTGGGGAACTTTCTGAATGTAGGTCAATTTGGTCATTTTCACAAATAATAATGCTATGCTGACCAAATTTTGGGACCAAATTTGGAGCCCAAATGACATGACAGTGGATTTGGGCTTCTTTTTGTAGTGCCATGTCATTTGGACCCCAATGAAGACTCCAAATAATATGCTGTCATGTCATTTGGCCTCTAAATTTGGTCAATGTAACATTACTCTTTCACAAAAAATGGACTAGTTATCCTGGACTCTGTCACCAGAGTCTCTCTTCAGAAACGGATAATAACACATCGTCCAACAAGCCACCAAAAAATTGTGGACATTGACAGACAAAAAGTCATAAAAAAGCAATACTCCCAAATGCCATGATAGAATCTCCGTCATTCAATATTAATAGAACTTATTTATCTAATGACAGAGATTGTACCACGTCATTAGAAATAAAAATTTTGGTAAAAATATTTAGTAAACATATCATTTCTCATTATAAAATGTGTTGGAAAACATTCAGTTTTAACACCAATTTACCCGATATAAAACACGAACCTGGTTAGACAAGTTGGTTAGGAGTCCACTGTGCAAAACTTTTTTTTATTTTTGGTCAGGCACTATTGTAGGAAAGAGAATCCGCGACCTCACAATCCAACAAAAAAGACAATGACCATTAGTCCAAACACTAACCTCCACTGGGCAAAACTGGAGGACTTGAGTTTCGAATGTTTTCTTGGGACCTCCCAAGAATGGACTTATATTGGTAACTACTCAATTCATTTAAGACGGCATGTACCCAAAAGGATTAATCAGCTACTCTAAAAAGAGTAGATACCTCTTAGTACAAAAAAACAAAAAGAAAACATCAAGGATTGAAATGGTATGTCATCATTTTCTATAGTAAGGTGATAAAATAGCAGCAATCATCATCTCAAAATGGACTATATTGAAGCGGATGTTTATCATTAGCAGTGGAAAATAAAACAGTAGCAACCTCACACTAAACTTTATCTGTTTCCTACTTTTACAACCGAGTACTTCACAAAATGCAATCAGACCAAGTATCTAGTGCTTAAGGATGCAACAAATGGAAAACAGAAAAGGATCAAATCTAGCACCCCACAGCTGCCAGGCAAAACGCATCTCATTTTATGGACTGGAGGAAACAATGTAGGGCTATACTCTGAATAATGAGGAACTGGAAGGTTCATGCAATTTGAAAGCCAAACTATACAATAGGAATTCAATCATCTGTAATTAGAGGATAACCCTTCCTGGGAGTAAAAGGTTCTTGCAGACTGCACAAGAACCACCATGCAAATTGAAGCAAGGAAATAGGATACGGTCATGCAAATAAGAGAGGAAGCAACTTCGAAAGGTTCATCGCTCTTACCCTTTACCGCTCTCTCAGGGCTGCAAAACGGGCAGCCAAATCATCATAATCTGGTAACTTGGGATGCACATGTCGTGCCTGGTTATCTGGGTGGAAAGAGCTGGCACGAGTAAAAACCTTCGTGGCCTCTGATGGAACAGTTTGCTCACGGGGAAGAGAAACGGATCTGGCGGGAGTAGGAACCATTTCGGACTTCACAGCATGCCCATCTCTGCTTTGATTGTAGTAGTCATCACCAGCATCAGGAGCTATCTTATGTGAAGGATGAGCTTGCGATCTTTTTCTCAACTTTCCCTCGTCATAGGTTGATGGTTTTTTACTGTAATGTAATAACAGTCTATCTATCATCCTTTCCTCTTCATCTTTCTGATAATGCTCATCATTGAACAAGATCTGCAGGTCCTTTCTTGAATGCTCTCTTCTCCTGCTACTTGAACTTCTCTTTGGTAACCCACCATCTTCATAACTGCAGGCATCATCATGGCCAGATGAGAACTTTGAGTGTTTCCTCCTAATGGATCTTGGTTTTGGCAAGGGTATATCATCCTGGTAATGATGATCTTTCTCATGACCATGACTCTTTACTCTAGCAGGTCGGCGACCTTGCCACTCCCGGCCAGAATGATCTACTTTACGGTCTGAACTATTAACTGCCTTCCCCCTATCATGGGGTGAAGTATCCATGGAAAATCCATCACCGTCGGAACCCGCAGTCTTAGAAACTCTGCCGGATTCATGTTTACCATTTTTTGGCTTAATATATGGTGGAGGGATTACATTATCTTTTGATTTAATGTACGGCAGAGGAAGGGCACTACTGTAGTATGATTTTGACTTATCTGCTTCTTCCTCCTGCAGTTTTCTTGTCAAGTTAACTACATTTTGGTGACTGGCATAGTCATTAGAAGCATAGGAGACATCTCCATCATCACTCCTTACAGATTGTCCTACACAAATACCTCCAACTTCCGATTTTCCATGAGAGAAATGATCCTGGCTTTCTACTTTAGAGACAATATCAACCCTATCACTGTGCGGAAGGTATCCACTATTAATGGATTCCAACTTTTTAACACGAGATGTATCGCTTGATCTAACAGATTTTATGGCTCTAACATCCTTCTCATTCAATGGCCCTTGCTTATCAGCAGTGAATTCATGCCCTCCTCGGTGTGAGAGGTTATTGATGTCTCCTTTCAGAATAGTTCCTCCCTTACTGGAAACCGGGTTGTGTCCATTACTGGGGAACTTCCTTCTTCCAAATAGCTGAAGGTCCAATTCATCTCTCCTCAAGACATTGCCCTCCCTTCCAGTACACAATCCATGACCATTATCCGGAAGCTTACTGTTCTCTTTGGATGAAACATCCTTTTTATCAGCTTTTGGCAATTTGTTTCGGTCCTCAGTGACATGGAAAGACCCATATTTCTTAGGTTGGTCCTGTAAATCAGTCCCAGAATATGCGGAATACTTTAATCTTGATGAGATTTTAAACAGTATGCTTGGATGCAGTTAATTTCTGCAGAATTACTCGGATAGAATAGTATACAGATGATACTTTGAGGGTAGATCTGATAAATTCCTTGAATTATGAAGATATTATTTGCATTATTTTTCTCCGTTATCAAAGTCAAAAAAACAAAGTGCATACCTGGGCTAATGCAGGGGGAGCAGCCATCCTCTTTTCAAAAGCCCTCGAGTCCCATTTTATTGAGAATTCTGATGCTATGTCTTGCAGTAGCTTGAGTTTCTTCTCCATTGTGGGAGGCTTCGTGGCTAAACTCTCAACGAACTACAAATAAACAATTAAGCTGGCTATACACATAAGCAGCCCTATGTAGTTACTGATGCCATATGTAGAATGGATACGTGAAGCACTACCTTTTGATTAGCAAAGTATTCAATAGAATTTCCATATCTCTCTTGAAAAACATCCCTGAGGTCACGCAATTCAGGCAAATCAGAAAATCTTGCAGCTGCAAACATCAGGGATGCCACAACCTCCCTAAATTCTTCAGGACATTCACTGGAAAAGAAAAGCATGGAGAGGTAATGTTAATATCATACTCAAATTGTTTAAATCTGAAGCCTAAAAAATGTCACTCAATGGATTGATGGCAATTCAGAACGAACTCCTTTAAGTTGAGATGAGCATAGTTCCTGGTGCAGGATTATATCAAGTGCTGACATTTATCCCCCCCCTGATGCCACCTTACATCTCATTTATCCACTCTGAACTTTTATCTCCAAATACCATTTGGAGTTATGAAAGAGAATCATTATAACTCATTGTTCCAAATCAAAATGTGTTCTGAACTTTTAAAAATTGAAATGAAACTACGTCTGGGAGTCTAAAATCTAATCCAAGTCAACGAAGTATGATAGCTTGATCATACGTTGTTGATGGAAAAGACTCCCAAATGAACCTCCGGTCCAAGTTACAGTTTCAAACACCTCAACAAAATGGATGTAAGCAAAAGGATGGCTGGTCAAATAGGATCTAAGAACCGAGGCTCTCACACATCAGATCAGACCACAAATGTCAAATTCATGGGGATAAAGAGAATTCCAATCTTCAATGCCAAAAATGATATAGATTAATGAATTCTTATTGTATTGATCAATCTATTTTACTGGACTTTTCGCCAGAACAATCTGACCAACTGAACTGATAAAAGTTGCTGGCTTATAACTGTCCTGAACATGATATGTCATTCTTAAAGAGTTTTACTTGGTACATCAATGTCTACCGTTGGAATGCCACATTCGTGAATAAAAAGTGTGTATAGCGAGTTTATATAACATTTTTCTAAATTAAAATTCAGACAGCATCAACCAGTTGCTAGGTAACAATATAATATTATCTGTTCATACCTTTCTTTTTGCATGCTTGAGAGCTGCTTCGCTATGTATTCACAAGAATGATCAATATAATCATAACAAGACAAGAGGCTCAATCCAGCAAGAAATTCTTCCGCCTATTTCATATCCTCGCATAAAAGAATACTTTTGTAAGGGAATACTAGAGTATAGAATAAATATATGCTATAGATAACCATTACATATTAGTGCAGATGTCTAAGATCAACCAGTGGGAGGATAGATTATTGGTTAAAATATGTTCCCATCAATATCAACGTTAGTCAGCCGATCAATATTTCAAGTACATTATAAGGCTTCAAACTAGGATGAGAACCAAAACATTTAATATGTTCTATGTTCTCTGTTCTCTGTTCTCTGTTCTGGGTTTTAGAAATATAAACACATTGTCACTACAAAAATAAACAGTGAGCCTTAAGTTTGGATAATGAGAAATTCATCTAAATGGTGCCTATACTGAATCCATTTGCATCTTTCGAATTAAATGAATGCCATTTTCTGTGATATAGCATTCTTTCAATTTTTTTTGTGTGTGTAAAGTAACTATCCTCAAAACATTAAAAAATAAGTGAAATTTAGGTTTTCTGGTGCGAATTCCACGGTTAACAATTATTCTATGATATACGCTCCAACCCTCTAATATTTATTTTTTTTCTTTCCCACAATTCTTATCAACCAAACAAGTCCCACACCACTGATTCAAACTAAAAATTAGTCGGACCAAAAATCTGATAAGAAAAAAGTTAAAATTACGAAATCCAAATACAATACCAAAAATAATTAATTACCCTCCCATAGGCATTGATATCGAGGCCATTATAGAGCAATTTCGCAAGATCTTCCTTCAAAATTCTCTGCTTCGCTTCCGCTCTCCTCCTTAAGGCTTCAATTCGCGTCCTCGTAGGCTTAATCAGCGATTTACTTCATCCCAAAAAAAAAAGTCCATTAATGCACAGATATTTACATAGAGAGATTGGATTTGGATTTTTTTAGAACTGACCATTTGGAGCAAAAGTTTCGCCCTAGTAATCCGTCCAGCATCTTTGATTTTCGTTTTCCTTCGACTGAGAGAGAGTAAGATTAGCTCAAGTGTGTGCAAGTTATGCACGGCTTACATACGCCATTAACACAAGCTTGAAAACTGAAATGTGGTTAATGGAGAAGAATAAGCGGCAGCAGCAGCTATACCAACTGTGTATAATAGTGTCGTGTGTGAGGTAGAAATCCACTATAAAAAGAGTCGTCTCGTAATTGACTTGCGTCAAACGCATTTCAAATTTTAGTCTGATCCTTTCGTTTATTTACTATCACCACCCCTATAGTTTGTCTATATAGTATTCAAACTATGACCTTTGAATTAATTAAGTTAATTCAATCTATATAGTATTTCAAACTACGAATTTCAAATAATAGTCTGAACCCTTTTGTCAGCCTCGGTTAGAGTGTGTCACTCACGTGACTTTATCATACAAAAAAATAAAATAACTTAATTGTCACAATTAAAGAATTGAAGGACTTAATTGATACAAAAAATATATAGGAACCTAATAGACACAAGAGTTATAGTTTGAGGATCAATCATTTGTGTTCGCACACTTTGCCACTTTTGGTTAGAAAACGTAATGGAGACAGACACAATGACTTAATTGATACAAAAAAAAATCAAAAACTTAATTAACAAAAGAATTATAATTTAAGAGGTATATGTATAATTTACTCAATTAATGAACCACTTAGGTTTTTTGGATAGATTTTAAATCTCCACTTTTTGGTACGTGGATATTAAGCAACTCTATCAAGTTATAATTGAATTCATTTGGAACATCTGATGATGCATAAATTGAGTTTGTATACTACTTATCAAGTAATAATAATAAATATAATAAATAAGTGAAGAAAGTAAGATAAGGTTTATAGTGGTTCGATCAATGTCACTTATGTCCACTTTGAATAACTTGGGTCGCTGGGTATTTTATTAACTCAAGTGTGAAGGGAGAGTAGAGAGTTACAAGTTTTTTTAGATTTGATTCTTTTCGAGGCAGCGAACATGAAACTCTTTAATTTAAGATGGATTTATAATATAAGTTGGGTTATTGGGTCTGACCCATCAACTTCACTTAATTGGATCATAGATTTTATAATATAATTTTTATACCATAGAAAAAAATAGCAATGTTATATATCTCAAATTTGTATCCCCAATATGCATCCCAAATCAATGGGAACTATTAGATGAGTGGGTCTTATCAACTTTTTTCATTGAGATCCACTCATTCAATGATTCCCATTGATTTGAGATGCACATTTGAGATATATATTTGAGATACAAAACATTACTAAAAAAAAATTGATGTTAATATGATTTACGAATTACAAGAAATCTATATAATAAAACAAAACTTAAAGCATAATGACAGCACAAATTGTTTATATTTGACAGTGAATTTTTATAAGTTACATTTTATCATAATAAAATTTTCTATTTACATTTTAATTACAAGAAATTTGTCTGCTTATATTTTAATCACAATACAATTTGTATTTTATCATGCACTTATATTAATTACAACTGGGTACCCTACCCTTCTGTCATTATAAATCGAAGAACGACAAGTATATGGACTTTACTTAAGAAAAAGTTGTGAAGTAGCGGCACATTTTGGGAAGGTTGGTAGGTCCATGGCGTGGATGAGGGATTGTGGCCGTTGGATGGGAAGTCATTAGGAAAGTGGTTCAGGGATTGGGACAGTGGAGGGTCCCAGATAAGTTAGGAGTTGGGACTATCATGACTTTGAAGATTTATTCTTGGCCGTTGGTTGTAGGACATTATATCATGATTGCAAAATGACCTTTTGGCCCTCACAAGCTTTGTGTGTCAATATATCCGTTTGAATGATTTATTTTCCTTAACACCCTTTTTCTTTCTTGGGATTTTCTAGTTTTGAATCCTTCTCCTTCTTGTTCTTTATCTTTCTCCTACTTTTGAATCCTTCTTATCCTTGTTTCTTAACCTTAGCTTAGGGGTTTAAGGTAAAGTAAAGGTCTAAAAAGTATTATCACGAGATTTAATTTTTTAATTATAACTCGGGCCAAAATTAACTATGCTCTTTTAAATAATCACCTCTTAACCATCTCATGTAAAAAAAATAGTCACTTTATTCACTTATTTATTTATTCTTGATTGTTATGTTATATGATAATGTTAACGTGATGTAATTGCTATTATAATAAATAGGATAATAAATATTAGAGTTTTTGAAAGTTGGTACATCTAATTAGACTTATTTGGCAAAAAATGCATAATACAAAATGTTTTGAAAAAAAATACACAGTTAAGATACAAAGACGTAAATGCTCATTTTATGGTCATTTAATTTAAAATTTCTTATCTTTAATGTACCTTGATTCATATGTGTATCTCCTAATTTTATCAAAGAATTTTAATATTATATATATATATACGTATATATATACACTTATATATATATACTTGTTTTTAAATCTCTTATCTAAATTTTAAATTATCTTTAATGCATTTTGATTCATGCATATATTTTTTTAGAAAGTAATTGTATTTTTCAATTATTTTTAATGCACTTTGATTCATGTGTTTTTTTTTTTGAAAAGTAATTTTATTTTCAAATTAAATTAATATCCCAATAGTATAATAGTGTAACAATACGCATATATATGTATATATTTATATACATATATAGGTCTTCAGAAGGCCCATGATCTTGGACTGGAAAAACGAGCCCATTAATCCATCGGGCTACTTGATAGTTCAGTCCGCACTAACCATGTTGGATTCTATCCTCTTATATAGATCCATCAAGTAACTAGGAGTAAATAGATGAGATTGAATGCTTGTTGAACGTTTTGAAACTTGAAGATTACTTCGGTATAACTTTAACAATTCTTGAAATCATTCTTAGACTTCACCCAATCCAACTTAGATATACTTTCCCTAAAAAGACTAACCCAATCCAACTCATTGCTAGATATACTTCCCCAAAATGACTAACATCTACCTGCTACAACCAATACTAGGCCTTAGTTTGTCTAAGGAGGTAAAATGAACTCATTTAGTTTCTAGAAACGGGTGAACCTACCTGTTTCAATGAATTCAGAATTTACGAGTTTACAAGAGGAAAATTGAGACACTTTTGCACCATTTAGCCCGAAAAAATTGAGCTCTCACGAGTTGATTCAGATGGTTAGAAGCTTATAAAGAAGAAAAAGAAGCTACATGTGTTGATTATACAACTGTGTATAACGTAGCGTGAAGAAAAAGAAGTTATATGTGTTAATTATACAGCTATGTATAATGTAGCCGCGTGAGAGGTAAAAATCCACCATAAAAGAGTCGTCCTTCATGCTTTATTTTACCATAAATACTGGAGTATTATAGGTTCATGAAGTGGGAGAGTGGAGGGTGGAGAGATGTTAGTAGTTGGGATTATCATGACATTGGACTATTATTATGCTCGGCAGTTGGCTGGCATTATATCACGATTGCATATGACCCTTTTGGCCCTCACAAGCTTTGTGTCAATATAGCCGTTTTCGCCATCCCTTTGCCAATATAGCTTTAAATGATTTCTTATTCTCATTTTTCACTATCCCTTTTTCTTTCTTGTTGGGATTTTCCAGTTTTGAATCCTTCTTTTTTTTGTTTTTGTCAGACCATCCGGTATCCGAAAGTCACTTTAAACTCCAACTAATTCGGATTCGAGTCGGATAGAACCACAAGGACGACAAAGTTCTCTCTATCGAGCGCAGTACCCGATACTCGAATTGAATCCTTTGAATCCTTGTTCCTTATCCTTCTCTTATTTTGAGGGCTAATGGTAAAGTAAGGCGTCTGAAAGTATTATTACAAAGTGCAACCGTCCAATTATAACCCGATAAATGAGGGTTGAGAAAATAAACAGTCAGGAGACATAATTTTTTAATTATAACTCTAGCAAGTGGACAAAATAGACCATACTCCTTTAGGTAAGATAATAACTATTAAATGGAAAAAAGTGGGGTCATCTTGTCCTCTTATTTATTTGCTAGTAATAACTTTTGTATGAAAGCACAATATAATATAAAAAAAATCGAATACGAATTGTGTGATTTAAATATTTTAAAAAATAATTTATTTTTTTTTCTTTTTGGTTAATAACAGATTAACCAACTATTTTTCAAAAAAAAAAATTAGCAAAATTTCTACTAAAATCATAACTCCGAAAAAATATCAACTTATTCACAATTCATATATTTCATGCCATACTCCAAATTGACATTTATTGATGAAAGCCTAATAATTTTTAGAAAAACACTTTATTGAAAGAAAACATCCCACACAAACTATAAAGCAACTATCACAATAATATAACAACAAATATAGAAATAACATGACATTCAATACTAACGTGATATCAGAGTTATAATAAATATTTACTCGGTAAGGGTCGCAAAAGGCCCTACGCCTTGGGCTGGGAAAAGTGAGCCCGTTAGTCCACGGGGCTAACGGATGGTGCAGTCCGCAACGACCATGCTAGATTCTAATATCTAAATCTTTTCTCGATTGATCAACTAACTTTGAATCAATAAATGAGACAGATGGTACTAAGCAATCAAATTCACTTTGCATGTGATATGTAATGGCTCTAGGATTGGATAGACAGACAAATTGCTTGCAATGGAGTTCAATATCAAGAATAAACAGACCCCAAGATAATAAAAATTAGATCAGACTTCAAATTTATTCCCCAATTGGTATAATTCAGTATAATGACACAAACATCACCATGCAAGTGTCTGATAACATCAACTTGACAGAAAATAAGCAAGAACTATATCAGCAGTCAGGAATATAGATCAAAAGAACCGCTCCACCATGGAAAATGTGAAACCAAAAATAGTGAAAATCAAAACTACCTATCCGTGAGTGAGTCCGGCATTTGCAGGGTCTAGAGTAAAATGAACGCAATCTTATTTTCGTATGCAGAATGATTATTTCCAGAAATCGACCCCCGTGGCCCAAATTTTACCTCTACTTTAAGTCTCACCCTTGAATGTATCTACCAAAAACATTTCAACAAGTTGATGAGGAAATGGAACAGATAGTTCTCTGGATGGAGCAAATCGTCTTCAACCAATGTCTCTAAGATGGTGTTTTGAGGAAGAAGATCACTGTAGTGCAGTACGGTTGCTACAGAAACTGCCGGTTCATCCACAAAAGATGTGAGAAACCTCACCAGTGACCGGAACATCAAAGCTGTGAGAGACTGCCACAGAAATAAAGCAGAAAATCACTGTTAAATGCATAAGAATTAAGAACACAACTCATTGATTAGATAAAATAATTGTAACCCATTTGAAAGTATATTGTTATATGCGAGATTGATCAGACATACCATGTTTTGGGTGAGCCAGGACAGGAAGAAAAGATGGAGATGATTTACCCTGTGTGTGTGTGTGAGAGAGAGAGAGAGAGGGCCCAAACTTTGCAACAACCAATTTTCCAGCAGACATTCAAACCTACCGTTCCATGCACGAGTCCGTGGCAGAGTAAAAGCCATACAGTATTACAAATGAAGGGTGTTGATAACAGGAAAAAAGATTGAATATTGCTCAGACCACGGAGAAAAAGTTGAACATTACAGCAGCCACCGACTGATTCTAAGGCTGACCCAAACTTCAATTTCCAGCAAAAAGATATTTCTTCTTCCACAAAATTATGCTGCTCAAATTTGTTTATCTCAAGTGATTTGTCAAAATTTTATGCATTAAATATATAAAAAAAATACTATTTGAACTTTATTTTGAGATCTTATCTAAGAACTTAATGATGTGACTTCACCAATAGACCTTTGGTCTAATAGAACTCCTGTATTGTGAAGGTTTTGTCTTCTTGAAGTCAAGAGTTTAAGTCCCTCTCTTCCTCTCCCGCCAAAAAAAAATGATATGGCTTCAATGCAACTGTTGAATTAATTGTAAGTTATAATATTAAATGAAACTCATAATCAATCTAATAATTGTACATCATCAAATCCCTGAGAGCCAAAAGGCCAACTAGCCCTGCTGACTTGCTTGTCCCAACCAACAAAATGGTTGCATTTCTTGATGACTTTGCAATTGCAACACATTTTCTGATTAATTCATATAAGAGCAATGCTACTTGTGTCACACCCCATCCCGAGAGACCCCTTTGACTTTTCAGAGATGGAAGCATAACTTAACACATGATGATACCTGTGTTTCTAATGCAGCAATGTATTTAAAAATTCATAATGTCACCTAATGTCACAATCAAAATAGAAAATTAAATATGAGTACACAACGGTGCTTTTTTGTCAAAATAAAGGATTAGGGATTCTATCTTTTTACAGCAAACAACAGGAAACACATACACTCTTGTACAGTATGTACATAATAAGTTTCCTTAGTTTTCCCCCCATCTCTACCATGGTAGTGCAGTAGTGGACCTCACTCTAGACTTCGACATTCTAAAACCAATAATTTTCTTGAGTGTACTGCGTATCATAATAAATGAAAATATTAAAAATATGGATCAATATCATTCATTTCACCAAGATATGTTCATAATCTGGGGAGAACGCCAAAATCAAAGTGTTTTCATCTCACTTTGAAATCTCATAATCTCTGCCAACACAACAACATAATAAATAGTCCACATGTGTTATGAGTCAACAATAACATTTAAGCAATGTCAGACTATCAACAACATTTAAGTAATGTCGAGCTATCACAACATTTAAGCAATGTCAAATTATCTCACGACAACTGTGCGTGTCCAAATCAACAACATGTAAGTCATGTCGAGCTATCAACAACTCTAGCACAGTGGATACTACCCAAATCACAAGCTTTTCAACAAACTACTAGTTTTTCAATAAATCACATTTTTCAACAAAATATATTTGATTCATAGTTTAAGCAATTCAACTCAAATCAATTCAGAAAAATTGATTTCTCACATATGATAGAATAAACTTGATATATCATATAATTTTATTTCCAAGTATTATGAAGCAGTACACTTCATATTTACCGCTGACAGATACTATTTCTTTCTTTACGGTCGATCCCTATGTGTAACTGAGGTAGTAGCCTCCAACCCTAACAGTTAACACATGGATTAATGCAAATGAGTATCAAATCAAAAATAACTTAACTAATGCAAATCAATGCATCATTTTGGACCACTGTGTGTTACAACACTCAATCAATCTTACATTTTAAAATATGTTAATAATTTATAAATAATTTAATACATGATTTCAAAATGAATTTGAAAAGATTCGACTGATCCGGAACTGAGAAATCCTATCCTGCACTACTTTTCGATCCAAAATAACCAAAAATAAAACGATGTTATTTTTCAATGAAATTTCATACACATACTCAAATAACCTACCTAAGAATGAATATAAAATTTATTTTTCCAAAATCACCCAAAAACTGGGTCAAATTGGCCCCATAGGCCAAAACAGTCATTTTTATCCTCATTTTGAACTGACTGTCGGATCGACCTTAAATTTTACTGAGACCTCCACACAGACGTTATGAAACTTTTGGGACCAACCAGACGTCGATCTGAGGTCAGAAGCTCCCTCAAGCAACGTCGAGGTGCACTGGGGTACCTCCTCCTCCTTCATCTTCTTCCTTGGTCACTTTGACCAAAACCTTAAGTGCAGAAATTTCTGCTTAACCACCCTAATTTGCCCACCTGCTTCTCCTACTACACTACACCATATCCTTTGATTTTAACATCCACGTACTCCTTGGATAACCTAGTATCAATCCCTTTTAGACCCAAACTTTGAATTGAATCCTAACACCATCAAGTCATTGGTCAAAGTTAGGTAAAAATCAGTTTTTACATACAGGGGCAGACCTGCAACTGCCCGTTTCACCCCCAAAACAACCTTAAAATCTAATTCCGAGACAGGAAATGGATTTCTTAACCCCAAATTAGCTAGACCCAAGCCCCCTTGCGAAACTTAAATAAATTTTTATCAAAATCTCATTTTCACTTCTTCAAACCCTCACACAACTATTACACCACCACAGACTACGACAAACCACCAATCTACCACTAAACAACTCTTCAAGACCTCCCAAACTTAGTCATACCAAATAATTAACCTTAATAATGCTCAAATCTCAAACCCGTTTCAAAATTCAAAAACTCATTAAACTTCAAAACATAAATTCATGCATTAATACTAAACCAAATCAAAATCTAAATACATATATGAGTTTCCTAGCATCCATATTAGGTTGAGTATACCTCTTAGTGCTCAAAGAAGTCTTTGCAAGAAATCCAAAAATTCGAAGTATACTCTCTCCCTCTAACTTCTCTCTCTCTCTCCTCTCTTGCGGTTCTACCTTATCCAGAAACTTGCTAAAGTCTTAAACATCTCCTCAAATACTCTAGAATCATGGAGAAGGCTAGGGAGAGCTCTCTTGCTTCCAGGCAGCAGCTTGAAAGCAAATGTCATGCAATGGCATTTTCGTAAATACTTCAACTTTAATTTTTTTTTAATTTAATTCTAATTTTTTTATAATTATATTCATATTCAAACATGCACGGAAAAAAATATTTTCCTATATATATATATATATA
>CM042188.1:42468637-42494848 GCA_023539305.1 Ilex asprella | reverse complement strand
TTTTTTTTTTTTTTGATGTTTTCAAAAGCATTATTTTAGATGTTTTGATATTTTAGCCTTGTTTTTAAAACATAGCAATTAAAAAAAAACAAAAACATTCACCAAACACGTTATTATTTTTTTTTTTGGGCAAAAATTAAAAACAAAAACAAAAAAAAACATAAACAATGGGTTACCAAACGGGCCTTATATATTACCCCAAGGCATACACGCTCCTCCGCCATAAAGAAGACACAAAAGTCTGGGTCCTTATTAAGACATGAGCCTGAGAACAAAATTGGACTGGCAGGTTGGAAGGCCTCCATAATTTGATCCACTGGCTTGCTAGTTAACCCATAAGCCCACTATGTAATGGGCCAATTCCGGCTTATGCAAGTGAGACTCCTTCAGTAGCTCCACAACCGAATATGCATTTAACCACTTTGAAGCCAGATAGGCTGGCCCGATCAAAAGTCGCAGAAGACCATCTCATGAGAAAGTGTGCGACCCGATGCAAAGCCCCCAAAAATTAGAGAGACAAATAAAAATGGGTTTTTTTTTTTTTTTTTGTGTAGATATATTTTTTAAAACTTATTCAAGATAAAGTGTATGAATAAGAATTTTAATGTATTAAATTCAACTTTAATAAAATATTTTGTGATTAAATACAAAATTCAAATAACATTTGAATTATTTTACTTATTTACATATCTTTAAATTATGCATAATTCTTATTTTTTATACTCCCTCTCATCCTATTTCTCACGTTGTTATTCTTTCTCTCCCTCTACATTACTTTCTCACCTCTCTCTCTTATTTTATCTCTATCAATCTATTTCTCATTGATAATTTATTTTTTTTTTAAATATGTTAATATTTGATTTGATTTTTTAATCTCTCTTCTGATTTTTTTTCACCGTTATTATCTTTTCTTATCAATGTTATAACAACACAATTATACCAATAAGTTATAATTGTCCTATAATATATAAAACAATATTTATGTGTTCTGATAAACCAAACAATTACAATAAATAATTATACAAAATTATGACACTAACACAATTTGTCATTTAATTATTTACATAAACTAAAGAGTTACAATATTTAGTATCACGACATGATTATACCAATTATATATACTAAATTTGGTGTAATGGTAAACTTTTTGGTGTAATGATAAATCTAAATTGTGTATATAATTGATGTAACTATGTCATGATATTAAGTAGTATAATTCATTTGATTTATGTAAACAATTTAACGACAAATTGAGTTGGTGTTATAATTTAATGTAATTATTTGGTGTAAGTATTTGATTTATTATAATATATAAGTAATTGTTTGATGTATTATAAGGTAATTATAACTAATTAGTGTAATTGTATTGTTGTAATGTTGACATAAAGAGAGAGAATCAGAAGAGAGAGAGAATAGGGAGGAAGAGAGAGAGAAAATATGGGAGAGAAAGAGATATGAAAAAATTAAATCAAATCTTTATATATTTGAAAATAAAATAAATTATAGAGAGAGAATAGAGGATAAAGAGAGAGAGAGAAAATAGGAAAGAGAGAGTAAGAGGGGTAAAAATACACTTAAAATCAAATAAGTTTTTCAATGTAATTTAGTTCAATTCAGTCAAAAAATTTTATACTAACTTCCAATTGAATTAGATAATTTTTGGGTGAATCAATTGGTGGTCTGGCCCACGACCCCATCACGGGTCGTTGGCTAACAAACTTGATAGGCCCAAATGGACTTTTCGCTGACCCATACAAAACCAATAATTCTTATGAATTGTCCATGAAAAAAATTTAGAATTTATGTCAGTTTTGAAAATTTTGGACCTGTGGAGGCCCCAATTGCAGTTGGGGGGAAGGACATCAACAAAAAAATTAGGGTTTACGTCGCTTTCCTTTTTTCTTTTGCTTTCGTGATGTGAACTAAAGTGTGCCTTACAAAAGTTTGACACTTGAGCTCTACTTATTTTGTGATCAAGATTCTTATTTTTCTAACTCCGTCAAGATTAATACGATCCCGTCTGGTAATATTTTTATTTTTAAAAATCGCTTTTCGTTTATAAAATGGTGGCAGAAAAATAAAATAAAATTGATTATCAAAGAATTTTTTTTTCTTGTTTACTCTAAACATCAAAATAAAAACGTTACCAAACGAAACTTACATTAATCTTCTGATTTTTAAAGTTAAAATACAACATATTTGTCAAGGTTTAAATTTAATCATACCTGAAACTTTTTTTTTTGGTGAAGAAATGGATGGGGTTGGAGTGGGCCCTATGAGAATAATTAAAAAATAAAAATATTTTTTTTTTCGTTTTTGAAAAAGAAAAGGTACTTAAATTCTAAAAAAAAATTCAAATTAAAGTAGTTAATTTATTTGAAA
Organism: Ilex asprella; assembly: GCA_023539305.1. Classification (NCBI taxonomy): domain Eukaryota; kingdom Viridiplantae; phylum Streptophyta; class Magnoliopsida; order Aquifoliales; family Aquifoliaceae; genus Ilex; species Ilex asprella. Next base: position 42,492,466 of record CM042188.1, on the reverse strand, counting down.
TATTTGGACGATAGGGTCCAAACCCATGAACTCTAATAAGTGGGTCACTCACGTCTAGGTGGGGCCACCAAATCGAGGTCCTAACGTGAGGAGCAATTACTCAGTCCTAGGCGGCTAGGCGTGACAATCTACTAAACAATTTTCTTTTTCAAAAAAAAAAAAACAGGGGCAAAACTTGACTGTTTTATACCCTACCCACAATAGCCAGATTGGCAATAATAATAATAATAATAAAATAAAAAAATCTATTTTCTTAGAGATTCTAAATAAATTGAATATTTTAAAACCCCGTATAAATTAAAATCTGATTCAATGCAAAAATTTATAAAATCAACTTATCTGTTTGATAGAATATATAAAAAAATAAGAAAAAGAAAAATAAATATGATATATTTTTTATCTTTTAAGAAAAAAAATCTTTAATCTCTCCATTTTTGTTTGGTAGCATAGATGAAAGTAGAAGGAACTTGTTTTTTCATGATTGGTATACATAGAAAAGTGGAAGGGAAAAAAAAAAAAGAAGAATAAACATTCTTATTTTACTGTTTTATTTACATGTGAAATTAATATGTTTATATTTATTATATAAAATAAATTAGTTGGATACAATCTTTAATCTCTTCATATTTTTATATTTATGATCGCTGTCGTATTGTGTGGAAATTATTAAACTTCAATTATTAATTCTGATTTATAAGTTTATAATTATTAAATAAAAAATTCTAAATGTAATACGAATAATAAAATTACTTTTTTTTTAATAATTTTTGTTATACGAAAAGTTTTTTTTTCTTATTGGCAGTATTATAGTACTAGTATAGTTGGATGCTACTACCCTTATACACAAACTCGTACGTATATATACATCCCGGTCTTTCTTTTCAAAAGTTTCAAAATCATTTCTTTTCAAAAGTCCTCCAATGCAAACAATCATCTCAACCACCTCCATTACAGTCTTCTTCTCAAAGCCCTACCAAAAGCTTCCTCTGTCTCTCTCTCTCTCTCTCTCTCTCTCTCTCTCTCTCTCTCACACACACACACACACACACACACACACACACACACACGCTCTCTGTATTTGTCTTTTGGCCAAGTTTACTTCTTTGCTGTACGGCCGGCAGAGATGCTTGTGGTTTAAAAAGATTTCCCAGCTTTTGAATTGACTTCTTCTGTAGAGAAAGAGAATCAGATCAAATTTTCTCCTAATTGGAAGGTGTAGTGGAGCGAGGGATTGAACAGAGATGAATGCAGTGGGAAGACAAATGCAGAGATCTAGCTCCACCAGCCATCATCAGCGTCAGTACTCTGATAATTTCATTGACACAAACTTCAACAACAAATGGCTTCAATCAGCTGGCCTCCATCACCTCCAATCCTCTAACCCTACAGTCCCTCCTCTTCAGGTTCATCATTATCAAACCATCATCAATCAACCTGTCCTGTTCACATCTTATAATATATATATGTGTGTGCCTGTATAAAATTTATATGTATCCACCGATTATATGCAAGTATGTGTAGGACGCCAATACCCAGTATTGGTTCTCACCGATCGAGGTTATTGCAAGGGTGTTATTCGCATTCGAACCCCTATCTCGATATGGGGTTTCGAGTAATTTACCACAGAAATATATATTCTTTTATGTGTTTGTGTTTGTGGATGGTTGTCATTGCGTTTAGATTGGATTGATTACAGGACTTTGGGTTTTATGCGAATAATGGAGGAGGACAGGGTTCAAGATTCAGAAGGAATGTGCAGAGGAGTGACAATGGAGGTGGAAATGAGGATCCTTCAACTCTATCCACATGTTCGCGGTCGTCTAGCATGAGGAAGAATGGGATTGGGGAGCAAGTGTCACCGGGTGAGCTCAGTCCCGGGTTACTTGATCTGCATACCTTTGATACAGAGATTTTCCCAGAGGTTTGTCTACATTGTACATTCGAAACTCTAACTGATATGTCCAATTCATTGTTTTTCGTATTGCATTATTTCTTTCGAATGAAATTTAGTCCATGTTGTGTAATGTCTTAGGGCTTCCACTGAATCTGAACAGTGCTACTGTTCATATTAGTTACATGAATGATTATTCACATACATAATGTCCACTATTTGACCTTTTAAGCTAAACAAGCCGAGTTAGTGGACCAAATGAGTTGTTTCATTCGTGTATTTGGACCAAATGTTGCTAAAATTGGGTGTCATTCGAGATGGATCTCTAAAGTGCTTATTTTGTTGAGTGCAACTTTGTTGTTTGGAACTTTTGCTCCAAAAAGCAGGAGAGATACTTCGAAAATTGCAAATACTCTGCAAGTTATTATACTTAATACATTACTCCTTGTTTTGATTAATCACTTACCTTTGTGTATCACATAAAATGTGAATAGAACTCCTTATCCACAAATATGGGATAGCAAATAGCTTATTAGTCAAAGATACTTAGAAATTGGAAAACAATCAGCAAGTTATTGTACTTAATATGATACTTCTTATTTTGCCTTTTGCTTTTCTGTCTGTATCATATGAATGTGAATAGAACTCTTCAACTACAAATGTAGGTGAGTGAATAACTTATTCGGCAGCAAATCAACCTTCAATTCCATTCTTGGAAACTTGCAACTCTCATTTATATCCATAGATTTGACATCATTTAGCGCGAGGGCCGTAATTAAGTTTGATTCTGGTGGTCTTCTTATCCTATATTGTTGTATTAATGAAATTGAATGTATTATTTGGAGTGTGCAGATTCCGACCCAATACAATGGATTTTCACTTGGCCGTGTTCGTGGTAAGAGTTTTGATGATTCCGAGCCATATGTCTCAAGCAACAAAGTCATAAGTGGTGCCGGTGGTTTGCTTGATAATAATCTTCTGAAAAGCTTTCCTGCTGATAAAGAGAAGAACAATACTGCTGCTAAGATCAAAGTTGTGGTATACCCTTTTGCTGATGTACTTCTCTTATTATTTATTGCCTCGCTTAAGCAGTGGCCCTTTGGATGTCCAAAATGAATTGTAGTGCCAAAAAGTTACAAGTGTATTCCAATCTTCACTATACCCCCAACACCCACACACAAAACAAAAATGGCGATCTTGTAGGACAAATAATATTCTGCTGCTTCACTATTGCGACAGCTTTCTTTGTTCTCTCAACTTGTGATTGTAATGATGGTGTAACATTTTTGAATGAAGGTGCGCAAGAGGCCACTTAATAGAAAGGAAATAGCTAAAAAAGATGACGACATTGTTACCATTGCTCCTGATACTAATTCGCTCACTGTTCATGAAACAAAACTCAAGGTGAGCTCCTGGTGGGTTTTTAATTGTGAAAGTTATGTTAAACATGTCAATACTTTGTTGGGATATTTTCTTGTGTTTTGTTTGTCTGGGCTTATATGGCAGGGAGCAAATGAAAACGTTACCGTTGCTATTTAATTGGTTTTACTTTCCTTTATATAGTCATCACCTTCACTATCATCATCGTAATCAACTACGACAACAGCACTGTGTTGGACTTCAAAACCTTGCAGTTGACTTTGAAATTTATTGGTGTTTCTGTTCGGTCATCTTAGATAATAATTTCATTTTTTTTTCTGTAGGCTCTTTAAGTCCTTGAATTTGTTTCAAATTCTACTGGCATAGCTGAGCAAGCTTATTTTAATTGGAATTTTTTTCATCTAGCTAGATGAATGAAATGTTTTGACATTGATGTCTGCATTTGATGGAATAAGATGTTAAACGACAAAACAATGAGGTTGAACTAAGAAGGATTTTGCATTGATGAATTTTGTTCGAAGGAAAATATAAGAAGGATTGAGAGATCTCGACTCGTCTTGAAGCTGATATTAATGAGGGAGAAGTCTTACAAACCGTAGGAGTTATAGATTACTATGTTATTCTTGTATATGGGAATGTTTTTACAATTCATGGTGAAGACCATCTCAGCTTGCCCCCACTCAACCTTCCCAAATGGTTGTTTCCTACTTTTGTTCATTGCTTAAATCTTTACTTATTTGGTATAATTGTATATGAACAATGCGGCATGCAATTTCTTTTTACTCAGCCTAATTTTCTATCTTTTGCAGGTTGACCTAACTGAATATGTTGAGAAACATGAATTTTGTTTTGATGCTGTAATGAATGAGGATGTCTCAAATGATGAAGTGAGTATGCAACAGGACTTGGTACTATTTTAAGAGATCTTTCCATCGATTACAATATTGTACCTTTTTATTTTGTTGCTGTAGGTGTACTCAGAAACTGTGGAGCCCATAGTTCCGATAATTTTTCAAAGAACGAAAGCAACCTGTTTTGCATACGGGCAAACAGGCAAGTGGTTCTTTTTCCCTCACTCCCCCTGTCTGTCTGGGTGTACATGTGTGCATTTTCAATAATCTAGAATTCTAGGTGGCACTAGGCATAAGGTGTAATAAGTGGGGTTCTCTATCCTAAACACTAAAAAGTTGATTCAGAGTTGTTATGCTTTATGCTTGACTGGACAGTATTCTCTGATTTATAAGGGTTTTACTGTCAAAATATTCTTTTTTTTGGTTTAACGGTCAGGGATATCTTGGCCAACTTACACGTACCTCAATGTTGTAGACCATTCATGTTGGAATTAGGGTATTCATGAGATTAAATTCCTCATGGCCTGGCTCTAATGGGTTGTCAATATTCGAACTCAAGACATTTGAGTTTTACAGCTCCTCCTTGTTACCACTTGAGCTATCCCTTGGGGTTACTCCGTCAAAATCTTCGTATGTTCCACATGTATCAAACAAGGTTTTGATTTGTGTCAAGGACAGTGGTGGCTTTTCCTTTTCAGTGGAGTTATATAAGCCCAGATACTTCTCAATCAGAAATTAGAATATACTGAACCTAATTATTGGTGACATTTTTTCTGAACCATTAGATGGATGACTTTTGCACATTTGTCAGGTCTAATTGGTTTTGGCCTGTTTCCTATTTGTAGAGTTACTGATGCCCTCCCATGTTGACCGTTTGATTCTAATGATCCATGGATTATTTGCCATTCTAACCATCAGTTTTTGTCAACTATGACAAAAACTGAATATAGTCTACGATGAAAGAGCATATCATTATGCACCTTGCACCAAATCCAGACCCTATATCTTTGCAACAGTTCAACTATTGCCTGCAGCCTTGTCCTCTCATATATATGAATATGATCTAGTGTAAAACATGACCTGTTAGTACTTGGCCAAATGGGCATGCATGCCTATCCAAACAGTCAGTGAGATTTCCACTTAAGTTTGTCTTTTTGTTTCTTTTTTTTTCATTATTTTTGGAATGTTTTATGCCAGCCATTTGAGCAAAAAACGTAGTCTGTATTTGGATATATTTTAACTGATGAGCCCTTCTCTATCTTTATTTTGTGCAGATCTCTCTGGTTTAATTTTCTTTTTAAATTTTTCCTCGGAATATGTTTTCCATGCCTTATTACATTCCAAACTGTTTTGTTAATTAATTAGATTGATCATGTGTGTTTCTTTAGGGAGTGGAAAGACTTATACGATGCAACCACTGCCCCTTAAAGCATCCCGGGATATTTTTAGATTAATGCACCACAGCTATTGCAACCAAGGTTTTCAATTGTTTGTCAGTTTCTTTGAGATATATGGAGGGAAAGTTTTTGATCTCCTTAATGATCGGAAGTGAGTTTCTCAACTTTTGACTTCCCTTTGAATAGCCAAGCATTTAAAAAAGTTCAAACTCTCTAAAATACGACTGCAACTTTTGTAGAAAGCTTTTTATGAGGGAGGATGGGAAACAGCAGGTCTGCATCGTAGGCTTGCAAGAATATAGGGTCTCTACTGTGGAGACAGTCAAGGAGTTGATTGAGAGAGGAAATGCCACAAGGAGTACTGGCACAACTGGGGCAAATGAGGAATCCTCTAGATCACATGCTATACTTCAGCTTGCCATCAAGAGATTGGTTGATGGCAATGACTCAAAGCCTGCTCGAATCATTGGCAAGCTTTCTTTTATAGATCTTGCTGGAAGTGAACGTGGTGCTGATACAACTGATAATGATAAACAGACAAGGTAGGGCTATTTAGGATATCATCTGGTTTTATTTTAACATATTTCAAATTTTTATCCTTTCTTATGTGCGCTAAACACTGTGTAAGATGGTTTTAGGAGCTGAAAAAAAAAACTAAGGTTTCAGGAGCCATGTGTTACTCCCAGGAGATCTCTCTGGACATCTAATTGTGTTCTGTATCTTTTTTGGTGTTGTCTGTAACTGTGACATTTGAAGGAGTAAGTTTGTTTCCTTTTTATTTTTGTTGCAGAATGGAAGGTGCTGAAATTAATAAAAGCTTGCTTGCTTTGAAGGAATGCATTAGAGCTCTGGACAATGACCAGGGTCATATTCCATTCAGAGGGAGTAAGCTAACTGAAGTTCTTAGAGATTCATTTGTTGGTGACTCACGCACAGTTATGATTTCATGCATTTCACCAAACTCAGGATCGTGTGAACATACCCTCAACACACTAAGATATGCTGATAGGTAATGTGGTCATAAATAAGCTTTGTTTTAGCGAGGATATTTTTTTTCCCTTTTTTTTGTGCTTGAATAGTTCTGATTGGATTTTTTAACATTTCAGAGTGAAGAGTCTATCTAAGGGGAACAGCTCTAAGAGAGATCCATTTACTTCATCATTAAACCTTAGAAGCTCAAGTGCAGTGGCATTATCTTCAGCTTTACCAACTCTACTGGGTTTTGAGGATAACATTGTGGATGCTCCCCATGAAATTAACAGATTTGGATGGTCTAAACAAATCGAACGGGAGTCCTCTCCATCTTCTAACATTGAGTGTGTTCCTAGTGGAAGAGCACAAAGCAATTTGGCCTCAACTGCCTATACAGATTGCAAGGGTCAGATAAATGGTCAAGGTGGCATCACTGTTGATGATTTTGAAGGCTCTAAGGAGATCCTTGAACTAGACAAATCATCTTGGAAGATGAATAAGAAGGTAGAGAACTACCCAGCAACTGCCTCGGAAAATAGGTTGAGGAAACTTAGGAATATCCCAGACTTTGAGGCGGACAACCCAGATTCTGATGATGATTTGAATGCCCTGTGGAAGGTAAAAACATTCAAATTTCTTGTCTGATTTCTCATTCATGAACTGGCCAATCACCAATTACAAACCCACTTTGCTTCATAATAGGAAGAGGAAGATCTTGTAAATGCTCATCGAAGCCATGTGGAGGAGATGATGGATATTGTTAGGGAGGTTAGTAGTCGCATTTGGATCATCCAATTTGTCTTATCAGATTATGTTTTTTCATCTCAACTTATTCATATTTGCAGGAGATGAAGCTGTTGGTTGAAGTTGATCAACCAGGCAACCAGCTGGATGATTACATTTCTAGATTAAATGCCATTCTATCACAGAAAGCTGCAGGCATTGTGCAACTGCAAACACGCTTGGCTGACTTTCAGAGGCGTCTGAAGGAATGTAATATTTTTGTATCTTCCTCTGCCCATTCTTAACTCACAGGAGTTCTGGAGTAGCTAATGATTGTGGCAATTGGAATATATCCGGCAGTTATTTGATGGATTGCTTCTATCTTGTGTGAGTATTTGGATAATAGGATCTTTAGCAGTTACAGGGTGTGAGGTCTTTGGGATGTGGATTTTTGAATTTTCTTTCCTTCTTTCTGCTGCATTAAAGTAATTCCATTTGCAATGAAATGCTTTTTGTGGCTAGTGAGTCATTCAAAATATGCTATTCATTGGCATTCCTCCTGTAAAGCTCTGAGGCAATATGCTGTATAGCTATGAAAATACCCTTGTCGATACTCATTATGGTATATGCTTCAATTGAATCATGTTTGGAGTTGCTTGTTTAAAGTCTTAGCGAGCCCGATACTGCACAACATGGAGACAATGATGACCACGAGGTAACAAAACATGTCCATAGTTTTTTTTATCAGAATTGCAGCAAGGTTGAAGCAGCTCAATTCCAAGTACAAAACTGAAGACAACATTAACCGAGCAGAAATATTGGCAGCTGCAATCAAAGGAAAAGTCACAACAATTACTGCAAGAGAAGCTGTATGCTGATCTTGTTCTGCACAAAAGACTAAATATGAGTGTCAACAGGTAATAGAGAATGGATTTGTCTTTGATATGTATTGGAGGAAATGATTTCAGACTCTGGCAGTTGATTAATGCATATGTACCTGGTTTTATATTAGATGGGCTGTGTGGTTTGTTTGCTGAAAGAGATGTTTGGGCTATTCATTCAATAGTCAGATGAAGACTAGAAAGATTTACAGTATTGAAAAGTAATAAAAAAAGAGTTATGATTTGATAAGATCGGAGTACAATTTAATAGGTCTAAAGGTGTTTTTTTTTTCCTAATGAGTTTAAAGCTACAAAGCACCAAAATTTTTTTGGGTAGTTATTAAAAATCTTGGGATCGATCTTAAAATGTTAGGCTCGTCGATATTCAGTTTTTTTTTGATAAATCTTAAATTTACTATATTAAGTCACAATTTGTGTATTTAGATATTAATTTCATTATAATACCGAAAATTGCTTTTGCTAAGTGAGGTTTTTGCCAGGCCAACTCTTTATTCTTGGATCTCTCCCTTTTTCTTACTTGCATTGAATCTATTCAATGGTAATAGATTCAGATCAAAATCAGAATTGAATTATATCAATTCTCTCAACACAAGATTACATATCTTGAATCCTAAAATACATGGTAGATGATTTGATACAAAAAAAAAAAAAATTTGAAAAAAAATCTAGAACTGGAACGGATTCTAATCTGATCATGCATAGCAAAAACAAGAATATATACACTTAAACTTTGGAAACTTAAATGCGAAGATAACAGAGTTGGGCAGTTGAAAACATTTGACAGAACAGTGAACATGAAAGAAAACTCTGGACTCTGCTAACATAGAAATTTGGAATGCTATAGGCTGGCATTTGTGGATTCTTCTGACTTAAAAATCACTTATCTTTTGAAAATTCCACTTACTATGTTAAGACACAAATGTTTTTTTTACCATTTTTAATGAGATTGATAAGACACTACAATCTTGTGCTTCAATATACACATCTTAAAAAAAGATTTGTTCTGTTCGAATAGAGGGAAGAAGAGGGCAGTGATTAGTCAAAAGTGGGTATTCCTAAGCCACCACTATTATAATTAATCAATCACGTGGGGTCGGCAATGAATGAATTGAACTCATTGGTGGATTATTTAATTATATTTTTGGCTTATAATACTTGGACATTAAGCAGACACATCCCTCTGATTACTTGATCAACCAATGGGAGACAAAGAAGGATCTTGTTCTTATGTAAGGCCTTATGTAAGATTACACAAAACATTAAATGCTGTGCTAGTACTAGAAGTTGCTTATTTTAACAAAAATAGTACCCAATAGCATCATCTTTCTTTCCTCATTTAGGTTGGTTTTCTACTTAAGATGTTATTTTATAAGTTATCTTGTCCTGTGTCTAGGGTCACGCTTTGATATTAAAAGTTTATCGGGTTTTTTTGGCTTGTCTAAATTTGGCCAATTTAATCTAGTTGGTTGGGTGGATGGAAAAAAAAGAAAAAAAAAACTCATAAATCTAGTCTTTTGAATGTAATTGAAGAAGAGAAAGAGAGGGATAATTAAAAGAAGAGAATTATTTAATTTGGTGGTAGCTACGACTGACTGTTTGAAAAAGAAGTTCGATTCAAATAACAACATTTCAACTCAAAGCTAATGTTACCCTATAATATCCCACCTAAATAGGTCGGAAAATATTATTAGTTTATAATTTAGTGACCTCGCTGTGAAGGAAGAAGTTCATGATGAAAATCGGTAGGTCTAACCACACACTGAATTTAGGAAATAGGTTTTTTTCAATTTATTTATTTATTAGTTTAATGGTCAGAGGTATCCGGATTAGTCTACGCGCATTTTAATTAATCGATTCTCTAGTCTGGTAAAAAACAGATCATTCACACCGAAATTAAGATATTTATGAGATATAAGTTCCACAATAAAATTATTACATTTTGATTTGGGGGGTCACATTTTTAAGATTTGAGTCATGTTAATAGTCTATCTATATGTGAGAACAAAATGGCATGCACATAATCATCTCTAAATATTGTGACGACGAGTCTTATACACTGAATTATATATTGTTCCGTTAAAGTTGTCATGGCACGACGAAAAGAAATTAGGAAAATCGAACACTCTTGATCGTTAAAAAAAAAAATTAAAAAAGAAAAGAAAGGGTATCACTAGAGAATAAAAGATTCCTCCACACTAACCAACAACTAATTTGGATACATCCAAGTTAGAAAAATAAAATAAAACTAGAATCCAATAAAAGATTGTCATTGTTAAATTCAACGGATGACAGCAATGACACCATCAAATCATATGGATTAGCTCATTGGCCGGCTCCTAAACAAATAGTTCCATGATAAAGACGTGTATCGTGTAATGGATACCATACAAAGCTATCATACTCTATATTTATTTAATTAAAATAATATGTCAACCATACTAAGTTTAAAATAATATTCTCTAATTATTGAGAACTTCACTTATTACAAAGTTTAAAAAAATCAAATGTACAAAATCTCAATCAAACAAAAGAATAAATTCTTTTGGGTCGATTTATTATATCGACATTTGTTTTTCTATGCCGTGCCCCTAAATCAACAAGGACTATTGATCCATCACAAATAATTTAAAGTCGTCGATAAGATATCTTATTTTTTATTGATTACTTACAAAGAGACGATAAAAGTCATAGTTTTTAACAACACTAATTATGGTGCACCAATGTATGCATTCCTATAAATGGACATTAAAAAATTATTTTAAGTGGGGTCCAATCTTTTTTTGGGTAACACCACTAAAACTATATATTATATACTATATATATGGGCATTAAAAAATTATAGTAAGTGGTGAAGTATCAAAATCCCATAAAGTTCCACTAGCTAATATAACTTTTTAGCAAAAAAAGATTTGGATTGGATTGGATTACACATTTATGTTTAGTGTTTCCCTAGAGACAAACACGACACTAACAAAACCAATTAAAAAGGGCATTAAATGAACACTTGTCAGACCATGATACGCCAAATCTCACACCAAACGTCACGACGGGAGACTCTAAAGCAAATCGAATTCATAGCGATCGAATTAATAATCGTACTCATAAAACCAAGAGTTTTATCCAACACTCCTGTTTAAGCGCGTGTAGTTGTACCCCTCCGCACCTTCCCTCATTTTAACTATAAATACACTGGTCTGAATCCATAATGTGTGAAAAATTGGTGAATAACAACGGTCTGAATGCACATCTACTTCATCAATTGTAGGAATATTGCTAAATTTTGAATGGAATGTGAAGTTATACCGCATAATTATTGCAAGTCCTAAACTTTTCCGCATGGTTTAGATCTATCCATGAGGAGGTCTTCATTGTTGCCTTTTGACCACAATAACAGATTCTTTCCATTTTCAATTCTAGTTGCTATTTTTTTCTTCCAATTTTTCCTTCCTCTTCTCCTTTTGCCGAGCAGACTAGTCAACCACCTTTTATACAAAGACGAAGGTAAGCCAGCATCGATTTGGAGCCAAAGAAGTGTGTTTTTGTAATTCAATCTCTACAAGAATTACGTGCTAGCTGTGTGCTGGGTTTTCATATGATAAATCCAACGGATGTTTGAGACCGGTGTACATTGCATCGTTTTTTAGACATTCAAGGTGTTAATTGAAAATCTTTATCTTTCTGGATGTAAATTGAAAATTTAAGCATCTTTCAAGGTGTAAACTAAGATTAGCCCTTATGCTTACTCTTGCTACTTTTTTATTTCAACAATGCTAGATTGATCAAAATATAAAATATAAAATAAAGACAACTATGTAGAAGTTGAGATGTTAAGTAAATCTTGAATTTTAAATAAGAGTATTTCACATTTTATACCTCGAAAGCCTTTAAAAATTAAAATTTTCATACTACACTTTTAATGTATCAAAAATGTTACAATGTGATCATTCTGTATGATTCTTCTATTACGTTCCATTAACACTGACGAAAATTTTAACTAAAAACTAATAGAATAGTCACATTGCAACATTTTTGATATATTGAAGGAATAATATGATAAATTTAATTTTTTATAGTACAAAATGAGAATTCTAAAAAATTTCAGGGTGTAAAGTGTAATTCCCCCTTTAAATAAATAAAATGGGACCATAAATACTATTATTACAATGCCACATTTTTTAATCTAAATTTTTAGTTCTATTTTTTGGTCAACCTCACTTTATTATTTTCATTTCTTTTGTATGTGTGAAAAGGAAGTTGAGATTTGTCAAACAGATTGTTTGGTTGGTGTGACAGTGAAGCGAGTAGGATGGAAAAGAGGGGAAGAAAATGTGAGCGGAGAGAACAATTTTCTGTTGTTTGGTTAGAAAAAAAATGGGGGAGAAAAGAGGAAGGGAATCTTTGGTACTCGCACCCACAAAAAAATTTCCTCGAAGGTGTAAAGATTGTCAATGTCATTAAAATGTTTTTTTTTTCCCTAAATATCTTCTAAATATTCCTTCTTCTGAGTCTCCTCATGAAAACCAAATTGATCTTAGTTGCAAATTAAAGATTATATGTTTGAAATATAATTAATTTTTATACCTTCTAAACGTACGATACATGGGTAGGAACCTATTTTTTAGTTCTCTCATGTCTGGATTATCCCGCAACCAAACAATCCCAAGTGTAAGCAACCCGGAAGAGTGGCTTATAATCCTCTGTTTGTGGAGTCCAATTTAGATGGTGAAAATCAATTTTTCATGATCAAATCGGGACAATATGTATGTGGTTAGGGGTGTTAATCAAGTCGAACTTTGCTAGTTTGAGCTCGAGTCTCTTGAACTTATTTTTTTAAACGAGTCTAAAATTTTTTTCAACCTTGACTTGTTAGAATCGAGCCGATCTCGAGCCTAGGCCGAACTCAAACCGAACCCAATCTTGGGCCGAATTCGAGTTGAATCCGAATAACTCGACTATTTTACATATAAACGAGTCAGTCTTTTATACTCATTTAGTCAACTTATTTAGAACACGAGTCGAGTCTGAATAGCTCGTCACAGGTCTGTTTAACTGATTTGTTTACCTTCCTTTGCCCAAAAAAAAAGGAAGAATTATATTCAGACCTTCTAAAATTTGTCACTTAATCACGTAGACCCCCAAATATTTGAAATATTACACACAGATCTCTTAAAATCTGTACAAGCGTAACACTTACATCCTTGTCGTCAATATCCGTTAGTAAATTACACCCAGATCCGTTGAAGTTTGTTAGCGTATAATATTTAGATCTCATGTTTAAAATGTTATATTTAGATAAAAATATACTACAATTAAAGATAAAATATTAAATATTTTAAATTTTACAACCTTTCCCGACCTCTTACAAATCCCTAATTCTTTTGTATGGAGCCACCTCCTTCGCTCGGTTTACTTTTTCCCATGCCCATTAGAATGAGTGACTTATTTAGATGGGTCACTTCACTCGCATTCAGTATGTTAACTTATCTCTAAGTTCAAGGATTGAAGTTTTGCTTAACACAATTGAGTTTTTATATGTTTCCCATACTTGAGGGGTGATGAATCAGAGCTAAGGGCAATCCTCGCTCGACTCTTCTCAAAAGGCGCTAAAGTGTTAGGAGGGGATAAAAGAGGGCTTTCACTCGTGCAAACAATCCTTTAGAAAGGAATAGAATAAAGGATGACCTTACAAATGAATCGTTTATTTCTTTACGTAAACTTTAGATTCAGATTCAGAAGAAAGAATTTTTTTTAGTGAAGAAATCAATAGTTCTAGAGCTTTTGATAAAGCAAGTCTCAAAAAGAAGAAATTAGAATCCTTCTGGCATTCTTTCAAATCATATTTCTTTAAATAAGAAGAAAGAGGGGAGTATGAAGTGTGGGAAAGAATGCAAAAGGTGTATGATACAACCGGTAACCTATGAGTGGCAACAGACCTCTTTTATTGATCAATGCGAGTGAACTGTGCTTAGACGCTTCGTAAAATTGCACCGATGAGAAGAGTTAATGGATGGGTAAACTTTCTCTTTTAATTCACGAAATGTGATCTGAGACACAATGGGAGTTTGCGTGCCTCGGTAGAAAAGAGATCACCGGAGTTAAGTCCAAGAGAGACTCATTCTTTCTCCTAATACACGTCTGCTTGACAGTGTGGGACTGTTTGATAGTACGAGACCGCTAAACCAGAAATAAAGAAAAACACGAGTAATACCAGAGGAATTTTTTCGAACTGCGGGTCTTTAGCTTCTCTTTCTTTTCTTACAATCCCTCCGGATGGTGGACCAAGAGAGAGCCTGGCCCTAGGGGTTAGATATCTGAGCTAGAGTCCAAATCCAACAAAAGGTCAAATTGTTTTTAACTTTAATTGGGATAATTTGGTCCTTTAAATGATCAAATTAAATTTCAATTGATAGTATAATTATATACTAATTATGATTTTTTTAAAAAAAATTAGATTTTTATTTTTGATTTAATTCAATTTTTTTAATGCAATAAATGTCACAATAGAACATGAATTATGATTGTAAAATTCATGTTTTATTATGAATGACTTAGACTCCAAGTTTGATTTTTTTTAGTTTTATTCTAATAAATAGTATAATTATATGCTAATTATGATTTTTTAAGAAAAAAATATTTTTTTATTTTTGATTTTATTTCAATAAATGATATAATAAAACATGAATTTTGATTATAAAATTTAAAATATTTGATATTTTATCTTTAATTGAAGTATTTTTTATTTAAATATAACATTTTACACTTGATAGGTTTAAGTATTCTACATCTACAAACTTCAGGAGGTGTGAGTATAATTTAATAACGAATATACTAACAGACATTGGCGCTAGGAGTTTAAATGTAACGAGCATACAAATCTCAGAAAATCTGTGTATAATATTTTAAATATCAAAAAATTTGAGTGAATAAATGATAAATTTTAAGAGATGTCACTATAATTCTCCTTAAAAAAAAACTTAAATTAGTTTAATTGGCTTAGCTGTACTTTCCACATCAGCACTTTGCAGGCTTTTTTTCTTTCTTAGAGCATCTCCAACAATAGTTTGTATTTTAGCTACCCAAAAAATAACTTTTTCTATTTTAGCTACTCACTTTTTCAATACACACTCCAACAGATTCTCTATACTTTTAACTATTCATTTTAAATATTACTAGGAAAAACTTTAGTCACACCCCCTCTAGTTTCTAAATCTTCAATGACACCCCTTCTAATTTATATTTAAACATTACTAACACTCCCTACCATTAAACTATCATTTTTAACAAAAAAAATTAATCTAAAATACAAAAAATGCCCCTACATAAATCTCAAGTAATTTTTTTATATAAAATTTTATTAAAATTCGAGCCGATTAAAATTTATTTTTTTACATATTAAAATTTGAACCAATTAAAATTCGATTGAAGTTGAATAAATTTAATTTTTTTGACGTATTAAAATTTTAACCTATTAAAATATACTTTTTACATATTAAAATTTGAGTCTATTTGAACTCTACCCGAGTTGTTAGCGCCAATTAAAATTCGCTTTCGAATCGATTAAAATTTATATTTTTTTACTTATTAAAATTCATGTCAATTAAAATTCAATTTTTTAAAATTTGAGTCAATTAAAATTCGATTCTTTTTGTATTATATTTTTTGAGAATAATGAAAGAGAGAAAGAGAGAGAAAAAAAGAAAAGGAAGAGAGAGAAAATATTAATAAACAAAGTAATGCTATTGCTATAGTGATTATCTATATTTAACTAATCACTGTAATAAAAATGTATTTTAATTATTCTCAAGCTATTCTGTTAAAATATGAACAATTACCCAAAATAACTAAATTATAATTATTTTGATCATTTGACTCCTCTGTTGGAGATGCTCTTACAGGGTATACACACGTTGTAACTTGTATGTGAATGAGTCTGACCGTGGTACTGACCACTTTAATTAAATGATACTCTGAGTGCTAGTGCGTGGGAATACGCTACACATGATTGGCAAAAAAATATCTACATGCCCCAACCGTGACGTGTACCAAAAGATGATAAAAGCGATGCCACCTGGGACCTTCCTCGCAATGGTACCAGCGACCGCCACGTTGCCCCTATTTACTGGTCTCGACTCGTTATATATTATGATCAATGTCGCCTAAGCATCACAAGCCCAATTGAACGGATGAAATTTTCACACACGCACTAGCACTCAGAGCACCAGAACTCTCTCAGTTCTTCCCTGTAGACAGGAAAAAGAAGGGTCAGAGAGAGAGAGGAGATGGAAACTGAGAATATAGTAGCACCGTTCGTTCTGAAGATTTATCAAATGGTCAATGATCACACGACGGACAGTCTCATCAGTTGGGGTAGAGGCAACAATAGCTTCATCGTCGTCGACCCATTAGATTTCTCACAGAAACTTTTACCAGCTTACTTCAAGCACAACAATTTCTCTAGCTTTGTTCGTCAGCTCAACACCTATGTGAGTATTTGAAGACTACCATTAACATACATACATGTGTTCAATCACCTACAAATATGCAATCAAGGGTCAAAATTTCATTCTTTTCTACAAAATCAAGAGCATAACCTTTCGAGTTGTTTTTGAATGAGTTTTGAAAATAAATTTATAAATTCTTTCTCTGTTTTTTTTCTAGTTTCGAAACGTTTTTGAGAATCTGTGCATCAAAAAATAAGCAAACCGACCTTAACTAGGTGTAATAGTATTAGTAGTCCAACTCTCAAATGCCAAATCTCTGTAAAATTTATGAGAATTTATTTGTTTTATTGGTGGGTATAGGGTTTTCGGAAGGTTGATCCGGATAGGTGGGAGTTTGCAAGTGAATGGTTTCTTCGTGGGCAGACCCATTTACTGAAGAATATTGTGAGGAGGAAGCACAGTAAGAACAATCATACAATGCAAAACAAGCTTGAAGATGATGAAGAGGAGGAACGTATGGTGATGGAGATAGAGAGGTTAAAGCAAGAACAGAAAGCTTTGGAACTAGAACTTGAAGGCATGAACAAGAGGCTTGAAGCAACAGAGAGGAGACCCCAAAAAATGATGGCGTTTTTGAGTAAAGTTGCAGAAGATCCCGAAATTTTACCAAGAGTGATACTTCAGAAAGAAAAAACCAGAAGGATTGGGGAGAAGAAGAGACGTTTGAATTTGACTATATCTCCATTACCTTCTTCATCAGTAATGGCGGAACAAAGTTCAGTGAAGAGTGAAGCGGAAGAAGAAAACACTGCCCTTTATGGGGCAACGTCTTTTTCATCGCCGGAGGCTAGTTTTCATATGGGCAATTTCTGTCCGTTTTCCTTGTCGACGGAAACACCGTCCACGGCGTGGTTAAGTGAAAGACAGTTCATGGGTCGGTATGGGATCAGCAAAGAACCTTATGATTGTGCCACCACTTCCACTTCCACTTCATTGTCATCTGGTTTTTCTGGCGGAAATGGCTGTTTCTCGGTGGTGTCGCCGCCGGTGGATAGCGTGGAAGGGTATGATAATATTATAAGTGATGGAGATTTAGGAAACTTTGGCGGAGTCATGGCTGCGATAGAGACCAGTCCACCGCCTTATCCATTCTCCCTGCTAGGAGGTGATTTTTAGTTGTCAAGTCTTTTCTTGAATTCAACCTGCTTGTAATGCTTTATTGTACTCTTTTATGCGATTCAGAATCGTTCTAATTACTTATTAGGGTAAATTGCATAAAATCGACTTAAGGTCAATTCTATGTCACTCTCCTCAACAATTACAACTTGTAATTAACCCTCTCTTACTTATGAATAAAGTGCAAGTTGTAATAGACCTAATGATTTTTGAGAAAATGACTAAGATACCACCACTGCCCCCACCCAACTAGAAACTCCCCTTTTCATAGCCAACCCAAATACCACAAAATCTCCATTGACACAGTAGTCAAAAGTTCAAAGCTCATCGGACACACCCCTCCTAAACATCATCCACCAACACATTATCACTGCACAGTCTTTGTGTCAAAATTATAATCAGACTCAAAAAAATAACATTTAAATTAAAACTAGAATAAAAAATTGGACCACACTCAAAAAGTTGTTCAACCCGGGTGCGGATTGCGGGGATTTGCAGCAGTTGTAAGGTAGGGGCTTTGCAGTGGCAAGTGGTAGGGAAATTGCCGTGGTTGTGGATTAGGAGAGTTGCAGTGTTGTGGGGTGGGTTTGGGTGGAGAAGTTGCAGAAGTTAAGGGTAAGTTAGATGGGAGAGTCGTATTGGCGTAGGGAAGGTTGGGTGGGAGAGTTGCAGCAACGTGAGTTGTTTGGGTGGGGAGTTGCAGCAACTGTGGGTTTAGATAGGAGGAAGAAGGGGAGGCATGGGGGGTTATATTGATGGTATGGATTGTGCTGGTTAAGGAGTTGGAGAGAGAGAGGCTGAAAAGAAAACTTGAATGAAGGGTAAAATTGACAGTATAACTTCTTAGGAAAGAAATTATTTATTTCATAACACACGTGCTTAATTAGCATGTGTAATAGTAGTATCGTTATAATAAATAGATTCTGTTAAAATTTTATTTTATTCACAAATAATATGGTGCTCTAATATAATTTAGACTGTTTAAGTATTTCGGTTAAAAAAATGTAATAATTGCCAATATCGTTTAAATTTGATGGTATATATTATAATTTAACATTTTAATCAGGATAACTCATTTAAATTTTAAATTTAAATTTTTTAATTACAATTATTCATTTAAAATTTTAACTTTTTAATCAGAATAATTTACTTATTTTTAAATTTGTTAACTACAATAATTTAATTCATATATTAAAAAGAAACGTATTTTGCACGGCTCACGACTATTGGACAAAAATGTAAGAAAGCATCTCCCTCAATAGCAAAGCAGGAAATACAATGATTGGCTGCTACAATTCAAGACCCATGTGATTGGGTCCCGCCCTTTAGTGCCTGTGGGGATTGCTCAATTCCATAATAGAGGTTGTTGAAAGTCACAATTTTTTATCTTACATCACTCTATTCGATCTTATTGAACGGTTAATCCAAAAAATTAGGTATGAATGTGAAAGAGTTTTTAGTCTTTCAATTAAATCGGATAGGAATGTAGGATAACCATTAATTTTTGTATTCTTATTCTACCTTTCCTGCATTAATTAATTAGTTTATATCTATAAACTAAAAACTCTAATTCTCTAACTATATGGTTTGAATTTAAAATAATTGTTATTGTATTTGTGTAATAATTATGATGGATTGATATTTATATTTTCTTGTGTTTTATTGTAATTGTTGTTGTAATTGTTTTAGATTTTAGTGTTATTTGTCTATTGCGTTGTTAAATTGGTGCATATTATTTAATTGAATTGTTAAATTTATTCAAAAATTAATAACTACAAAAATATTCACCTGATTTTTTACCCGACTTTTTATTCAATTAATTTGGATTGAAGTCGAAAAGAAATACCACATTTAATCCAATAGAATAGGTAAAAAAAAATTTATAAAATATCGGATAAGAAGATAAAATACAATATTTTCGTAGGATGAAACCCCTTATGCATGATACACTTTCACTATCACTTTTTTTTTTTATCAGACCTTCATTATCACCTTAGTAGAGACGGTGGGGCCAGGATCCTCTGCACTCATTTTTCCCGCTATCCGAGTTCCATTCCTTCAGTCAAGCTCCGAGTGCGTGACAATCTGTGTGTGTGGGTAGCTTATCTTTAGATGTTGCAGTGTACCACAAAGTCAATGAAATCTGCAATAATCCAGAGATTAGTCGAGCGCCCAGGTCGTGATGACGATATATTAACGTGATCACGTGGTCTCCACTAGGCCCGTGGGACCTATTATTGAAAGGTAGAAAGCAGGGCTCATTTCTATGTGTTATGAGTAGGACTGTTAAACGAATCCGCTTTGAACATTTTTTTTAAGTTTGTCTTTGTGTAAATAGTTAAAATTCTGTTTGTTAATATTTTTATTTTTTATTTTTTAAAAAGAAAAAACAAAAAAAAATGTTTTTTTTTTAGTTTTTAAAAATTGTCTCTCGTTTATAAAACGGTGGCAAAAAAAAAAATCAGTTACTAAACGAATTTTTTATTCTTGTTTACTCTAAAAATCAAAATAAAAACAAAAAACGAAAAACAAAAACGCTATCAAACGGACGAGCCAACTCGTTTATGAATAAATAATTGCTCGATTAAATTAGAATGCAGTTCGATTAACAATTATAGTTGTGAGTGAGACGAAAGCGTTTCGATTCTGTCTTTCACTTTTGGGTGACTCATTCCAAAGCTCGGTACGATCACGTGGAGAAACATTTTTATACTTGGTGTTTCATTTTTTTTAATTAAATTAAAATTAATTAAGTTCAGGGCTAGATGTGTATGTTTCTAATAAGTTGGTGGTGAGCTAGGTAGGTGGTATGTATGTGTCTAATTGGCTCGTGCCATCTCACAAATCTTATTAAATTGGAAAAGAAATAGCTTATAGAGGTTGCCTTAAATGTCCCAACCTATACATGTAGGTCGGAATATATATATTTATGGAGTTGGTAATTTAGTGACCTGCCGTGAAGGAAGTTCATGGTGAACATTACCAATGTATAAGCAGGGGCGGAGCCAAAAATTTTATTCAGGGTGGGCACTTTAATTATGCACTCTAATTTTTTTTCCTTCTCACCAATCACACTATATAACATATTTATATTTATTATATTATATTTGATATATGAAGTTCATTTAGCATAAAAAATTCCAAAAAAAAAAGGTTATATTGTCAGGGGCATAGCCATGAATATCTATAATGGAGGCAAAATATAACTGGTATAAAAAAATATTTAGCCGAAATTAATACAAAAAAAATCAATTCAAGAATGAAAAAAAAAAGTAAGAATCAACACTAAATTATTGTGAAATAGTAAATTCAAGTGGGCCAAAAGTTTTGTTTTTAATATTGGCCCAAAAATTTTGTTTTTAATGTTAGGCTAAAACTTTTATTTTTTTAATAGGTTTAAGTGAATTGTAATATGTCAAATATTTGATTTTTTAATAAGTTTGGGTAGATAATAGTGAGCTCAAAATTTTTTTAAAATGAGCTTAATTTTTTAATTATTTTGGATACATAATGTGGGCCTAATATAAATGAGGGGGGCACACTTAATATATATGTATAAATATATAATACATATACCTCACTAATAAAAAATAAAAAATTTTGAGGGGGGCACGTGCCCACCCTGCCCCTTCCTCCCTCCGCCCATGTGTATAAGGCATGGAGTTGGTAATTTACCAAGAAAACTGTTAGGTCTAACCAGACACTTGCTAAATTGAGGAAAATTGCCTTCTTTTGTTTATTGTTAAGCTTACTATAGTTTATAGTGACAAAAAATTTCTTAATTCAAGGCTTTACTCAAGTTTTTCTTTTTTTGGGCACATGCATTGAAGTCAAAGAACACAAATAAAGTTGTTAAGTTTCAATTTGGGTATCGTATGTTTGCATAATAAAAATAATTTATCCACAAAATTGCGTACATTCGATCGCCTTAAGCCAATGCAATGATCAAAGTTTTGCGTATTGGATTACCTATCATTGGATTGAAATTCTTCAATACATGAAAAGAAAAAATTAGCAAAAAAAAAAAAAGAAGTAATTTGGGTAATACACCATTAGAGATTCCTTTCTATTATGCAACTATAACCGATAATTGAGTTGAGTTATTCGAGTTTGGTACGGATATAACTCGACTCAAACTCAACTTGTGTTTTAAATAAGTCGACTTTGAATAATTTTTTAAACTCATTTAGAAAACAAGTTTAAAAAGGGTTCAGTTTGAGTTTACAAAATTCGACTTATTTATATGTTAAATAGTTGAATTATTCGGACTTAATTTAGATTCGACCCATTTTTGGGTTTGCCTCAGACTCACTTTATTTTTTAAACGAGCTAAGTTCCAACAATTTTTTAAATTTATTTTAAAAAACAAATTCGAATAACTCAATTCAAGTTCACAAAATTTAACTCAATTATTAACTTTATATGACACAAATCACAACCAATTTGGCAAACCCAACTTAGAAAAATGAAACAAAGCTTGAATATAATAAAAAAATGTCATTGTTGGAATTCAACGGATGACATCAATGACCAATCAAGTCAGGTGAATTAGCTCATTCGGCGGATAGTAAACAAATAGTTCCATGATTAGACGTGTATCTGCTATACCAATGTCACATATATATTATAAAAATAAAAACTAGCATATTATATTTGTTTAATGTCTGAACCAATGATAACCCTCCAAAGTGTCATCTCTAATACAATACTCTACCTATTATTTCTATCTTTGTTTATGATAACACCTATTATTATACTTCAACTATATATTACAATTAAAAAATCTAGAATTTTTTATTGTAGAGTTCATCAAGGACCAAACCGATAATATTTTGTCACAACAGAGCATCTTACTTAGTACAACTATAACAAAGCCCATGTTGATAAATATGCAATAAGAGTCCATTTTTTAGGTAACATTGATGCACGGGATTATCTCACATTAGATAATATTAAGGTGTATATATGTGTTTATAAGGACTTATGACATTTCTATTTTTTTAAGTAGAAATGTTGCAGTGTTTTTTGATAAAAAAATAACTATGCTCACGCTGGCATGTGTGCGTTCCAGGATGGGTCTCATGTGGGCTCAACTGCATTCCTCTGAAGCCCATCTATAAACGGGGATGCCTTTGGGCTAAGATGGTGATGAGCTGAGGTTATCTCACGTTGGATAACCTTAGGGTGTATTTATAAAGACCTATGTAATTTTTTACTTTTTAAAAAGAAATGTTGTAGTATTTTTTGGTCAAAAGGTAACATTGATATACAATTATATACGATATGGGTAATATTATATTGATTACAAAATACGACCAAATAATTATATAGTATTGACGTGCTGAGAAATTAAAATTTTAACTGAGCAAAATTCGGATTAAAAAGCACCATAATGTTTTTTATTTTGGGTAACGGTAGAAATCTTAGATTTGTCCTCGGTGAGTAGAGATATGTTTATGTCACTAACGCTCGTGAGTCCAAGTAGAACTGAAGACAAATCATAGGTATATAAATTGGTTCTTCAACCTATACACAAATTAAATCAAGATTATGTTTTCGTGAGGATTCGAACTGACAACAGAAACTTATATACGGTTCGTTCAAACAATTGAAGTCTGTATTATTAATCAATCACACTTTTATCGCTCAAAAACTTGAATTCTTGTCTTCAAGAAGACAAAATTTTTGCAAAACAAAAAATACCACTACTATTAAACGAAAGACCTGTTAATAAAAGTACCTTATTGTTAAGACCACAAATTTGGTTTATTTTTTGGAAAAAAATTATATTCTTTTGGTATGGCTATGACACACGTTTATAGAATTATATCGCAAGGGGCCATTAACTAATTGGTAAACCATCATTGTGCAAATTATTTATAATCTACAATATAAAATATAGCAGATTTTTATAATTTTTTTTATTTTTTCAAATAGACTCATTCAATGGCCACCAACATCCCTCTCAAAATTATTCACATTGAATTTTCCTCCCCAATCCATCATTCTTACTTATGTTACATAGTACCTCCAGACACAAATTATCCATAATATCTAAATAATAAAATACAATATAATTCAAATCTCAAAAGATAA
>CM042188.1:42439318-42453637 GCA_023539305.1 Ilex asprella | reverse complement strand
TATAACCACCCAACCTCAACCCAAGGTCGAGTCCATGTTCGAGATCCTGGGGTTGGGGGTTGGGTCGAGTCCGAGTTTGGTGTTCGATTTAGGTTCTAGGTTTGGGTTCAAGGTCAAGTCTAGGGTCTGAGGTTGAGTATGAGTTTAGGTTTGGGTTATGGGTCCAAGATTAGGTTCGAGTCTGGGTGCGGGGTCAAGTCCGATGTTGGGTCGGGGTTATGGGTCGAGTCCGAGTTTGGTGTTCGATTTAGGTTCTGGGTTTGGGTTCAAGGTTAAGTCTAGGGTCCGAGGTTGAGTATGAGTTTAGGTTTGGGTTATGGGTCCAAGATTAGGTTCGAGTCTGGGTGCAGGGTCAAGTTCGATGTCGGGTCGGGGTGGGTCGGGTCCGGTCTAGGTATGGGGTTTAGTTTAGGTTCTGGAGTTAGGGTTCGAGGTCAAGTCTAGGGTCTGGGGTTTAGTCTAGGTTCGGAGTCCGGGGTTGGATTCAAGTCCAAGGACGAGTTTGAGTTTATGTTAGGATGATGGGTCCGAGTCCGGGATGGGTTGGGGTCCAAGTCTAGGAATTATCTAAATATTATAACAACATTCAATCCTAATTATTATCAAATATTGAAATAGTAATATACATTTAATTCTATTTGTGTGTTCATTCTATTCTCACTTTGATTTCATTCACGTATAAAAGCATTTGCATGTACAAAACGCAGTGTTAGTACTTTAAACAAGTTCCGTTATACCAAATGATGTATCACGTTCGTTGCGACAGATGGCGAATGGTACAAAATCATTTGGTAAAAAATAATACAAAATTTGGCAGGGGGGAATCATTGCTTATTGCAACATGCCTTTTGCTTTTCTTTTGTTGGAGTTCAACCAGCATAATAGAATATGAATATTTAGTTGGGGGAAAGCATGAACATTTGGTAGTGCAGCCTCAATATTTGAAATCCTTAAGGTTCAAAACAATACATAAAGCCAAAGGAGTTAGCACCCACTCCTCCACTATACTTTAGCAGTAAGTTTTCCTTCATCACTTTCTTCTTAGCTTTTGAATCCACCATCTATTCTATCGTATAAAGGGCAGTCCACTTTCAAAAAAACATTATTTCTTTTTGAGCGCATCTAAAAAACTCTTTTGTCCGTTAATTCTCTTTTGGGAATTGTAGTTCTTTGTTCAAAATAATTCAAAAGACCTCTATTCCGCTCTTTAATAAAGATCTTGTAATTTTGTTAATGATCTTTGTTGCTATAGCTTTATCTCCCTATTCTCACTTAAAAATGCGTATATAATCATAATTCGTACGACCATTGTTCTTTATGTATTTTAATTTTTTTCATTATATTTGCCTTTTCAAGCTAAAAGATAAGGGATAGCTAATTAATTAGCCATGCTAAGTTGATACTAATGGTCGCAACAATTTACATATACTCTTATGAATATGTAGTTATTGACGATGAAGATGCCAGTAATTTTTTTGGACAAATTAATTATTGCAAATAAGAACTTGAAAAAAAATCTTTTAATCAAAAGCTTCTCTTGTTTTGCTTGTAATTAACCTAATCAACAAAGATTCTCTTGTTTTGATTCAGGGGATTGCGGAAAGAGGTACTCTAATGAACTTGTTTATTACGTAGAGTAAAAAAAAATTCTCTCCATGAACATGGTGAGTGATAATGCAACGGCTCAAGCGTACGAGAGATTTATGTTATACTTGTATTTTGACCTAATTTTTTAAAGCTTAAAATAATAAAAAAGAAACTCTAATGGACAATTTAAGTGGTAACAGAGACGAGCTGTAAACTCAAATGTCCTGAGTTTGAATTTTAGTAACTCATTAAGACCAGATCATGAAGGATTTATTTTTCATGAATAAATTAGTTCTAGCATATATGGCATGTCGCTGACCGAACTAGGGAGGGAATTAGTTGACAATTAAACTAAAACAATAGAATAATAAAAGAGAAAATTAGGAAACATAATTATGTTGTAGTGTGGGCATCATTAGCTAAAAAAGTTCATGGCTGGCGAAAAAGGCAATTAAAGGAACTATTTTATTAGGGAGATAAGGATATAGCTCGTGTCATTCCTAAACACGCTCGACTTGCATAATGAGAAAGGATAATTATATTTAAAAATTGTCATTGGACATTTAGTGCCTTTCGGATAGTTTCATTTCCTAAAAGATGCCAACTTGCATAATAAAAAAAAAAAGATAATTATTTTCTTTAAAAAGTTGTCGTTGAGCATTTAGTGCATTTTGAATTAAAAGTACATATATCTATAACATATATCGACATATCCACTCATGGTTCAAGTTTATAGTATGAGTCGTTGAAAGGTATTGAGATGTATCAATCATGGCATAACAATTAAAAAGGTATTGAGAGATGTATCGGTATTGTGTAATAAATATACACATAATGAGTAAAAAAGAAGAATTGAGAAATGACAAGAGATTCGGTCTCTATTACGGAATTACAAATAAATAGATGGTGATCAGTCAAGATTAAAGACTAAGACGAGTTGACTGAAACGTCTTCATAAGCCAACCACGAGTTAAGTGAGACTCATAGTATACATAAAATACAAAACGATAGCTGAACCTTGCGGCCACCTACTTATCTTGATCTAACATCATGGAAAAAACATGTTTTGATGCCATTCCAATTGCTATAAATAGGGGTAAGAAAGAGAAAATCAAAGATATAAAAATAAATAAATAAGGACATAAGTAGAACTTTTGTTGTTAGGAAAGTGAATATCCATGTTATATGGAAGCAACTTTCTCTTGGCACGTGAATGCTCAACACAATGAGCAAGTGTGTTCCCATTACAAGTGAAGCTCAAACAAATGGGAGCAAAATTCTCTCAAATATATTTTCTCTTTAATTTTTATTTAAATGATTACTTACTGTGCATTCAAGTAAGACTCGTTGTATACAAGTGAATCCACCACCCATTAATAATAGATGATCCGCAATGAAACTGTTTGCAACGAAAATGTACAGGAGGGTATCTGAATCCAAATACGAACTATGCAAAAGTACTTGAAATTGTTATCATATTGTGTCCCTTATGTCTGCTAAAACCCCTGCATTTTTAAGCTATTTATCAACAGCATTTGTCACTCTCTGTCATGAAATAATCTGCAGATATGATGGATTTGAGAGTTAAGGGAACAATATGATTCTGTTACCATTGTCATCATCACTTATGCGCGGCCAGCCACCTCAAAATCTTCTTGGCTCCTGGGGATTCAGATCAACTATTAGTTAAGGATCATTATTGAGTTGATCCTTAAGAACTTTAATGGGTACATTTCCTAATACAATATAATTTGAGATCCGATATTAAACAATCAAGTACTGAAGTTTCCAGATCATGATCATATAATGCAACAATAACAAGACAAAAAAATTATCGTTTCTTAGTATATCGAACACATAAAACCAATTTTAAATGTATTAGAAAAAAGGATAAACATATTAAAATATAAAATTGTTGAATGAATAAAACTCGTAGTGTACAAAAGCAATTTATAGGAATATCCGAAACCCTAAGCTTTCTCAAAATGGAAAAAAAACCCTAAATTTGATGAAAATTATTAAATTTGAAAAATTGTAATCTAGCAAATTAAAGTAAAAACATGTGTGGTGTGGAGTTTAGGAAAGGTGACGGCATCGAAATCAGAGTTTTCTATGATACATTCAAATGCTAATTCAAATGCCTAAATGATGAAATTAGGTCGGGAAACAGTGAAAGTATATGAGTCTTGATCGGTGGCCTAATCTCGAACAAACAGCAACAACCCTTCTTGATTTCGACTCCGACATGTTTTGCTCTACTATGTCTCCGACACCTTCCTCTGGGCTATCATTTGCACGATGGTCTTTCCATTAAAAAAAATGTGATGCTATCATTTCCTTTGTATTTTTTTATTGAGAATTGAACAACAATAATTTACACGATTTTCAAACTTATATCTATACCAAATTGATCTTTTTGTGACATTAGGACTTATGGATTTTAGTGCCTAAACTTTGTTGGATGCTTTATTTTCTTATGTTCCCACTTGTTTGTAAATCTGTTCTGATATTGTTCTTAGTTGCACTTGAACTGAAAGTGCCAAAAATAAAAGCAAGGGGAATGGTATATGATCCTTCCAGTATGCACTTATGTAGGGCAACTTTCCTGACATTCTTGGACAAGAAATTAGGAAACACGTATTATTTTTGTTTCTTAAACCACCATCTGTTCTCAAGGAGTAAATTGTTAGAGAGAGCGTAAATAATCTATTTATAAACTTCTACATGCCCTCCTCACCAAGTTTTGAGCCAACTAGTGCACATCTTTTAACCAAAATAGAAAGAATAAATAGGACTCTGCTACTAGAGGAAGTCAAGCTAGCTAATAGGATAGGAAAGGCTAGCTACCAATTGCATGACTACATAAGGGAAGCTACATCTCAAAGCAAGAAGTAGAACTCCTCATTTACCAAAAACTAGAGTCGTGATGATAAACTAAAAAACAGCATATCTATTAATTGGTTTGTCGACTTCTTCATGTGACCTTATGTGCCGCTTCTCAGCTGCTAATAAACAGGCATTAGTCATAAGTGGAGCATAATTATCACGTAGAACTGAATTCTCTCTCCCATATTTCTTCCCATGTATTCATAGGCTGAGTGAATTTTGTAACAACTATGTCAGTTTATAGTCTTTGCCTTCAACAACAGTGAGGTTTGCTAAAGGTAGCAGCAGCCAAACTAGGTAATAAGACTGCCTGTAAACAGAGAAAAAACTTAAGGAGAAACAGCTGACCCTGATCATTCTCAATTGATCTCAAGTTTTGAACTGATCCTCCTCTACTTGAAGCTCTGTTTGTTTGTTTGCATACATTCATGAATCGTCACATGCATATGTGTTTATTTATGTTTGTGTGTATTTGGCTATATATTCCTTGGATAGCATCATAAAATGATAGGAGGCTCATTATGATCTAAGGTCTTACACAGTAATAACAATATTAAGAGCACAATCTTTTTTGTGATGGCTTCCAAAACCATCGCAAAAGACAGTTAAATTCTCACCCACGCCAAATTTGTATGACTCTATGAAAAGCATTCGCAATAAAATTAAAAAGCGTTTGTGCCACGGCGCTCTGCGTCGCAAAAAAAAAAAAGACCATTTTCCACAGTGATAGGTGAACCCATTCTTCAGGCATCATTAAAGTGAGATGTGTTTAGGTAAATGTGTGGAGTGGTTTAATTTTACTTATATCATTAAGATTGAAAAGTTGGGTAGCCATAAGTAACTTGGAAAGGCTAGAACTAGGAGCCAAAGTGGCTTTGAAAGGCTAGAGCACATTAAAAAAAAAAAAAAAACTTGGGAAAGGCAAAAGATGCTTGCTTATATTCAAACTAAAGGAATCCATGTTAGTCAGCGCTCGCAAAGCATAATCATTCTTTTAGTAACCAAAATAAATAATTAGTGACAGTCAAAGAAAGTGTTAGTATTGGAAAATTCCATCATTTAATGGGTATAATTTTTCTTTATTTTATTTGTTTTGAGAAAGAACGGTTGCTGTAATACATTCAAAGAAGCTCCCTTTATATCAGCCAACAGGCTCTAATCTTCAGTTTCCAAAGTTAAAAATAAAAAATAAAAAATAATTAGTGATTGTAAAGGCTAACTCAAGCATCATTTTTTTTTATCAATAAACATGATTTCATTGATCAAAACTCAGGAACAAAGTTGGCCCCCATACATCTGTATACTACTTTAGTATAACGGCATGTGGTTATAATAACACTTATTCTACTATTACAATTTAATAAATTTTCTTTTTTGGACGTTGATTATGGTACAATCAATCGGAGTATAGTATCTGTTTCATAAACTAATTCAGTTAAACACATTAATGATTTCTTAATTCATCTTAGCAGTCGACATCCACCAGCCTAATATCAATAACAAAAAGGGTTATACCCAAGTCCACAATGCTTCTGTCAACAGAGAAAAGTGGTAGTTAGTCGATAAACACTTTCTATCGTTCCGAGTC
The DNA here is from genome assembly GCA_023539305.1 of Ilex asprella. NCBI lineage: Eukaryota > Viridiplantae > Streptophyta > Magnoliopsida > Aquifoliales > Aquifoliaceae > Ilex > Ilex asprella. The sequence goes on along the minus strand of CM042188.1, from coordinate 42,447,576 downwards.
CAACATTTAAAACTGTTGTCACCCATAAAATCGAGAGTTATTAAGAATTATCTTTATACCATCTTGAATGTTAATTATATTACATCATTATGACTATTACCGTAAGGACAAAGTCACGATACCGATAAATAATTTTTCTATATCATATCAAAAGATGATCACCTACTGTAGATCTTAGTTTGGGGTTTTTGTGGCAATTGATTATTAAAATAATAAAATAAAATGTCACAATATAATAAGATAACTTGTCATGTCTCTTTTGTTTGATTAAGTAAAAAAATAAAAATATGATATCGAAAAATAATTTTTTGATATATAACAAAGTTTAACTCTTTAAGGTACACCGTAAAGATTCTACATTTTGATGATTGTATAACATCAAGGAGATCTGATGATATCTTTGCTACTGTATTGCTCTCTCTCCAATACACACTGCACTGAAATTTAGAGCATTGCAAAAGCAAAATGTGCTTTATCTCCACGGTAAAGAAGGTGAGGCTTCAAAAGTTCAGATCATTTCCACGACCATGGTTTTATGTATTTTTTTTTCATTTTTTTTTATTTTTTTGGGGGAGGGGAGGAGAACAGAAAAAAAAAATTTGAACTCTTGATCTTAAAAAGACAAATCTTTCATAAGATAAAAAATACTATTGAACCAAAAACATTGAATTGGAGTTATCAAAATTCCACGGACATCATGATATGATACGTACCATAACATAACTTTTCATATGATATGAAAAGAATATTCCCAACATGAATTTGAGTTTGACTTATTTGTAGCCATAGACTAGACTATTAAAACAATAAAATAAAAAGGTTTACATGTGTCATGCTCTCTTTGGACCAAAAAAAAAAAGGTTTTACGACATTTTTTAGGTAACATAATATATAATCCTCCCAATCTTCCATAAAATAAAGCAAACAGTAATCTTCTTCCCAAAATGTGGTAGACATAACGTGGAACCAAATTGCAGAAACATTTATTCTGATGATCAATGATGCCACCAACAATGGTCTAAAATCTCCATAATGTAAACAAGTCACAGGAGTGTGGTATCCATGACTTTTCAGTACAATGGTGTTACCCTCAAGTTGACGTAGTACAAAAATCTTTTTGTGAAACTTCCAATCAGATATAGATTGATCAACAGGTCTATAAGTGGACATTGTGGCAGTACTCCAAACATTGGGGGAGTAGATGACAGTAGAGCATTTACCAGATATTTTGCTTCTAAACAATGGATGTCCTTTTTATGATCCTGGTCTTAAAGTGCTAGAATGTAGGCACATAATATACAAGTTGAATAAAAACCGACCCCACAAGTTTAAGTTGAATCTCAAAATGATTTGTTTCGAACTTTATATATCAACACTATTTTATTTTCTTACCCATTTGACATGGGATTATTGCTCTTGCCCTGCTCACAGTCGTTCCAATTCGTTTCAATAATGGTTTAGTGTGGTGATCCAATCTCATAACTTTTCGTGGAGCGTATGTGGAGTTTTAGATAGGTGCGATATTTGGATTTTTATTACACGACAAGTTTCAAAATTGTACGGACTAGGTCCAAAATGACTATATTGTCAATTACGAGTCCAGGATTCCACAAACAATATCAAAGTTAGTTCCAATCGCATAAAAAGTCTCCAGCACGAGAATGCACCACCCTAAGGGAGTGAATTGCAGTGACCCAATATCCTATATACCAACATGTGTGATGTATAGTGAGGAGATTTTTTTTTTTGCTCGTGTATAGTGAGGAGATTAAGTTTTATGTACTTTGCCTTTTAAAGTTGCGATGACATAGCAATGTCGAAATTTTATTGCTTTATCATTGCCAATTCTGAAGAAAAACATTCCATGTTACAACTTACTGATCATAAATCAAGCTTATCTATTGGAAATAATATATGGATGCTTTTGCTCAGCACTATAAGTGAGTTCAGGAGAATAAAACCTTTTGTCATAAGTGAGATACTCTAACTTGTGCTCGTTGATTTTTGTTTAGAAACGAAAAAACAACAAAAAAGTTATATCGGAAAGAGTCCAAGTCGTGGGGGAAATTTTAGTGGAGGGTAGTTATACTCGGAATGAGATCATCTCCATTATTTTTTCACACAATTTCACTTAATGGTACATCACCTATCATATATTCACGTAAGATCTAATGATCTATCACCGAGTAAAATTGAGTGAAAGTGTAATAGAGAAGATTTAAATCCTTTCTATTCATACCCACCCCACTCGGCAATATGGGGTATGTAGAAGACAAAAGGTGAACTCTAAGTCTCGGAATAGTGACCTTTGATTTTCATTTACAATCCCACTCAATGTTATAAACGATTCTGCAATATTAGGATCCCCAGATGATTGGAAATTTGTAGGATCTTGCAACTATGACAACAACTTTAGTTCTCAAGCATGGCAATAAAATATTGAAACCTATAAAATGATGGATTCTATACCTTTTTTTTCTTCAATTACGTAGAATGCGTTCATCCAATAAACTCTACGTGGTTTTGAAAAGATCTCAATACACTACATATTATGTAATCTGAGTTTAATTTGATCAAATTAAAACTTTAATTTCGAATAATATTAGGTTTGAAGGACTTGGACTAACTGTATGTGGGCCATTAAATTTAAAGACATTTACACCTGTGTACTCACCTTTCTCTCCTTGTGGCGCACTTCAGTTCGAGTTATTCATATACAACTCTTAATCGACTCCGATTGGAACTCTTTTAAGTTCATCATTCATAAAATGAATTGAGATGAAAAAAAAATTGAGATGGAGCCCAAATTTAGAACCGATCTAGTAGAATATATTGTCATTTATAAAACATATATGTATAAAGATACGAACAAGTCAAACTTGATTTTCAAGATGATTTTGAACTAGTTAGGATTTAAATTAAAGCACATTTCAAGCTTGTCATGGACCCGAATTCAGGCCGAACATTAGTCATTTATGAATAAGCCGGGCCTGAATATTAGAGGTGATTGACAATGATCATCAATATGTTCAATAGTAGATACCTGTCTTTGTAGCAGCTTGTTTTTGACCCCCCCCCCCCCCCTCCCGCTTCTTTTCTCGCTTTCACTCTCTCTCTCTCTCTCTCTCTCTCTCTCCGGGAATATATATTGTAGGTGGGTGAAGAAGAGGTTGTTGTTGGTTAATGGTAGTTATTAATTATTACCTATATATTGATGTCCCACTAACATTATGTCACTTATCATTGATCTTCACACAGTATATATAAAGTTATAAACTCCATTTCAATTCCATTGTGATTTAAATCTTATTTCCCACATACTACGCTACGTCCCCTGTGTTTGTTTGTTTCCGTAGCTCTCGCTCTCCTTTTACTTCTCCATTGAATAAAACAAAGATCAAAGCTCATTCATTCCTCTTCGGATAAGACCCTCTCAATCCATCCCTATAATCCAGTATTTATTCCCATAATACCTCTCAAAATCTTCCTTGGATAAGCTGAAAAACATGCCTAAAATCCTAGCCTAATCTCTAGCTTATCTGAACTATCACAGAAAGAGAGACAGAGACACATAGAGAGATAGAGAGAGAGTTCTACTTTATGCCACAGAGAAGTTTGGATGTATAAGTTTTACACTTTCACAGGTTTAGCCTTGTGTCCAAGGGAAAGGGCCTTGACTTCTCTTAGCGATTTGTTGTGATTGAAGTGTCACGAGTTTGAATTATAGAAACAATCTCTTTAGAGACATAGTGCAAAAATCCTTGCGTTGTCTTTTTTTTTTTTTTTATGTTTTGGCAGTTTGCATGAACTTTAGAATAGCGAGTTCCTGCACAAGACTTTGGTTTGTTTGTATTGTCAATGGACTACTTGCAAGAGGTGGAAGGCAAAAGAGTTCACGACCATTTCGAAGAAAAGATGACAAACTCATCAAGGCGGGTTTGGGTGCCTGGACCGATCATAGTCGGGGCCGGTCCGTCCGGCCTCGCCACAGCTGCTTGTCTCAAAGAAAGAGGTGTTCCAAGCTTGATCCTTGAAAGATCTAACTGCATAGCTTCTTCATGGCAGCATAAAACGTACGACAGGCTTCATCTTCATCTTCCAAAGCAATTCTCTGAGCTCCCTCTAATGTCTTTCCCATCAGACTTTCCAACTTACCCTACCAAACAACAATTTGTGGACTACTTAGAGGCATATGTACAATTTTTCGACTTAAAACCAGTGTTCAACAGCACTGTAGTGAGAGCCGAATTTGATTTTGGATGTGGGTGTTGGAGGGTGAAGACAATGGGAGTGAAAATGGAGGAGAGAGAATATGTGTGTCAATGGATGATTGTGGCCACAGGAGAGAATGCAGATGAATTTGTACCAGATATTGAAGGAATGAATGAGTTTGTTGGGCCTATTGTCCATACAAGCTCATACAAGAGTGGTGATTCGTTTACGGAGAAGAGTGTTTTGGTGGTTGGATGTGGGAACTCAGGCATGGAGGTCTGCTTGGACCTCTGCAACTATAATGCTCGCCCATCTCTTGTGGTTAGAGATTCTGTAAGTAAACCTCTCTCTCTCTCTCTCTCAAATTTGACTTGATTTCCGAAAGGACTGCATATTAACACACGGTAACATAACTTGAAATTTTTCTAGCTACCAAATGGATTAGCCGAAGTAGAAAACTTAGATAGGAGCTTTCGGTTTCCAAACTTTTAATTCTACTGAAAACCATGCATTGTTTAAATCTATCATTTCTTATATATAATTAAGGAGAGAATGTTTTTCACTTACTGCCACATATAAGTTCTAGAGATCACATATTTTCATCAATAAAATTATCGAGACCTAATTTGTTGAATTGACAACGGGTCCAAACGAATATTAAGATTAACTGTCAATTCAATGATTGTAAGTGATTAGGCCCAAATAATATTAGCATTATGTCTTAACATTGAATACAATCCATTGCTAATCCAACAATAATAATGTAATAAGTTGCAAACTATATACCATTAGTATTAGTGGCCGTGATATGTAAAAACCATGTTTGTTTGTGGCAGCAATAAATTTTGTGCTACAAGTAACTCAATAACTGTAGAGCTTTCTTCAAAGTTAAAGTTTTCACCCTTTAAACTACAGCAGTCTGGACTTTTACGAAGAATATTTCTCTTTCATTTTTCTTTTGCTTTCTTGGATTTCGTTTGCATGCGTGTGGTACTGCTCAGCAGCCCCAAATCTATGTCACAGTAGATATTTTTTTTTTCCTTTTGATCATTTCTCTGAAAGACTGTCACAGATTCTAAAGTATGCAAAGGTATTGATTAGGAAAGAGCTCATAAATATCTCATCTTTAGTACCTCTAAGCTTTTCTAATACCTTTATTTTTTTTGCTCTGCAGGTGCACATCTTACCACAAGAGATGCTAGGCCGATCAACTTTTGGACTGTCCATGTGGTTGCTCAAGTGGTTCCCCATTTGGCTGGTGGATTGGTTTTTACTCTTAATGTCTCATCTCATGCTTGGTAACACAGCTAAGTTCGGACTAACCAGGCCAAAGCCAGGTCCTCTCGAACTCAAGTGCAAATCTGGAAAGACACCTGTATTGGATGTTGGCACACTGGCAAAGATTCGAACTGGGAACATTAAGGTGATTGAGATGAATGGTTTGGATAATTAGGTCAAGGAGAAATTGAAGTATGAATATATGTTTAGTAAAAATTTTAGTCCAAAAGAAGAAGATGCTCAACAAGACTCAATACAAGCCCAAGAGGGCACATCGATCAATTCTCGAGAGGAGTTTGACCCAAGTGGTAATAGAGATGAGTTGTAAACTCAGACGTTCTAAGTTTGAATTTTAGTAATCCCTTGGAGCTAGGCTATAAGATATTTATCTCTTATGAATATCTTAATTTTGATGTTAATGGCTTACATTTGAACAAACCTAAGAGAAGATTTGTCATGGTGCGCGTAACCTGGTACGGACACCTTTGACAATTGAACCAAAAAAAATTTTGCTCAACACATACAACACACGTAGTCTATAACATATAGGAGAATTCTCTCACAACCCAAGAGATTAGATTAACAAAATATTCCGCTTTCATTTTGAGAAGTAAATAAAATTCTGCCAGTACCCACGAAATAATTTCAACCATTTTGGGTAGTTTTTTTTTGCTTTTTAATCTTATACTGATACCACCAATATGTAGGTTTGCCGGGGAATAAAGAGATTAACAAGTCATACAGCAGAATTTGTAGATGGGAGAGAGGAGAAATTTGATGCCATCATCTTAGCTACAGGTTACAGGAGTAATGTGCCCACTTGGTTAATGGTATGTTCGTCTTTCTTTCTATAATGTCTTCTTGATTAGGTCAAAATAATATATATTGTAGGTTTGTATATTCTTTATTGTAATTGTTTCAATCACGTGTCCCTAAGATTTATGGGATTGTATTTATTGTGATTAGGAAACTAACTTCTTTTCGGCAAAGAATGGATTGCCCAAAAAACCATTCCCCAATGGATGGAAAGGCGAGCATGGTTTATATGCTGTCGGCTTTACCAAACGTGGTCTACTTGGTACATCGTTGGATGCGAGAAAAATTGCTGAAGATATACATCATCAATGGAAAGCTAGAGTAAATATTGAGTGTAACGGTGATACCATGTGACCATAGTAATATGGTGTCGCGGTTACATTCAATATTTTCTGAGGCCAAGCCACGCAAGGCCTTCATTTATGCACCAGCATGACAGACATCACTTCCCAAGGAGGGGAAGAAAGTATTATTTTTCTTTGGGTTTTTTGGGTTAGTGGTGTTCAGATGTGTGTATACCTAGTACATTGCTATTTTGTGTAGCCAGGAAGGGGATAGGACTCTTTAGAGTTAGATACATGTTTTCTAGGTGGAGGAGTTAGTGTGTGTTAGTAAATTGTATGTAATCCAGTTATCCATTAGGTTGAATATGTGTACAGATGTTTAGATGATGCTTCCATTAATTAATATTTAATGTTAAGATTGTATTTTTAGCTTTTATTTAACTGTAGAACTAGTAACAACCTCCTGCGATTAAATATTAATATTGTATTATTAGTTTTTCCTATTCTCGATTACCTTGTCATGTCTCTATCCTAATTACTTCCGTGCAGGAATGATTAATTGATATTAGAATAAAAACAATAAGCTAAACTAGAATTTGGGGCCATCTCATATCTTTTTAGTCTTAATAGATTCAAAAGCGAAAAGGGAAAATAAAAATCTTAGCAGGTCCCATGTAGATAAAGGACACCCAAGCTTGTGCTTTGTACTTTGTCGCAATTTTAACCACCCAACTCAAACCCCTCACCACTCCCAACATTTCAGAACACAACCCAACTCTCTTTCTTCATTCCTTCTGCTCTCTCAGCCACTCCATCGAACTCACCGCCTCGAATCAAGTCCACCGCCACCTCAAATAGAGGTGGAGACCCTGAACAACAATTGTCCTGCACCCAAATGCACCACCACGCAACCGAATCCACCACATCCAAGAAAGCGAACGAGAGAGGTCCAACAAGAAATATAGAGAGCAATAAAGAAAAGACTTAATTTTTGAAGGTTTTATAGGGACCGGAGACTTTGGGTCTAGCCAAGTTAGCGGGAGGATGCACAAGTGACAACAATTAATTAAAAAGGTACAATATTTCATTGGCTATGCACACTAGGCTTGCAAAGTGATGAATTTCACTCATTTTTTTTTCATTTCACATTCATGTAATAGGGGGATTTTTCCAACTTTGAAATCACCGAGAATGAAGTGTAATTTTACTAAATCTTGCTGGCTTTTTTTTTTATATTTTAAATTTGAATAATTTATCATATCCTACTTGCCTATCATTCGCTATCCTCATAAGTGCTACGGACCACCAATATTCCTAACTAATTCATACAATCTCCACCACGATTTGATTTGACACCAATGATGAGCATTTGATATCACATTCATGATTGCAAATTCTTCACTTCACCAATTATTGATCAGCTGGAAAAGAAAGAAAGAACCCTGTCCAAAGAAAATTGAGCAAAAACAAAGAAGAAAGAAACTTTAAGATGGTCTCGAAAATGACATTAATGTAACAGCTGTGGAAGTTGGTTAGGACTTTAAGATATGAAAAATGCTGGGGTTTATTCCGACCGACGTGAGTTCATCAGCACATACAAATCGAATCTTGGGCTTCTAGTGAAGACCTTAAATTGAGAGAGATCTAGAGAGAGAGAGAGAGAGAGAG
>CM042188.1:42399738-42434318 GCA_023539305.1 Ilex asprella | reverse complement strand
TAAATACTATTTCAAACAAGTAAGAGCTAATGATAAGCATTTAGGAACAAGAATCTTATTCTAACTCTACCCCGAATAACTAGGGATTGGTGATGAGGTCTATCCTATCACAACCCAAAATTCAAGTCCCTTTGAAACACTACTTCAAACCTATTCATTGTATACTTTTTTTGACTTATGATCTAATTTAAGCATGAGAGTTTCTTTGGCCGCACCTAAGCCATCGAGCAAAATTTTTGTCTTGCAGCTTACTCATCACTCTCTCTGTCTGTATAAAGTGGAGATTCAAAGTGCGAAATTATTCCCGGATCTGTACGAGATGAGAACTCATAGTGCAAAATTATCCCTGCACAGTTGACAATGTAAAAGTATCGAGCACTCCACATGCATTTCACCAAGTGGGGGTGCATCATGAGGCTTGAGAGGTACAGAAGGCAAAGAAGAAAGAAAAGCTCCTACTCTACCTCCCCTTTTCATCCCAAGCGAACATGTGTCGAGTGGTCTGTGTGATTGAATTGGTTACTTTTTCCAGTGGCCTGGTCTTCCTTGTCTTAGAATCTACTCATATACCGAAGGAATCTTCTCCCCGATTTCCACTGCTACAAAAAATCAAACAGAATCCAAACATTTCAGATTCCATGTTTATTAGGGTTTGTAGCTTGGCATGCTTTTCAAGTAGCAAGGGATCTAGCTCGGATGGGATCCACCAAGACGAGTGGAGAGAATTGGATATTCTTCCATTGGGTCATCCATTTTACCTTTTGAACATGTTTCTTCGATAAATCTTCCTGGTTCCACCATTTATGTTTCTTTCAAAATATGAGCAATAGCCTAGCATTAGGTTTGCTGTTTGGAGTCTAGGACTTTGACTAACATACACCATGATACTGATTACAATACTGTATTTTTATTTTTATTTTATATCAAATCGATAGTTATAATTTAATTAATGACTTTACAATAAAGTCACACGAAATTACTATAAAATGAGATACATCTAAAATATTAGAATTAATGTTATTTATTTTTTAATACTTAAATTGGACCCATAAGAGCAACTCCGAGGAGGGTGGCATATCCCATATGCCACCCCAAATTAAAAAATGTTCAATCTAAAAGGGGTGGCAAATAGGGTTGAAAAATGACATTAAGGGTCTTAGGGTAGCATTTTTGACAATTCTGGAGAGAGAAAGGGAGAGATTGCAAATGGGCTGATGAATATAGGTCAAAAAATTCATATAGATTGATAAATAAAAATATGAAAATGGCACCCCATTTTGGCACCTGTCATTGAAGCAGATTTATAATTCAGGGATGCAAAAACACTGTTCAAGATTACAGATAAGTGATTTGACACCCTAAATGGCAACTCCCTTTGGAGTTGCTCTAACAATGTAGGTTCCATTTGGTAACATTTTTGTTTTTCATTTTTTCGTTTTTAATTTGATTTTTAGAGTAAACAAGAAAAAAAAAACTCATTTGATAACCGATTTTTTTTTCTACCACCGTTTTATAAATGATAAGCGATTTTCAAAAACAAAAAAAAAATACGTCTTTTATTTTCGTTTTTCGTTTTTAAAAAACGAAAAAATAAAAACGTTACTAAGGACCATAGTAACTCAGATATTTGAATCGTGACCTTATCTCAATAAAATTGAACTTAATAACACCTATCACATGGTATTTTATACTGCGGTGCTGAACTCTATATCATATTCCTCCCAAGATACTGGTGTTCACTTTCAACCCATTGCGGGGCATTATGTCCACAACCACAAATTTGTAATGCTACTAGGAATCCAATACCAGTCTGTATTGGCCCAATCCTGAGTTAGGCCTGAGATCGGCCTATTTCAAGATCCACCTAAAACTGGGCTAGGCTCCAATATAACAAACACACGACATCTTTCCAGAAGGTAATACAAGAAGAAAAGACTAGTTTGAATGGATTGAACACTTTGATGACTAAAATAAAACCAAATGTGCCTAAAAAGGCCTTTTTGGCCCTGAAGAATGTCCTAACTCTTCTTTTCTTTTGCTGAATAAGTGGTGTTAGAACCCTTAGAGGTGGTTCAGTAGTAAAATTTGAACTTTGGTAACTCAAAAGTCTCAATTTCAGTCTCTTCTTACGTCCCCTAAGGCCTAGCCACTCTTATCCTTTTAGGGAGATGCTGTAGACCAGTTCAAGTCACGATGACCAATTACTGAGCTAGAAAGAGTAGTCGATTCAAACCTGAACATTCTATATAAAAAAAAAGTGGTGCCGGATATTATTACTTGACAATTCGCCTAATGGGCTTGGAATTTTGTGCAGTATTGTCAGAAGGCATGCTCACAGTTGTGTGCCTCAGCCCGGCACATCCTGCAACTAACCTTAATTGATGATTGTGTTACTAAAGCCATGTTTGGTACTATACAGTGTACAATCCCTATGGGCTCGGCGTCTTTGATTCTTCATGGACCATTCAGGAATTCTAACAATGGGCCCAGTTCAGGTCCGGACCTGAAATAATTATTTGCGAGACACGAAAGTTTATTATTATTTTTTGGGGGGTAACAGAAATTTTTTTGGTATGCTTCCCACGAGAAGAGATGCGCTTATATCGCTTAGGTTCACGAGTTCAAATAAAATCAAAGACAAATCTCGTGTGCATAAATTAGATCCTTAATTTATACACTAGTTAAATGTGAACTTATATTTCGGTGTAGATTCGAACCCACACTTTTATTGCCTATGAAATTTGAACTTTTGACCTTAAGAAGACAAAATTTTTACAAGGCAATAAGTACCATGGAGCCGAAAGCCCGTTGGTTGCTAAACATGAAAGTTATAAATTATTATTTTTAGACATTGAAGTTAAAAAAAAACTAGTGATAATTGAAAGTCGGTTTAAAATATATTACTCTTCATATTCGATTTCTCTCCTTTCAATTTTGAAAAAGCTTTTGGGTGTGAATTGTGTAGTAATTTGTAGAGGGTGTCGCACCTTCTACTAAAGCCAATAATAAGACTTTAAGGGTATGAAATATATTGAATTTGAGATCTCTAAGTTATCAGTGATCAAACTCAATCACCGAATGAATACCCCTAAGGATTTAAAAATGAATATTTGCTTAGTTTCAAAGGTTTGATGGATATCTATTCTTTTTATTTATGTTTAAATGATACAAAATCTTCAATTTTATAATTATTTTAAAAAAAGAATGATGGGACTGCCATGTCATGCAAAGATTTGAGTAGAGCCAACAATTGTAAACATGACCCGTTAAGTTTTAGAGAACATTATCATTGATCCAACAATATTATTTGAATATAATTTATTGACATAAATTATTAAATTCATTAGATTACCAATAAATTTTAATGTTAAATGAGATTCTTTGTCGATCCAACAATTATAGGGGATTATGACAATAAATTATATCTAAATAATATTATGACAATTATTGTTATATTATTCTTATCCATTTTGTCTATTATCAGTCATTTCTTTAGGGAGCTAAAGAGTACCTCATCATCTACATTAATGCGGATTTTTACCCGTACAGAGAAAGAAAAATCACTACTCACTCCAAGAAAAAGAGTAGAAATGATTTCACCAAAAAAAAATCATATATTCTTGATTTTTGACCTGGTAGATTGAAGAGATCACGAGAAATCAGAATACTAAAACTACCCCAAAAGTAGTATGATTCCAAATTTCCCCTTCCTTTCTTTCCATTTCCTCAGGATCCAATTCAATAGAGGAGAGGGAAAAATTCTATACCATCGCTGATCGGAGCCTTGTTCTTGAACTGTCACCCTGAGCTTGTGCCTGGGAACTGCATAGTTCTGTGTACATGTCCATGAAAAACCTGTCAACAATATCGAGATAAGCCGGGCAATTCAAGCGAGAGTAGTAATGAAGAACCTCCTCAATGTCCAGTACATGCTCTACATTGCTCTTATCCATCATTTCCAATTCCTTTAGCCTTTGTCTCATCAAGTAATTCCTTTCCTTTCTCTCTCCTAGAGAAAATGATGAGTCTTCTTTTCTTCTTCCTTCATAGCCAAATTTCTTCTTCTTCTGCGCCTCAACTTTAATCGAATAATTGCTAGAAACTCCTTCCTCGTGTTTTTCCACCGTTGTGGATATTGTTTTCTTCTCGCTTTTCTTCTTCTTCTTCACGATCGTGTGTTCAATAGTGTCCCATTGGTTGGTGGGATCCTTGTTGAACATGTCTAATTCACAGTAACTTTGGTTGGAATTCATGTTGACGGTACGACTACAAGCGCAGGGAGTGAAAGGAGGGGTCTTGGGAAGCCTTTGGTACCCTCCATAAAGAAAGGACTTGAAACTTTCTAGTGTTCTATGAAAGAACTTCTTCGTATTGGAAATGGAGGTTCTAATTAGAAGCATTTGTGACACTAAGGTTTCTTCAGACAGGCTTCGGAGCAACCGACAGAAACTTCTCCGTGTATTGGGCTTCTTCTGTTGTTGATTATCTCTTTGAAGCTTTCTCTTTATACATATTGGGGTTGTGGAGGCATTGAAGGGTGTTTAAAACTTTAAGTACTAGGAAAGGTCGATCGAAAAAACAAGATTTGAGCCTTTATTTTTTGGGTTTTCTAACTTTTCACTTTATTTTCCTGCTTTCACACGCTCCTTTGTCGTCACTGTGTTTTCTTCTGGTTTGTGTGATGACTGATGGCTCTCTCTCTCTCTCTCTCTCTCTCTCTCTCTCACACACACACACACACAAAGGATATAATTATGATGAAAGTTTGTGACCGTTTCCTGATAAATAGATTAGTGTACACATGTAACTTCTTGAATTTTACTTTTTATGGTGGAGTTGGTGTGTAGTCTCTTTAGGAGAATAAAAGGAGCGGGTGGTTGTTTCAAGTGACCCACTCTCTCTCTCTCTCTCTGTTAGCTGAACAGATTGCTAATTAAATCTGATAACTGGTTCATGTCTGTTGATGTGATCGTATGCTAGAACCCGTATTAGGAAAAAGTTGAGGATGATTGTCTTCCCCGGTATAGTTTTTTTTCCAAATTTCCTGTAATGGGAGGTAGATTTCATTATGTTTTGGCAGTAGACTTAACTCAAATAGAGCGAATCTAACTCGAATTCATAGCATACAATGGAAAATTTATAGAACTTAGGTGACAAAAACTATCAATAAAAGTGCTGGAAGCCTACCCTAATTTGACAAGCATTATATGCTTCAATTAACATTAGTACAAGAAAAAGAAAAAAAAAGGCATCCTATGCTTCGTGTTGTTTTTAATTCATATATTAAAAGATTATTAGGACTGTGCGTGCATGATAGAAAAAATCCTAAACTACGATTTTGTCTGCTTTCTGTTTAAAAAAATAGGACCATTTGAATCAGTTGCTCATTTAGCATTGCAACAAAATGGTTTTAGGTTGTCATTTGGAAACAAAGAAATCATGGAAAGCCGATTTCTTTGAACTTCTTCGTATATTTATATTGAAAGTGGTCCATATTGGTTAGAGGCATGATTCAGCATCCACCGACAAAAGCATCCAAGCTTCATCTCCTTATCTTACGTTGGGTGCAGGTCAGAGTCTAGTTCAAAATGTTCTTAGGTTTTTAATGCTCAAGTTGGACTTATGCACACACATCTCAATCTAAATCCAAGTCAGGTAGTACTTGATTTAGGGCATTGGGTTTTTCGTTAGTGCAAGCTGTGAATCTAGCTCAATCTAAATACAAGCTAAAAAGTTTAATTGGTATTGTTAAAAAATACGATTTTTTTCTTGATCTAGTATTGTATAAATTATCTAAAGAATATTTAACTAACATAAATAAGATACAAATCTAAAACGATACGGCCAACAAAATATATTCTAAACATGAAATAAAATGACTCAACCCCTAATAATAGGAAATAAGCAAAACTTATTAAATCATTTCCCTTCCCTAAAAAAAGAAGAAGAAACCCATCTCTCTCTCTCTCTCTCTCTCTCTCAACAAGGACTTCACCAACCCCTTTCACAATTTATCAGGGCTAGTAGATGTGTGAATGGGATCAATAATTTGAGTTAGCCAGAGGCATCTTTTAATTAATTAAGCTCAATCATAAACCCTCAATTATGAGCTACGTCCTTGTTTTTATTATTTTCATGTGATATCTTCATACAAAGTCCACATAACTCTACTACATTTCATCAGAAAATTTTATTTACTGGATGATTAAGACCTAACAGGACATAGATTAGACTCTTGTCCCCCGGTGACATGACCACCTCAGTTTCATTAAGGTATGACTTATCATAAACAATAATTGGGGTGGCTACAGACAAAGGCATAGTCTATTTATCCACCAAATTTTGAGCACTTCCTTCCAACCTTCTCATCCTCCACTTTGAGGGCATAAAGAATTCTAAAATTCATGACAAATGGTACCTCTTGTTTTTCATTATTTCTTTTTGTTTTATGAAAAAAAATTGTGGGAATGAAATTGAACATCTAGAACAGGTGGAGAATGGGAATATTTTCTAGGCTCCGTTTAATTAAAATAATGATGAAAAATAAAAATGATAGAAAATAAAGTAAAAAATAAAAGAAAATATATTTTCATGCATGTATTTGATTATAATGAAAAACTTTCAAGAAAGTTTTTAAAAAAATTCATTTTATTGTTTGAAAGGAAAAAAAGTTATAAGAAAATATACTTTATAATTAAAAATTATTTTTTTAAAAAAAAATGGCTCTTCACATATTTCTGGGACAAACATTATCACAAAGGTATTTAGGCCAAATTATATGGTTAACCAAATTTATACCAAGATTTTTTAAAATTAATAACCAAAAAAATATTTTTTTAAAAAATAAGAGTAAAATGAGAAGTTAGTTATAGATCAAAACTTTCTTGCATTTATATGGTTAGATAGAAAGAAATTGAGGATGGAAAGTGAAAATGGTAGAAAGTAAAATGAAAGAAAAGAAATAAAAAAAATATTTTCTTATATATGTTTGATTAAAATGAAAAATTTACTAGAACAATTAATGTAAATACTAAATTATTCTTATCATATTAATCTAACACACATACACAATGATTAGAAATTGAAATCTAGGTACAACAAATAAAAAGACAATAATTGACGTTAAAGTTTTTAACCCAATCACCAACACAGTAAATATTATCAACATTTAGTGCAAAGTAAACTTAAGAGGGAGAACTTTACCAGCTTCTTGTTCGCATGGTGTATGGAGAAAAGGAAAAGAAACCAACCGTGGGCAAACTTGAAAAATGTTGGCTACCTCTAACATTTCACAGGAAAAATAATATTTTTCCTAGCGTCTATTTGTTTAGCAAGACAATGCTAGAAAATCCAAAAAAGAAAAAATTTTATATGTGTTTGTTTAGCATTGTGGGAAAAAATTTATACACGATATAATGGGGGATAGTTCTATCCCTTGGTGAGCTCAAATTCGTTGAGGAAAAGCGGTATTCCAGTGACAGGGAGCGAGTTGAGAAAGTCAAAAGGGGCCTAAGGAGTGGTAATGAATTGACTCTAAGATTCGATCGATCCCGGAGTGTCGCTGGGGATACCTGGAACACACAAGGAGAGTTAGAAAGGGATCGGAGTATTTTCCGGCATCTCCCCTCCGACAATCAAGTCAGTGCTTAGAAAGAGGAAAAAAAGGAAAACACTGTATCGTATCCTGGTGAGAGGTTTTTTCTTGCATACCTTTCCATTGTATTTTCGAAGACCATTTATACCTTCAAGAGCTCATCATTGTTGACAGACTAGGTAGAAGGTAGCTGTCAGAGATGGGACAGCATGTGCTCCTTATTTATATGGGTAATCCCCCAGTATTAATTGTTCGGTCTGCCTTATACTCCCGAGTAATTAATGCTCGTTATTCGTTAGAGTTATTAATTGCTCGGCCTTCAAAGCATTTAATGCCCCTTACTTTCTGCCTCCACAATCTTTATTGACATCTCATCACTAGAATTTCATTAAATGCGCGTGACTGAGGCAGCCTATCATCAGCAAGGGTGTTCTTACGTATGTGGCTATTAGTCTGTACTTTTGACACGTGCCGGCCTCTTCTTGGTGGAAAGTCTCATTCATTCTGACTTTACTGGAAAGACAATCAAATGATTCACCTGGCACCTTTCTAGAGATTAACGACCGTAGTTGTCAGTAGTCAACTCAGAACAGAATGTCCTCCGTCTCAAGGGCAGGTGCTTGGAGAAATGCCCACTAGCCGCCGTGATATAGAACATCTTTGGAGAGCACGACCCTCACGCCGAGGAAAGCGCTCTCCGGTGGAGAGGCGGACCCCTTTTTGACGCCGAGGATAGTGTCGACCGTTTAGGAGACGTTTTGTGACACATGATACGATCAGAGGTAATATTACCTTGGTGCCGAGGACACGTGTTCCTGATCATATCCTTCCTCAGAAATGTCCCATCAAGCATAAAATAAAAAATGATAGAAAAAATATTTTTCTTCTATACTTAGATTTTCTCATTTTTAACAAACTTTTTTTTTTTGCAAAAAACACAAGGAAAAACAAGAAAGTTATGTTCAATAACCTAACTTCCTATTTTACCCTTATTTTTCTTAAAATATTTAATTACTTATTAATTTTTAAAAAAATTATACAAATTAGGCTAACCATATAATTTGGTTTTAAGATCAGGGTTCGAGTCGATCCTTATTCCTAAATTAGGTTAGGAGCAATTTTTTAAAAATTTGAATATTAAAAAATATTTTTTTCTTCTTTAGAACGATTTAAAATAATTAAAGATAATATAGACAATTAGAAAATTTTTCTTATAGATTTTATTTTTTTAAAACAATTGAATGAAATTGTTTTAAAAAAAATTAGAAGTTTTTCATGTTAACCAAATGCATATATGAAAATATATTTTCTTTCATTTCATTTTCTATTCTTTTCACTTTCTATCATCTTTTTCTTACTATCGAAACTAACCACTGTTGATTTTGTAGAAAACCAAAAGCTAGATTTACAAGAAAAATTGGTGGGTTCCACACACCACTTTCATGTATTTTCTTCTTTCTAAACAAATATAAAAAAAAAATCTCTTTCTTATCTATCGTTATCTTGCTAACCAAACAAAGTTTGTACAAGAAAAAAAAATTGGTTAGTTGTGATAAAATCTAACAATAAAAAAATTAATTTTTTCATTATTTTGCATTTTATGCTCATCAAACACATAAAAATTTTAAAAAAAAAAATCTTGCATTTTTCCAGATAGAGCGTGAGTCTTACCTATATATGAAATTTTATCCTTCAAGAACAAAATTCAGTCTTTTTAATTCGTTCTTTCTCTTTATTTTTGAAAATCCATTGCCGGAATGGAATTAAATATTTAAATAGCAAGAAATCTCTTGGTTTCTTTACAAACGAAAAAAAAAAAAAGAGTTAATGTATCAAAGCCCATGCACTTGGCCCAAAAGAATTTGTAGAAGTCCACTGAAGATTTGTTGGATATTACTCTTTGTACGCGTTTTGTATGGAGAATTGTTTCGGTCCAGTGCTAACTTTTAATGTGTTGAATGATCAAAGGACTTAAAAAGAATTAGGAGCTAAATGAGCGTCGAGATATAATACAGGTACAGCCTGCCACACCTACTACTTTATAAGCTCGGCCTTCGTTCTGTTTTTCGTTACCATGGAGGACAAAGTTGACCTCTCGAACACATATAACAAGGAAGAGCCCGGATCATTTACCATTAGATGAGAATTTTGTGGTTAGTTTTGGGCCGGGCAGGGCAGGTATAAGTAACTCAAGATAAAACGAATCGATCTTTAACCAACGTTTATGACTTCAAACAATCTATTCATTGAGGGCACATGCCATGGGCCTATCAGGAGATATCTATGTTGATGAGTCTAAATTTTTTTAGTAACAAAGAACCAACTCAATCTCACGACCTTAGATATGGATTGGAATCCGATTCATTGACATCTCTTGGTTACATTAAAGGGCAGATTAGTTTCAGTGAAGGGCCAATCTGGGTCAGGGCCATTTAGATAAACCCCAAGCTCCGAACACAAACGACAACAGATGGGCCGGGCCATGTGCATTGTCTGCAAAGGATTCAGAGGAGAGAGAAGGGACTCGGGAACCCAAAAAATGCGACAATTAATGAGAAGACTGAGACCAAACATGAACCTGGAAATCACAGTCATTCCTTCGTTTGCATTCCTTGTGGGGCATGCATTCTAAACTTGCCTCCATAATTATCATTTACTTCTTCAGGTATTTTATGGAATGTTACCAGCACTGATCACTGCTCTCGCATATCCTAGAAATAGAGAGAGAAAGAGAAAGAGAGAGAGAGTTTATATAATATGTATATACATATGCATAGATAGCACTAGAGTACTAAAAAAAAAGGTTCAATCATATATTGAAGAATTATTAATATAAAAGTGATCATTGAATTAATAAAAACAAGTAAAATAATAAAATAATATAACTTTTCACGTGTTATCTCACAATTAAATAAAAAAAATGAAATATTATACAAAGAAGTAATTTTTTGGCACCGAAGTCGACCCCATATACATACAGGTATAAGTCTTGGTACCTCCAAACAAAAAATTTAGAGTCATACCAAAATTCATTTGTAGATGTAGATCTTAATTTTATTTTTTATTTTTTATCAAAAATATTAGTTTTATTAGCAACAAACCAAAGTTCGGGACACTCAACATTAGTGAGGGACAATGGAGCAATAAGGAAGCACAAGATTCTTGGAGAAAAAATGGGGAAAACTCTCACTATATTGTTGAAATCAGTGAGGGGTATTGGAGCTCTAACGACAATAAGTTTAAATCAAAATGATGATCCTAAAAATCAAGAAAAGGCATACCATTTGTAGCAGATTTTATGGATTCATTTCGTTGTATTACTTGTTTAAATACTCCTCTTGTAATGCCTAATTGTTCACGTTACCAACTATTGAATAAAAAAAATATCAATTCAAGCTTTCTTCTTCCTCTATTTTTATCTTTTTTCTTCTTGGTATCAAAGCCATAGTGAACCTTAGGCAACAAACCACAGCTCTTTCTTCCGCTCACCATGACTACACTATCTCTCAATGTTGGCAACTTCATCACTCTAAGACTCACTCCAAATAACTACCCCTTGTGGTGTGAGTAAGCATTAGCTCTTGTTGAAAGTCAAGAATTAGTGGGACATCTCACAAATGAAGATTCTGCACCAAACAAATATGCCATACCAGACTCATGCAACTCCTCAAATACAAACAACACAAATCCTCAATTAACAGATGCGTTCATCGCATAGCGAAAGTCTAATCGTCTTCTTCGAGGGTGGATCATTGGAACACTCTTTGAGGAAATTCTCGGCCTCGTCGTTAGTCTTGATACAACAAATGCAGTTTAGGAGGCTCTCAAAAGTGCATATGTCCAAGAATCACAAGAACATGAATTCACTTTGCGCCAACAGCTTACCTACCTTCGAAAAGAAGACCACACAACAATCACATAGCACATCCGAGCCTTTAAAGGTCTCTGTGATAATTTAGCAGCAATTGAGAAGCCGGTTCCGAATCCAAAAAAGGTATTCTGTCTTCTCACTAGTCTTGGTCCTCCATATGAAACATTCACAACAGCCATATTGAAACCTCCACGACCATCCTATTCTGAGCTGGTTTCTCAACTCCAAAATTATGATCAAATGCGAAATTGGTTTTTCAACCACATCGATATTCAGGCATCAACACTCATGCATCAAGTAGCATTTTATGGTCAACAACAGCTATGTTCTCAATCAAACAACTCAAGATATCGTGGACCAACACAAAAATTTACATCAATTGGACATGGATTCCAAGCACAACAAAGCAAGGATTCAAGTCAAGCATACAACTTTTCTCTTGCAAGTGCACAACGCTGACCTCCACCACCAAGTGAACGTCGCATGACACCTTCCGAAAGGGAGAAATATTGTGATCAGCAATGTCAATATTGTGCAATAATGGGTCATATTGCGAATATATGCTGGTGGGTACCAAAAAAATCAACTCCTCAAGATGAAATTCCACAAGCACTTGTGGCATTGACACTAGACAATACCATAGCAGACACAGAATGGACTACCGACACTGGAGCTTCCAATCACATGACAGGTAAGTCAGGTATGTTAACTAACATTCGTCATTACTCTGGCTCCGATTTAGTGTTAATAGGAGATGGATCTTCCATGCCAATTCTTTCAATTGGAGACTCTAATATAAAACAAAAAAAAAATCAGCCTTACATCTACATGATGTGTTATTAGTTCCTAATCTAAAAAAGAGTTTGCGCTTTATAAGTCAACTAACCACTTAGTTTCCTATCAATTGTGAATTTTTTAATGTGGATTTTTGTGCTAAGGAACGGGAAACAGGATAAACAATGATGACAGGGAAACGCAAGGGTGATCTCTATGTCCTATCCTCTTCACCAGAACTTTATTTCTCTAGTCACTTCAAGTCTGCCACTACAAAAGTTTGTCATCAACGCCTCGGCCACCCTCAATCTTCAGCTTTGCAAATGTTAAAAAATAAAGGGTTAATTGATGTTGTAGGGACAACAAAATCACAACATCTTGGTCATTGTTGTCAACTAGGAAAGCTTAGTTGTTTACCTTTTTCTTGTTCGGAACATTTGAGTACAAGTATTTTTGAGAAAAATCATTGTGATTTGTGGGGACCTGTTCCTATTCTTTCTATTGCAAAATTCAAATATTATGCTTGTTTGGTTGATGATTTTTCAAAGTATACATGGATTATTCCTTTAAGGCAAAAATTTGATTTTTTCAATGCATATCTAACCTTTGAAAAATATGTTGCTAGACAGTTCAACAAACAAATAAAAATCTTTCATTCCGATGGAGGAGGTGAGTTCATTAATTCAAGCTATCAACTCACTTTCTTTCCACAGGCATTGTTTACCAAATATAAGCTTCATATACTCCCGAGCAAACTAGTATGGTTGAAAAACGACATAGAACTATAAGAGAATTAGGTATGACTATGTTGTTTTATTGTGGTGCTCCTTTATTTTTATGGGTTACAGCTTTTTCCACAGCAATATATCTCATGAATCAACTACCCTCATCAACTCTCAATTTTGAAACCCCATATTTTGCATTGCATGGAAAACATTCAATTTATTCATCACTTCGCGCCTTTGGATCTAATGTTGTGTTTAGTTGGAGGAAAAATAGGGAGGATGAAAAATGGAGGAAGGAAAGTGGAAGGGAAGGAAAATCTTTCCATTGTTTGGTATGGAGGAAAAATGGGAGGGAATGAAAAATTGAAGAAAAATGCTTTCCCTTGAGTCCATCAAACATTTTTCCCCAAAAAATGGGCGAAAAATGGACCAAAAATGGAGGGAATATGACCTTTTTTGTGAATGAACTATTTTACCAACCACTCTCTTTAAAAGTGAGATTTTAATAAAATGTAAGTTCAACAATTTTTTTTTTGCCCAGAACATGTGTGGCTTTGACCTTTTTGATGAATGAGGCCTAAAAATTTATTTGCCTCCCCTTTTTTTTTCCTTTTTTCTTTTGGTTCCCAATAGTCCCATAATTCAAACCATTTAGGTCTAATTTTTTAATTATATATTTTTTAGTATTTACCACATAATATAATTAGAACTTAACTTATTAAGTTTAATTTTGTATATGTAATGGAAGATTTAATAATTAAATGTACATAATGAAAAAAATACATATAATTTCTAGTTAGATACACATTTAAATAATTAAATGAAGAATTTCTTTATAAGTAAATTTTATTTTAATAAATGATACTATAGAACATGATTTTTTGTTGTAAAATTTGAAATATTTAATATTTCATCTTTAATTGGAGTATTTTTTGTCTAAGTATAATATTTTAAACTTAAAAATGGTCTAAATATTATATACTTATAAACTTTAGGGACTTTAAATATTATATACTTATAAAAAAAACATGCATTTTGGTTTATTTTCTTTAATCTTATTCATGTAATGAGATGTAAGGGTATAATGGTAAATTTGATATATATATATTTTTTTATTTCTATCCAATTTTTCATCCAATATCAAATAAAGGAAAATACATCCCTTCAATTTTCCATTCATCATACCAAACATAATGAAGGAAAATATATTTCTTCCAACTTTCCATCCTTCCAACTTTCTATCCTTCCAATTTTCTATCCCTCCTACCAAACGGACCCTAAATGTTTTCCCTATAATTGGGACACGGGGTCACAAGTTTGATCCTAAAACGCTTCTTTGCATCTTTGTAGGCTACAGCGAAAAACATAAGGCTTATAAATGTTTTCATCCATCAAGCAAAAAAAAAATTATCTCCCGACATGTTGTCTTTGATGAGAAAATTTTTCCGTATAAGCCTACAAATAATTCTTGTATGACAACGGCAAAGCCATTGGCTATAAATATTTTTGACACTTGGTTACCACATACTGATATTCCTCTTTCTGCAGGGACACATTCGACCTCCTCCACAACTCCATGGTTAAGTCATTTACCACAACTTCAAGACACAGCAACAATCCCACAAAATTCTATGTCACTCGAACCTTCACCACAGCATCTCGTCAATGTAGTACCTCAAACCATCATAAGAAATTTTGAAAATGATCTTCCCGAAATTGATAATAGCATTGACACATCTGAAAATTCATCATCACATGAGACACACACACCAGTCTTAGCACATCCTGGATGGAAAGCAGCAATGAATGAAGAGCTTGCTACTCTTCATTAAAACAAAACATGAAAACTTGTTCCTCACACATCTAACATGAATGTCATTGGTTCAAAATGGGTATTCAAGTCAAAACTCAAGTCTGATGGGACTTTAGATCGACTCAAAGCGTGGTTGGTTACAAAAGGATATCATTAAATTGATGGAGTAGACTACACTGAAACTTTTTCTCATGTGATCAAACGAGGAACAATCTGAATGATTATAACTATCGCTCTTGTTAAGCAGTGGTCTATTCGACAACTAGATGTAAAAAAATATTTTTTTTGCATAGCTTAATTTCTGAAGATCTTTATATGCAGCAACCACCAGGAATGGCAGATCCAGAACATCCAAAATATGTTTGTAAACTACAAAACGCACTCTATGGGTTAAAACAAGCACCACGTGCTTGGTTTGATTGATTTAGTGCTTTTCTTGTTAAATTTGAATTTTTTTGTAGTTTAGCCGATCCTTCATTATTTGTTTTTCACTTTGAATTTGGTTCACTAATCTTACTATTTTATGTGGATGACATAGTGCTTACAGGATCTACTCCAGAACTTGTTGAAAAGTTCATTACATTATTAAGCAATAGTTCGCAATGAAAGATTAGGGACCAATTCACCACTTTCTTGGAATGGAAATCATGACAACAAATAGGGGGCTTCATCTATCTCAGTTCCACTATGCCCGTACCATACTTGAACGCTCCAATATGGTAGATTGCAAGCCAATGAGTACACCCCTTGAAGCAAAAACCAAAACTTCTTCCAATGAAATTCACTTGGAAGACCCAAGTTACTATCGAGGTCTTGTTGGAGCGTTACAATATCTTACGCTCACTCGCCCCAAATATTTCATTTAGGGTTGATTAGGTATCTCAATTCATGCATACTCCCACAATGACACACTTAAAAATGGTTCGACGTATCCCACGATATGTCAAGTAACAATTGAAATGGGATTACATTTTTCTTCACATAGTACACTTGATCTTTTTGCTTTTTCCGATGCAAATTGGGCAGGGTGTCCTACTACAAGACGATCAACCACAGGGTACTGTACGTTCCTTTGAGGGAACCTTATCTCGTGGTGTGCAAAAAACAACATACCATTTCGCGATCAAGTACGGAAGCAGAGTACCGTGCAATGGCTAACATAGAAACCAAACTCACTTGGATGACATTCATTCTCAAAGATCTTTCAATTGCAATAACATCTCTTCCCACACTCTACTGTGACAATCTCAGTGTTCTTTATATAACAGTTAACTCTGTATTCCATGCCCGAAGCAAGCACATAGAGTTGGATTATCATTTTGTGCGTGAACGAGTTGCACGTGGACTGCTTATAACTCAACATATCTCCATTGATCACCAAGTTGCTGACCTCTTCACAAAGCCAATGTCAAAAGTAGCCCTTCAATATTTTCGAAACAAACTTTGCCTCCAACCCCGACAAAGTTTGAGAGAGGGTATTAGCAACAAACCACAACTCGACACACTCAACATTAGTGAGGGACAATAGAGCAATAAGGAAGCACAAGATTCTTGGAGAAAAAAGGGGGAAGACTCTCACAATATTGCAGAAATTAGTGGAGAGACGTTGAGGGGTATTAGAGCTCTAATGACAATAAGTTTAAATCAAAATGATGATCCAGCAAGTCCTAAAAATCAGGAAAAATCACATCATTTGTAGCAGTTTTATGGGATTCATTTTGTTGTATTACTTGTTTAAATACTCCTCTTGTAATGTCTAATGGTTCACGTTGTCAATTATTGAATAAGAGACATATCAATTCAAGCTTTCTTCTTCCTCTATTTTTATTTTTTTCTTTTAGTTTGATTCATTTGCGGTCATTAATTACGAAAATAATAAAGTAGAGTTCAACAATAAAACAAGATAGCTTTACCCGTGCTACATTTTCATGTGATAAAAAGTAAAAGTATGTTAGTGAAATATAATTTGTGGATACCATAGGTGAATGTTTTACACGTATAGCATGTACATATGGGACCCAAAATTGGTATATATTGCGAAACTGTAACAAGACTCATGTGCAGATATTTTTGTATTGTGATGTTACGTAGCCATCAAGGTCAGAAAAAATTGCTGTAACTCTCTAGCCCAGGCCCTCTAGTTGTGGAAAAAAGGTTTTTGCTTCATTCTGTCTGTTATCACTAGAAGCCTTCCCCACCATTTTCCTTCTTCCATTGTCACTTCTTTTTCATTACTATGTTTAGGAACATATACTACGTACCCATTGCCATTGTAGGCCTTCCCCTGAAAATAATAGAGCTGCCACTGTTTATGTATTCATAGATGACCCATCGTTTTCAAGAGCTTTCTAGTTGTAGAAAGTGGCTCAGAACCCTAACACCTCTATTTAAAACCTGTCATTTTCTCTTTTCTGTGTTTCGTGGTGTTTTCTTTTTTATTTTTTTCAAAATTAACTAGGCTTTAATTAGTTTTGCGAATTGTGATAATTACACTTAAAATCTCCTATAATTTTCAGAAGTAACAGTATCCTCGTGATTTTTTAAAATTCATAGTGGTCGAGGAGGAGGGAAAGAGTTCCTAGTGAGAATGGCATGCCATGAAATCTAATAAGGGTAATTCAAGTAGTAATAGGGATAAGTTATAAATTCATAGTTTTTAAATTCGAATTTTGACAATTCCTTGGAATTAGACCATAAGGAATTTATCCCTCATAAATACTCTAGCGCAGCGTGAATGACATGTTTTTAATTAGACAGAGGAAGTGATTAGTCGAGATA
The DNA here is from genome assembly GCA_023539305.1 of Ilex asprella. NCBI lineage: Eukaryota > Viridiplantae > Streptophyta > Magnoliopsida > Aquifoliales > Aquifoliaceae > Ilex > Ilex asprella. The sequence continues at coordinate 42,416,763 of CM042188.1, read as the reverse complement.
TACATAAACTATTCCAAACAAACTTGACCGATAAACCTAAAAAAAATGATATGCCATGTTTGGGGTTGGTGTGTGTGAGTGATTGAGAGAAAGAGAGAGAGAGAGAGAGATTTCTCTTCTCTTTTTTTTTCAAAAAATTGATATTTAGATTGGTCACTCTACATAGTACAATTGATTTTTATTTGTCATAACATGTTTTTCTCTATTTGAAAATAAAAATCACTAGTAAAATTGTACAGTTAATATCTCCATCAACACCCCAGAAAAAAAAAAAAAAAAAAAAACCCCTCCATTAATGGACGTTAGTGGACATATTCTAACACTGGAGTGTTCGGTAATTTCAAAAATCATGTGGGTATCTCATGAAATCGGTGCAAATTATAAATAGTATTTGCATAATTATCCTTTGTATGGGTGTGTTTGGTATATCTTGCCTCATTTTTTTATAGAGTAATATTATAGGAACATAATTTTGGGAACTAATCCAATGATGTCATTAGATTAGTCATAAATTTCAATGTTAAATAGAGTTCAATTTTAATTTTAGTATTAAATTGAATTAGGTCTCGAGATTAGATACCCAAAATAAATCTAAATATTAATTTTCTTTTTCAAATATGCCCTAATAATCTATCTATTGGAAGTGGCTAACAACCATACAAAATGGGTGCACCTAACACATCATGACATATTTTGTCTCTATTATGTACCAAAACAAACAACACACTATATAAATTTATTGCTCGGATATATTTTGTCCACTGGCACCATGCCAATCATTTAAGAAAAGAGTTTTAATGATAGATTATATTACATGAAGTAGCTAATGGATGTGATTGTCTGTTTTTTGCTTATTTTGTTTTGTACTATGTGTGTAGGCTATGGATGAGAATTAGCTTATGGTACATGCTCTTACAAAAAGCTTGGGACATGATTGTACACTACTTGCAATTGATTAGAGACAAGTTAGGGCTTACCCAGATTGTGACCACAACTCAATCTATAAGGCTTCTGCTGTAAAAGAATGTGGGAAGCGTTAGCTATACGAAATCTTATTTTTTCATCCAAAAAAATTATTTTCGTTATTTGAATTTATGGTGCTTGAATTTTAACAACCCTTGAGATTAAGTCATGAGAAATTTATCTCTTTTGAATACTTAAATCCTGACGTGAATGACTTATTTTTGATTGAATCGAAAAGAGGTTAATTAAAGTACGCATAAATTGATTCAGATACCATGATCGTTAAACTAAAAAAATAATAATAATAAACATAGACAGGTGAATAAGTAAAGGTTATGTGTGATCTTCAAAATCACCTACTCTACATAAGAAACTAACATATATTTAAACCACAAGCATAACGAAAAATTGAACAAATAAAGTTTGACTCAATACAATCACACAAAATTGAGTCACATCACATGCCTCTATATTTGCAGAGAGTTTGGTCCAACCTTCGAAGACAAGTGATGTGGCCCAACTCCAAATTATCTAAATCTCCAATGACAATGGTACTAATATATTCTACTCTTGCTTGTCCCAACTTCAAATTATCTAAATCTCCAATGATAATGGTACTAATATATTATAACCAATACATACATACATACTAAGCAACCTAAGCCACTCTGTAGTCTTATGGAATCAACAGTAGGTATTAATATTTGTCAACACCTTATTATTTTTCACTAGAGAAAATGTCACCTCAGTTTAAACATTTGAAAAAAGTGAAAATTTTTCTTCTTATGTTCCTTTGGACCTTTTGGTGAAACTGCAGAAAAAAATAATAATACAAACCTCACAAGAAAATGAGACAAATATAACATATTGTAAGCAGCACCTTTTTCCAACAAACAAAGCCTCTTTTCAAGGTTGTTTCTATCCCCATCATCAATTAAGGTGTAAAGTCCAACACCCAATCTCAAAAGTAAACAGTTCTAAGAACCATCCAAAAGCCCTGTCATCTTTTTTGCCTTCCCTCTCCAATCTTTTTCAAAAGAACCACAACTGCCATGACTCATTCTTCTATCCGATCTTTCCTATTTCCTCCTCCTTAATATCATAATGTTTTTAAATCACCTCTATCCAGACTTCATACCCTGATCGGATATTATATATTCAAATTTAAAATCATGGAGTATGATGTAACGGATTAATATCAGATTCGACTCAAAATCGAATATATTGACAGCCCCACCTACACCCACTTTTAAGTTGAGTAAAATGAGAATTGTACCCGCAGGTATAATCTGATGACAAAGATCGAAGACCATAGAAACTAAGAAAAAAGAAGAAACAAGATCTAGAGAAAATGGATTACATATTAGGGAACAAACACATACAATGAATAACAGTGACAACACTAATTACCCTTTCTGATGAAAAACACAAGCAGATTAAAGTTTCCTCTTAAGAACGGTCAGAGAACAAAGCTTCCAAAATCTCCGAGAACACCTCAACGATAATCTTATGATGATGATACGAATTGAGAGACAGAAAACAGTGCAACAGATTTTCAAGATCCTTTGCGGCAAAAATCTGTTTTTCTATGATCATCTCGACCATGGATGTCCTGAAATCGTTGTAAGGATCGGTCGAACGCTTCACCACCGGAAAACTATCCTTCACCTTCCCTTTTATTACTGGAATTAAACCCCTCTCAGACTCCTTCCTCGCAGCTATTCTGTGTCTATCCTTCAAAGAGTTATCTCCAAAATGAGGTTTGTTTCGACCCAAAGAATCAGATGAATCAGAGGAGAGAGATTTTGAAGAGAAAAGCGTAGTCTTGTCATCGTCTTCATCACTGCTAAACCACCTATTATTTTTGCAGGAACCAAATTCACGAGAATCAAAGTTTTTACTCTTCAAATGGGTCTTCTTCTTCATTGGTCTTCTTGTTCTTTTCACCTTTGGATTTACTTCAAATTGTTTGAATTCATAGAATGAGTTCAAAGGTGAAATGGGTGATACAGGTGGACACTTCCGACCATCGCCGGCGACAAGAAGAGAATGTCTGTCCGACACTTTGCTTCTCGGAAACAAGTTCTTGTTCACAATGCAGCTGTGTTCTGTTTCATCTCTTTCAGGGTCTTTGGGTCTACAAATGGAAGGAAATGAACGAGGTTTTCTTGGAGAGAAAAGCTCGATCAATTGGTAGTGTTGCCGGTTCTGAGGGGCCAGACCCGGTCGTTCTATCACGTCGGAGATGTTTTTGGACCGGCATGACCCGAATGATGAGCAGAACATGCTTGGGATTCGTAGTTTGAATCGGTTCTCCATGGTGGCGGAGAGACGAAGAGGGAGAACGAGAGAGAGAGAGGGAAGGGTTTTAAAGAGGAAGGTGGCGGAGGAGTGGATATATATGAAATGAAGGACAGCAAGAAACTGGAATTTTGAATTATTTTTCTGATATTTTAAAAGGGTTAGATGCTGCTGCTCTTTGCTGTTTTCGTCTTCTTTCTTGTCTCATTTATGAATTTCTTTTTCTTTGGTTCAACGGTGGTTAAGAATGTCCAAATTCCTAGGCCTCAAAATAAATTATACATTTTGTAAGTGATTATCTTTAGTTCTGTTAATACATTTTATCTTCCGAAAAAAAAAATGTCCAAATTAATTTATGTACACTTCGACTAATATCATCTTCAATTCAATCAAAGGAAGACCCTAACGTCGAAAATATGGTATTCATGAAGGATAAATTTTTTTTAATCTGGCATCAAAATTCAAACTCAAGATGTCTGCATTTATAACTTAATTTTGTTACTACTTAAACAATCTCTCGAATACATTTATGAATTTCAACTAAATCTAGACATGAATAATGCAGAGTAAAATTATGCGAATTGAGTCCATAGCCAATTGAAATTTCCATTAAATTGTGTTTTAAGTTATTTGAATGATATTGTTCTAATCACAATGTCATGTAAGTCACCTTGTGTTAATCAATTTATACCCGACTCATAAATGAATTTAGTGGGATTCGAGTCATGTATGAGTCAGATAGATCTGTGTCGACTTAGCTTTTTAACAGGTCTGACTAGTCTATTTGTTTACCACTCAAACACATTATGTGCATGTTGTGCTGAGTTTGCAAACAAATTGTCTAGGATTAGCAAACTCTACTTTTGTTCTTTTTTTGTTGTAGCTAGTAAGATTTTTAATATTTGCTATTAGAACTTAATTTGAACATTTAATTTAAGGATCTAATTCATTGCGGTCATTAAATTAACGGCGTGTCTCAACATTAAATGAAATCTATTATTAACCCAAAAGTCACAATGTATTAGATTATCAAATTAGGTCTCCAATTAGGCACAAATAACATTGCAACCCCAAATTAGAAACATAGTAAATTCTATCTTTGCCAATTGTGAATTCCTTTGGAAGGAGGAAGAGGAATCAAATGGGTTGGGGTTAATGAAGTGCCTATTTGTGGATTGTTTTCTTTATATGGTTAGCTAGTAAATACCACCTACTGTATTACTACAGCATGTATATATGCATAGAGAAAGTGGGGACCAAGGGAATTAAGTGAAGTACTAGGGTAGAATTTAAATTCAAACTGCAAAGAAGAATATACATTTCAAGAAAGTATACCTATGGACACTAAGACAGACAAATTTAGATCCTCTCCAACATATTTTCTTTCTTTTTTTCTCATCTCTAGATCACCACTAGTGAGGAAACCACTTATATAAGAGGCTCATTCTTGAATTTATATTAAATAATCTATCAAAGTAGAAATGAAAAAAAAATTTATTGTAAAGAATCTCACTCCGAAAAAAATGTTGGTATATGAATCAATTAATTTATTAATCAAAAGATGAGTGAATTTGAGTAGAACAATTGGATGCGGTTCTTTGAGACATATTTTTTTAAAAAAATATATAATAATTTATTAACTATCGTGTATTGGTAAACTCACTTATATAATGGGTCTTAATTATATTCATAATCAATTAGTATGTGATTCGATTCTCTTTTTTGTTTTTTGTTTTTTATTTTTTTGGTTCAACCGTACGTCAAGGGTGTTTGAACTAATTTACATGTATTTCAATTAATCATTTTTTTAGTCCGATTAAAAACAGGTCATCTATGTTAAGATTAAGGTATTCATGAGGATCGTTACCTAATCCAAGGCATGTGATTCAATTCATCTATGAAAAATATCGGAGGATTTGATCAGAAGAATAACTAGGATCACGTTCCTCAATGGTCAAGCGTATATATGTATATATATATGGCAGTGACATTCTTTTAAAATATATACATTGTGAAGAATTAGAATTTGATGCGCTTGGCTCGAAGCCAATTTTTTGGCAGTAAAACTCTGTGGTGGCTTTTATAAATAATAATAAATATGAGGTGAGTCATAGTGGAGCGGCTGGTAGGGATTTTTTTTGATCAAACTCCAAAAAGGAAGTATAGATCTATACATTCATAATACTCCAATTAATAAAATATGGTTTTCCTTCCACCAATATTGTTTTTTTCAAATTAAGCTTTCAAGATATAATAAGTTGCAGGTGATGGGAAGATGCGCGAAGGCTTAATCAGAAAGGACGTCATGTGTAACTTGACAGAGAGAGAGAGAGAGAGAGAGAGAGAGAGTTTTGGAAAGTGGGATCCAGGTGCTGGACAAAGGCACTATTATTGTCACCTTGTCCATGTTTTATTCTAGCTAGTAAATATTTGGCCCTGTTTTAATTTTGTAGATCTTTTATTTATTTTATTTGGTTCAATAGTCAGGGGTTTCGAATAAGTTTATACATATTTCAACTAATTCCCTCTTCGATCCTGTAAAAAATAGGTCATCCACGTCGAAACTAGGGTATTTATGAAAAATAAATCCTTCGTAACTTAACCGCAAAATATTATCAAAATTCCAAATATTTGGCCCTGTTTTAATTTTGTAGATCTTTTATTTATTTATTTATTTTATTTGGTTCAATGGGGTGTCCGAGCAAGTTTACACGCATTTCAACTCATTTTCTCTCCAGTCCGATCAAAAACAGGTTATCTATGTCGAAACTAAGGTATTCATAAGGGATATCCTCATGACTTAATTTCAAAATATTATCAAAATTCGAATTCAAAACATCTCTATTTACAGTTCGTTCTTATTACCATTTGAACTAACTTGCACGGTAGATCTTTTAGTAGCCCTTGTCAACATGCTCATGTGTTGTTCGAACTTTGCTGCTGATTAAAAAACGGACTGTATCTTAGAGAGCACTACTCCATCTCCCTCCCAATTCTCCAAAACCTAAGTTTGAATATTCTCTCATCTCAAGAGCATCTAAAAGTCTTACAAGCTTCCAAACATACAAAAACACCTCAAAGAGTGAAGCTTTGTGCCTTTACTTACTCAGTCCTCCTTCCAACAGCTAACAGACAGATTTGATTAGAATGATACAGCTTTTCAAAATTCAAGTGATCTCAGTGACAAGCAGAAATGGGCCATTGCCACTGCCATAGATTTCCTGACTCCCACTTTTCATTGCTTTGTTTATCAACATAATGGCTCTGAAAAATTCAAACCCTTTGTCTATTTTAAACCAGTACTATGACTTTTGGTAAGGTTAGTGTATATCTCCTTTGTCATGCAAGCTTGTCCTTATCATTGGCCACAACCATATGGTTTTCAAAAACTTTCATGACCTTTATGTTCAGATTGACATAGTTAGTCCTTAGCAATGGCCATAACCATTTGACTTTCATGACTTTTATGTTCGATTAGCATAAATTAAGCCCTTTCAATATTTCATAACTTGCCTGAATTACAGAATAATATCCTTGTTGTACAAGAGTACAAGGGCATTACCCCCAAACTATGATTTTAATTTTGAATACAACAAGGGGAGGCACACGACCAATTTGTATATATGAACAGTAGCATGCATACTTTTTCCGGATTAAACATTGTTTGTGTTCTTAAAATATGCAACAATTGTCCAATTTAGCCAGTACTGTACCAAGTTTTGCAATTATGTTCTTAAAAAAGGTGGCTCAGTGCACGAAACTCTCATCATTGTGGAGTCTGAGGTGGTCTTGGTATATACACAGTCTTATCATGCATGCAGAAGGATTGTTTTTGTGATTTGAATCTTTGATGTTAAACTCACAATATAACAACTTGTAGATGATATATTATTGAGAAAATAAAGGAATATGTACTTAAAGAATGTGTCTCTCATCTCCCACTTATAAATCATTAACACGTGGCTTTTTAAGAAACCTATCTTTTACCTAATTGGATGAGTGGGTCAAATAGACTTATAACATTGTTCAAAGTATCGACCGATACAGATATAAGTCGATCGAGTCATATTTGGCTTGACACCTTTTAAAACAATACCATTATACAAGTCTTGCACAACTTTGTTGATTCATCTGAGCCAATCTTGAGTTGCCGAATTATCGTCACTGAATCGGATGATACGATTATACGACACCGCAGTATGATCCAAATCTTTTGTCATGTTCAACATTTGTTTTTAACGTCGTATCGCCCGATACCGCGACGCAATGTTGCGATCGATGTATCTCATAACTTTCCGAGTCGATGGCTAATACCATGACCTTAAACCATGCTTGCTAGTCTGGCCATAGACTTGACCTTCTTTGCTAAATTCAAGTTTTTCCATATCAATTGTACGCAAGTGTCCCTGTCGGTTTCAACCCTAATAAGTCTATTGACTTTGATGCATTCCATTAGATTAAAAGTCCTAATTTGGTAATGTCGGGCAGAAATGTTATTTCCTAACCAGACCAATTTCATATGGATGCTCTACCGGAAATGAAGCAAACAGTTGAATCATTCCACAAGAACAGTGAGACTGTGAGACCATGGAGAACTGATGACCACAAAACAAAGATCAAGCGTGGTGAGTACATTTGAAAATAATGGTTTATAGTGTGTGTGTGTGTGTGTATTGATCCCTGTTACATCTGACCCAAAAGTTTTTGTTATGTTGGACTAATTAAGCCAACAATTTGGAACATGTTGTTGTCGATATCTTGATGTTTAGAATTTGTAGAAAAGAAATAGATTGAGATGGGTACCAAAACTCACCTTGGGTGCAATTCTGAAGAACTAAATAGATTGAGATACATACCAAAACTCATTTTTGGGTGCAATTTCGACGGACTAAATAGATTGAATTGCGTACAAAAACTCAACCCAAATTAAAAAATCCGAATACCGGGTTCAAGCACCAGAATAAATGATAAATAACAGAATGTATTGAAAAACATTATCCTAATATCCCATCAAATGCATATAACTACACTATCTTTCACAAATTTCCGTTGTCCTGTCTTTGCTTTTATCTTTATCCTCAAAGATTGCCCCAATCTCTTCCAAGCTTTTGCCTTTTGTTTCTGGAAAGAAGAAGTAAAAGAAAATAGTAGCTAACACCATGATTCCTGAAAGCACAAAAAACATTCCTCCAAAACTTATCTTCCTTGAGATGGTAAGAAATGTCATTGCCACAGTCCCACTGACCAACCGGTTCACTGACACCGCCAGGCTCGAACCTTGGGCCCGTAACCTCATCGGAAATACCTCCGACGAGTATACCCATGTGATGGGCCCAAGCCCGATTGAAAAGAAGGAAACATCAGCACACACAGCCACTACACACAATGCAATGGCCCACACGGGCTTAGGATCCGAATGCTCGAGGAACTTCGAGCCTAGGCCCAGCCCAGCTAAAGAAATTGCCACCCCTGTTGAGCTCAATAACAAGAGAGGCCTCCTTCCGAAATTATCCAAAAAAATAGCAGATACCAAAACAAAAGAAGTCTTGGCTATCCCCATGATAATTGTAACCCCAACAAGAACTTTCCTTTTGTGAATTCCGGCAGCCTTGAACACTTCCGGCGTGTAGTAAATGACGGCGTCATTGCCGGAAGCTTGCATGAAGAAGTTGATTCCGATGGCAGCGATCAGAATCCGGCGAAGAGGCCGAGAGGGTCTTAACAGTTCCTTCCAAACCCCTTGTCCATGCCAATTACTTGAGGTTGAAGTCACAGGTGCTTGGCTCGAACCCGGGCTACCGGCCGGACTTGTGACCACAAACGAAGCTGCTTTGGTTATCTCCTCAAATCTTATCTGAGCTTCTTCTTCATTTTCAGAAGTTTTTCTCAAAACCATCTTCGCTTCATCTAGCCGGCCTTTCATGACAAGCCACCGGGGAGACTCCGGCATGACCATGACACCAGCGGCGATTCCAATTGCTGGAACCCCCGCGAGGCCAAGCATTAATCTCCAATTTATATGCGGTGGTAGACCTGATAGTGCAAAGTTGAATATATAACCTAGAAGAATGCCTACATTGATGAATACTTCAGGGAGAGAGGTGAGGAAGCCTCGTGACATGGCCGGCGATACCTCGGCCGTGTAGACCGGAGCTATCATGAGGGAGTAGCCGACACCAATGCCGGCAATGACCCTTCCGGCCATGAGGAATGCGAATGATGGTGCAAACCCCATAAAGAGTGCACCTATCAAAAATGTGGCTGCTGCCAGAACAATGGTGTATCGCCGGCCGATCAAATCGGAGGTCTTGCCGGAGACGAATGATCCGATCAAAGAACATACATTCAAAGAACCCACCAAGACCTCTACTTGTGTGGATGTGATCTTAAGGTTGTCCCTGATGAATAGTACAGCTCCACTCATCACCCCAATATCTGCACATACCAATTTGCTTAAATACAAATGGTACACTATAAACAATTGAAGGAAGAAAACAGTCGACAAATGAGTTTGACCCATAACATGGTGCAATTCTAAGTCCTAAGATCTACGTTCACGACAAAAAAAAAATTATCAGACAACAAAACAAATGATCAATTAATTATGATTAAATGGGAAATTATTAAATCATGTTGTGATTAAGATAGAATCAACCATCCCACCAATAATTCCATTAATTTTTTCCATCAATCATTGGATCTTCGATGAGTATATACCTTTATACAAAATGTGTGTGTGTGTGAAAGAGAGAGCATTTATGCAGAATGGTGATCTGTCTATGCAAATTTTGGAAGAAGAAAATGATTGAAACTAGGATCTTCAACAAGTAGAAACCTGAAGCGTACAAATACAGAATATGTATGAAAGCGTCGGTCTGCTTCTCTACTGTTAATCGTTTTATACAAAAACAGTATCGTTCTATTTGATAAAACAACAAAATTGTTTCAATCAACAGCAACTCTGAATGTGTGTGTGTGTGTGTGTGTTGAGAGAGAGAGAAAGAGTTTATGGAGAATGGTGATCCCTCTATGGAAACTAGGGAATAGGAAGAAGAAAAAGGATTGAAATTGGACTTACCATAACCCAAGAGAATAGAGTTTGTGGAAGCCAAGACAGCACAGGTAAGTGCATACTTGTTGATACGAGACCTTGTGTGGACTGGTTGGGGTTGAGGTTGAGGTTGAGGTTGAATGGTCTCCATTGGAATCACCTCAGAAGCCTCCATTTCTCTTCTTATTTATGTGCTTCTTTGGATCTGTTTTTTCTGTGGGCAAAAAAACAAACTCCAGTTGGGTATTAAATGCTTTCTGGTAAAAGGGTTTCGTTAAATCTGAGAAAATAACATAAGGGATGAGGTACTTTGCATGAAGAGAAAAGTGGCGTTTTTTTTGGAAAGAATGACACGTTCCTGTGGTGATTTATCCATATACTCACTATGTGGCACTTTTTTCTTTCCCGAATTTTTTGTCTTATCCGGTAAAGGATTTTACTTATATTGCGGAATTTTTTTATTTTTTTATTTTTTATCTTATTTAGTGAACTTATGTGGTGATGTGATGAATCATAGCCGTTGAATTGATATGGAGTTTCAATTAATAATAAAGTCTATTGTCAATCTAATGGTAAAGAATAAAAAAATCACTAAATAAGATTCATAGAATATTGCTCCTTATATCATAGCTGTCAAATGAATCGGGATGGTTAGATAACAATAATAAGACCCATTAATCTAACGATCTATACTAATTTGGTAGTTAAGATTTAGTAAACTATTTGAATAAGTGTGGCCGTGTTGTTAATTATGTGCATCATATTAGGATTTTGGGATAAGGGTGAATTATGTGTCTTCTCTAATCCTCAACGCCACTTCTCCAGCCACACAGCTCAGCAGATTCCCAGTCTTCTAATCTCTAGACTTGTGCACATTCTTGCGCTCTATCCACATCTTCAATGGATGAGAGTCAAACACGATTATCTCAAAATTCAAATATTTTTCTGCAAATTTTTGCGCACTAACATCATCCAGCGTCCGTGGGTGGATGACCCACGTACGTAGCAGATCCACTTGAATTTATATGAAAAATAATTTATTATTAAATAAAATTGAATAAAAATATGTTGGAGTGGATCTAAATTCCAACTTTGTAATAACTATGGGCTGTGTTCACTCCTCAAAAGTCGGACATCCATTTCAGAGAACACCCTTAATAAAGAGAGCAGTATCTTATAGGAAATACCCTTGCATAAATACACCCCTACCTCAATAAAATACCAACAACATATCAAGCTGTCCTTGAACCATTCAATTCAAAAAAAAATATATATATATGTGAGGACCTATATTACATATAGATTTTTATGGATCAACGACAACATGAGATTTGGTTAACAAATTAAATCCAAATATCACTACATTCATACGGTCATATTGATGTTCTACTGAAAATTAGACAAGTAGTGTAAACCGTAAGACTCGAACAACACAAGGGTGTATACAGCTAAAAATGGAGAGAGTACAATTTTTACAAGGGTGTATACAGCTAGCGTACAAATCCTTACACTAAAGTGACCCATTCAATGTATCATATTACCTGTGTACATTGTCAAGATATTGAAAAAAATCGGAACTAACATGGGAGATCCAATTGACTGTAGTGCCAAAGAAGAGTTCCCAAAACCAGAGATCCAATGCAAGGACAGAAGAGAAGATCAACAGTGCCAGAGTCTGATATAGGTTTAATGGCCAACCCAGGACTTCTGCCATTGTCTTCAGAAACGGAAGGGAATTGCTCCGTAGATTCATGTTCCTAATCGACCAAGCTGTTATCCACCGCACCGTCGATGGGATGAGGTCAAACTCCTCTCGCATTCGCCTACCCAAGTCCGGCATGTGACCACCCCCGTACAGTATAGCAATCTTATTGTGGCCCTCATCAATTGCTTTTCGAAGTGCTTCTGTTGCGGCTCTGTTCCTCTCACCGATGATAACAGATCCCTCCTCTACATCTGCTGTCACCAGCGTGAACCTACAAATACAATAGCATCACATCAATGCCTCCATTGTAGTAAAATAGCATCACCGAGCTATCCTCACATTTTGTTTACATTTTCCAATAATCACAAGAGTGTCATACATAACGGACCACAAAAATCATATAAAACAACTGAACTTTTTCACCTCGCATATGCCGTGGGAGGAACAATGTTATTTACACTTCTAGCAAGCCACACAAGGCAAAGAAGATGTGCTTAAGGTCTCAGCATTCAACAACGAAACTTTCACATAAACATACTAGATAGGAAGCATCAAACAATGTAGTTTTGATAGCTTCAAAAAACTAGATGTGATGCACTTGCAATTTCATGAGCTAAAAAACCAAAAGCGTACTTTGATATTGATACAGTTGATGAATTCAAGGTAGAACATGGCCATAACAAGACAACCATGACAAGAAGTATGCTAACCCAACAAGATAATGACGTCCTATTATCAAAACTCCATTCAAGAATATATCAAGCAACTGCTTGATGAGGGTGATTTTGAGTTCGAAAACCAGGCATAAACTTACTCAGATGTTAGCCTCCTTGCCAGGAAGACCTTCATTGCTGCACCAAAATCGAGCCTGGACAAGGCTTCTAACTCTGGATACTCTGATGCTGGATTTTCCACATCCGCACAAACACTACCAATGATGACAAGGCCAACAAGAGGCATGGGTAGGACACGAGAAGCCCACAGAAGTTTGGATCTCCAAGGACCAAGCTCTTCTGGAATTGAAGCAGACTGTACAATAGCTTTTGTTGATCTAAGAGTCATATCTCTTGCAAATGAAAAGAAGCTCTCACCTTTTTCAAGCTGGAAGAGAGGATTAATAACTCCAAGTTACAATGCCGTTTCCGAACCAATAATAGCAGGATATCATTTCAACAGTATACATCACTTGATTATCTATGTTTGTGAGTGACATCACTGACATTTATTTTAGCCTCTTTTCACCCTAATAAAGGGATGCATGAAATCAATAATGGCATGGAACGTGAAGATGCAGACCCCTGTTCAATTTGTGGACCAGCCTTGGAAAACATTGAGGGCTTCAGTGAGCCTCCAGAGATAAAGAATTCATGCATTTAGCAGACTAAATACAGAGAATCCAAAAGAATACAAACCTGAAGTAGTTTAAAGGTTTCAAAGTCGAGATCTGCATGGTACCAATTCTCTGCCTGGTAGTCAAGGCAATCTAACTGGAAATCAAGCATAAGAAGTCTAGCCATCTGCCGCTGAATGCATCCAAGAATATTAAAGCCCCGTGACCGTTGACCTTTGAGTTTTTTTCTAGCAGCATGGTTTCTTCTGCTCTCTAAACTATCCCTACTAGCCACCATCTCATACAGGACACAATCGTAGGTTTCAAGTTCCTTCTGCAGCGTTGCAAAGTACCTGCAAGCAGGATTCCAATCATTCAGGCTGGTCTATCAAATAAGATTTTGCAAGCAAAGAGGTCAACAAAACAAAATTCAATACTTGATATGTAAAAGAGTTAACATGGTCTTTTATCAACAAAAAAAGAGTTAACAAGGTCTTTTATCAACAAAAAAAGAGTTAACATGGTCATATTTTTTCAACCGAGTACAATTTCGACAAAGAGGAAAATACTATGATCAGAAACAGTAAACTGAAAACATGCAGTCCTTAGGAAGAGAAAAATCTTGGAATTGTGACCATTTTCAAAGCAATGCCAATTATGCAACTGTTTTTAGGTTAGTGTAATGTTTATTTGTTTTATATATGTTGTCTTACATTTAGAAGTCAAGAGTATTTTAATTATGCTGGTTTGGGTTGCAGTGGTCTCTTGCATTCCATGTGGTTAATAGATAAGTTATTGGCTAGTAGTAGGTGGGCCATGAACTTAAGAGTTTCGTATTAATTTTCTTAGTCAAAATCAATGAGCTTCTAACACAGAGTCTAAGTCTTACATTCAAGTCAAACTTTTAGATCTCTTTGTGATGGTCAAAGTCAATGTATAGCTATGTGATGCATTCAATTCAATAAAGAATAAAGGATTTTCAGAGACTTTTAGATCTCTTTGGGCTAGTGAACAAAATTCTAACCTAAGGTGTATGTCTAAGGAAATGTAGGTGTGATGCCTGTGCATTTTCTTCTTTCTTATTTCTCTGCACTTTAAATATTCCACAAGTCCATCCCCACATATGAGAACCACAATTCACTTTTAAAACCCTGCTTAGCAAGCCCGACCCATTATTCTATAACCATTTAACTATAGCACCCCAAAAATGAGCCAAAACACCCACAGTTACAGTTCACAGCTGCTCATTTTGTCCTCGAATAGCCCCAAAATATTGTGCTCTTTTAATATTATAACTCCCATAACAGTGCAATTCCTACAACTCCATGGAGTTGCACACCCTAAAACAATGAAAACCAACAACAATTAGCCTCATAAACCCCCTTTAGCTGTTGCCATTCATCAATTGCTGGCTGGATTGCAGTGATGACTATGCATTCAATGTAGTTAGCAGATAAGTCACTAGCATGTAGTAAGTGGACCATGGACTTTAACAGTTCCATACAAATTTTCTAAGTCAAAGTCAATGAGCTTTTAGATAAGGAGTCCAAGTCATATATGCATCGAAATGTTCCTTTAATGTATGGCCATGTAATGCTTTCCATTTAAACTACAAAAAAAAAAAGTTTTAGAGGACTTCTCCTTGGGATAGTGAATAAAATTCTGACCTTAGGTGTATGTCCATGGAAATCTACGTGTGATGCCCATACATTTTCTTCCTACACATTTTTCTACAAGTTAAATACTTCAAAAGTTCACAACTAAATTTGTCTAATAATTGAAAGCCTGCTTAGCGAGCTTAACCCATTCATTCCACCACCATATTACTATAGGATCTCAAAATGAACCAAAACTACCACCGTTAAAGTTCACTATTGCTCATCTTGTCCCTGAATAGCCTCAAGATATTTTTTTCTTTCAATAAATTAACTCCCACAACAGTGCCCCTTTCTTACATTCATGTAATCCCTCCCTTAACAAACAACAACAAATAGCCTCGTAAACCCATTGCCCTTCATCAATTGATGTGGCATAGCTTGTGGGATAGTGTTTGCCTTTACTTGTTCCACCTCATATTATGCAACTTAGCCTTGGAATTAACAAAATCCAAAACCAAAACATATTTTTTTCTTTTTTTGGATATATCGTTACGATAAGTAAACTGCATCACATTATCGTGAGTACACGGGCAATCACTTCATGGAAATTGACCAACAAATTGAGCAGAAGTGCATTCTAGGCATGCCATCTTTACATCGATTTTATGCAATTTTATATCCACTACTAGATCATCTCAATCACTTATTTTTACGCCTAGCCAAAAGCTGAGCCAAGGGCACAATTCACAAAGTCACAACACAAACAGTGAGGAAAAGGAACAAAACAGAACTTACAGTGAACACATTACAACATCAAATACATCAATAGCCAACTGAGCAACATCACCACATGGTTTTCAATTTAAATCAGCAATTTCTAATGAGACACAAAAAATTATTGGGGAATTGAAAGGATATTTCGTTCATGTATTAAAAAGCACACGAACTTAAATGTAGTACAGTTTCTGAACAAATTCCAAACTACACTTGCGACATATCCAACCACAGAAACGAAACTTATCTAAATTTAAGTCAGCAAACTTACTCTTTATCCGCAATGTGTATAGTCGAAACCAAATCAACCTACAGAATATAAAGAACAACAAACCATACAATTAGGAAGAAGAAAGTAAAAAATAATCAAAACTAACAGCTTTTTCACTCCACGAGAAATTACCTGAAGAAATGGTTGAAGAAGCGACCAGGGGAACTTCTTCCGGTAACTAACAACGGCGGTCTGTAACTCCGCATTTTTAACTCCATCGGAGTTTGTGCCTCTCTTAAACCTCATGAAATCAGCAATCGAATTGTTCTGTAAAAATTGCTCCGCGGAGCCATAATCTATTAGAGATTGTTTCGATAGAACTTTGAATTTAGGAATTCGAGTCGGTGAAAACCTAGAGCACCGTTTAGAAGAAGAGGTGGTGGTCGTAGAAGGTGAATGGTCGGATATGGACTTCGAAGGAACTAAAGGTGCTGTTGAATACAATATGGAGAGAGAACTACGGACCATAGCTCTCTCTATTTCTGTATCTGTGTGTGTGTGTGTGTGTGTGTGTGTGAGAGAGAGAGAGAGAGAGAGTGGATTGAAGATCTGGTGAATCAGAGTCTGAGAATCTCTGCAACTCTGGTTCTGGTTTTCGGTGTTGCTATTGTGCACACTAGTGTGCCGTGAGCGCAACTCTAAAGATGAAAAAATCTTTCGAAATTGTGCACACTGGTTCTGGTTTTCGGTTTTCCACAAGTTGTTGGATTAGTTTCAATTTTAAAAAGAAAAATACTTTTTTTTTCAGGACAACAAGAAAAATGCTCAATTTAAAAAAAGAAAAATACTTCTTTTCAAGAGAACAAGAAAAATGCTCCACAAACTAAAAAAAAAAAAAGTTTCTTGTTACAAGGCTTAGGCATCTCTTGCTCTTGCTCGGAACAAGGTCAATCTGAGATAGTAATTGGATCAGTGAATGCCATCCCAACCCAATGTATGACGGTCATAAATAGTCATGGGCCAGTCCAACCCAATGTATGAGGGTCATAAATATTCAATGGATCAGTTAATAGTCCGGCCCATGCATGTGCT
>CM042188.1:42324207-42373721 GCA_023539305.1 Ilex asprella | reverse complement strand
GTGTCTTACCATCTAAGATGTGTATAAGAGTAAGTATATATATATATATATATATATCGGTACGTGTTTGTGTGTGCTATTTTTTGTGTGTGCCTTGAATCAATGATGATGAATTTAGATATGTGAATCGGAAGTTTAGCAATCAATACAAAGCGACAATTGGGGCCGATTTCTTGACCAAAGAAGTTCAGTTTGAGGATAGACTTTTCACATTACAGGTCAGGACTACATATATATTGAACTTCTCTATAAGAGACTTTCCCTTTTCCTCTGTGTTCAAGTGATTGATTTGTTCCCTTAAGTCCTCGTTGTTTTATGTCTTATTTGTAAATGGGCATGCTTGGTGATTTTGAAGGGATAAAACAATACTCAATAGTTATGTAGATACAAGTCTTGGAAAGTACATATTAACAACAAACATTAAGCATACAGATACTGTATCAGCAACATTCTATTGATTGGAACTAATAGTTTTCCATATCAAAATGGGTAAGACTTGTTTGCTAAGTAATTGGCAAGTGTAGTTGTAGTACCATCCATTGATCTACCTTCAACTAGTTGATAACAAGTTTTCAACTGCCTTTAGTGTAAATGAAGCCAATAATGTGGCATCCCCATCACCTTTTATATAGTTTGAATTGGAAACACTAGTTTTATGCATTTGTTCAACATTGCTAGTAGCTGGGAATGATCTCCAAGTGTTCATAAGCTGTTTAAGTATTCACCCAAACCAGAAAAGAACAAATAGCTATAATTTTTTAAGGTTGGTTGAGGCTTCTCTTAACAACATTGTCTGCCACCTTTAAGGGTATCAAACACAACCTTCTCTATCATTGCAGTGGTAAATTGTAGGTGGCACTAAATAATGAGGGCAGACGGCTATATATGCTCATTCTTGCCATTTTCAACTTGGTTGTTATCCAGCATGGTTTTTATTGATATATGTTCCTTTTAGCCTATGTTCCATTAAGGCATGTTGCTTTGCCATAACCAGAATCAGCAGATTCCAGGATGTGCATTGTTTAATAGTAGGTTCTTCTATTTCAACATCTGCATTTCTCTTGATTGAAAGAGAGAGCTCGGAGTTTCTTCTTTCTTTCTCATAAACATAACAAACTTTTATAACACTTCACCTGTGCTTATAATTAGCAAAAATGAAATTGGATCATCAAAGTTTTGAGGAATTCCTAGAAACTGCCGGTTGGCTTTCTCTAGAAATGCTGGATCTAGCTAGAACGATCTTTTTCCTTCCCCGGATCACAAAATTTTAGAACACTAGTCTGCCACTTGGAACTACATTTGGTGTCCTCTGGTCTTTATTGCGCCCTGTGACCAATACATCTTCAAATGACTAAAGCTTTACCAGATGAAATTATAAAGGTAAAAAACATTGAAGTGCTTTAGGGTTGTTTCTTCCAAGTGTTCTATTCTTTCTTTAGTGAGAATTGAGTTCTATTGAAACTACAACACTTTTTTCAGGAATTGAAGGTCAGAAGTATTTTTTCTCTGTTAGTCTTTGAAGCTTTGAGAAGATAAACTATTAAGTCTGTCCCTAGCCTATTTACTACGTTTATTTCAGGCTGACACTCGTGGTATTTTTCAGATTTGGGATACAGCTGGGCAGGAGAGATTTCAAAGCCTTGGTGTGGCTTTTTACCGTGGCGCAGACTGTTGTGTTCTTGTTTATGATGTGAACGTCATGAAGTCATTTGATGACCTGAACAACTGGAGGGAGGAGTTTCTCATCCAGGTAAAGATTCTTCTTGGATTGGAACTCACTAGCACTCAACTACATTCTTGATTACTGTGTTTTGTGAACTAAAATTTCCTTCTGTGTATTTGATTTCAGGCCAGCCCTCCTGACCCTGAAAACTTCCCATTTGTTGTGTTGGGGAACAAGATAGATGTTGATGGTGGGAATAGCCGAGTGGTACTCCAATTCTCTTTCTTTCTCTCTTCATTTATGTAACCAGAGATGGAGTGTCGTAGAAAAAGTTATCAGTGAGAGTAGCTTTATTCGGGCTCGACATGAAAGATGACCAGCTTGACAACTTTTCGTGCCATATCTTTCAAAACCAAGTTGTGTACCGTCCAGTTTGCAACCCCTACTATATCTGCCTTTACGATATTTAATATATTTCTTAGGTTTCAGATATAGCACGTCCCTTTCTAGTTTTACTATATGAAATCTGCTGTATGGATAGCCAGCTGTTCTTTTTGTATTTTTTTGTCCCAGGGTATTTTGTAGGCTATCCGGTGATTGTTTTTTTTTTTTGCCGCGGGGGAGGGGGGGTTTCATATCAATTACAATGGTATTATACTGTTTTGTTCTTCCAACTTGCAGGTGTCTGAAAAGAAGGCAAGAGCTTGGTGTGCTTCCAAAGGAAATATTCCTTATTTTGAGACTTCTGCTAAAGATGGTTTTAATGTAGAAGCTGCTTTTGAGTGCATAGCTAAAAACGCCCTCAAAAATGAACCTGAGGAAGAAATGTGAGTATTCCTGAAAATTTGATTCCAATCATTGGTTCTTGTAAAGCATATATCATCTACTGTTGTTTTGGATCTTATTTATCCAAATACCCTAGTTTTAAACTTACTGTATTACATTGTTTTCATAAAAACGTATTTCAATGCAAAAACACACTTTCGAAGGTTTATTACTGGAAGTATGTTCTCAAAAAATGCTTTTGACGTGAAAAGTGTATTTTCAAAACTCCCTTTTTCAAAAACAATGTTAGTTTGACCAAGTTTGAAACTAAGACATTTGATATTCGGGTAAATAAAATTCCAAAACAATGGTTATCACTATAACTAACTCTGTTCCACTCCTTAGTTCTTTTATACTCGACCGTCTGATTTTGAAGCATGCAACTTAAAACTGATGCTAATCTGCTTTGAGCTTCATTTTTTGGGTTGACGATGATGAAGATACCTGCCTGACACCATTGATGTGGCGGGTGGACGGGTACAAAGGTCTTCCGGATGTGAATGCTAGACCATTCGGCCTGTGAGTTTGTTTGAGGGAGATACAAGATAACCCATCATTTCTGTACCATTCTGCAGCTTGCACTAATAATTCGAGGGTAGTCCATGAAAGTTCTATGTATATTTCAAATGTTCAGAAGCAGGAAGGAGATTGTTTGTTGTAATTCATATTCCATTACTTTTTCCCTTCACTTGGAAGTCTATTGTTGAAGTCACAGGGTTATGCATCTCTCTCTCTCAGGTCACTATTCACAAAGCACCCCGCCATAACAAATTCTTGCATTTATAAATTGTAGGGTTAATTATGTCTGTAAAAATTCAACATGACACGATTAACCGCTGATTAAACAGGTTTGGGTGAGACCTTAATGGGTTCGAGTGATAAACGGGTCAACCCGTTTAATAAACGAGTCATGTTCGAGTGAGACATGTTAATCCGTTTACCCATTTAAATAAATTTATTTAATATAATAATAAATTAATAATTATTTTTAAAAAAAATAATTAAAATTTATTCTCTTAATTAAAAGATTTTCAATTAGTGGACACTTGTAAAAACAAATGAAAAAGTTGAATGATGAAAAGAATGAGCTTCAACTTTTTATAAGCAAGAGAATAGGTCTCCTTCCTTTGACAAGAGGCTTGCGAGAGAAGTGTTTACTGTGCAAGCTTCTTGACTTGAATCCCACATCGGTAGATTCAAGGGAAAGAGACCTCCTCCCTTGCCTATAAAAAGTTGAAGCTCATTTCTTTCATCATTCAACTTTTTCACTTGTCATTGCAAGTGTCCGATAATTAAAAATCTTTTAATTAAAATAGTACAAATATTGTGAATAATTAATAATTAAATGTTAATAGAATTTAAAATTTTAATAGAGTAAATTTTTAGTGTGGGTTAAAATTTTAATAAAATAACTTACATAAAATAAAACGTGTTAAACGAGTCGTGTCGTGTTAACCGATTATTAAATGATTCGTATTCGTGTTTAAATTTTTTACCCGTGTTTACATATTTTTCATTTGTTACCCGTTTAACCCGACACGTAACCGTTTAACCGAACACGTTTGACAGGTTAATTACTCTTTACCTCCCTATGGTTTTGGTTAGAAACACTTAAAATTATGTACATTATCCTGTTGTAGTTAAATAATATTATCGAGAAATCGTACGCCAAGTCCTTGATGAATGGACCACCCACAAATCACGTGCCCGGGTAAACCTACATTTTATGTGATAAAAAACACTCAAACCCATGATATAAAAGTTAAAACTTGTTCCACAACCATTCTTGCTTGTATGTCTTTTCTTTACCAGCGTTCTCTTCAAAGCATGGCTTTTATGACCATGTTGGTTGCATGCCCTTGCTTAAAGGTTATCCAAGATTTCTTTCAAGCTAATTCAGGTGAAAAACACAAAAGTACTAAAGATCATGTATGGAATCTCCCCTTAAGCCACGTTTTGAGTGGGGATGGAGAACCAGGAAGGAGCTATGGAATGCGATCCCTCCATTGCTATCCCCTCCGTTTCCCTCTTTGTAGATCACCTATCATAAATTCAATTGGAACAAAAAAAGTGCCAAAGGAGACCTGGATCCGACAAGCTAGCTATATCTTGTAGCCTATAAAAGATCCAAAAAAATTAGAAGAAAGATCTCAACGCATTCATCTTTTTGCGATAATCACCATTTCCTTCATCTACTCACATGAGACGGTAGCAAATTGAGTATGCTGGAAAACCATAAATTGCCCCTCAATTGTTATAAACCAGTTTTCTTCTCACCAAAACAACTGTTTGTTGACATAGGAGTGCTAATTGAAGTGGATAAAAAGCCTAGCAGAACCTACGCTGTGAAGTTCTTCATATATCCTGTGAGCTGGTAAAGATTTCAGACACCCTACATTTGTAAAGAAATGCTTTTTCATTCAACTGCTAAATGAAGACCTCTGGCTTGACCGTGTTTTCACATTCACAATATTAGAGAAGAACCTAATAAAGAAAATCTACAAGTCTTACTAATAATACAACTTATGCTGGCACAAAATTTCTCAAGCTGTGTATATATTACACGAAAACTTCGGGTGCATTGTAATGACAGGAGAAAGAGTACCTCAATATTTAATGGCTATAGAGTGGTAAATCGGCCAGAGCTGGATCCTTTCCTCCGTCTGCGCCTCTTCTGTCGTATTCGACAAAAGCTTAAAAGGAGCAAAACTCCTGACAAAACAGCAGATGAGCTAGTTGACTGATGCAACAGAGATAATTCCCTGAGTTAATCCCTTATTAAAATTGTAAATGGCATTCACTAACCAGAAATGGCAACAATAGCTGGTACAAGCCAATGACTTGCAACTAGAATAGGCACATCAACCTGAAAGTAGGAAGAGTAAAATGGGAAAACTTTTCAGCCTTCTGTAGTTCGATAAGTAACAGGCAGAACTAGTAGAAAAAACACCAACAGCACTCGATGAAAAATGAAAAAGTATTCATACAGTTACGAGTTTCGGTTTCTTACATCATCTCTGTAGAGTAAACCCAAGTACTTGTTCCCCAAAGAACCTTCCTTGTTCTTATTACTTGACTTGGAACTCTTCGTAAGGGAAGTCTCCACAGTAGTGTTTAAACCAAAACCCAAGTCAATAACAGGATAGCCTGGCAATCTGCGGTTTCTGCCCCTGACCTGTACCCCGTAGCCCTTAGTCCCCCATACTTCAAATCTAGCGTCACTCCTGCAAATCATTTCCTTTCCAACAACAGCAGAATAAGCAGAGAAATTCACATCAGTTCTACGGGATGGTAATTGGTTGTCGTCTTTGTTCAAGGGCGTATCTTGTCGAACTGAATCCAAGAAAAGCACTGGATCTCTGATATTCCTGCTAGTAAAATCTAATATTTTTTTCAAAAGCCAATAACAATTAGTAACCATATGGCTGCTGTCCAAACAATTCGAGTCTCCATAAACTGCAATTCGACCCCTGCCAACCTCCAAAAGACCAAGAATAGGGGAGTCTGCCTGCATTGATAGATATACACCATAAGTTTATTAGTGCACACCACAACACGTGCTTTAGGAAAGAGATATGAGGCGGAATGTTGTTGCAGGGTCACAATTATCCCTCAATGAAAAAGGACACTTTGGTTCAAGCATGCATGGTGCATCTTACTTCAGTTGGAGAAACTCATCTGTAAAGTTTTTTGGTAGACAGAAAGAGGCATAAAACAAAATTCCCTTTCTCCCAAGAGGAAAATGATCCATCCGCACAGTCAAATCAAGAGGTAAGACAGAAAATACAGATTTTCAAGTTTTTCTTCAGCCAGATATCCTGATTTGAGTGGTGGGAATTTTTGTACTCCTGAGAATTCAGGCACATGCCCCATTGTAGTTTCAACTGTGACAACATTATGCAGGGTAACACGCTTAAACATTCTCTTCCGTGGTAGGCAAAACTTGGAAAAAATAACCCTAAACATGGCTTCAGCAATTGTGTATCAAATGTTTAATTCTGCCTTCGTTCATTAATTTTAATTTTAATTTTAAATTTTTGTTTGTTCCATAAACTACTACTACTACAAAAAAGGACCAGGCTCCATTTGCTCACCTTGGTTGTGCCAGAGATGAGGACATTCTGCGTGGCTCCACTCTCCGAGCTATCCAAGAAAGGGAAGCTGTGCACATACCCGCCTGCAGGAAACTTCACAATATCGGTTCCAGATGCATACCTACTCTGCTCACCATCCATAGAAAAATCACCACTCAGAATCTTATCTCCAAAAGCAATCCCAAATGGGGCCAACAGATCATTCAAAGCAGGAATGTTAGCACCACCAGTGACTGGGGTCCACATACTTCGAGTATTATCGTCGAAGAATCTCATCTTCACCATTGTGTCCACATTATACCATTCAGCAAACACAGCCAGACCTAATCCAGTATTCATGACATCATCTCTCAGCTTTTGAATCTCTTCTGCAAAGTACTCTTCTTCAAGATCCACCAGCAGAAGTGTCCCATAGTGGCGAGCATCAAAGCATGTCAGAGGTGAACCTAGTGTTTCAACAAAGTATCCAGCATCCCTTAACATGTTGAACATAATGTGGAAATTTGTGTGCAGATGATCCCCATGCCAATCCAGAATGTCATTCCGGACATCTAAGGAGTCTCTTGGAATATAGCCAGGTGGGTACTTGATACTGTGAAATTGATCCCACAGAACTCGTGCTGATCTTGACGGTGTTGGAACCACATTTAATTTTAAGCGAAGGACACAGATACTTCTTCGAGGGCTCTGCTCCCCTCGGGTTGGTGGGCTGTATAGCCTAACGGTCACATTGCCTTCAATCACTCCAGAAAACTGTGATCCTTCCTCCTTGATTTGCATGTGCAGTGCTATATAACCGGTCCAAGGCCAAATGACATCTGAATAAGTGAAGTGAATGCTGAGAAGATTGCCTTCCTCATCCGAAGGATGCCAGGCTGGTGGACTTTCAACATAACCAATTACACCCATTCCATTCAGAATGGTGGCATTGAAGATAATGGGCATGGCACCTGCATAGAGAGGTTGACGGCAAAATGGCCAAGAATAAGGGCAATCCGTGTAATCGAGAACACTGGGGAAGATGCTTGCTCGGGGTTTATAGCTCTTCAGAATTTCATATGATTCTAACCTGACATTGAGATCAAAGGTTAGATATGATGACAACAATGAAACAAATAATATATAGGACCAGTTAAGTGGAGAACTCACAGATCAACTCTGCCTGCACCCTGTTCATACATATTAGGACCGGAAAGCTTTGCAGCCCCCTCAACCAGCGCTTGTTTCATGCTGGCTGGATTCAAAATATCCTTTCGCTTGCTTTCAGGTATGACACTAACAAGGAGGCATACTACACCAGCAACTACTGGACTTGCTACACTGGTGCCTGATAAGCTTTTACAACCTGTACTAATCTTTGATCCCATGATTTCCCTTCCATATGCAACAACATCTGGCTTCACACGACCATAGCTGTTGAGGAAAAATATCATGGTTACAGAGCTACCCCTCTTTTATCATGGTATCACCAGCAATTTCAAGTTAAGCTTTAAGAAAAACACGTTTCACTTTTGATGGAAAATGAAGACGGTTTCTCTCCTTGGCAAAGGGAATCCCCTTTCCCCTTTCTCTAATAATAAGAAAGGGACAGGTTTCAGTCTTGAAGTTTGTCTTCTTCAATGGATAAAATTCAAATTTGGATGTCATTTCAAAGCTACATAGAGTATGTACTTGAGAGAGATAATGAATCACATACAGGAGGAGTCATTATCTTCGGGCCCAACTAGCACAACAGGGGTTTAAGGTGTGTTTCAGAGCAAGGGTTGAACCCATGTAAGGAAAACTACCTAAAGGAATCAACATCCCCAAGAGGACCCAAGCAAAAGGTGTTTGGATCATGGTCCCAGAAGTCCACAAGTCAGCTGGAAAAGTAAAAATAAACTTTGCATCAAAGTCTTAAAGCCCTTGATCATTTACGAATTACAAATTCAGATCATACTGCAAACCACCGCTCAGAAAATGCAAGAGCACTGGAGAAATTTGTAGTCATCATGTTGTCTAGGGCCTTTCTTCTGTACATCATAACAGTCTGCTTTCCAATAGTTTTCTAACATTAGCATTCCTAGCACAGATTTTGTGAGTCATATCAGTTTAGCATCTGTCCAGCGACAGGTAGTGCCACAGTGGGATATGCATGTTTGTGTGTGTTTATCTTTGTCTTCTGAAGAAATAAAACCCAGACCAATCTATACTGTATCAATGAAAAAAAGGTAATATGAAAAGAAATGGAAAAACCTACCCATGAGGAATCTCCCAAGTACTCATGCCACGTGATGAGAACGAAGCTATGTGATCACTGTAATCAATCCCCCCAACACCAATAACGTCACTTTGATCTGCTGGATTGTTCAGAGTACCATAAAGAGGCCCATCATTTCCAATTGCCGAAACCATAATAATATTATTTGCTGTAAGTTCCCAAACCTGGTATTACACGTAGCCACATACAATATGATTGTTGTCAGTAAGATAAGAGAAAGTTCTGGGTGCTACTTTTAACTAGTCTAAACTTTCAACGCTTTCATCGCAGCAAAAGCAGGCTAGGGTCCCCTCCTATGGTTTGATGATTGCTTTAATCAAGATTGGGTTATGCATTCAATCACCGTGCCCTTTATTACCACTACAAGAGAATATTAACTCACGAATGCTGTCAACGAGGCATTTGAAGCGGTGGAAATAGCCAACACTCTCAAATTGCACAAAACTTTTTATCTTTTTGATAACAAAAGCCCTTGACCAAGAGATTAATTCAACATGAGTGATTCACGCTGGTGAATGAACCTTACATAATGGATTTTTTGCAATTTATAATGTCTTTTACAACCCAGAAACAAATATCATATTCAATCATCATTAAAGCAACATACTAAACTCCAATTAGATTCTTGAACGAATCATATTACCATTTTTAAATCCAAGTGTGGCCCTTTAGTTTTAAGGGAAGCCAGTCAAAGCATAATACATCATCAGAAAATAGATGTAAAACTACAACTAAAAACACTCAAGTTTGTGACAAATGAATATCAGGAAAATTTTCAATTCCAAGGCTCTTATAAGGCCATAATTAACAACTCAACTCAACAAAACCTTGTCCCAACATTTTTTGGGCCAGCTATATGAATTCTCTTTCGCCATTGTGCTCTGTCAAGGGTTACGTTTTCTATTAAACCATAACTTAAAATGTCTTTTTTTACTATATCACTTGAAGTTAATTTTGGCATACCTCTACTGCAAAGCTTACTTTCAATATCTATTACATCACACTTTCTCACCGTTGTTGTAGTAGGTCATATATAGACGTGTCCAAACCACTTAAGTCAATTTTTCTTAATTTCTCTCCTATAAATGTCCCATCTATTTTTTAACTAATAATATCGTTATGCATTATATCCTTACTAATTTTGCCACACATTTATCTTAATTTTTTCATTTCCGCTGCACTCAATTTGTGAGCGTGTTTTTTCTTAGTTGTCCAGCTTAGCAGGTTTTATGGTCATTCTATAGAACTTTTTGCTTAAGTGATATGCATCAATCAAAAAATACCCCGAATGCATTCCTCCATTTAGTTAATCCCACATTGATTCTATGAGTAACATCGTCTCTTGATCTTCAATTTTTACTATTTCACGATTTGAACTCCTCCTTTTACTAAAGTTCACTCCATATATCTAGTTTTAGTCCTAGTTATCCAAAATCCTTTTGATTCCAGAGTTTCTCATCATATTTCTAGTTTAGTATTAATTCCTTCTTTATTTTCATTAACGAATACATTATTATCAACAAATAAAATACACCATGGGAGTTTATACAGAAAATGTCAAGTCAATTCATCCATATCAACAAATAACATACACCATGGGAATTTATACTGAAAATGTCAAGTCAATTCATCCATAATAAACGCAAAAAGATATGAACACAAGACCATAATTAACAACCACACAAAAACTAAGAATGAAGCAAATCAACTATGACCTTACAAGTAACAAAATTATAATAGTATGCCCAGTTGTTAAGCTACTGTTGAAGAGGCAATAAGGTCTCACCTTCTCCACAAATGGGAGATCCAAATAGTCAGGACCACCAATGCTCAGATTCAGCACATCCATATTGGTGGCAATTGCATAGTTGAAAGCATCAAGGAACCACGATGTGTATGATACCTGCAATAAGCTGAACACAAACTTCTCATAATCTTGCCAAAACTAGAGATATTTTACATCAAAAAAATAAACACATTCAAAGGTATGCTTGAGACATGCTTGGTCAACTAACATATACAACGTCTCATTACCATGTTCTTGTAATGTGTGATTAGGTTTACTCCTTTGAAGTTCTTACCAAATAAGATGACAACTAAATGGCATAGTGCAGAATTTATATATCACAGTTAGCTTTCTGAAGTGAAAAATATAATCCCCAATTGAGCCCCTATTAATGGGCGGATAGATGGGGCACATACCTAACAAATGACGCCCGACCTATAGTTCCGTGTTGATACTTCCCCTTACTAGTACATATAGATGCCTAATTGTCCATGTTGATACCTTCACTGAATTCTCGCACGTTCATATTGATTCTAGAGTCCACGCATTTAGTTATCTTTGTCAAATTTAAACTAACATAATAGACTGGTAGCATGATGTGATGATGTCCACCAACAAGACTCGCCTATGGCTTTCATCTCAGTAGGTGTATTAGGGTACTTTTACCAGTAATAACAGGAACTACGAAGGAAACTATATCCAACACATCTTATCGGAAGGAAAAAAAAAAACTATATCCAACACAGTATACTATCTTACCCCTTTCTTATGCATGCAGCAACATAAATCAATCAAAATTTACACTATTAGACTTAAGAAGCAGATAAACCGCTTGTATCCAATATTCTCTTCCCAAATAAGATGATACTAACAAAAGAAATATCTCAACCTTATTTAAAGACAGTGGGTAAAAACTGTAGAACCAACTTTTACACACGTTACTGATGTCAATATATTGCTTAAAGGAGGAAATGCATTACCTGGGCATCTGTAAACACACGAAACGCATAAATCTCTGTGTCTGGTGCAAAACCAAGACACTCTGCATCTTGACCAGCAATAACTCCCGCAACAAATGTCCCATGGCCAAGATTGTCATTCAGTGTATCCTCATTGGTCCAATTTGTGCGCTCCTGAATATTACTCAAGATGATGTTGAAGAAACTAAACTAAAATATGTTCTGAAGAATGTAAATACATATAATTCACAGTTCAGCAACAATGAGAAAGAAAAGAAACTTGGAATCTTCTCCCACCAAAATTACCTTAATATTACGAAAATGTGGGTGATTTGCTCGAATGCCAGTGTCAAATATAGCCATTTTGACTTTAGTGCCAGTGTACCCTTTCGACCAAAGCACATCTGCTCCAAACAAGGAAGTAACTTGAGATTTCTGCAAGAAAGCAACGGAAGTAACACCTTGCAGTCGGCAGGTAAAAAATAGGTAAAGGAAAGAAAAAAAAAATTAAAGCACCAATAAGTTACCATTCTGGAAGTACTTTGAATGTTTTGTTAAAAGTAAAACAACCATTGTTTATGTTCTCCAAAGTAACACTAAACATCCACCAAAGATGCCTAAGAGAAGGAGCACAACTGAAGAAACCGAGTATACAAATGCTCTTTAAAAAGTGCATGTATCACCCAAAGATTTTTGAAAAACACCCCCAGGAGAGGAAAAATGCAAGATCACCAGAATGAAAACCTATGCAGTAAGGGCAAAAGAATTGGATTGACATCGCTCATTCCACCCCTCGAAGACCCCTATTAATGGGAACCAAACTGGGCATAATAAGCTCACTCATCCACTCCCTAACAGAAACATTCCAATCCTCTTCAAAGCAACCTTCAACCTGATGCCAACTCCAAGAATGACAAGCTTTCTCAAAGTAAACTCAAAGCTGCCTTTCCACACTTGGCGGAAAATTTCATTTTCAAGAATGAAAGTACCAAACATGTTACATGATTGACCCTTCTGGAAGTTTAGTTCAGATAA
The DNA here is from genome assembly GCA_023539305.1 of Ilex asprella. Lineage (NCBI taxonomy): Eukaryota > Viridiplantae > Streptophyta > Magnoliopsida > Aquifoliales > Aquifoliaceae > Ilex > Ilex asprella. Next base: position 42,361,099 of record CM042188.1, on the reverse strand, counting down.
AAAATTTGATATTTTTTGCTCACTGCTCTCTTCATTTATTTTTGGACAGCAGTACTGAAACATTATATTCAAGAATCCATTTAACTTTCATTTTTTTATCATTCTTAGCACCCTCAATAGCTTATAAATTGAATAAGAATGCAGACAGGCTTATTACAGTTTCAAAATTATCAAAAATATTTTCTCTAGTTTTTCCGTGTTTGGTTGTTTGTCTCTATGTTTATTCTGAACACAACCAAAAACATATTCCATTCAGCAATTTTTTGTATCCCCTTCTCACTTCTCTGTGCTACCAATCAGCACATAAATATCAACAAGAACAGTCTCATAGTACATATAGTAAAATCAACCACTATATCTTCAAAGAACACGTAAATGTTTCACTATTTTCTCATTTTCAGGCTAAACTAATGAATAACACATTCAGCAATTTCTCAGTTACCAATCAGCATTAAAGAGTACATAAAAACTAAAAACAGTCTCATTGAACACTCCGACCACCACATCAGAAAATTCTTTTATGAAAAATATCAACTGAATTCATATATCATATACGTAAAAATAAATAAATTAAAAAAAAAAAAGCTTGAATTCAAGATCCCATTTTCCCTCTCAAGTCTCAACAGTTTTCTCAACAAAGAATCAGCATATAAATGTAATAACGAGAAGCACAGTATTATTACACACTGTGACCTCCACAATTTCAATGAATTTGGCTAACAAACCTCACCTGCATCAATAGATGCCGTTGCCAGCTAATGGTATCATTACTAGTCTTTGCAACACCATAACTCTCTTCTTCATCGAAAGACATCGCCGTGAAAATCTTCCCTGGCCTTTTCTTTCCATCAGCAAATGCCCCAACTTTCTCATTTTCCGTACCAAGAACCATCCTTTGATGGCTCAAATCAACCGAAACATCTTTCACAAGGTTCAATCTCCCAAACTCCTTAATCACGACCTCCCTCACCGATTCCTCAATCCCCACCACCCCGAAATCCGTTGGAAACTTCGCCGCAGGGTTCTTCCTCTCAACCCATTTCCAACCTTTCAATTTAACATTCTTCTCAAGGTATGATTTGTGATCTTGAGCTTTTTTATATTTAAGAAACCTAACTATATGATTTGTATGAGTGATTTTCTCGTCTGAGTTTTGTTGATTGAGGAATTGCGGTTTGGATTGCGGGATTAGGGTTTGGTTTTGGAAAGGTTGGTGGGTTTGATGGAGATGGGGGTTGAGGTGGAGGAAAGAGACTGAAATGAAGAGTATCAGGAGAGAGAGGCTGAGTAAGGAGGTTTGGGGAGGGGAAGTCATGGCGCGGTTGAGGATGGTTCAGGGTGGTGAATGGGTTGGCGGGATCGTTCGCACATCGGAGGAGATAGTGTGTGTGCGTGTGTGTGAGAGAGAGAAATAGAGAGAGAGAGAGAGAGAGAGAGAGAGACACAGATCTTAGTTCCTCTGTTTCACTTTCATCGTTTCGTCAGATGATTTGACTAGATATCGTATCGTACTAATCGTACATGGTGAACTGGTATGTTTGGTTACGTGGGAATTAATCTCCCCAATCACTCACCAGGATTATTTTGTGTCCGCGGTTATAATAATCCAAGGACAAAAAAGACTGAATGCACTAATCCAAGGATATTGGGGATTGGAAATTTGATTCGATTGAAAAGCGAAGATTGTCATGAAGATAGATTTTTATCAATTTTTGTAGATGACTTATGACATGTTATACCAACTCTTTATATTATATTTCTTATTTTTTGAATCAGAGTTCCTTTTATTTATCAGAGTTCCTGTATGGGATTAGTGTACTCCTGCAAACAAACATTACTCGGATGATTGATTAAACTTTGCTAAAAACCCAAAACGACGCCGATTTCAACCTTTCACTGGCACACCGTCATTTTATCTTCTTCTCCACTGCAAAACGCAAAACATATCACCGCTCACCAGTACATGGCGCGAGGACTCGTCGTCTCTCCACGGAGTAAAACCACTTCACAATTGATACTAACCTCCATATCTAGGGTTTCACTCTCAACACTAACCAAAGGCCTCGAAAACCCATTTGCTTCGACTCACCTCCGGTTCTCTCCCTCCGTTCGCTTTCTCTGCTGCTGCTCCAATTACCAGCAACATGACCCAATCGACATGTCGAAGTACAGAGAAACTTTCGCACAGAGAATGGCTATGGCCGGTCTCAAGCCACATCACCGTATTGGTCAGTCTCCTCCCCCCCCTCTCTCACACACATTCACTTTTTTCCTGTTTTGTATGTTCCTTTATTTTTCTTAGCTACAACTGAGTTTACCCACCAGAAACCATCAGATTAGAAATTTCAAAAAAAAATTGGCCGGCCATCTGGGATTTAAAAATTTGATCTCATTGTAAAATTTTCCCTATCTTTCTCTGCAAAGGACATTGACATGGGAAGTTGCCGGGAAAGAAAAGGAAGGTCAAAGCTTTGAACTTTGGATCAATCATAATTTAGGACCTTTGGATAACATATATTCAGGGCACCGGTGATAGAATTTTTATTAATGGTACTAGTAGACCGAAATTAATATTGAACGAAATAATAAGAAAAAATATGAAGATATTTAATTAAATGAGTGCATAGCTTATGTCCGAATTAATTGGGACATAAGATTTGGTTTGGATAGCATATATACACAGTTAACATTCAAAGAATGTAGATCCACACAGGTTCATGAGTTGAGATGTCAATGGACCGAAGCGGGGGCGGGTGGTATAGTCTCCATCCCCGTACCCGCTTAAAAAAATTTCGTCCATCCCCGGTCCACCCCCGTTAGTGGGTATAATATTTATCCCCATTCCCGTCGGGTAAATTTTTAATCCCCGTCCCCGTCCCCGCTTCCCTCATACCCGCTCAAGCCCAAACTAATTAAATCTAATATTTTAAATAATCTAATAATATTCTAAATAATCTAACACAACATAATATAACATAACATATTTGAATAAAATACAAACAATAAATGTCCAAAACATATAATAGTGGTAAAATCATCTCAATCAACTCACTATATATTTATATTTATTTATTTATTTTGCGGGTAACGGGGATGGGGCGGGGAGGGGCTGGTACGGGGCGGGGGTAAGGGTAAGTCCATCCCCGCCTCCATCCCCGCGCGGGTTTATACGGGTATCCCCGTATCCGTCCACCGTCCAATACGTATAGTCCATCCCCAGTCCAAACGGGGCGGGTTTGGACGAATACCCGTTTTTCCCCGGTCCATTGACATCCCTATGATCATGAGATTGATAATCGTTTTGTTTTCAGCTATTGGTGTTTCTGGTGGCCCAGACAGTATGGCACTGTGTGTATTAGCTGCCGGATGGAAGGGTGATGGCCTAAATGCTGCTTCCCATATGAGCAGTGGGTTCATTGGTGGACTTTTGGCAATAGTTGTTGATCATGGATTGCGTGCTGAGAGTAAACATGAAGCAAGCATTGTTTGCCATCGAGTTATGGATATGGGTATAAATGCCTTCCCAAGTACCTTTGCTCATATGAACTTTATTTGACTACATTAGCTGGTTAATGTATGTCATTTGTAGGAATCAAATGTGAGATTGCTCATTGTGAATGGTCAAATGGTAAGCCCAAGCAGGGTCACTTACAAGAAGCAGCTCGTGATAAGAGGTAATTTCAGCAAAATTATCAAGTTATGTTCCACTAGGATTGTTCTTGATTGCGAGTTATTTTAGTTTCCTTTTTATGGATTTGTTAATTTCAGGTATCAAATTCTACAGGATGTTTGCATTCAACACCAGATTGGCGTGTTATTAATAGCACATCATGCAGATGACCAGGTTTGGGCCATATGTAATTTTAAATCTATGAATAAATCAGCAATTAATGAAAAGAAATAGCAGGCTTATGCTATTATGGATGTGATGTGGCTGAATGTTTTTTCCCATCATGATAAGAAACAAAAGCTTACAAGCATAATGCAGGCGGAGTTATTCATTCTCAGATTATCTCGTGGTAGTGGTGTGCTTGGACTTGCCGGCATGGCGTTCACTTCCCAATTGTTCACTAACTGTTCAGATTTTGATGGTGAAGCTTCAAGCAGGCATGGCATTCTATTAGTGCGACCACTCTTGGAGTACTCGAAAGGCGACATGTACAAGGTTAGTCATGTTTTATGCGTCAATGATACCAAAACTATTTTCTTCTCTAGCGCAATACCTTCAATTCATACCTACTTTACCGTAGAACATAACTTGAATTCCAGTTTGTTGGTAGTCTTTACTGTAAACATTTTCAATGTGGAAGATAATTCTACTCAAGAAACCTTGGTATGCTCTCGAGCCAAACTGTGAAAGCAGAATTGCAACCAAACAAGTGAAAATATGTCAAATTGTGATGTCTAACTTTTGTTTCCTTGGAGAAGCTTTGAAGTGGTTATGCTATTTGTGATAAAATTCTTTCCTATTTAGTTTCTTAAGAAGTTTATCTGAATGCATCCTTGTTAGTCTTGCAGATATGTCAAGGGGGTGATCAAGAATGGGTGGAAGATCCAACTAATCGAAGTCCATTGTTTGCTCGTAATAGGATCCGAATGTCATTGAAAAACCTGTCATCAGGTGAGTGGTAATTGAGACGACAGCTTTAATATTTGGACTTTGTTTCTCTTCATTTTAAGATTCATTAAGGGGTTTTGCCATTTCCAGCAATCCAATATGTTGAGCTTTTCAATTTATATTATCGGCACTTATCTTACCATTCTTTTCTCCTGTGGTGAGTTATTTGGCTGCAAGCAGATGTGTGCAAGGCTTGACATATAAAAATACTATTTCTTGGTTTACAGCTATCTTCAATTCTGAATTACAAGCAGTTATATCTGCCTGTCGGAGAACGCGGTTGCATGTTGACCAAATTTGTCGTAATTTATTAAACAAGGCTGTGACTGTCATGCCTGTAAGTATCATGTGACTACGCTGTGATCCATTTCTATTTATAGTGCATGATTTTTACACTTTGATTGCAGTGTATTCATGTAAGTAGGTTTAGTTGATGCTTCTGTTCTATGTTATTAATTTGCCTTACAGTTTCTTGTTTTGGTCAACTGTAAAAGGATATAATGATAGATAATGCAATTATGGAATAAGTAAATTGATATAATAGGATTAGGAAGCATACTACCATGATGTCACAAGCAAGGAGGCATAACAAGAACCAAAGAATCTTGAAAATTTGTTTATCAAGTAGTTATCATAAATCCCAGACTTTATCTTTCGTCTTTCTTAGTTTTTCACTTTCCACTCCATTTTTTGCAGCAAGGCTATGCTGTCATTGATTTGGAAATTCTCAATCCATCAAAAGTCGAGGATTTATGCCTGTCCAAGTTTGTTTCCTTGGTATTGCAGGTACTTCCATTTTAGAATTTTCTTTGGCTGTGACGCTTGATGTCTTTTATGTTGGTTTTTTCCTTTTTTAAGGACTTTTTGTTCACGAACTTGCTAATGATGTTTCATATGAGTATATCAGTTCATCTCACAAAGGCACAAGCCAGTTCGGGGTAGTGCATTGAAGTTGCTATTGGACTACATTCGTACTTCCCCATGCAAGGTGCATCTCATCTACCACTTTTAGACTTTCTTGTACTTCTGTCGTGGTATATTATTATACCATGAAAGAAAAAAATGGAACTTTTCAAGTACAACATATTTGGCCATTTAGTGCATGCTGAAGTTCTACTCTAGGTTCTCTGGAAATAATCTGATTTGGAATTGGAAGTGTAACATTATAGCTACATTGGCTTATAATCAGAGGTCATCTGCTATAAGCCAATCACATTATTTATGTTAGTCTTGTGTTTGACCAATATCCTTGCGAAGAGCGAATGGTTTATACTCTTTTGTTTGACGTTTAGACCGAACCCCTGTCCTCTTATTTTTCTTCAGACTATGTTCTGTTAAACTTCACCTCTCAACTCACCCATATTCTAATCTTTCTCCCCCCCCCCCCACCCAAATGGTCCACATATACACAATGAGCGAAAGAAAAACGTAGAAAGAAAAAGGAGGGGGGGTGGTGTTTCTTGAATAATGCAGTTCTTTATAATAATGCGTACTTTTATTATATGCCTCCACTCTTGACAGGGTTTCACAATTATTTAATTACTATCATATATCCTTGTTGTAAATTAGATATATCAATTTCTTTGTCCTTTCAGAAGTAAAATAATGAGAGGAACTTTCGGAAGGCTCTTGGTTCCCCATGCATAAAATTTTGAATTTAATGTTGCAGGCCTGACCACACTAGTCAGTATGATATATATCTGGATGTTTTCCTCTTTTTAAAGATTGCAGACATGAGCTTGATTTTTTGTATGCCCAAAAGTCCACTTTTTAAAAGTTTCAAATAACCAAATGTTCATTTGGTTGTATCAATTAACAGGTCTGTTCTGGCAACCATGCAGACATCCTTTACAGCAGCTGGTTGTTTCCTTTGTCCGTCTCCTGGCTCTAAAGGTTCTAGACTCCTGGTTTGTTGTTCTGTTGATTCGTCATTGACTTCGAAAATGGAGCTATTTCACAAACACTCTTACGAAGGCCAGAATTGCTCTATCCCAAGTGAGGTGGAGCAAATTGCAGCAGAGGGAAAATCATATGCAGATCGGTTGATTCCAGACACCTCAGATGTGCATTTTTTGGATGCGACATCTTCTGAGTATGTGCTAGTTGAAGCCAAAAGACGTAACATTCTTAGTGGGCCTACCTACAGGAACATTATTTTATTGCAGAGAGACGAGATTGGACATTTCAAGCCTAAAATTGAAGTCATGTCTGATTACAAGGCAAAGAATGTAATAGAATCTGCCAGTACTGTTGTGATCAAAGGACTTCATCCTGGGAAATTTGGCTACTTCATGGATAGATTCATGGTCTCCTGGAAACTGGGCAAGAAAATTTATTGTGATGCACTTCCTGCAGATGAGGTTGATTGTGACCTGGGCTTGAAAGTGGAGAGTCAGCGAGATTGTTGCGGGTCTTGTGTGGTTGGTCGTGACGTGATAGCTGAGGTACGTCGCATGATTGATGCTGATTGGCTCTATCTTGCAGAGTTGTCAAAGTGTCAGCATGTGGAAAGTAAACAACAAGGAGTTCTCTTATCTAGTAAACCAGGGCAAGCAACAGGGAAGATTAGTTCATGTTCAAATTATGTGAAATTATCAGCGCAAAAGGCTCTTCTGTCTTTAAAGACTATCCCAGTTGCAGCAAGAAGGGGCCTTCCTGTCCTAGTCGATCCTCATGCACTGATACTAAGCATTCCGGTACATAGATATCCGTATTTATTAGCTTTTCTCTTTCTGATTCTTGCAAGTGATATTTATTTGGCATTACCACATCTGTAGCAGGCAGTGCACCGGCTTTAACATCTGATCTCCTTACCCATTCAGAGAATTAGTGATACTCATATTAGAATCATGTCCTTTGTTGCAACTTGGGCCCATCCTTTTGCATGTCAGACATATCTGGATCTGCACTTCCAGACGTTCATGGGGTTTAGACTTTCTTGTCCATCAGACAAAAATTAAGAAAAATTAAAATTAGAAACAGAAAAGAGCCCATTATTTCAGCTTGATTATTGCATAACTCTGCATTCAAATGCTCGTGAAATATTGGTTATTCTACCGCTTGTTTGACCATCTACATGTATTTCTTTTTGTTTTTCATTTTATGTTTTTGCTGACTAATTGATCAGTACTCTGGACATTGATTTTGCGCATGTAGACATAGAACTACCTTTTTTTGTAATAATAAAATTCATGTGCTTTGATAGGAAGTGATTAGTTTCTCGAGATTGAGGAGAGAGACTTTCACTATCATATATAACTCCCTTTTCCCCCTCCCACCACCAAGAAAAAACAATTAATAAGATTGCTCCCTTATTTATTTTTTTGTTTCTCAAATAAGTTTTTTTGGGATTTTTGGCTCATTTTCCTATCTAGGCACCCATGATCTCAAGTTCCCAATTTGGGCTTATTTAGTAGTCTAGGTTTCTTCAGTTTATAATACTTTTTTTTCCACCTATATGTCATGCTGCGTGGCTATTACAGGAATTACTTTTGCTTTCTTTTCAGCTACAAACATGTTTCAGTTCAACCTCCACAACGACAGTTTCTCATTGATTCCTATGTATAAAATTTTTTGTGCCTTAAAGCATTCTTTTCTTATCTTTCTTTTCCTCCTTCCAGAGTATTGGCTTCAAGCATTGCCCCTGCTTAATGGCATCTGCTGTATTCATGCCAAGAATCCCTCTTGGTGGAGGGCATAGCTCGTTTATCTAGTTTCAGTTGTCCTGTTGCTGTGACACCGGTGCGACTTGCATAATCAGTGAGGAGGCTGAGCGACACTTGATAACTCCAAAGTGTTGGCGAATACAGAAGCAATACAATAAGCTTCGCTTTGTCTTTATCTGTGTGTGTTAAGACTCAAGTAAGTATCATCGGAGTATGTGATTATTTATTTTAAACCTGATCTCACCCTAGAAACTAACTGGGAAATACGTATATGTAATCCTTTTACATGCCTATTCGTAGATCAGTTCATTCCCTTCCATAGGGTATCTCCCTTGGTCTCATTGATTTCAACTTGAACTGGAGTTGGGCATGTCTGAGATGCAAGTTGATGGACAACTTGTACAATCAATTCTAATGCTTAAAGTTAGTTTAGCGAGTCTGCAGTTAAAAGTGGTGTGTAGCAGATTTACCTAGTATAATGGAAAAGAAATCATTTTTTTATTATATTCATTTTTTTTTTTGTTCTAATATCGTATAAATCCTTATACAATTTGAGATTTTCGTAAATTTTTACTACAAGTATCTGTAGTGAGGTTGTTAGTTTATGAAAAAGATGAGTGTTTGCTCATCTTCTTACAAGCAATCTTAGGTTTGATACTTCTCACATTAGTCATCTTTGTTTTTTAGGAGACATGTCTTTAATTTAGTTTGAGTTACAATGGCCAATTTAGAGCTTGAGAGAATAGTCTGCAGGAGACATGTCTTTAAACTAACTTAAGTTATGATGTTCAGAACTCGAAAAAGTAGTTGGTGCAACTGTAGACAATCACTCTATAGCAAAAAAAAAAATCACAAACAAGGTGATTTGATTCCCACAATTTTTTATTAATTATTATCCAAACATATTTTTTTGGGTAACGAGAAAAATTTCTGATATGTTCCCATCGAGTAGAGGTGTACTTATATGGTTTAGGCTCATGAATCCGAATAGAATTAAGGGTAAATCTAGAGTGTATGAATTAGTTCTTCAACTTACATACCAGTTAAATTAGAATTTACATTTTGGTAGAAGTTCGTCTAAGCAATTAAAGTCTGTCTTACTAATCAACCATACTTTTTGTTGGTTTAGGGACTTGAATCCTTAACCTTCACAAGACAAGGAAGATTATTAAACCAAAGGTCCATTGATTATTGACCAACATATTAATCAAAAACTATTAATCCAACATACAACCATCACTTGTTACTTTCAAAAGGATGTGTACTCTGACTTAAATTTTTATTTAAATTTAAATTAATTAGTCATAATCCTTACTTGAAGGTACGATAGAACATAAAATTTGAGCCCCAAAAAATTAATTTCACTATATTAAATAAAAAAAATCATTTCTTTGATTACATCATTTAAAAATTATTTTTGCCTATTATTTTCTTAAAAATATTGACAAAATTTTCTTATAATACGTAATTCGATAAAATTCTCTCAACATATATATACTATTGTGTATAAATAATATCTGAAATAAAAATTATGTTAAACTATATATTAATTAAATATTAAATAATTAAATATGTGATAGAAATAAGTGATGTAATAATTTTGATAGAAAAATGTATAAAGGATATTTAATTCCTTAAGTGTTTTATTTTATAGATATTTGAATAAAAACTTGATTTGATACAAAACATTTCAATAGACAAACTTAAATTTAAAGAATGAGAAATCTAAATTTAAATATGGATAAATTTAAATTTTAAAGAAAATAAATATGACCATTCAATCTTTAAAAAATAGTAACATTTCACTATTAAATATTTGAACAAAAATTTGAACCTGAGTAAAAAAAAAAATCTCTGGATTTGATAAAAGTTTGAATTAAAGGTTTGGAACAAACTTTTTAAATTTTTTCTACTCAAATTTAAATTTGAGTCTAAATTTAAGCCAGAGTTAGAAAATTTATACTCTAAATGAGGGGCATCCACATATTGAGAATGAAAGATTGAACAAAAATCCTTCACGATAAAATGTTGTCATATTTATCAGAAAGACAATTATGTGTGGTGAATTAACAAATTGGAATCACAAAGTTTAAATACACCAATCCCAACCAAAGAGTCGGTTAATCTGCCTTCATACTCCAGTCCTTTGAACAGCATTTGGGCATGGGTGGTGATAGACTGGGACTATCCCAATAGCCTTTGAGTGTGTGTGTGTGAAGGTTATATGCCGACTATGATATTTTTATTTTTTAAGTAAAAATGTTATAATTTGTCTCTGATAAAAAAAAAAATAAACAGCATTAACTGTCCATGGAAGCTGCCAAAAAATTCATCTTCACAGCTACCACCCAGCAAACTCTTCCTTGGTAATCCATTCCCCTTCAGCTTAAATTATAACTTTAAAAATAATTTGTAATTGCTCAACCGCTAATATCGATCCTAATTTTTCATGATTTACACTTAAAAAAAATCATAACTTACCTTTATAAGATTATAATTTTCTGGATAGGGTATGGTAGCCTTTCCCCAATTTTTTTTCCTCCAGAGTTTCATATTGATTCAAGAGTGAATGTCATCCTTAACATTGGAGCACGACTCCATTGAGTGTTTTGGAGAAGGCTCAAGCAGAAAGGATAATAGGCTCGATATACGCACAAATAAAATCCTAGGAATCACAAGACGATTCCCAAGAAGAACTATGTGCAATAGAGACCCATGTGTTTATGACCTACAAACAGAGAAAATGATGACACAATGGACATTTCTCCTGGTAGAAGCTAAACCGGGCTGTCAACAATGAACGATCAAATTCCCCGGCTGTGTGTTCCCTTTGCAGAAGCTTGCCAACAGAGCCATCCACATGATTCTTCACAGTTTGGCAAAGAGAAATCCATACAACTCTTCACAACCTGACTACAATACTTGGATTGTCTAAACCCAAAATAAGTTTGGCAATAGGACAGTACAAAAAAATTTGATTTTGTGAAAAAGAAAAGACTGAGAGAGCCATCATCAGATAGGAGCGAAAGACTTTCAATTTATAATCACATAGATTATCATTTGAACTATGCTTCTCATCATCATATGACCCTCTCATGTCAAATTGAAGCATAACAAACACACACACGCACACGCACACGCATATCTATGTAGACTAGAGAGAGAGAGAGAGAGGACAAACTCCAAGATCGGCTAATCGCACAGGAAGAGATGACTTCAGCAGTAACCCTAATTCCGATACCCCAAACCCTAGTTCTCGTGCATCGAAATGTTAAGGCTTTGGATCACCGTTCGCTTGAACTGTACTTATAGGGGGAGCTGAGGAGCTAGGGTTTCTCCTCGTAAGGGTAAAGATTGTAGGGTAAATTATACAAATGACCCCTTAAGTTTAATATTAGTCGCACTTTAATCCTCAAAAATTTAATTTAGAGCGACAAAATATACTGAATTGGTGAACCAATGCTCAACCGGTCCTATAGCATTGGCTATTGGATGAGATAAATTTTAGATTGATCCTTAAAAAAAATTATTTGGTTAAACTAGTGTTCTAACCTTAAAGAGATGAAAAATACTAGAGATTATTATTTTGTAGATGGTAGAATACTATAATTAATATGTGAAGTGTGGAAATCGCATAAAAATCATATATTAATCATTGTATCATTTTAATCCCATAAGTATTGAATATATTTTTATATAGCAGACAACGTCGAAATTACTAACGAAAATTATATAATTTTGGTAACTCTCGACAAAAAAACTTGTCAAGAGTTGTCACTTGATATGTCAACGTCCATATATATTATAAACTTATCGCTTGATACCTAAATATGAACATAAATAATTTGGATAACTCTTGATAAAAAAATATATAATTTTGGTACATCTTAACTAAAATTTCAATAGGTCATAACAAAAAATATGTAATTTTGGTAGTTATTTGACCAAAATTTAAGTAAAAAATTGATAAAGAGCTATCTAAATAATTTTTTTTTGCTCATATTTAGGTATCACGTAATAAGTTTATGATATAAAAACAGTTAATAATTTGAACAATATCTGTTTGAGGAACCACATAAAAACATATTTAATATTTCAAAAATCAAAATACTGCAAACTTCATATTTTGATGACCTCGGGTGTAATTAACCCTATTTTTTTTAAAATCATAAATTATAACCCACATATATTTTTTTCTTTAACCACCTAAAATTTCTATTATTAAACCATATTGCACATTTAGATATAGATCTATTGGAATCTATTTTTACCGCCATATCTTTTGCGTTTCATTTCTACCTAGGAAGGCTATATATATGTATAGGTACAATACAATACCCCCGACCGGTGTGTATATATAACCTAAAACCCTCTCTTTTGACCTCCGTCGTCTCCTATACAATTCCCGCGGAGATTTGAGTTGATATCTTTCTTTTTTTTCCTTCTCTTTTCAATTAATTTTGAATTCTCTTTCACTGTGCCGCGAGAGAATAAATAGAAATTGTCATTGATGGAGGACGCCAGTCAACAGGGATTGGATCGAGTAGTCTCTGCGTCGGCCTCAATCCCAACCTCATCCGCTGGTATCTCTCTCTCTCTCTCTATGTGTGTGTGTGTGTGATTGAGTTCTTGTTGTGTGGAATTGAATTGGTAAATATTGGATGATCGGGGTTTTTGTTTGCGTTTGATTAGGTATGAAATAACTGAGATTGAAGGGATTTGGTGGGCTTTTTGCGCATGTTGAATCATTTGTGCTAAGGTTTAGTGAGCTGGAATTATGATTCTTTTCTGGTTTTGTTTTTTTTGTTTTGGGTTGATTATGGTTGAGAGGTAGTCTGGAATATCTAAAAATTGGATCAAAGAAAATATTTCTACACCCAAATTTATGGTCTGTTATATTTTGTTACATCCCTCTCTTGCCACCCGGCACCGTGCGATCCCTGTTTCATTGGGTTCGGCCAACTAAGTTACTGCTCGGCGGAGAAGCTAAACATTTTGTCATTGCACAAGAGATCATTCATTATCCCATAGCACATTGATGCTTTCCTGCCACTCAGAAATCCTATCTTTCTTCATGGTTTTCTGGTCGTTTTTTTTTCCTTACATGTCGTTGGGCTTAAAACTCTGTGTGCACCCACAGCAATTTTATCACCACTTGAATCATCTATTTTCTTATCCTCAAGTTAAGCCAGGTTGTAAATATTCCCTGTATAATGAATAATCAGATAAATTATTGCAAAATTGAAAAAAATACTTGAAAAATACTATACTCTCAAGTGTAGTGTTGCTGTCATCAGTGAATTGCCTAATGGAAATCTTTGCAAAAGTTCGGATTCTTTGAGAAGCTTCTGTCTTGCACGAAGAGAGAGCACGTGTGGCTTTGATGTTAACTCTGTCAATTGGGTGCACTGGGTGACGACATGGTCATGAGCAAAGTTAGACACAAAATTAGCTTAACAAATAAGCTACTTCTTTCAGCTGATTTATCAACATTCATCCACTTTGTTCGCTGCTGATTTATAAACTTACATTCTCCTTAAATGTTAGGCCAGGCCCTGAGCAATGGGAGTATAAGCAGGATTAATTCAGCTTAACTAGAGTTGATACTTCTGATCAAGACTAGAGTTGATTTCTTCTTTGAGGTTTATACTTTTCTTTTGGGTATTGCATGTGTGACAAGTAGAATTTGGATTCGTGTTTTAAGTTAAGCTCCTAGGATTCAGTAAAAGATGCTGTCTAATGTCTAAATGCTTAGTTCTACTTTCTTTTGACATGGGTACACTTTTAAAAAAATTCATTAAGTTAGTTAATTAATTTTGAGACAAGTTTATATGCCTGCAAGGAATGTCTTTCTTGCATAACATTATGCAGTTTCAGGCAACCTTGTCCATCATTTTATTCTTCTTGGCATTATATAGTGCATTGTGAGTAGATTCATTCCCATGGTTCGATCCTTCCCAGTAAAACACGGGGTGTCCGAATTCTGATGGCTTTTACGCGAGAAAGGGGGACCACCCTCTAAGCCTAAGTATTCCTCAATGACTAATAGCGTGCAAGTACCGTGAGGGAAAGGTGAAAACTAGTATGTTTTCTTTTATGTATTGTACCAATTCACTGATTTTTGCAATGAATGTAGGTGAGAGAACTCTTGTGCCTGATAAATTAATGGAACAGGTACTTGGTTGGCTATCACATTATGCTTTTTTAGTCATTCTATTGCAATATATATATATATATATATATATATATATATATATATATATTTGGCATAGGCTATGGGTTGCATTAGTACTTCATTTGTATTTAATGTATCAGCCACTTTCGCCCAAAGATGGAAGGATAATTTCTGGGAATCCTTCTCCGGGTGCAGCCATCAGACGGAATTCAAAGAATGTCTCGGATCAGCCCGAAGTTTTGATTACAAGTGCAGCACTAACCACTGTCTACCCATTTAATACTTATTCTCCTCAGGAGCAAACTTTTTCTTATGGAGGTTAGTTCCTTTTTGTGTTGGTACTCAATATATATCACTTAAGTAAATCTGTAAACGTTGACATTTTAAAGTCCGATGGTCTCGACATTTTATTCTGGGAAACTTTTTGAGCTTTAAAGGAATATAAATGAAAAGAACTTGAAGTATCTTGATTTTTCTTTGATCCAAAGTAGATATAGTTTTGATTTGAAACTCTAAAACTTGGACTCACTCACCTTTCGGTCATGTTGGGTGATAAAACGGTGGTAATTGTTTGTGGTTCTGCTGCTTCTTCCTGTAATTATGCATAATAACTATTAATGGGTGATTTATCTTATTTTTGCCCGAGCTTCAGGTTATGACAACAGCAGGGGTTATTTGGGTGAATTGTCTAACTATATTAATGCCAACAACATGCAAGTTGTACCTCCGGTGAAGATAAATGTTTCATACTTTTATGTTTTGCATCTTTCTCTCTGTTTTATATACAGAACTCCGCTTAAGTTCCTTCTTATTTTTGCATCGTGTAGGTAATGTACAATGATAATTCTTCACTCTTTTTCCATTCCGGTTATGGCTTTGATACCCAGATGGCATATGGACAGTTTTCCCCCATCGCCAGTCTGCCCCCACTAATTGTAGATGGCCAGCTTTACTCTCCACATCAAATTCCAGTGTCTCCACCTTACTTCCCACAGCCACTTTCTCCTGGCATGCCACATATTACTTCTTCTCTTTCTGTTTCTCCAACTGAGCTGACTACTCCAGGAAACAGTGGCCAAGAGGGTATCAGTGGCAGTGTGCTTTTTGGACCAAGATCAAGGTACGTTTCACATTTTGGATCTGGAGAACAACTGTCAAATCAGTCTAGTCTCTCGGATATGGGCAACTATATCTCTCCATTGACATCTGCAGCATTATATCCCCAACCAGTTGGCATACTTGGGCCTTATGAGCGCAATATTGCACAGGTTGGTTTTTTAAGTTACTGATGCCCTTCCTTTGACTGACTTGGGTTCCTTGATTTGGAAGAAAAAAACTCACATAATTTATGAATTACGATTGTTCTTTTTGTCAACTACCATTGTAGAGAGTTATTTACAAAGTAGTACTCTGTCAGGAGTCCTACCTTTTCTAGAAGGCCCATAGGTCACTTTTGTCAAATGTTCAATCTAGGGGTATTTTAATCTTGTATAGTTTTCACTCACTAATTATCTTGTCAAAATCCAATAGAGAATGCAATTTTGTTGTGACTAATAGACTAAGTTGGCTGGATGTGTTCCAGTCAACCAAAAGCTGGTCGAGTGGCTCAGCTACAGAAGTCTCCCGAACTGCTCTATTTGATATGTTTTATTGATCAAGCTGGAGAGGGAACCATTCCTTCATATTCACCTGGTTTTGATCTCGCTTAGTCCAATTATTTTTCTTTACACTCAGTTAGATCATCACGTCAAGAATTTAAGTGTTCAATTAAGATTCAACACTTCAACTAATGATAGCTAAACAAACAAACATTTTGTACTTCAACTACAAATACCAATATTCAAAAATTTCATCAACATTCAAATATTCAACATATGATTCATGAACTCGATCATTTTTTTATTGAGTGAGTTCCTTGATCATTGAAGCATATAAAGTATTCCATTTGAACACAACTAAACATGCATAATTACGTTTGATCTAGGAAACTAAAGATTCATTTGAACACAACCAAACATCCATGTGAACACAACTAAACATCCATGTGAACACAACTAAACATCCATGTGAACACAACTAAACTAAATATAGCCTAGTCGAATGTTGATCTAGGAAACCTCTGTAGATGCATAATTACCATTTGCTCATGTTGCTTGTGGAGCAACGCTATCAATGGGTATCTATATTGTACTACTATAATTGGTAATAACCTTTCAGTTTTCTGGCTATCGTGTCACTTTCAATCATGCAACAAACACTTATGAGTCTGTAAAATTATGTGGACTTGTTGGCCCTTGATATCTACAAGTTGACCTGTTGTTCAATTGCAGTTTTCTCAACAACAGACACCATTTTATGGATATGGATTGGCATCAAGTTCCTCCACAAGACGCTACCCACAGGGTGGCTCATATCGTAGCTCAAACTATGGTAGTGCATCCATTTCTCATTGGGAAGCTGGTCACCTGAACCGACACACACTTGATAAAGGTGGAATACGAGAAAGGGACCGTGACTCAATTAGCGTTTCTACTGATACACATGATATCACCCGTGATCACAATAGAGGACCGAGGGCTTCAAAACCAAAGGGCAAGAGTACTAATGAAGAGAACTCTTCACATGATGTTAGAAAAGCTGGTGCATTTACTTCTGTGGTTCATGTTGATCCAATCAATCGGTCAGACTTTCTCACAGAGTATGATAATGCCAAATTCTTTGTCATCAAGTCTTTCAGCGAAGACAACGTCCACAAAAGTATAAAATACAGTGTTTGGGCCAGCACACCTCTTGGAAACAGAAAATTACATGCTGCTTATTGCGAAGCAAAGATGCAAAGCAATTGTCCAGTGTTTCTCTTGTTTTCGGTATGTTTGTTGAAGTCTGTTAGTTACCAAAATTTCTTGCTTGTTTTTATTTATTTATTTATGATATCTGTCTGATGATTTGATAGCATTATGGAAATGCTTGGGGCAATTCTAGAACTTTTGTTTCATGAAATGCAGGATTTCTGTTCATGATCACCGAGAGGGAGAGGGGGACCGTTTGAAGTGAATGCCTGATTCTTTTTTTGATTGGAAACAGGAAAACTTTATTAATATAAAAACTGATATAAACAATACATCAAAAGACAATATGGATGGATAAGATATCCATCTATGAAAAGGAAACACAAATCTCAGCTCATAAACACTATGTATCACATGAGACCATCCAATCTGCCAATATACAAAACTCCTTGGAAACAGAAGCCCACCACGACACCAAAAAGTTGACTACCTCTGAAAATATCTGAAAGGAATTTCTTGTTCTTATATCTAAGATTAAACTTTTGTCGTGAACAAGATTAGGGTCATTTATGTAATAAAAAGTTGACTTTACAATTTCCTGTGTGATTATTAGTTAAGGAACACATTCTGGAGAAGATGCCTAGATCGAATTCTAAAAACATTTAATGTGCAATAACAGTGACATGAAAGCCATTCAAAAATAGTTTTCCTACTTTTCTGACGACTGTGTTATATCTAAGAACAGTACATAGTTTTCTGTGAGTGAAGATGGGGAGGGTCTTGGCTTTTGTGGGCTCATTGTTGGACTAGGGTCATTGTGAAGATAGAATGAGGCAGGGACATTCTATTAAACTTAAGGTGGAGGTCCTTGATTGCAAGAAGCATCTCAGAGGGTATATCAATGGTCATACGAGAATCTTGATTTGGATTTAGGAGCTCTTCTGTTCAGATGAAGTTTGGTGAAT
Source organism: Ilex asprella (assembly GCA_023539305.1). Lineage (NCBI taxonomy): Eukaryota > Viridiplantae > Streptophyta > Magnoliopsida > Aquifoliales > Aquifoliaceae > Ilex > Ilex asprella. The sequence continues at coordinate 42,342,887 of CM042188.1, read as the reverse complement.
ATGAAAGCAAGTTATTTTTTTTTGCACACTACCTAGCTATTCACCCATGCTTATGGAGCCACGGTTCTTTGCCTCAAGATCTCTTGAAAAACATGTGATACATTCAAATTGAAGTTTGGTGATATACAAGTATGTGACTTTCTGCTAAAGGGCACATTTACTGATATAGTTGCTGGGACACCATTGGAGGCTGAAAGCAAGCTACTTGTTTACGCATTTAGTAGGCTGACGGAAAATGTATGCCATCAACTCGTGCATAGAGACCTTGCACTACATAGTTCCCGAGTATTCCAAAGTTTTACTATCCTGTTTGGATTCGCATTTCGCAAGCCAGCTGTTGTGTTTGGGTGGTCTGTGAACTCTGCAATGGGTTCTAATATTTCCCTACAAAGGATAGAGACTCCCTAGGTTTTTAGGCGGGCTACTGTATCCCATGGACCGTAAAATGATATATGGTGGTAGAGTTAGTAGGATTATTTAGATGAGTCCATATTTTTCTACACAAACTTTGCATCTCATTGTGTTTTCTTCTTTGCTATTAGTCGCCCTTTGCATGGATAGAATGAAATGGAAATACCGTTCATGCCAGCGTACGAGCAAATATACTATGTATTTCTTACTTTTCTCTAATAATTTGAACGTAGCTATTTGAACTGTATTGGCATATTTTACACACACATACATGTATATATAGTTATATATGTCTCTCAGTTTGTGCTCTGAATTGACAAAATAATTTTTGGCTTTTAAAATTTGTCACAACTATTTGTAGGTCAATGCTAGTGGACAATTCTGTGGGGTAGCTGAAATGGTTGGACCTGTTGATTTTGATAATGATGCTGACTACTGGCAGCAGGATAGGTGGAGTGGCCAATTCCCTGTCCAGTGGCATATTATTAAAGATGTACCTAATAGCCAATTCCGCCATATTCTTCTTGAAAATAATGAAAACAAGCCTGTTACTCACAGCCGAGACTCTCAAGAGGTATTATTGAATTAGAATATATTTTCTTTTTTCCAACTGCTGCTAATTTTTATTTTTATTATATTATCTTTTATATATTTATAATTCTCTTTCAAATTGGAACACTCTTTTAATTTTTGGGCATATTTAGCTTGATTGTTTGATTACCTATTGTCAGTTGAGCTCTGCAATTCTGGTAGACGTTACTTTATGTAATATGGTGGAATTCTGTATTTTATACTTCTGAAACTGTTGAGACACTTTGTTTATTGCTCTAGGTTTTTAATTTAAATAACTGCTGAAGTAAGGTCAGTGATACATAGGTCGTCTCTCAATCAAATGTTACTTTCCTTCATATGAGCTAGGCTCCTTTGGATTTATGTGTAAGTGTTCCTGGATCCGCATTACATCCTCGAAAATTCAGTCAATTCATTTGGAGCTTCTTTTCTGACCTAATCTGGGTTGCAAGCATGAATTTTCTTTCACCATTTTCTTCTTTTGAGGGCTACATCTTGTGTGCAATCATATACCATTTTGTGATGTTTTCATATTCTTGAAGCACTTTAATTTTGAGGTAGAGCTTCCTTTTAAGCTTCATCAAAACTATTTATCTGTTGACTTGGAGTTACTTCATATAAGTAAACTAATCATAACCCGTGTCTGAAGGCACGATAAAATATAAAATTCAAGCGTCTAAAAAATCAATCTCACTATATTAAATTTTTTCAAAATATATTAACTACAAATTAATCAAATATTAAATAATTAAATATATGATAGAAATGAGTGATGTGATTTTTTTAGGGAAGAAATATATAAATTATTAAATATGTGATAGAAATGAGTGATGCGATTTGACGTTTGAGTCTAACAAAGGAATGATGGGTGAGATAAGTGCTTGGTGATGATTTTAGGAGAAAAAATATGACTGGAATAAAATTCAAACACTCCTGTTTTATTATATAGATTATTCATTTAGCCCTTAAAGTATACCATTGATCTCAATCCAGCACTAATACTAACTATTGTCTCCATTGAGCCTATCAAAATAGGTATTTCCTAATTAAACTCTTCTATCAAAATATTTAGTTTCTAATTAGACTCTTCTATCAAAATTACTAAAGCACTCCTAGTCAAGCCAATCCTAAATCATATAATAATACTAAAATAAATATTAACTTCCAATTCTTTAATTTAAGTTTATCCAATTCATTTTCGATCTCCATCAATTTTTCTCCGTTGAATAATATAATTCTTTGAAAAGTTGTAATGGCAAGAGTACTTCATGAGAATCAACATTAGTTGGCAAAGTACATCCTCTATCTTGGCATAGGAACCAGATCTCCCTTTAATGAGATAATATTGGGTTCCACAATGGGAGGAATATATATATTGAATCTCCATAACCTTCATTCTTTGTTCCACACAAAAGGATAGTGATGAAGAAAGCACAAGAAGTGGTTGTGACAAAGTAGCGACCACCCATCTAAAAAAATTACTTTTGAAACTTGTTTAACTTCATTGGTAGGAATACCTTTTGAAATCGGCTTATCAAAAACTATTGATTTAGGATGAGAATTTTTGGACTTATCAACATTAGACCATTTTTTATCATGATTCTGTCGGATGGTTGTGGACGAACTTGTGGTGCAGAGAGTAGGGACTTGTTAAACCATTTGTTTGGCTAATGGATGAGGAGGATAAATCAATATCTACCATGTTGAAACACTTGTTGATGGGCAACACAACTCTGAGGATAGTAACCAACTTGGTTAGACTTTCTTTTATTGAATCCACTAATAATTGGAGTGAATCAACTCATGTTTGGAGTAAATCTATCTTGTCATCATGTATATCAGTCTTGCCAAGTAACTGGGTGTTGGTCATCTTGAATAAAGTAATGATTTTATTTTATTTTATTTTATTTTAAATTTGGGGCTAAACTGTAATTTCAAAAACTTAGATTAAACTTCAGGGGTTTAATATGCAATTTTGGAATCCTCAGGGGTTAAATGTGTAATTTTAGAAACTTCAGGGGTTTAAATATTATTCTTTCAGTATGCCTACATGTGTGTGCACAAGTATATACATGTTTGTTTGTGTGTCACATACATACACCCTGCATTGGTAAATACTTAGAAGTAATTTTTGATTTATTTTACACACCCATTTGACTTTGGTTTGTTGATGCTGATTTTTTTCAAATGAAAATTTTTCTTCTCCAGGTGAAACTGGGACAGGGTATTGATATGTTGAAAATTTTTAAGGATTATGATGCTGAGACATCCATCCTTGATGATTTCAATTTTTATGACGAGAGGGAGAAAGCTGTGCAGGAGAAGAAGGTCGGACAGCGAGTCCATTTATTAACAAAAAATGATTCAGTTGAAGATGCTTCGATAAAGCAACTGTCTGATAACCTTTCCGAGGCCTTACAGTTGGAAGACGGTAAAGGCATACCCAAAACGGGATAGAGTAGTAGTGGGCACTAGTGTCCAGTGTATCGACAGATGACAGCCCAAAGGTGTTAGATGTAGTTATACTGGTCATCTAGTTTGATGTCTCTAATCAGACACCCCACCCCCCCTGGCAGCGATTTTTGAGGTTGTATTTTATGTCATCCAGGTCAGTCTGTATGTGGACTAAAACCTCACTCAATTTGGGAATTGTCAAAAGCAGATGGGTGACATTTGGGCAAGGCATAGAGGCAGGCTGGAATTATGGGACACTAATCTTTTGTATCATCTTCTAATTGTTCTGTTGAAGATCGATGGTGCCAGGCACCTGGAGGCAATTGTAAGTGAAATTTTTTTGGAGGGGTTTGGGCATCTTATGTGCCTGTCGCCTTCTTGGTTGTAATTTACAGATTTTTGTTTTAGTGCAGGCAGTTATGTTAACCTTATGCTCAAGGAAAGTTGTAAAATTCCCGATTCAAGGTGCAATTGAATGAAAAAATGCAGCAATGTGTAGTTACAAAAGTTCGTTATGCTGAATACTACCTTCATTAATCGTAATAGATGTAATGAGCGAAGTGAAATATCTGCTTGCATGTGGTATGCATATATCCAGAATTAGCATGGGCAGCTTCGTCTGTCTTCTAATTTGAAATGCCCAAATGGTTTGGTTAGAGTTGTGCAGCATTGGGGTTCTTTTCTAATTCCTGTTCAAGATGCTTTTTGACAGTTTTGAAGGCCATATCCAGCAAAGAAAATGAACACATGGAAGCAGTTTATTGTAAATGCAAGTGGTTTGTTTCAATGAAGATGCTTGGAAGATGGGGAGGTTCACTCGACTGAGTTCTTTGCTCGCTGTCGAGCTTCCCTTACACATGGCCTTGGAGTAGCTATTCTTGAAATAAATTGTCGACGAGGGTCTTGATTCTATATATACATATATTTTTTGCTTTTTGATGTACACAGGTAAATCAAAGCCTATCCATAAGGGTAAAGGAGAAAAGAATCGCTATGTTGTTGATGAGACTTGATTTTAGGTCTTATGCAATGCATTGAAACAACGAGCAAATTGCCCTCTAGGTCTATGGTCTTAAGTGATAAACCTGTAGAGTCGGAAGGTGACGATTTCTATAAATTACTTGGTCAGCAGAAAATGAATTGCATTCACTAGTCGGTCTAACTTTCAATAGCTTTTTCAAATCCGTTGACAAAAGCCTAGTCATTAACGATGTTTAGTAACCGTGAAATACAAAGGTTGAATGCGAGAGAAAAAGACATTTTATCACATAACTTGGAACACCTTATGGGTTGATCATGGACACTAAAAGGTTTCTTATTGTTTTTCTTCCCACCAAGGGAATAAAATCGCCAAACAAGGAAAAATGAAGTCCCCATTAAGTTTGACTAGAATAAAAAAACACACATCAGGACTGGCTTCTGTAGCTCGAAAGTAGAGTAGTGCTAGGAAGATGGCGACGCCTCTTGTAATTGGCAAACATCATCAATCACGCCAACTGATCGCCATGTAGATTTAATCCCAGCCTCCAAGGTATGCTCTGAATGCTGTCTGTCCAAACACAAATTATTTCACACAACTTCTACTTTGTGCTACTACGTTCTCACCAACTGGGTAACTTTAGACGCACCGTGCCACATTCAATGCTGGTAAAATGTAAATATTTGCATACAGATCAACTAAGATTTTCTGCATTATGAACATGCAAACAGCATTATAGCAGGCAGAGTAGACGATCCCAGAACATGAGGCCGGTATATTTGAATTCTTTTGCCAAGAGAAATAGAGCAGAAAAACCTATTATAACAACCGAGGGGAGGACATTAACCTTTCTCCAGTAAATATCTGAACCTGCTATTTTTCAAACATGAGAAAAAATTAAACAGAACAGTCAGTTTTAACACAAGGCAAGAAAGGACATGTATAAATACACATAAAAGTCTCCATTAATACAAATTCAGAAACATTAATTCCTAGGGATAAAAAATCACCAAACAAGCAATTCTTATGACAACTTTCCTCCTTTTTCTCTATCTGAAGAAAGAAATTAACCCTGATAGATACACAAGGCTGACCATTTGAGCTTTATATATATATATATACCTACTAACATTCTGTACTGTCTGTTCTTACCAATTATAACTTCCACTTATTTGTCATCAATCCGCAGTCATGGGTTGGCTCATGCAGCACCTGAAACGTGCCTTTCTGACTGTTGTCATAATCTCAGTCTCAGCAGCCTCGAGCATTCTGACAACCTCAGTAAAGGGTGGCCTGACATCAGGATTAGCATCCCAGCATCGGCTCATGATCTCACCAAGAACCGGCAGGCAGTCGTTGGGGATGTTTGGACGAACCCCTTTGTTGACAACTGCAAATGCTGCCTGCACAGCAGTCATGTTCTGAAAGGGAAGCATTCCTGTGATGAGTTCCCACAGAACAATCCCGAAGCTATAAACATCAACTTTCTGTGTGTAGGGCCTGTGCTGGATCATCTCCCTGCAAAATTCAAAGGATTAATTCATTCAAGTAGCCCACAACACAACATATAGGCTAAAAGCATACATCAGAACCAAGTAAGCTTTTAGATTTCCTGAATTAAAAGTCCAATGCTACCCTTCAATGCATACAGAACAACTATTTTACTTTCAGAGTAAAATGTATTTTACCTCCCCATGGTTTGGGCCAGTGTGATACCTTACCTCCCTATATTTTAAAAATCTACAGTTTGCCTTCAAGATTAGGACTAAAGTGCAATAGCTCAAGTCATGGACTTAACAATATAATATCAAAAATACAACCGTACCCTTTATTTTTCAAATTTTTTAGTGTTTTTTCTTCCAAATTTTTTTATACAAATTGAAATCTACTTAATGCATGGAGAGAGAATGGCAATGATTTATTTTAGAGAGAGAACAAAATATAATCTGTATAGTGGTATAAATGACATTTTAATAAGCTATTTATTATTAATATTGACTTTTGATCATTAAATTTCACAGAATTCCTAATGTTTCCGTTTGATCCAAAACCAAGGCTTATGTATATGTTTTTAAAGTTTTAGTCAATAATGTGTCACTATGTGAAACCATAAGAAGGTAATATATAATTCACAATTTGCTTATGTTCTTACTAAATTTTTTTGGTCTAAAAATGAGGTATGATTTCTAATTTTTATGAGATTTGAAATCATGGAAAAATAGGAGCCTTAAAGATAATCAATTCATTGTATGTCACAACCCGAAAGGTTGCAAGCTAGAACCATTTCTTTATTCAAGTATCAATTGATGCTGCTGCCACCAATCCAGGTATGACAATATGCTATTGCCAGCTCAATCACTATAATGCCAACACTACCGTGCTCCCACCAATCCTACATTTTGTCGCTTTGCCATCAATACATTAACTACCTCCACTTCACCTTCAAGCAACCCCAGCTCTATTTATGCCATCATCAGTATCTACACCATTTAATATAACCCACATAACATTACTACCAACTTTAATGCTGCCAGTGCCTCCACTACTGTTACACTAAACCATTGTGACATCACTTCCACCTCCAATTCTATTTGGCAGCAGTTTTTTAATTTTGATAGGAAACAATACTTTTATTAATATTAACAAATAAAGAATAAAGGCGCTCTATCTTCTACATGAGGCCACCCAACTTGATGAGATACAAAAGAGAGAAACATTCTCAAATTCATTAAACAAAACACGTAAGACAGAGTATTTAACCTCCTGTAAATGTGAAGCATAAGTCTCAAGGAATTTAGCTGCAATCGTTTTGAGATCGAATCTCATCATTTGTAATACTTCACCAAAATTAATAAGGCCGAAGCAAGCCTTAAGTTGACAGCACAAGGAAAAGTGTTTTCTCAAAGCAAGGTGAGACCTAAAGACCAAATGTCATGTCATACAACACAAGTCTTTAAATTATTTTGACTTCACATATGAAATGCTTATGAAAGATGAAATATCTCAGAAAAGTTCAGAGAAAAACAAACTACACAGCAACACATAACATATGAACTTTGGTTAGACTTGTATCCACCATCCACTTTGGAACAATGACAAGTTAATTAAAAGTAAAAAATCTTTCTAGAAGCATATTAATGAAGATAAGCAATAATACGGGTGATTAATCATCACATCACCATTATTATAAGGCAAACACTGTATCTTAATAAGTACAAGATGGTTCAATCTAAAAAGAACATGCAACAAATAGGCATGTGTATGGTCTCAATAATCCAATAACAAAGAAGCAGTTGGTTGTCCAAAAGTAGAACTGATAAAATGATGCATGAGGCATAGGGAGTAAAGGCATAAAAAAGGTGCAAAGAGCACACTGTTGCTTAGGAAGCATCCAAGCATTTTACGGTCACCTTAGTGAACCCTCAATATACATACAAATACGCTGACTTCACATTTCAGCCATCTAGCAATCCTAATCTACTTGAAAATAGGTAGAAGTCATTCACCAGCTAGTGCTTTTCTTTGATGTTCAGTGGAAGACACATTTAATATAATATTCCAACAAACAGACATCTATGTTATGGTCGTGAGTAGGAACTTAGTTTTCCTCTAGATATGCAACCTTGGATTGTTGTTGCATATTCGGCTCCTATTGCAGCTGTCACTGCTACCCAATTGGTCAAGGAAGTTTTCCTGATGGTATGCTGCTAAGAATCTCTAGTACTTTCAACTTCATGATTGTATTTCAAGCTGAGCACAAAATCTTTGTCCACCTAGCTTTTGCCATATTTTATCATCTCATAAATATGAATCAGTGACATATGGATATATCCTTTTCATGTCAAAACAGAACCTCCTTTATATTTTTATATCTATGGGTCTTTTACCAAGTCATCGACTCAAAACAACATTTATAATAATGGTGACCGAGCACGAAGACTAACATTATATCTATGTTTCTCTCTCAAGGTTCGTAGCATTTCTGAGATGTTTTTTTACAAGTATGGATTGCATCCTTGGATATATCTAGCAGTTACAATGATGCCAATTGCTTTTTGTAATGAAGCCATTCAAGGCCCTTAACGAAGATTTCTGCATCGCTGAAGAAGGCAGATGACTTGGATAGCTTTAGGCTTTCTAAGTAATAGGCCTCTAACATTGGTAAGTTTCAAAGGGGATTTCGTGACGACTATAGGGACTATTACGCATGAAATTTTCCAACCCAAATGTCCCTTCCCCTTTATTTGAGGGGTTATTGGTGTTTCCTTTCTCTTTATGGAAGTTCCTTTCTGAATATGGCACTGTTTAGATCCAACAGGGCACTCTTTCCTTGCAATAAGTTTTGATAGAAAACATTTAATTCTAAGTTGATCTTGAATTTTCAAAGAAGGTTGTTAAATAATCTCCCTATTCTAATGGGCTATTCAAAGATTTTTTTGCCTAATTTTACATTTTTAATGGGAAAGCTGTTCAATAACAGAATAGATAAGTCCACTCGGGGGCATCTCAAGGTAACGTTGAGCTTCAAGTTAAACACTAAATGAGACATTTTTATTTTTACTATTAATTTTTAATTAACAGATAGAAAAAAGATGTGCTAATATTATCGAGAAAGAAGTTTTAATTTTTGCTTTTATTTTTACTGGAGAGAGAGAGTACGTGTTTAATTTCAACTTTTGTTTCCGTTTTTTACTTTTTTACCAAAGAGAGAGAATAGGTAAGGGTAAATATAAATTGACCTTGGAATACTTTTTTTTTTTAACTTCTGATTTTTAGATTTATGATGTTATGGATAGGATCATGGGCCTAAATTATTGCAATAAAAATTTTGATTAGACTCAATTTTTTGGGCATATTTTAGGACTTAAAATTTAATAGATTTAATTTTTTTTGTGCGCTAGTAATGTACCTTAAATTATGAGTCTTTTAAAAAATTGGGGCCTAAAACCCAGTCTCTTTTTTTCATTCTGTTGGGCCGACCTTGAGTCGACTTACCCCCACAAGCAAGTACATTCATGATCATTTTGGTATCTATAGTGAATGTTATTGTTCATACAACATTTTTTATAAAAGTTCTTATGAAGCTTCTTTTTTTTTTTTTTGTAACATTCTCACCAAACATAATTTATATAGAAAAACGTCATGGTAGTAAAGCATAAGAGGTATTGCATAATAAATAGCATTATCAGCATAAACAAGTATTGTTGGGTATTCCTTTCATTGCCAAACTCCTTAGGCCCTATAAGTTAAAAGGTCCATTCAGTAAAGCCCAATGCTTGAGAAATCCTTAGCAAGGGTGACCATCTAAGAAGTATCTCCAAACTATCTTTTTTTTTTTTCATAAGAAGTATCTCCGAAGTATCCCGTACGTGTCCCTCCCTCATCCACCACATATCCCAGTCGTATCCGACTCAAAAAAAAAAAAAAATTCTATTCAGGGCACTTTTAGAAGTGCCGCACACGTGTTCGGTTGCGTCCCACGCGTATCCGTGTTGGACACGTGTCCAACACGGCCTCCCGGCAAGTATCCATGTTTCCTAGCTGACCATTAAATCTTCATTAGTAACTTCAACCCCGATCTAGAGACAGCAGTATATCAACCAACTTTAAGTTCATTTGGATAAATTATAGCGAGAGATATATATCAGAACTGAACTTCTTTTAGATATCTCCATCAGCCTTCAAGCTGCATCCTCCTATCATAACTCAACAGAAAATTTAACAAAAGAGGCATGCTCAAAAGAAGGAAGAAATTGAAAGTCTCACCGTGCACACAAATTCTGCATGATTTGGCAATGCTTTATTGCAACAATGTGACACAATTTAAGAATAACTCCTCTGTATAGTCAAACTTTAGTTTCCTTAGATGTTGGACGCTTACCCTATTTGGAGGTGCAAGAGTACAGTAACTTAGGAGTGTGCTATAACTGCATCCCTTTCGTACATCTAGAGTAATGAGATGGAAAAAAAAAAGCACCAATATATCAGAGCCTGTTGTGGATATAGGTAAAAGCATACAGTCCACTTGACCAATATCAACCTTCCATGTCAGTTCTCTAAAAACTTCTCCACGTTCAGGAAGAGTTCACTTATCAACCATGAAAAAGAGTAGTCTTGCAATGGGTATTAACAGGAGCAACCAACAATAAAGGTGCAACAAACAAATTGCAACTTCTAATTTTGTCATGGGATAAATGGCTCTAATATGATCAATTGGCAGAATAGGGCAAGAAAGGCCCAAGTAGCAGACTTCTTCTAGGAAGCACGATCAACATGGCATAAATATTCTCAAATTTAGCACGCAATAACTAAGAAAGAATGATATTCATCTCCCAGTGATGCTGAAATCCAAGTAATATAACATAACCATAATTAGGAAATCCAGAATCATAAAACTACCTAGGCCAGAGGAGGAGGATATAAGAAAAAGAACATGAACACTGAGACATTTTATTAGGTAACAGAATGAAAAGCATTTGGAAATCTTTGGATCAATCCATGCTAATCTACACGTCAAGTATAAGATTTTCTAAAATAGTTGAATAGGCAGAGTCATCCAACAAGAAAAAGATAAAAAAAACTATGGCCCTAGTGTGAGCTCCGCAGATCATTATCACAAAAATTAAGACCAGATAAAGAAATTAACAAGAAATTAAGGCCGCTAAAGAGTCAGGAGGCTTACGGCGCCATCCAGCGGTATGTCCCTGTTTCGGGTGTCATTCCTTCAGTCTGCACCTCAATTCGAGCAACCCCAAAATCCGCAATCTTAATTGATTTGTCTGCAGCAATCAGAAGATTATCGGACTTCAGGTCCCGGTGAATCAAACCAAGCCTATGCACATATTCCATACCCCTAGAGACATCCAAGGCTTGCTTTACAGCCAATTTCAAAGGCACTGATCGGTTTTGCCTCTTAGTCAAAAACTGCCGAACTGAACCTCCCTTTGCATATTCAGTTATAATACACCACACCAGGGGTTTACGACATGCACCAATAAAGCGAACTATGTTTGGATGCTTTAATGTTGCCAGCATCATAACTTCCTGCTGAAACTGTTGCTCCATCAAGAGTGCCCTCTCTGGGTCATTCTCTGGCCTCTCTAGAAGCTTGATAGCAACATCCTCACCATTGTAAGTACCTTTATAGAGTTTTCCAAAAGCCCCTTGCGCAAATGCTGCTCCCATATTAAGTTTCCTCAAATCAATTGTCCACTCATCAAAATTCTCAAGCCCTTCTGTAAGGAAACGAGTGTCCATTAAAGCTCGAGCCAGTGCATCATCACTCAGACAATGTGAGACTCTCCCCCGATTAGCACTCAGGGCAACTGAATAGTTGTTGACACGCTTCAGCCCTTGGTGGTTCAAAATGCGAGTGTGGGAATCATTCGATCCAACACTGCTGTTATCAATTGACATTGCAACAGACCCACCACCATTGCTCATTTGCAGGCTCCCAAAACTGTCAATTGACATATTGGACTCCTCGCCAAGCTTATGGTAAAAATTTTGTGAAATATCAAAGTTATCATGGTTATTGTTCAGCCCTATAATTCCAGTAAACTTTGTACCCTCCAGCATTTTCTCTGATAGAGCAGTGAAACCTTCAAAGTCTACTTATATTTTCTGCATCAGCAATCAGCATATCTAAAGCTCAAAACCCTGCCTAACCAAACCCTACAACTAAAACGATTAAGCCAAAATTAATACAGTATCGAGTTCTACAATCTCAAATCCTTCTTGAAAAGAATAAAGAAAAAAGGCATATATTTCAATTTATTTATGGCGAATTTTCCTAAAATCAACATGCAACATAATGTTCAACAATTCTTTTCTCTTTCCCTTATCCACAGTTTTCACAGAAAAAAAACAGAGGAAAACTCAATCCAAGTCAAAAATCATTTCAATCAAACCCTAAAAATTATCCTTCTCTTTTGCAACAATATTTCAGCTTCTATGCTTTGAAACCAAACCCGACCCACCAAAACCACAGTTTTCAAGTTTACCACAAAACTAAAAATCAAACACTTCCTCAAACTCAAACCCACGAAAATTACAATTTCCACCCTCCAATTCTCCCAAATGAACAAGAAAATTAAAAAAACAATCGCAATTCTGTGACGAGTACTGTGATGTGAATATAGAATTGATGGATTAGAACGAAAAGTACCTCGATCGAAGCTTGACGGTGCAAGGCCTACGATGAAGTCTTCAAAGACGAATGAGAAAGAGAGGGAGAGTGATATCGATTGAGGAATTTTGACCCCCACAACTTCGTCGAAGTAGAACTCAAATACAGAAAGGACGACGTCTAGAAGGGCCAGAGAGAGAGAGAGAGTAATAAGCACAGGGTAGACCAAGACACAGGACACGCACAACAAGAACAAGAATGAATGAACGAACGAGTTTTGTCTTCGACTTCGACTTCGACTTCCTTCCTCTTTCGTCGCTCTTTTACCAGAGAAAACCTGCGTGTATTCCATTCACATCTTCTTAACATCCATGTGGCATTTAATACTCTTGTGGGACCCTCCATAGATATAACCTGCACCGTTGGATCTCAAATTGTTGAAAAGAGAGAATGGGTGTATGATTGCGTGATATAGTGGTGTGGTACATTGGAATTGCGTTTAATGGGGCCAGCGGGGTTAGTTCAAGGGCCAATGAAAATGTGCCACCTTTCTATCATAGAGCTTTCTCTTAAGGGGGGCCCAGAAAGTTAAGGGATTTGCTGGCTCATTAATGATATATGATTTATTAAGAAATAAAGTTATTTTTTTTATTTTATTTTTGATCAAAAAAAGAGGGTGATATTTCATTCAAGTGAAAAAATTTTGGTTATAGACAGTAGAAAGTAAAGTCGTAAACTTGTTGGGGAGGCAGCTGACCCAATTTGTGGCAAGCGAACCAGTCATCGCTGCTGCAGCAACCCAGTGAGCAGCCCTATTGAGGGCTTTTGGCTTGTATGAGAAACTAAGATGAAATTGACAAACAAAATATCTGATATCCGTCATGAGAGCACTGATTTCCCAATGGGGAACATCTTCGGTTGAGGAGAATTTGATAACCACCTGGCAATCACTCTCAATACAAGAGTGCATAAGTTGTGCTGCACTAGCAAAAAGGCAAGCATCTATGACTGCACTAGCTTCGGCTTGAAGACTGGAGGACTTCATAACCATTTTACCAAAACCGTCCACAAAGGAATCAGCCAAATCACGAACAACAACCCCAATAGCAGCTTTACCCTTTTTGAAAGCCCCATCACAACTAAATGAAACGGGGGGATGCCAACCTAAAGGGGGAACCAAAAACTCAACTGGAGCAGAAATAGGAGGCAAAAAAGACTTACCAACTGCAGCAATGTCAGTCCATAAATTACTTGTGATGAGTCCGAGTTTCACTAAGCTAAGGCCCAATCCGAACGGAGTCGAAGAAGCCCATAGAAGAGCCCAAAAGACTCATGTAGTTGGACCAACCGAGTGGCAATCATCAAGAAAAACGAAGGAAGGGACCAAGACCGCACGAGGCAGCAGGGGGTGCCGCCCAAGGCCCCTAAGGCGCCGCCTAGGGCACCGCCCAGGCCCCTAGGGCGCCCAGCTCCATGCTCGGCTTCTCCTTCGTCCTCTCATACGACTTCTCTTCCTTCGCCATTTGACTCCAACACGAATCCAAGTCTAATTCAAATACGAGCTTGACGTCCGACCTTAAGACCAAAACGAGTACCAAGTTACACCAACTCAAGGCCGAACACCAAAGGAAGGGACAAGGCAGCCCAAGGCACCTAGGGCACCGCCCATGCCTCCTCCAAAGTGGGCGCTGCCCACCTCATGCCCCATTGACCTCTCCTCTTCATGCCTTGATGCAACATTAAACACAACACAAGTTCAAACTCACTTCGAAGCAAGACCGAGTTCAAGACTCAAGTCCAAGGCTAAGCATGAGCACACTCCGCACCAGAGTGACATCTGAGTAAATAGGAGCACGTGGAGGAAGACTCAAGATACGGAGATCTCCTACCGCAATTCTACCTTCCAAAGAAGTTTACCCCTACCATAACTCTACTTACCAAAGAGGCTCACTCCTACCATGTTTGTACTTACCAAATTAACGGGAGACTTCTCTCTCACGTCACCGCCTCACCGCCTTGGTGAGCCTATATAATGTAAGCCCTTACTATATAAAGGGCACAATGACTCTTGAGACACACACACGAGACTAGTTGCACTCAACAAACTCTCTACACTCTCTCTCTCTAGACTTATTGTAAACTCTCTGGAGTACCACCGTTGATCAATAAAACGCCTAAGGCTACAGTCGTCGTTCGAAGAGTGGACGTAGGTCATCTGAGACCGAACCACTATAAATCTCCAGTGTTGACCTATATTTACTGTTTTGCCACTAATTATTATTGATTGCTCATTAATCACTCTAGTGACTATTGATCTCGCACGAAGACAATTTTGTACATCATCAACTTGTATTGAGCAGGGTGGTGACAACATTGGGCATTTCTTGATTAAAGATCGTATGATTTCTCCCTTTCCAGATTATCCATGTTATTGTCGCGATATGCCCATGACTTCCAAAGAACGAGGAGTATTACTGTTATAATGGCTTGTATTCTAATCCTTATTTGGATTTATTTCTATCTTGGATAAGGCTCAAGGGTGTTGATATGTCAATACAAGTTGGTTACATTATTCAATTGGGAAAAGGAGTTCTAGTCCTACATGGACTTATGTGATTTAAACTCCTTACCTTAAAAGGAGTTTTCTAGCCTATAAATATAGGATTTTGGTTTGCTCTATAGAGAGGGATATATAGAGAGTGTCTTTCCAATAATTATTATAATATTGAAATAGAACGGGTGGATGTTCTCTTGCCTTTGATTTGAGAACTTTGTAATCTCCAACTTTCAATAGTGAAATTTTGCTGCTGTGTTTCGTTCGTGGACGTAGGCTTGCTTGTTGAGTCAAACCACGTAAATCTTAGTGTTCTATTTTTCTATTTCGTTGTGTTATTTTGCTTGTGGTCTTTGTTCATAGCAATTACTGATAGTGTCCAAGATTGCAGAAACCCATTAGATCGTTGTAGAGAAAGACTGCTCAGTAAAACGAAAACAAAAAACAGAGCCAAACCAAACCTTCTACGACCATTCGCAACCAAACAAAATATGTTCAATGGTTTCAACAGAGACCAAACAAAGCTGCCTTTCGATACAAGTTTTCGCGGGAGGCCTAGGCGTTGTGGCAAACCTGCCACCAAAAATGCCTTATTTTGGGGAGAGTCTTCATGTGCCAAATGACATGTCATAACATTGGGTGAGGCGAAAAGGAGGACCCAACATTCTCCATAGATGGATGATTAAGAGAGGTTGCCAGTGAATGCCCAGATTTAACCGTAAAGACGCTAGTGGCAGTTGGGTGCCATATCCTTTTATCGACCCCAAGTGATTTGGAAAGTGAGATGGACATAGTAGCCCTGTATTCCTCTTCATTGAATAATTCCTTGAGGAGCACCGAATCCCACACTTTAAACGCCCGGAAAATGAGGTTACTAACATGGTGAAGATTGCATGATGGAGGTTTTGGGGAGGCAATGACAGCATTAGGCAAAAGTGGAATCCATTTATCATCCTAAATTCGTATCACAGTGCCCTCCCCAACTTGCCACACCAACCATTTTTCAAGCAAATCACGACCCTTCAAAAGACTTCGCCAAACCCAGGAAGGGCGAGATCCCAGTTTAACCTCCATGAAGTCACACTTCGAAAAATAAATTAACTTAAGAAACCTGACCCAGTAAAGTAATGTTATAAGGAGTAAATTAGAGACCTAATTTTAATACAATAATGTTAGATGAAAATTTATTTTAATTCAATGGTTAGTTTCCGACCAGCGGCGCACATACTAAATGATCTCTTAAAAAGAGTAAATATGTTACCTTTCGATACTATATTATCTCTCTTACTTAATTTACAATAACACAATTAGACGTGTTAATTGTATCGGACGAGACGGATTCATATTGAGTCTTAGTGGGTTCATATTAAAAAATACTCTACTCATATTTGACTCGTTTATTAATTTGTGTCTAACAAATCGTGTAATATCATATTCGTGTCGTATATGAATTATGTATAATTGTTATATAAACGAGTCATATCGTATATTTCTTATAATTTGTTTCTCCCGTATCCAATTCGTTTATTAATTGTGTCGTGTCGAATCCACACATTTACTAAATGAGTGGATAAATGAAGGCTAAAACTCTCTACTTTCGTATCGTGTTTGTATCGTATTAACGAGTTGTGTCATACTCTTAACGACCACATGTAAAATGGTGAGACTAGTTTCACCCAAAAAAATTTTACTCACCCCATTAAATCCTTTAATAAGAAATTACTAATAAAAAAAATCAGTTACACTCCTTCTAATTTATCATATATGCAAAGACACTCATTTTATTATCAAAAATATCATTAACACTCCTTCAAATTTATATTTAAACATCATTGACACCTTTTATCATTAAACCACCATTTATAACAAAAATAAATTATCTAAAATACTAAAATTACCCTTACATAAATCCCAAAAAATATTTTTACATAAATTCAATTAAAATTCGAGCTGTTTAAAATTTATTTTCTACAATTAAAAAATCAAGTTGATTAAAATTATTTTTTATACATATTAAAATTTGAGTCAATTAAAATTCGATTCAAATTGACTAAATTTTATTTTTTACGTATTAAAATTTAAGTCTATTTAAGTTTTTTTTACGTATTAAAATTCGAATCGATTTGAGCTCTACTTGACATATTAGTCCCAATTAAAATTCTCTTCGGGTCAATTAAAATTTATATTTTTTTATTTATTAAAATTCGATTCAAGTTGATTAAATTTTTTTTTATGTATTAAAATTTAAGTTGATTAAAATTTATTTTTTATGTATTAAAATTTAAGCCAATTAAAATTTATATTTTTTTATGTATCAAAATTCAAACCTATTAAAATTTGATTTGAACCTGAATATCATTTTAATCCTCTAAAATTTTAATAAGTAAACAAATATAATTTTTAATTTACTCAAATTTTAATTAGCTCAAATCGAATTTTTATCGACACTAATTTTAATACATATCAAAATTTAAAAAATAGGAAAAGTCTCATTGAAGATATGTCTATCTAGAGGGGGTGCAAATAAATTTTTTTCTAAAATATACCATGGACAATTTAATAAAATTATATTATAATTAACATATATTTAATCTAATAAAATTGTTAGTGAAAATTTAAAAAATAGAGTTAGTGTCTTTGAAGATGTAATAAGCTAAAAGAGGTGTGACTGAAATTTTTCCAATTACTAAACACACTTCAAGTTATACTCACCTTTTTAACGACTAAACGATCCCTATTTTACATCCACTTCATTAGTGAATATACTTATACGAATTTACACCTAGTTGCCACTGCCATTACGACCAGCAATCCCAACACCAATCACCACCGCAACCATCCCCTTCGCCTCCACCACCAAACAGTTACAAATTACTAACTTCAACTCTAATTGTTTATTGAAAATAAAATATACTTACCTCTAGATAAAAATGAAACGTGCCAAATGGTGACAATAGATATCGCAATTAGTGACATTGGATGTTGATATAGGTGAACTTAATTGTTTTATACTGAAAAATAACTAATGTCTATAATTGAAGACATTTTATAATAAAAAATAAAAATTATTAAAAAACATAAACAAACTTTAACCATAATGAACAAATTAAACAAACGATTATATCTAATATTGGTCCCTGCGAAATTTAATCCTTACAGTTATGGTTTTGGTAATATAATTTAAAGTTAAGGAGAATTACACCTACATTTCTTGAGGTTTATCACTTAATCACTAAGACCACTTGACATTTGAAATATTAGGTATAGACCTCATAAAATTTATACGCACATAACACTTAGACCTACAATCAAATGTCTGTTTATAAATTACACTCAGACCCTCTAAAATTTGTAGGCGTATAATATTTTGATCTTTCAAATATAAAATATTATACTTAGATAAAAAATATTCTAATCAAAGATAGAATATCAAATATTTTAAATTTTAAAACAAAAATTCATGTTCTATTATATCTTTTATTTAAATAAAATCAAAAATAAAAAACTGATTTTTTCTTAAATTTTTTTAATTAATATGCAACTATACTATCTATTGTAATAAAAATATAAAATCAAACAAGAAG
>CM042188.1:42295610-42309207 GCA_023539305.1 Ilex asprella | reverse complement strand
TAATTGTCACAATACATTAAATCTCTAAATTATGTCTCAATAACATTGGTGAAAAGAAAATTAATTGAGTCAAATAAGTTGGGTATTAGAACAAAAAAAATAAAATCAAAAAGTTCACACCAAATCTCTTAAAATTAGAAAATTAAACTTGATTCCTTAAAATATTAGTATGATTTGTTGAAATCTCATTTGGTTAAAAAATTATGAAATGTATAGTAAAAAATGACTAAAATGTGAAATTTGTAAGAAGATTAAAAATTATAGAATATTACTTCTATTTGTGTCAAATAAATAATAGAATTTGATTCTTAATGTATAGATTTTATCATATTAATTTTTTTCAAATAAACTCCTTTTATGTTTAATAAATTTTTAAGTATCAAATTCGACATAAAAATATATTATATTATTTTTATCTATTATACTTAAAGTGTGTTCATCCTATACCATATTTATCTCTGCCACTGTTATACGAGATCTTCACTCCTCATTTATCCAAATTAATCAGTTAGTTTATGTTGCACTGTTCCTTCAGGCACGGGTTATCCCTTAGTTTTATATACGAGTCGTCACGCTTATTTTTAAAAGTAAAATGTCAATTAATTGTGTTATTTATGTTTAATTTAATCTATTATTCACGTTAATTATTTATATTATTTTTACTTTCGTGCCGTATTTTGATAAAATTAACACCTACAACCGCAGGCAGGCAGGACAGGAGTTGTGCAAGTGTCAAGTGGGTTCCAAGTCCAAATTAAGCAGCCTTTATCACAAGCCATACATGTCCTATAGATGTCATAGTCCTACATGATATGACAAGAAACAATGGCAAGACCAAAGAGCTATTGGTCATATGGGTAATAACTCGAATTTTTTTCTCAATGTTAGGTTTGAATATTTATAGTTATGACAGTTCGTTAAAGTTAAATTTATTTTTTAGTGTTTAGAGTACGCAGTGAATCCTTAACTTAGATCTTGACATAGATGCAATGAGATTCCCTGCAAATAACTGTATGGTACTGAAAGACAATATTCTCTGACAGATATATGATATGAGTTATCTACATATCCATTTATGTAGCCTGAAAAATAGAGAAGAAACAATGGCAAGTGAAAGTAAAAAATCAATACTTGATAATCATTTGAGTTTAGATTATGAAGAATGTATCTCTCATGAATACTTTAATTTCAACCGGAGAATGTATTAGTTAAAATATGCGTAAACTGATTCGAACACCCTTGACCGTTGAATGAAAAAAAAAAAAACACCAATAATGCCATGTCACCTCATAAACCCAAATTTACTGTATTATAAGTTTTAATCGTTGGCAAAGAACAAAACCTAATCCCTCCACCTAACCAAATTAATCATTCATTTCTTTTTTTTTCTCTGTCTCTTTTGTCCGGCTAAAATAATTTTATTATTTTAAGAGATTCTTTAAATTTCATCGCGTAGTTTGAATCTTGAACACATTCGATACAACAATAATTCATGATTTTTTTTTATGGTTTTATACTACTAATTGTTCAATAATTTTTTATCAAATGAACTAAAATGATTATAATACCAACTATATTCTAAAGTTAAAACCTAAGTGTAAAACTTGTTAAATAGGTAGGTAGTATCATTTGAACTTTTAAGATGGTGCTACCTAACACTACTTTCATGTGTATAAATATGTCTCTTTATTTTTCTTTTCATAATCATAAGGTATTTCTTAATAATTTTTTTAGTCAAATGATGTATATTTCTTAATTCAATTATGTGCTACATGGCTTTCGTTCTTTTTCTGTTTCTACAATTAGACGTGCTGATAACTGTGTGGCGCACCAACTTGCTAGAATGGTTAGATGCTATGAACATTTTCATGTATGGGAGGATATGACACCAGACTTCTTAGTGCTGCTCCTCTCTTCAGATTATTCTACTTAATATATTCTACCACTTCTATCGGAAAAAAAAAAAGAAGAAGCAAAAGCTAGCTAAACATTCGATAGATTTTGAAAGTTCATCATTTAGATGGATGCCTAACACAAAATTTGTTAGAACTATTCATGTGAGTCCACCTATGAGAAACAAAAAGATGAACGTTACAATAAATAACACCGAGTGTTTTGTATTGTATCAAACCGTCCCACATAATAGTAGCGATCTAACTAAAGATTTTGAAAGTTACGTTACGTCAAGTGCGACGTGAATATGTGCGATATTACTAGGATTCTAAGACTAGTGGTTTGTGCATATGATTATTAAAGTGCGTGGTACACGAGAGAGACAGAGAGAAAAATATGGAAGTTATGGGTGATTAAAAAAATGCACCACAATTCATCTTTTTCTTTATTTTATTATTATTATTTTTTAAAAAAATATTTTTTCAAATTTTGAATCTGCTTGTGTTTTTGATTGGTGAGAGTCACTTGAGTTCACCTCTGGTTTTGCCAACTACGAGTCCACCAACTAATATTATTCTTGTTTTTCAGTTTTGGACCACAATAATTTGGGATTTTTTTTTGGTTGAATGGTGATGAGTGTTTGAATTAACTTACGTACAACATGACTAATATTCTCTTTAGTCTGGTAAAAAACAAATCATTCACGTCAAAGTTAAAATATTTATGAGAAATATCTCTCCTGACTTGACTCTAAAAAATTATCAAAATTTAAATTCAAAACATTTAAATTTATATCTTGTCTCTATTAGTATCCGTGAAGTTATAATTTTAGATTTGTCACCCACGGCCATGAATATTTGTTGTTTTTTGTTGCACACGTTCATACCAAACTTTCTGCTCTCAGGGGCAGAGGGACAAAGGGCTGAGGGGGGCACGTGCCCACCGGCCAGAAAAAAAAAGTACCTTCCTACATCTATGAGTTTTGATAAGGTAGGAAGAGTTTGGCCCACCCTCATGATGAAAAATTAAAAGTATAGGACCCTATGATAAGTTTGGATCAATTAAATCTTGTGTAAAAAAAATAATCGGACCCACTTTTTATTTTTAAAAAGGCAAAAATATGTTAAAAGCTACGGAAAAAAATTGGGCTTTTTAACTTTTTTTGGAGAGAGAGAGACGCACACACGGGGAAGAACTCGTGTGATTTTTGTGCTTGTTAAATTGTATTGGATTATAATTTTTGCTTAGATTTTATTGTGTTTTATTTTGATTATTTGCTCAAATTGACCCTAACCATTTTTACTTTTTGAATTCATGACAAGTGCAACAGCTACTGAGTGCACATTCCTTTTTCATAACTTAGACGATCTATGATTAGTGACTGAGCCTATTTTTTTGATAACTCTCAAATTTATACTATTCATAACTATTTGAAATTGTTATAATTTTTAAAAATTGATGCAATTTAATCTAAAATTGATTACTATTAACTTAATTGCTTATATAAATAAAGACATTTTTATAACATTATTAAGAACGTTTTCATACAATTTTTTCGAAGTACAAAAAAGTTGTCGGGGTGCATTGTATATGGTTGTAATTAGCCTCATTTTTTTTCAAAGGGTTATAATTTGGTATTAAACTGATGAAATTAGTGTTAGTGTGATGAAATTAATATTTGAATTAATTAAATTAAATGTCAATTTGATTAAAAAAATTGAGGATAAATTTGGTGTTTCACTGCAAAAAAAAAAAAAAAAAAGCATTGACCTGTGTTATTCTGGTACATGTCAGTAATGAGAGTGATTGTAGGGATATTAGGTGAATCTCGTGATAAACTAAAAAGCTGTGCAATGACATTTTAGAAACCATAAAGGGTGTCTCTATAATTAAGTCAATTTCAAGGTGGTGTTAGTGAAATTTACCCAAAAATTTATAATCACTTAATTTTAGGTTATACTAATTGATAAGACTTTAAAATAATAAGGTGAACACATTTATATATACTTAACCAAGGACGGAGCAACCTTATGCCTTTGGGGGCACATGTCCACCTCAAATTTTTTTTTCGTAAATTTACTTATATATATATTTTAAGTATTTTTTTGAATTATGCTTACCTTATTCTTTAGTCAAGACAAAAAATAGCATGATATACCCATGAATTTATTTATAATTTTGACATTTATTTTAATAATTATCATAAACATGAACATGATAGATAACACATTTGATTGTGCAATCGAATGAATT
Source organism: Ilex asprella (assembly GCA_023539305.1). Lineage (NCBI taxonomy): Eukaryota > Viridiplantae > Streptophyta > Magnoliopsida > Aquifoliales > Aquifoliaceae > Ilex > Ilex asprella. The sequence continues at coordinate 42,305,061 of CM042188.1, read as the reverse complement.
ATAAATAGTTAAGTGATAGTATGATTGTGAATATAAAAAATAATAAAGTTAATAGAAGAATTTCAGAGTTCAAAAATTTATCTGAGTCAAGTTTAAATAGTTTTAATTCGGCCTTTGTTTCATAAAAAAATATAATTATTCTCCTTTTTTTGTTGTTTTTTGTATCTAGTATACTTACAAATTTTAATATTTTGAGTTTATTGTATTTTTAAGTATTAAATAGGATGTAATTAAATATAAATATATTATCTTATTTTTTATCAATTACAAGGCAAAAATAAAGCCTGTTAAAATATTTAGTGTCCATTCAAAACGATTTTCCAACTCCGTTTAATAATTGACATAAATAAATAAATAAATATATACATAATGTATTTTTTAAAAAAAATTAGCGTGGGCCCATACCCCTTGTTTTCCTCTTGCATCCGCCACTGCTTTTAAGGCACATGATTTGATTGGTGAGAGTTTTTTTTGGTCAGTAAAGGGTGAGAGTTAGGTGGGTTAATAATCTTTCTACTCTCACTGGTCATACTCAAACCAGTGGGTCCAATGCTACTGCCACCACTCCATGTATTCATATTATAATCATTTTTTATTTTTTATTTGGTACTGTTGTACATGTTCCTACCGGACTTTCTTCCATCCGTCTGTCTATCTAAGAACTTTTTTTGACCATGCCATCTACCCAAAGTTTTTTTTTTTTTCTATGCCACCTACTCAATGTGGCACTTGGGATATGTATACTTTTTTTTTATCCATAATGGAGATTTTTAGGGAATAGAATCTTTTTCGGACATGCGATAATAATTTAGATTATAACTGCGTGACACAATCATAATCGATCTCTTGTCATTTTTTAATTCAATAATGCAATAACAAACACTTGCTCTTATTCTTTGTATAACTTATCGGTTCTTAGTACAACAATCCAAATTAAAGTTATAAAGTGGAGAGAGATAGAGAGAGTGTGTCTGCTTATAATTCTTCTACTTTCCAACTGGGTTTGGTGCGAGGAAAGGAAATGGTGAGTGAGAGAAAAGGAAGAGAACGGGTTATAAATTTCGTGCATTATATAACGTGTCCGACACTACTGTATACATAGCTAGAGTTCAAAATAAATATGCAAGTAGCTAAAGTTTCTGCTACCTTGTATTCATTGGAACTTCGCCATGATTAATGAATTCACCAAAAAAAAATGAATCAAAATTAGTGAGATTCATCAAGATATGTTGCTATATATGTAAGAGACACGGTTCTTTTAATTTTTAACGCTTCTACACTCGTTACAAGAAAAATGATATTTTATTAAATTTTACTTATCAAATTGATGCAAATCATCTTATGAATGAGTTATATTACTTTTTGATTAAGACCCACAGATGCATTCATCAATGTTTATTTGATAAGCACCTTTTGTTTTATTAACCCTTCAATTATGCAACTAGCTTTATGCACCTGTTTTTTTCAAGAGAGTTTGGTGGGTTACCTCCCCACCCACAAGTCATACCAATAGGTCCAAACTTAATGGCACCATTCCATATAATAGTATTTTGCTTATCATTTGTGTGGGAATTTTTACCAATAGCCATGGCCTGATTTCAGTTATTGAAAGTTAGGTGGGTGGCCCAAGCAAAGCCATCATCAGGGCCGCAGAAATATGATAAGGACTAATCATATCTCTATTATCCACTACTTCACAGAAGGAAATCAATGTGCAGGCGCATTGACCAATCTCGGTGTTCAATAATTGGAGGTGTTCGTGGAGTTACATGATCCACCACCCCGTATGTCTAATGTCTTTATGGTTGATATGGCTAGTATTGTTTATTTTAAGAACTCTATATAGTTTTTAAGTCTTTTATTTTTTTCAATGAATCAAGAAAAATAAAGTTAAGTGGGTGAGACGTTGTCTTCTATCTAACTAGGTATGTATTTTGAGAAGAAAAATGACACATCTAATTAGATTAATGAGTCCGTTGGGTTTCAGTAATCATCTAATCGTTGTATGTTCAATATTCTCTTCACATATGTGCCGTGTTTGAATTATATTGTGATATTTTTCTCGACAACATAATTTATTTACCTATTGAAGAAAAAAGAAAGAATCAAAAGCACAATGGAGATTGAACTTGATGGATGACTCAATATATATATATATATAATATTATAATTTTGTAAGATAGACTAATGCCGAAACATCACTATCTGATATCACGTTTTGGAGTGGATGAGTCCTCTATGGTTCACTTCAATTAATGTGGCAAACAGCGCATTACTCACCCAACAGTATTGATGATGGATGCTGAATATGCTAATCTATTTAATATTATAATTAAAAAAATGAATTCTTAACTTATAAAAATACAATAATAATCAAAATTGATCATCCATCTCTCTCATCTATTTTTTTTTAAATTTTTTCTCTGTTCACTTCAATTTTAAATCATAAAATTAAATAAAAAGTTTAAACTACTGTTTAAAATATAAATAGTACACAATCAATATTTAATTTTTAATATTACAGAATATTTTCAAGAGATTATTTCTAGTACATATTTTTTTTTTCACTTGACATATTATCTGTCATTAACAAGTGAATGATCTAACTTATATAAAATGAGCTCCACTGGAATGCATGATAGATGATCGGCCTAAAAAAAAAAAGAAATTGAGAGAAAATATATTAGAGGATCCGCTACTAGTCGAAACAAGGCATGAGGTTTATCATTAATTCCCAGCAAAGTTGATATCCAATTCATCAGAGTTGGTCAACATAGTGCAGTTACAACAATATCTTCCAACATTTATTAGGAGTACCACTACACTTGTTAAATGCATCAATAAAAGGAAGCAAAGAGTAATAATAATAACAAAAGAAGGAAAGCAGTAACAGGTAACAAGAGACAATAACACAAGTGCACATGAAGCATTACTCCATCAAGCTTTTCATTCATTTATTAAGCTGCTGCTTTGTGCGGATAGAGACGAACTGGAAGTCCCTTGGCTGGGATAGGCATGGGATCAACAACAATCTTCTCATCCGGAATCACTTTCTCCCACCTGAACCTTTTCACAATATGGTGCATGAAAACAAGTATTTCCAATCTAGCATACTCTTTTCCGGGACACATCCTAGGTCCTCCACCGAAAGGCACAAATGTGTAAGGAGCAGGTCCATTCCCATCAAATCTCGAGGGATCAAATTTTAAGGGCTCGGGAAAATTTTCAGGATTTCTATGTGTTGAGTTTGCGCTCCAATATATCTGCATAGATAGAAAAAAAAAAACAGGTGGTAAGTAAATTAGATTTATCAAGTTTTTTCTATTTGTTAAAACAATGTAGATTTGCATGGTTAATTAAGTAAATTTGCTCACCTTCCACCCTTTTGGAATAGAGAAACCATTATACATGAAATCAACTAGGGCTTCTCTGAAAGCTCCCTGGAGGGGTGGAGCAAGTCTTAGAACTTCACATGCCACGTTCCATGAATACCTCATCTTTTGAATGTCATCCCAATTCAACAGTTCACCTGGAGCTTTCGAGTTCGCGATTTCGATTTGCTCTATTGAAAAATTAAAAAAAAAATCAAAAAGAAAATAGTAATTAGGTTCTCTTCCACCCATTATTCTCCACCGGGTGAGGGATAAAACACACACACACAAAGAAAGAACTTTTAAAATTGTAAATGAAGTAATCATTTTGTGGTTTATCAACAAACACTTCCCAGTAATACTCCTTTTGCTAAAGACATGAAGAAAGTGCACAAAAGTTCTGTACTTTCTATGGAGAAAAGGAAGTGCAGTCGTCTCAGGGGTGAAAGATTTTATTCCATCATGCAATAACTGTCATAAGAGCCAAAATGTTATATCATTGTCTCAATTTTTTTTTTTTTTGAATGATATTATTTGAACTTAAAATATTGATCTAATTTATTAACATAATAATAGAATTGTAATAAAATTATTGGATCAACACCGAGTTCCAATATTTGATGACCCCCGCAACCAACCTAAAGATCATAGAAAATTAATTCAGCAAATTAGACTAATAAATTAAATTTCAATAGCATTCTTTTTATTTTTTTTTGGTCAAAATCTTATACCATCAGCTCATTGAAAAATCGTTATTTAATAAATGCTTCTTATGTGCAAAGAAACTTACGTTGAAAACTACAATGATCTATGAATATGAATACGCCTACCCTCTCAACCACCCACTTTCGACAGCTCAATCAGTCTAAGTCATCAAAGAAAAATATTATATAAAAAATGTTATATTGACTAAATTTTATGACTAAATTTAATTCAAATGACATGGCAGTTGAGTTGAACTTCTTTGTTTAATGCAAAATCATTTGGTCCTAATAAAAAAATCAAATAATATGCTGCCATGTTATTTGAGCTTCAAATTTGATCTTAAAATTTGATCAATATAGCATTATTGTTATATAAATTTAAAAAATTAACTATTTGAACCATTATCATTGAATAATCAGTGAATATAAATATCAAAATTCATAGTAAAATCGTTAACAAATATAACAATTATATTATCAAGTCAAGTTTGTAAATCGGTGTAACATTACTTGTCATCGTATAGCTTGATTCCTTTGGTTTCTTTTTCTCGCTCTCTCTATCTCGGATAACGCTAGTTATCAACAAAGACATATGTGTACCATATTGAAAGATTTTGTGTTGATTTATTTGTGATTATTGATCTTAAAAATAATAAAATGCAACAAAAGTTTACACGTGTCATGTTCTAATTAGCGATAAAAGTCGGAGGTGCAATAACTTTTCGGTACCGTATTTTGACCCATTTATCTCTGAGAAATGTCTTATATTGTCCTTGTTTTTTAATCTTATAAGGGTAAGAACTAAACATGACCATCAGAAGGGGAAAAAAATGGTTACTACTAATTAGGTTCCTACAAGCAGGACAGATTGAGGAAGTTGGGGGGGGGGGGGGGACCACAAGTAAGTAGAAGTTGTGTTCTAAAATTTTGGATAACAAGATCATAGGATCTGTTGACAAAAATAAAGCAAACTTGAATTTCTTTAAAAAAAAAAACATAATTCAATTGGATCTGAGTATCTTTATCTAAATGAATATTAGTTAGCTAATTTGATTCTAATAAACTCGATCATTATACTATAACTTACACATCATTATATTATGATATTTAATTGGTTTAATTATATGCCAATAGTGTTCGTAGAGAGGAGAGACGGTTGACATCTCCCCTGGAGAGGGACCGAAGCTGCCTTCGGGCTTACCTGTTACCAACCACATCCGGTTAAGGCTACCCACCTCGGTGGATCTAATTATATGTCAATAATAATTTTCTTTTCTTAATTATCTGTGAAAACCTAAAATAGAAGTAGCTAGGCTTACCCTTGTAGACACCCTCGTAGACTTCAGGCAGTTCAGCAAGAAACTTGACGACGAAAGTGCAGGCAGAGCTAGCAGTGTCATGGCCACCAATCAACAAACCCAAAATCTTATCAGCTACATCCAACTCAGTCATGAACTTGCCATTCTCATCGCTCGTCAATAACATATGTGACATAATATCTTGTGTTGGCGATGCCTTTCCCTCTGCCAAATCAATCTTTCTTTGCTTGATGATAGAAACAAGCTCTTTTCTGATGAAGTTGGAGGCCTTGATTGCACGGTTAAACGGAGTTCCAGGCAAGTCTATGGGGATAGATATAAGCCCAGAAGCCAAGACGGCGAATGGGTCTCCAAGCTTAGCAACATGGATTGGGTCCTCGACACTTACAAACAAGCGAGCCGCGAGCCAGAAAGTGTAGTTTTTGGCAAGAGGGAACACCACGACTTCGTCTTTGTTTTCCCAAGCTGAAACAAAGTGACGTTGAGCGATATGATCCATTATCCCAATGTATCGTTGTAAAGCTTCGGGTTTTAGGAAATTTGGTAGCATTTTTCTCATCTTGATGGCCTCTTCTTTTGAAGAAGTTTGTTGCGAAGAAGGGAACACTTTGTTTACAGAGTTAGGCCACCATGCCTGAACAAGCTTGTTCTCATTGGAGAACAAGAACTTGTTACCGCCTGAGCCGCAGAAGACGGCCGCTTGTTCTCCGAGGAGAGATGTCTTGAAGACGGTGGACGAGTACTTGGCCATCCGGTCGAATATGAACTTCTCCGGATAGCCTTTCCATCCCGTGGAGAGAAACTCGAGGCTTTCTCCGATGACGGGCCATCCGGTCTTGCCCGGCGGCAGGTTTCCGCCGGACTTGTTGTTCTTGTAGAAGAGAAAGTGGAGTGAGAGAGAGACTAGAAGGACGAAGAGAGATAGGAGAGAGACATAGAAGAACTCCATGTCTTCGCTACCACAAAATTAGTTATGCTCTGTGACTTACTTGGGATGTGTTTGGCATTGGCACTTATATAGGCACAAATGTTTTGCGAGGTCGACATTAGTGGGTGAATATAGGAATCTCACCAAAGACAATCTAATGATAGTTTATTTTTTAGCAATGCTATTGGGACATAAAAATATAATCTAATTTGTTGACCTAATTCACTATGACCGTCCGATTGGTTGTAGACTCCATCAGACATTGAAACTTGGTGTTAATCCAATGATTCCAATGAAACTACATCATTAGGTCAACAAATTATGTCATATTTTTAGATTCAAACAATATTACTCTTTATTTTTTTAATGGTAGATTTTAAAACTTGGGGAAAAAACAAAAATTGGGGGATCCTCATTTTTAGATTTTATAAATTTTGATCTACTATTAAATTTGTTGTATTTTATTGTAGATGTTTATGGGTCGTTCTCATGCTTAACTTTAGATGGTTAAACTTGATTAATTAAGTCTGTCAATTGTCCACACACTACCACGATCATGAGTAAATATTGATTGTAACAGTGTCACCACATTATTACTATCACTTAGTGTCACCATTGAATTTTGGTAACCCCTTGAAATTAGGTAATGAGGAATTTATCTCTCAAGAATACCCTAGTTTCGACGTAGATGAACTATTTTTGACTAAATCGAGAAAGAGATTAATCGAAGTGCGTATAAGTTAACTTAAACACCCTTGACTATTAAACTAAAAAAAATATTAGATAGAATTGATTGTCAATCCAACCATATCAAAGTGTTAGGACTTAAATTAAATCTAAAAATTAGATATAAATATAAATATTAGTGCATAATAAGTAGTTGTCTTGTTATTTCCAAGAAGAATGGGCAGATTGAAACAAAAGAAAGAATCAATGTTGGACTTTATTACAGCTGTCTCAATTGGAGTCGCTCTTCACCACATACATTTCACTTGAAAAAAAAAAAATACTGAATTATCGGTATGCACAAAAAAAAATGGTAAAAAAAGTAATCATTTTCTGAATTGTCGTTTTTGTCAAAGTTATAATGTATAAAATCGCTCAAAACCAAAATTACGCGGAAGAAAATTGAAAATGCCCTCAAACTTATCAAATTTATTGGTTTTATTAAAAAACATAGATAAATTAATCAAACAAACCATAATTTTCATGTCCATTTCATCGAATAATCACTAGCAAAGTGAGACAAGTCGAACAAAACGAGAGAGAAAGAGTATGAAAATATCTCAAACATACAATCTCTACATATATAAGGTTTAGGTTAATGAACCTCTGAATTTGCTTTAGCCATGAGTTATTGATTTGTAGATGTTGTTCCATTAACTATTCAATTAGTAATACTTTGCTAAAATTGTTAAATTGAGAACTATTTTGAATGGTTAATGATTCAATATATTTCAAATTAATGATTGACGATAAAGTAAACTTAAGATCAGAACTGACGCTTATATACCGTAGTGATGCAATATTTTCAAACTAATAATCGAGCGAATAAAATAAAATCAAGATCACAATTTGTGCATACAATGTATAACTTTCATATGTTAGAGGCCATCACAATGGGGCTCCCTCTTTACTTATAATATTTAGAGAAAGGATAATTTTTGCAGCTTTCTCAACTGCATCCAAAGTATATTTATTTAGAAATAAATTGTTAGAGTAATGCGTAAGAGAGCCCTTCAGGAACTATCAAAAACAAGGAAAAAGTTGATAAATATAGGTTGTTGTTGATCTTTCCTAGGAAAAAGAAAAGAATGGATGGGCGTAGCTCAGAGTGAATCTAGATCAGAAGGAAAGAGTTGTTAAAGTTATTTGTCACAAGAGATCTCCTTCATTCAATTAGAATAGATAGAATCATAAAGTGAATGTCGAGCCTTTAATAGAAGCAATTATATTATCTCCTACATTAGACTTGCTATCATGACTAAATCTAATTAGTTCTAATCTGTCATTGTTCTCTTCGTTCTTATTAGTTAGTTGGTAGTTTCTATCATAGTTTTTTGCTTTCTCTCTTCTGCTCTTCTTGTCTCTTTCGGTATTTAAATAAATGAAAAAAATTATTTACAAAAGAAAAAAAAATCTTATTAATTTTGTCGAAATAACTTAATTTCCACATAGAAAAAGTTTAAATCGAACTCTTGTGTGATTTAGTTAGTGAGTAAAATAAGACATATAAGACCGATGCACCGGGAGAGGTGAGTCCAGGCCCGAACTCACATGGATCGGAAGAGATAAAGTCAACTCCATTGGATTGGCCAAAAAAAAAAAACTCCATTGGATTTAAAATATAGTTATGATTCTGATTAAAGTAGAGATAATAAGATTATGACCAATTCTACTCCAATCAAATTGCAATTATTAAATTAATGTGAATTGTTTAATCAGTGAATTCATTAGCTTTTTTTTATTTATTATAAAATACTTTAATTCAACCATTCAAAATATAAAGAATTTTAATATACACATCATTACTCTAACGCAATCGGGATCGAATATATTTTAAAAAAAAGAACAATCAGCCATAATAAATGATAAAGACTACCTCGCTCGCATAATCGGTCACAAATAATTAGGACATAAAATTTAATGCAATTTAATTTGATTGGATTTAACAAGCAGTCGTGACTTGGGAGTTACAGATGTGTAACAAGCACTTCTAACATCATGGCTAAAGCACATGCCTTGATGGTCGGTATTTATTTTCCCATTAATGACTTTAATAAAGAAAACAGTGGAGATGAAAATGGGACACTACCCCCTTGTCAAAAAGGACACGGTACCACCGGCGCCACCCATCAAGGAAATCAAAGGGAACAAACACAGTACATAAATTTTGAGGACGTCAAGTCTGTTATACCAATTTGCTGAAATTGTTACATCATCTTTTCATTGTCATCCTCGTAGCAACAACAACAATAACAACAACTTATTTTTTTTATATAATGAGAGAGAATTATTTTTTTTTCCAAAAGATAATCATTTAAAACACAAATTATTAAAGAATAGAATTCGATAATCTTTAAGAATTGAGATTCTTGAGTTATTTTTCAGTGTCTAGTTCCATCCACC
>CM042188.1:42265852-42287375 GCA_023539305.1 Ilex asprella | reverse complement strand
TTTAAAAAACCCTTCTTTCAAGCGATAAGTAGACAATCTCTCATACCAAGCTCTAAAAACTTTCTTCAAACCATAGAATACCTTCTTTAGACGATACTCATGCCTACAATGATGTGTCCTCAAAGCTCTTACGTTGTTCTATATAGAATTCTTCTTTAAGAAATCTATTTATTTAGGAATGCACTTTGCACATTCATTTGATGGAGCTTGAGCCTCATGTGATAAGTTAAAACAAAGAATAGTCTTAGCTCTAACCAAATTAACAGTGTAAAAAGTTGTCTCTTTGTATAAAAAGTCTAGCTTTATTTTCTATCGTTTTACTGTTCACATCAGATTTGTTTTTAAAAATACACTTGGTTCCAATGACATTTGTGTCCTTCCTAGGAAAAAACTCGTTATTTTTTCCTAAGAAAAGCAATAAGGAATAAAAAATAAAAAGAGAGACAAAGGGAAGATCTCTATGTCACACATTATTATTTTTTACAGTACATTATGTTAATAAACATTCAAAAGTGACAAAAACCAAGTACGTGCCTTAACTAGAATTCATGGATACAAATACAAGAACAACATTAATTGCAAAACATGATATTACACAAAAAAAAAAAAAATCTGCTCATGCATAGCTAATTTTCTTGTGGGATAATTGCAAGCAATTGAGATATGGAGTTACATGCATTAAGCTTTGCGAGGATGGAGGCGAATTGGAAGCCCTTTCTCAGGATAAGGCATGGGGTTGACCACAACCTTCTCATCAGGAATCACTTTCTCCCACTTAAACTTGGTCACAAGGTGGTGCATGAAAACAAGCATCTCTAGTCGGGCATACTCTTTTCCAGGGCACATCCTAGGTCCGCCACCAAAAGGCACAAATGTGTATGGAGCAGGTCCTGCACCCTCAAATCTCGAAGGATCGAATTTCTGAGGCTCGGGAAAGAATTCAGGATTCTTATGCGATGAGTATGTGCTCCAATATAACTAGAAAAAAATTATATATATATAAGCAGTAAGTAATCTACAATTAAGTACTTGGTTACGGTATCAGTGAAAGATTTTCATAAATCAACTTACCTTCCAACCCTTTGGAATTGAGAAACCGTTATACATAAAGTCAGTAATGGCTTCTCTGAAAGCTCCTTGGAGAGGTGGTGCAAGCCTCAACACTTCGCAAGCTACATTCCAGGAATATTTCATTTTTTGTATGTCATCCCAGTTCAAGAATTCACCTGGAGCTTTTGACCTGGCAATTTCCACTTGCTCTATTGACAAAGACACAAGAAGAAATTCCAATTAGATACTTATTCCTTACATGGAACACTCAGGGCCGGAAAGAGTTAACATTGACCATTTCTAGACATGAACCCGTATATGACACGACTAGTTAATACGAATAATAAATGAGTTAAATTAGTGTTAAACACGAACAACATGAAATTAACACGTTTAAGTGGTATTATAAGAATAAAATAATATTTTTTTATTATATTTTATCAAGTAGTAACCTAATTCTAGTACAGGAAAAATATTGTTATTCATTTTTATTATTATATTTATTAAGTTAAATTTTTATTTATAGAAAAAATATGAACACAGATTTGATTAAGTGATAAAAAAATTTTAGACATAAAATTGAGCGTTGGGTTAAAATTAATTGGCACCCGACACGAACGCAATATGACTCATATGAATCCGACCCGACCCGACCCAACTACCACCCATATAATTTATTAACTAAATTTATTATAACTACGGGAATGAATGACAATGGACCCTAATAATAGTAAGGTCTTGTCAATAATTCAATCATTATGATAAATTAAATCAATAAATTATGTACAAATCAATAATAGTAAGGTCTTGTCAATAATTCAATCATTATGATAAATTAAATCAATAAATTATGTACAAATAATTTTATTGTTTAGGCAATAATGTTCATTTACCGGAAACAAGAAGAAGAGTTAAGGAGCCGTTTGGTAGATGCGTTTGGTACAGGGGAAATGCGGTTGTATGTATGATGTAGATGGTGAGATAGTGAAGCAGATAGTTTAGTCCGCCAAACTTTAAGCGTAGCGTTCATGAGAAAGTTACAATTGATTAATTAATACAACTAACTTTTTTTTGGTTTTGGCTGGTTCATTAATACAACTAACGAAAGAAAGAGTGATTGAGATATGAATGCTTGAAAGTTAGGTGGTCAACAATTAACACCTACCCTCGTTAGTACAAGTGATAAAGACATCAATGGCAATTTAAAAAAAAAAAATGAAAATGAAAACTTGAAGCAGTAACCAAGATTTTTACCATTTTTTTTTTTTACAAAATTATTGTGGGTTGTTAGATTTATAGGTTTCAATGACCCCACCTTAGACATCTTTTTCTATGAACAATATTGTGCATAAATTTTGGTACGAGAAATATTATGTATCTCAAATTTGTAATTTAAATTTATATTCCAAATGAAAAGAGATCGTTGGTTTAATAGATCTCATCAACTTTTTAAATACAACATACTGATTCAACGATCATTCTTCATTTGGAATGCAAATTTAATTTGTAGAGTTGAGTTAAATAGCATTGTTTGGTTGATACATAATTGGTAAGACTTGTAGGTAAATCCACTTATCAAATTTTCTTAATACACAAACTTTAATGATACTTCTAAGATCTAAAAATATGACATAATTGTCTGATTTAATGATGTGTTCCTAGAAAAAAAAAAAAAGAGATAACCGATCACAAACAAAAAAGGAAAACGTCCAAAAAGATCAAATAGGATTAGGATTCTCTTCGTTATATTTTTATTCAATAATAGATCATTTACTATAAATTCAAATAAAACTACCTATTTATAAGTGGGTTTCTCATCAATTAAATAATGGGTGATATACGGTCAAGTGTAATTGATCAGAGAATTTGGATCCGAAGTAAGGGGAAAATTTGTTTAAAATTGATAATTTCTTCCTGAATTTATTGCTGAAATAGTTCTTGTGAGTTAGCAATGTATCTTCATGTTACTTAATACTACCACAGCAATTAATCATAACAGATTGAGCTTTCCATGCTGATGACATAAGAATGAAAGAATCAGGGATACATATACAGCAATGTGTGTGTATATATATATATATATATACTCATCAGGGAAGTGCATATCAGGAAATCAAATTAATTTTTTAAGTCCTAATAAAATTAGTCGATGAAAAAGAAAGTAATTACCTTGGTAGACTCCCTCGTAGATCTCAGGTAGCTCAGCAAGATACTTGACAATGAAAGTGCATGCAGAGCTGGCTGTGTCATGGCCACCAATCAACAGACCTAAAATCTTATCAGCAATGTCCAATTCATTCATAAACTTGCCATTTTCATCACTTGTCAACAACATATGTGACAAAATATCTTGTGTTGGGGATGCCTTTCCCTCTGCTAAATCACTTCTTCTTTGCTTGATGATAGAGTGGAGCTCTTTTCTGATGAAGTTTGAGGCCTTGATTGCTCGGTTAAACGGCGTTCCGGGTAAGTCTATAGGGACAGTTAGAATCCCAGAAGCTAATAGACTGAAAGGTTCTGCAAACCTATTGACATGGTTTGGATCTTCAACGCTAACAAACACACGACAAGCAAGCCAGAAGGTGAAGTTCTTGGCCAAAGTAAAGACAATCACTTCTTCTTTGTTGTCCCAATGTGAAGCAAAGTGTCTCTGAGCGATATCGTCCATCATACCAACATATCTCTGCAAAGCTTCGGCTTTGAGAAAATTGGGTAGCATTTTTCTCATCTTGGTGGCCTCTTCTCTCGAAGATGTTTGAGTTGAAGAAGGGAATACTTTGTTGACTGAGCTGGGAAACCATACCTGAACCACCTTGTTCTCGTTCGAGAACAAGAACTTGTTACCGGCGGCACCACAGAAAACCGCCGCCGGTTCCATGAAAAGAGATGTTCTAAAGACTTGGGCCGAGTATTTGGCCATGCGGTCGAAGAAGAACTTCTCAGGTTGGCCTTTCCAGCCACTGGAAAGGAAATCCATGCTTTCTCCGATTACCGGCCATCCTGTCTTGCCGGGCGGGAGGGGTCCGCCGGAAGGGCCAGTTTTCTTGTGGAAGATGAAGTGCAGTGCTGAGAAAGAGAGAAAGAGAAGAAAGAGGCATAGGAGAGAAAGAGAAAAAACATCCATTGGCTTGGTTGTTTTGCTTAGATTGGGAAACGCTTTTTGTGTGGCGCGGTTTTGAGATGAGTTTGGCACTCAACACGGGACATTTATACACACCGAAAATAGCAACCTTACAAATTAAAAATAGGGGAAAATTACACTTACACACCCTCACATTTCAAATATTATATATAAATCTTCTAAAATTTGTACGTGAATAACACTTTGATTAATATATCCATTAGTAAATATTTATCCGCAAGAATAACATTAAATCAACGTAGAGCTCCATTGATGCTCAAAAACAAGTCGAAAAAATATTACCCATGCTCAAGTCCAACCGCTTGATTTTACATTTATGTTATATTAATCTAATAAAAAATCCAACAATTGCAATTTTAATAATTTTATTAGATTATGTTAGTGACCATAATAAAATTAAGGGAAAAATTTCAGTCACACCATTTTTAGTTTATCATATCTTCAACAACACTTCATCTATTGTAAAAAAATATCACTGACACCATTTTTTAGTTTATATTTAAACATCACTGACACTCTTGCCATTAAATCACTATTTATAACCTTGACCAAAAAAAAAACAAATATTTATAAAAAAATAAATTATCTAAAATACTAAAATTACCCCTTTATAAACCCTAAACAATCTTTCTACATAAAATTCGATTAAAATTTGATCTGATTAAAATTTTTTTTTTTGCAAATTAAAATTTGAGCCTATTAAAGTTTTTTTTACGTATAAAAATCGAACAAATTTGAGCTCTACTTAAACTGTTAGGCCTGATTAAAATTCGTTTCGAACTGATAAAAATATATATTTTTTTATTTATTAAAATTGGATTCAAATTAATTAAATTTTTATTTTATATATTAATATTTGAGTCAATTAAAATTTATATTTTTTTAAGTATAAAAAATCACGCCGATTAAAATTTAATGCTCTCGAATAGAATTTTAATTAGCTCAAATTTTAATATGTAAAAAAATATAATAGTTAATCGATTCAAATTTTGATATATATATAATAAATTTTAATTAGTTCGAATTGAATTTTAATCAATTCAAATTTTAAAACATATAAAAATTAAAAATAGAGGGGGTCTCATTGAATATATGTCTATCTAGGGCGTGGATGAATTTTTTTCCAGAATATATCATGAACAATTTAGTAAATTTGTATTTTAATTAACATTTTTAATCTAACAGGGAATGTCAGTAAAGATTCAAAAAATAGAAAGGGTGTCCTTAGAGATATGATAATCTAAAAGGCAGTGTAACTATTTTTTTTTTAAAATTAATAAATTATATTAGTTTTTTAAGTTAAAAAAATATATTCAGTCATAGTATATTTTGTAAGGTGAAAATTTGGGGTGCCAAATGGACTGTATTTGAAATAAAAATTAAATAAATTTAAAGCACAAATCATCTGTGTACCAGATGCCGGTGGTTTGTCTTTTGATGTGCCTGAAAATGCCGGCAATTAATGGTAGCACTCAGCAAAAGCTCGTCAGCATCAGCAAACGAATCTCACAGCTCTAGTGAAAAGATGGGTCATTTACTTTAGTATAATAATATTTATGAAAATAATTGTTTTTATGATTTAATATTAAAATTCAAATTTAACACATCTATTCAAAACGCAGTACAATTCACTTCTCTCTCATAAACCATTTTAGAAAGAAGTCTTGTTTTCTTCTTTTTGTAAGATCAGCTTTTCTTCTCTTTCCTTTTTTTTTTTTTGGGGGGTGGGGGGGGGGGGGGGGGGTTTTTCAATTTCTTAATGGTTATTGTTAATCGGCAATCGAGATGAGGGTATCTATTTATTGCATGTGACACTTGACTCATGTTTGACATAAGAAGAATTTGTATGACACGATTAATTAACATGAATAATAATAATTTAATTAAGTTAATTCAAGTATGAACAATTTGATCTCTAGTAAGGAATCTAGTTAGCTGCTAATAATAGGTAGAAGGCATTGATTTTATTGTTTTATTTTATTTATTCCATTTTTTGATTTACGATTGCATAAAATGTTAAGGATTTTAAGAGATAGGGGCCATGAGTTGTGGATTTGACTCAAAGAAATTAGTACTAGTTGGATAGATTTTGCTCTACGGTTATCTAAACATGACTTAAACACGATAAAAATATAAAATAACATGATTAAAAAATGACATAAATTAAAAACGACATAAAAAGATGATTCGATTATCACCATTGACGGAAGTTTAAACTTACTTATATATCCTGGCTTTTTTTTTCATTATGAATCCCGTTTTACCTCCGGCAAATCTTTCTCCAAACGATGGGAATGGATTATTAGTGCTTCTGGTGAATGGTGAATGAAATAGGGTTCCAGCAAACTAATGCACTAGATGAAGGTGTTGTTATTCCACTGATGTTCAAAAAGGAAGTGCATTGGATCTTGTCAGCGTTCGTGTGGGCGATGCCTTTCTGTTTTTCTTATCTCTGACTTATTGTGAGTTGCTTTTTGCATTGAATTTCGAGGAGACACGATAAGTGGGGTGCAAAAAACTCCCAACCGTTGTGTCCAATTTTTTATTTTTTTGCATTTTGGGTTTTTTTAATTACTCTGGAATCCCCTCCCACCCCCACTCCCACCCACCGAGCACATTTAAATTCGTGGCAGATAGTTAAACTAGGCTCACACACAAAGCCTCTTCTCCACGCACGCGCGATAAATTTAATGAAAAACATTTCCAAAAACACATAAAATAATTCTAATTTGTTCTCTAAATCTATACAATTTTTATTCTCGGTTTTCCTTTCTTCCAGGCATTGTTTCTTAAAATAGGAAAAGTTTATGAAATGCAAACCAAATAGGACCTATTTTTTTTGCTTTTTGGGTTTTTTTTTTAATAACTCAAGAACCCCAACTAACTAAACACATTTAGACCCGTGGCCGATTGTTAATCTGAACCCACGCACAAAACCTCCTATCTGCGTGTAGAGATTAAATTTAGAGTAATGCTACATATCCCAAATTTGCATCCCAAATTAATAGGAACCATTGGATGAGTGGGTCCCAATAAAAAAAATTGATAGGACCCACTCATCCAATGATTCCCATTGATTTGGGATACAAATTTAAGATATATGACATTGCTCTTAAATTTAAGGAAGGTGACCACAATGAGCATATTTACCATGTGAAGTATTGAATTCACATTTAATATAGGACCCAATTCCCAGCTACATTGAGACAGAAAAATTTATCGTTTCACTCCTTCACTAAAGGAGGTAATCCAGTGATAATCTCTTTCTTACCAAGTCTATTGGTCAGGTAATACCAACTAGGGTTCGTCGAAGAACATGCTTTAAACTAGTAGCAACGTAAGAGCTCGCTTATATTAGGAATGACCTCAGGTCCATTTGCAATTGACCATAACACACCCAGCCTAACCAAAATCCTGCAACTGTTGGGGGTGAGTTAAGTGAAGTAGAAGACAATGTGACGAATAGAACCAAGCATAGAGTCCCGTACTAGTAGGATTCAAATTCCTTTCCAACTATAAATAAAGCTCCACAGGAACATATGAGGTGTGTTACTTCTAGTTTTCTATAGCACAACAATTCTTTGGGTCTTTTACTAACTTCAACATCGAAGGATTGATTATCGGAGCGTTGTCTTTTAGGTGATCAATGGTCAAGAGACTTACCTAGAACCGTCCAAAATGAGTTCCACTAATTCACAAAATACCAAAACAAATACTCTCTTAAACAGCTTAAGAAAAAATTTCTTCAAGATTCCCATTTCTCTATTTTTTTACACAAGTACAGCTACAATGGAATAAGACCAGACTGCTAGAAGGAACAATTGCTATTTGGGGGGGGGGAGGCAAAAAAGAATAAAAGAGGGAAAAAAAACAAAAAGAAAACCCAAAATCAACTGCTAATTTGGCATTTGAGACAACACCCAAACATTGATGGCAGGGGCGCGAAAAACCTAAAATGAACTGTCACAATCCTAGAGAAAGGCCTATAGATAGAGAGAATTTGCAAACATGATTCCTCGGCGAAGGCTTTCACTGGCCGCTCCAAACTTGTTCTCCAAATGAGCTTCTCCCACAGCATGAGCAGCTGCACGCAACTACAGAATTCCATGGAAAAATGTTGAAGTTATTTTGTAATAATGAAGCATTTGACATAAGCAGCAAACGGTCCATAAAAATTCAGTGACAAACAAATGCAGGTCATATGGAGCTGCTTAAGAAAACTCAATTCCATTTCAAAGAGAGATTTGCCGGTCCACTCAAGTGAAACCTAGATCAAGTTAGAAATGAAATTCACCAAGTACGGAAGAGCTGTTCAAAAAGAGCAGGTACCCTACTCTGTTCTCCATGATTAAATAGCCCCTTTTCAGGGTTTATCCGAATTTTGATATACCAAGGCAGTATTTTTCAGCATGGTCCCAGGGCAGTCCAGACCTAAGTTCTCCTATAAGCTTAGCAAAGCAGCTCCAAGACTCCAACAATCTATAACCTCCAAAGACTAAATCTCTTCGTCTTCAGAGAAGAGACTAAATGAGTATATCCTGATTAAAGCAGTGGATACTCTGCATGAACTGTTTTTATCCAAGCATCTTATTCTAACATTTGCCAGAAAAATAAAAAAATCCTACTATCTGAATTTTGTTTCACCCCTCTGAAAAAAAAACAGGATATAGAATTTCTTCAGATCTAATCAATTCACCTGATTCAGAAACTCATCAAGCCTTCTTGCTAGCCGTATAATACTTCCCTCAAAGATATCAGTCATTTGTACAACCTCTGCAAAAGATGCTCCCTGGAAAAATCAAAATGAAATATCATATCTGAATCTTAAGCAACATAAAAGTATTGACAGAGAAATAAAATGAGAACTAAAATTTACCACAACCAAGTTGAACTCAACTACCTGCCCCATTTTCAATAACTCAAACCAGTCATCTAAACTACAGTTATCTTAATGGTAAATCCAAAAATCACTCACCACTTACCCTTTGAATTCATCAACACACCTATGAAAAGTGCTACGCACAGATACGGATACAGATACAAAACAAAGATAACAAACATGTTTTATTTTTTTAGCAACTTCATAATTATAATTTTCAATAGACATTTTTATAACAATACAAACCAAATAAGTAACTTTCACTTCACAAAAGATTGATCATCTTATTACGATATGTCCACAAAGATAACGTGACTAATTGAAGCAGTTAGAGCCTGCATTTAAATAGTTGGTTTACTTAGAAGTACTTGTTGCCAAGAGATATGGTGTAATTAAATCATTTTATGATCTTTTGACATTTGATAATAGATACTCGAAAAACATCCATGTGTCTTCAAAGTTACTTGGATTTTTCAATATCTGATGCATTCTATGCGAATTGGAGAGCAAAGCATCAAGATTAAAATAAAAAGTTCTAACTTTTGCTCCATGCATTCACTTTCGTGGCAGAAGATATGATGACCTTAAGCTTGGTTAAGCAAGTTTTTGATGATAAAAAACACTCTTGTATAACTAATCATCTTCGTGTGAGTTTTGTTGTAAAGTCTTGCACATATTTGATGCAAGAGGTGATTAAATGGGTAATTTGTTATATCAAATACAAAAAGTCAAATGAGAAGATGTGCACAAGTTAAATGCCAAATTGGATGATTGAAGTTGCAGAGAAATGAAGATGATGAGCATCACTAAATTAGTTGATTGAAGACGAGAATTGAAGGGAATGAGTCACCGGTTTGATCATTATAAGTGAAGAACGTGAGAGGTTAATGATTCCACTTATATGATACTTGTTCAAGTTAGGAAGACAATTATGTTGCTTGAGAAGAAAAGTTGAAGAATAAAGCAAAGGAGTGAAAGAAACAAGTCAATGAGTAAGAATGTTTAAATCAGTCAATTTTATATAGGCTTGGTATTGTAAGTATAACATTCAACTTAGATGTTCAATTAACTTGATTCTTGTGAGGTTGGAAAGTCGGGCTCCAAGTTTGTATGAAATATAAATTTTCATATTCAAATCAAGAGAAATTTCAGAAGGAAGTTGAAGGCAGTGCACAGATGTTGAAAATTAAGAGAATCAGAAAAATGCTTGGTAATTTGAAGATAATGTTTTACGCCGATGTTTGATTAACCTTATTCAAAAGGATTTGAAAAATAGACATCCACAGCGACAACTTTGTTTGAAATAGACTTTATTAGATTCGAACGTTTTAGAGGTAAAAATGGGCCGAAAAATAAGTTAAGAAAACATAAGTTTTTTATCGGATGACCGATGGAGACATTTGGACATCCGGTAAAAGAAGACGCTGGCTTTGCTGTTTTGGACAGAATGTATTGGCGTTCGACTGCACCTTAGCACCAGTTGACTAGACAAAGACCGTTGGAGGCAAAAACGTCTACTTTTTGGTTAGAATCTCTTGTCCAATTGCATCAACTGTAAAATGGCATTGTGAGGCTTAAAGAACGGACTTTTTGGGGATTTCTTGGGCATTAAAAGATTGATAAATATTGAAGAAAGATTATTATTGAGAGATTTTGGCTACAAGGCCTATTGTGACTTTCTCTCATTGAATTTATTCAAGTGATTCTTTGTTTTAAAGAAAGAATAAAATTCTTACATTGATTGAGCTTCAAATTGTAATGATGTGTCTTCACCTACCGAAAAAGACAGAGATCTTCATCCGTTGAATAAGATCAAGATAGTAAAAGAGAAGCTCCGAGGAGTAGGTTGGATAGAGGACGTAAGGTGGCTGAACCTCTTCAAATTGAGTTTGTTTTTCCTCTTCTTCCCCATTAGTCAATTGTATCATACTATTTATCTTGTTGATCATACAATTATTTACACTGCAAAATTAGTATGAATTAGAGAAAGAAAAAATTAGTCATCAACTCATACAACCTAATACACTCACCCTCTTTGTTTATATTTTGGCCAATATGATATTCATTTATAAACTTCTCGTGGCGTATCAAATTATTTTACTCATCAGATATGTGTGTTTTGTATTCGATACATATCCGACGAGTATCGTATCCAATATAGTGTCCAATGTAGATACATCAACCTTAACAGAATATCCATGACACTTGAATTTAAGCAAACCAAATTAAATTTCCAATAAATGAAATACTAATTGACAATAACACACTTATTCTAGAATGCTATATAATGGGAGCAGGACTATCAGGTGTTCGTTTTCTTAATTCCTTACGTGGAACATTTTTAGTTAGTTTCATGGCTTCTAGTAGTATGGCCCTTGCTTCATCTAATTCATCAATACTGAAACTTTGCCAGAAGGAAATAAAGGATAGAAAATAAAAAAGCTGTAGGATTACAATGTTTCACACTTGTGATATTGTGATGTACTGTAGATCTTTGGGGCATCAATGTATTGCACTATGATTAATGGTCTCACTGCCAGCAGTTGCCAATACTATAAACATAGATCGGAGTAAATGCAAGAAACATGCTGGATAAAGAAAACTAGAGAGAGAGAGCATTTTTTCTTGACCCAAACAGTGGATGTTCTCCCATTATATAAAGCAACACATACAGAAACAATGCTATGTGCATATCATCCCTTAAACAAAGATTAATATTGAATGAGAACTATACAAGTAACCATTGAGTATCCAGTTTTAGTGACAAACTAACCTTTGACCAACAGTAAATTACATCCATCAAGAACGGTCTAACAGCTGCCTCCACGTACTCATCCACATTTACTTCCAATTTGCATTCATGTTGTATCTACACACAATATAGGAACCTTTCTAACTGTTTTTCAATGGTCATTTTCAAATGTTAACTTATTAAGCTATGACGCAACACACCTCTGCTATTCTTCTTGCACTTTCTTGGAGTTGTTGTAACGGTTTAGCAAGTTCTGCTCTTAATTGTATTTGCTCAGTTGATCTGTCACCTGGAATGAAGCAACTTGAAAGAGCTGCAACTTGATGGTGATCAAGATCATTGAATGTACCTAATCACAAAATCATTCAGACTAAATATATAGGTGGATG
Source organism: Ilex asprella (assembly GCA_023539305.1). Lineage (NCBI taxonomy): Eukaryota > Viridiplantae > Streptophyta > Magnoliopsida > Aquifoliales > Aquifoliaceae > Ilex > Ilex asprella. The sequence goes on along the minus strand of CM042188.1, from coordinate 42,275,163 downwards.
ACCCAAAAGTAAAAGACTTTCAATCAAAGTTTGCATCCAGAGTTTTTAATCTCTATGGACCATATGAAATTCTTAATCCTGTATAGGAAGAAGGTATACATATTACGAGAAATATTAACGTGTGTAACTTGTTAGCAGGTAACCATGTAACTTGTTAGCATGGCTCAGTCCAGATATTGCACGTCAAGGATGGCAAGCATCAGGACAGGATTCAAATGTACAATAAAAAATGCAGACTGCAAAGGTATTAAGGATCAACAATAATATATTCACCATTGAACATCAATTCAGTGACAAGAAGTTCGTCTCCTGTGTCTATCAAGCAGGCTGCTCGTCCTTTTAATTGCACAACGCCATCGGCATCGATATGGCCAAGCTTTTTCAAAACCCGTGAGCGGTTTTTAAGTTCGTCACGAAATTTTTGAAGCTGCAAACAAGAAATGATACAATTAAATTGTATAACAAGTTGACAACAGCACAATGCAATTCAATTTCGCAGGGAACCTAGAAATTTCAGCATCTTGAACCAAGAGGATGCATGTTTAGGTTAGGTTTCCAATCTGACTCTTGCCTCCCTCTACAGAAAAAAAAAAAGGAACACACAAACCCAAAAGAAAATGGTAAAGGAAAAAGAAATAACAAATTAATGTAAATTTGACTGATGAATTTGTCATGAAAAGGTTAAAAAGAGGAAGTAAGTTCTGCCCATTCACGACACTCGCGTGTAATGAATGTCTATAAATGAGACGACCTAAATTTGAATTTGTAAATTTGTGGCATGGTAATGAACATGGAATAACACATACACTAAAAGAACAAAATCTTAACAAGTAGAACAATAATATACATGCATTAATTTTCCAAAACACAATGTCTAACTCAGTATACATTGTGAAAATGGAATACAAAGGTACTACAAAAAATATATTGATAAAAAATAATACTAGTTGGACCAACCTTGGGAACCTAATTCATCTTGTTGTAGTATTAATTGTCGGTCATAATCAGTGTTTTGAAAAGCACACCTAGGCGAGAAGCAAGGCGAGGCGAGGCTATCTCGCCTATAGGACCCTAGGTGAAGCGAACGTGAGTGAAGCGAGAAAAGCGTTAGCCTTGCGCTTAAGCACAAGGCGAAAAAGCAAACTCTTCAACGAGATGAGGCGAGGTGAAATTGTTTCATTTTTAATTTGGACCATTGAATTGGACAATTGGAAAAAAAATTATAATATGTGATACACCAAATTATCCCCTTATCCCTTAAATACAACTCAAAACCCTAATTTTAATCAAATTTCTCGTTGCTCCTACACGATCGCTGGACTCGATTGATAGAATCTCCTTCCTCACAGATTTCTTCGCCGCTCGTTACTCCTACATGATCGTTGTTGGACTCCTACACAATCGCTGGACACGATCAACTCTCTGTTGCTGCTCCTACACGATCGACAGACACGTTAAAGGCTGGACAGAGTCTTTTTCCTCACTGATCTCGTTGATCGCTGCACTGGTTAGTCTTTTTTTTTCTCTCTCTTCTATTTCTCTTTTTTCTTCTCTTTTTTTGGTTCTGGATCTTACTGCTCGCACAGATTTTACCCTTTTTTTTTCCTGATCCTGCTCCTACACAATCGACAGGCACGCTCGAGGCTGGATAGAGTCTCTTTCCTCACTGATCTTGAGGCACAGGTTAGTCTTTTTTTTTTCTCTTCTCTATTTCTCTTTTTTGATTCTGGATCTTCTTCTTCGCTGCACTATTTTTTGATTTTCTGATTATGATTCTGAGTATGCTTCTTGATTATGCTTCTGATTGTGCCCTGATTCTGATTTTGTTGTTTTGTTATTCTGTTTTGCTGTCCTGAAGTGTGAATCAGTACATGTGTATAAACTTATGAATGTACATAAAAATAGATTTACAAAAACAGTTATGATTGATTGATATACTTTAACAAAAACACATTTGGTTGATAATTGACATACTTTAAAAATAGATTTAGTACATAGCATGTTGATTTTATGTACTGTTTTGTTCCTTTGATTGTAGTGTGATAGTGTCTTCGTTCATAAACAAATAAATGGCATCGTCGTCCGAAGGGAATAAAAAAGATCCAATATGAAAATATGCACACTTGGTAAATTCTCAAAACCCAAACAAGTTCAAATGCAATTTTTGTGGAAAAGAGTCAAATGGAAGTGTCTATCAGGTCAAGCAACACCTTGCGAGAAACTTACGAGGAGATTAGAGAATACATGGCTAAAAAAAGAAGAAGAGAAGAATCTAATGAACATGATTCCCGACTTTGATGAGATACCTAATGACTTGGAAGAGGATGAAGATGATATTGTAGAGATTGTTGTGCATCGTAAAAGATCCATGGCTAGTTCTAGTCAAGAGTCTACATAAGCCACATCTAGACCAAAAAAGCCAAGACAAAAAGGGTCTATGGATGTATACTTTGCCCCTGATCCGAATGTTGTGATGCAAAATTGATAGACCAAGGGGAGACAAACAAATATTGATGCCAACGATCCTTATAGAAAGGAAATGAGAAAAAGAGTCATCACAGCATTTTCTCGATGGATGTATGACATGGGAATTCCCTTTAATGTTGTGAATTATGAAAGTTTTGAAGCTATTGGACAATATGATCCTAGTTTGAAACCCCCTTCTTATCATGAGATTCGGGTCCCATTGCTTAACAAAGAAGTAGGGCATATCAAGGAATTGATGAAAAATCAGTAAAATGATTGGACAAAATATGAATGTTCTATAATGGCCGATGGATGGACTGACAAGAGAGGGAGAACCTTGATTAATTTCTTAGTGAATTGTCAAAAAGGGACCATGTTCTTTGAATCCGTTGATGCTACTGCATACTCAAAAGATGGACAAAAAATGTATGAATTGCTTGATAATTTTGTAGAGCGTATTAGTGAAGCTAATGTGGTCCAAATTGTCACTGACAATACGACATCAAATGTGTTAGCAGGTATGAACTTCTTAAAAAAGAAAGAAAACTACTTGTTATATTGAATTTTTTTATGCACACTAGTTGATAAAAAAAAATTATTTAATAGGAAAATTTTTGGAGGCAAAACGACCCAACCTATATTGGATGTCATGTGCTGCCCACTACTTGGACTTGATGTCAAAAAATATCTTCAAGTTGCCAAACTTCAAGACAACATTTGAGAGAGGAATAACATTATACGGTTATTTATAACCGTCCAACTCTGTTAAATATGATGATTTACCCAGTCAAAAGAGTTGATTAAGCCCGCACAAACTAAATTTGCTATGGCTTTTCTTAGTAGAAACAAAGATCAACCAACAAAAAGGTAACTTGAGAAAAATGTTTACTTTAGAGGAATGGACTACAAGCAAATGGGCAAAAGAACAACAAGGCAAAAAGACAACACAAATCATTTTAATGCCATCATTTTAGAGTAATGTTGTCTACTCTCTTAAGCTTACAGGCCCTCTTGTTCGTGTGCTTCGATTGGTTGATGGTGAGAAGAAACCTCCTATGGGTTACATTTATGAAGCTATGGACCGGCTAAAGAAGTGATTGTTAATTCTTTTAATGGCAATGAAAAGAAGTACAAACACATCTTTGAAATCATTGACCGACGGTGAGAAATTCAATTGCATCAACCTTTGTATGCAGCTGGGTATTTCTTTAACCCAGAGTTTTTCTATTCCAATCCAGAGGCTGTGAAAGATCAAGAAGTCATGAATGACCTATATAAATGTTTAGAAAAGTTGGTCACAAATCCTGCTATACAAGATAAAATTGGTCAAGAATAGAGTATTTACATGAAAGGTGAAAACCTCTTTTAAGTTGTCCATGGCGGTTAGACAAAGAACAACAAGGGCACCTTGTAATCTATATTATCCCACAAGTTTATTTTATTATCATTGCTTAAAAATGTTAGTTAATTAATTGTTATTCATTACTCACAGCTGATTGGTGGAGTGCATACAAGTCTACAACTCCAAATTTACAAAACTTTGCAAAAAAAGTTTTAAGTCTTACTTATCTCCTCTCGATGATTTGGTGTTTGTTAAGTATAATAGAGCTTTGAGACGCCGATATGATTCCCGTGACACAATCGATCCAATATCTTTGAAGGATATTGATGATAGCAATAAGTGGTTGATTAGAAAAATGAATTCAGAAACAGATGAAGATAATGAACTTGTGTTTGGTGCTGATACTTTGACTTGGGGTGAAGTTGCTCGAGCTTCTGGAGTTCAGGAAAGTAGCCAACGGACTAGATCAATACCATCTATTAAGGTAACACCAAGGTTTACAAGATCGACCACTGGACTCATAGATGAGGAAGACATAATTTCATATGAGACAGAGAAGGAGGATACAGAGAGATATGAATCTAAGGATAATGAAGAAGATAGTTTCTTTAGTGATGACGATTGATTTCTAAGTCCTTGAGATGATTTCTTTAGTTGTTTGAATTGTGTGTCTTATGTTTTTAAATATTATGATTTGGGATATTATTAGTGTTTATTTGAATTTAAATGTTTAAGCTATGACTATTATTAAGATTTGAGATATTATTAGCGTTTGTTTTAAATGTTTATGATTGTACTTGCATTTAAATATTTAGTATGCATAAAATTATAACTTAAATATTTAGAATTAATTAAACTAAAATATATATATATATATATATATTTTTTAACTGTTCGCTTCGATTCGGTAAAGCGTGTCCCTTTGCTTCTCGTTTAGGCGTTAGGAGCCTTGATCGCTTCGGCTCGCTTTACGCCTTCAATAACACTGGTCTTAATGTTATTTAGGGCCCTCAATTAGTAAAATAATTTCCCGGATAAAACTTCAAAGCAAGTCCAACAAGAATTATTGACTAACTACATATACTAGCTTAATGCAATAGATCAATTAATAAAAGAGTGATTCAAAGTTAAAACAATAAAATAAACCCAAAAAAACAACTTACAAATATAATATTAACACGATATATTGTTGTAACGTCACATTTTTTTGAGTTAAGTATTACATATTTATAAAAGGACTGAAGAAGGTACATTTGTCGAAGAACAAGAAGACTGAGAGTCTGCTGTTCAAAGAAATAAAATAACAGACTTACTCTTGATGCTTAAAGCGTGAGACTTGATGAAAGAAAGAAAGTGTGAGACTCTTTGGTCCGTTCAGTTTAGAGAGAGAAATCAGCTCTTTGCGATTAGAACATGAATCTTCACGATCAGAGTTCCAAGCAACAGACGAAACTCACGACCACTTATGATCTCCGGTGTTGCTGATGTGCCATTGTCATTAGCTGTGAAGATAGCTAGACAAAGAATCTACATAATAGGAAGAGGAAGTCTTGCAAACTCATAGGAGCTTCAATTTTCCATATATGCCTACAATTTCTTCGTGTTCTATATAAAACCATCTAGCTATTATGAGTTTTCTGCATGGGTCTTGGCTTCATCATTTTTTCTCGTTCTTTTTTGGGCTTTTTTGTTCCAAATAATCTTGATATTTGAGGTTCCATAACAAATCGCCTAGGTAGGTAACAAATTTGGTCAAGTCAACTACAAGTTCAACTAATTCAGCCAATTTATAATGCAGTGAAGAACGAGTTGGTTGAGACTCATAGATTAAGTGTAATGTGTAGAGGAAGTGCGGGATATGGATAGACCTTGAACATTGAAGCAATGTGATGTGACCTAGAGGGGAGTGAACAAGTCTTGTGCACTCAAATGCAGAATTATACCTAAATAAAACATAACACACACAATTACAAATAAAACTCCTACGTGATGTAGATCTTGACCTAATGAATGAATGCGCATTGCCGATTTTAATACAAGTTGATTTAACACAATTCACAATTACCAATCAATCTAGATTTATGCGAATTAGATTGCCCAAAAAATACACGTAGGATTCAAAAATTCATCCAATGATGCATAAAAGAAGGAATACAAATTGCAGATGTGTAAAAGCAAATAATCACACAACACGAGCAATTTTTACGTGAAAGCCCTTTTGGGAAAATCCATGGGATCAATTCTGACCCCACCTAACCTAATCCACTAGTTTTAAACTTAGATTAAAAGTTCAAAGTCTTATACCTCAACCAATTCCATGGCTAGAAGTTTCCACCCATGAATCTTCATTCCGAAAATCCAATGCAAGCGTCTTGATAACTAGCTTCAAAGGCAACAAATCGAGAACCACAATCCGTCCTTGAAATCCTCCTTTTCCTTTGGAATTCTCCCATTTGATTCTTGAGTCTCCTCCTTAGATACTTTGTGTCATGGTATAGATTAGTGTTCAAGATCCTCAACAATAAATGCACAAATTGTTCATCAGAATTTTTGTTGATCTTGAAGGAATCAGGGTTTTGATCCTCACGAGGGTGTGTTCACTCTTGAAAGGGCAGTCTCCTAAACCCTAGAGGCTTCTAATACTCCCTTGTCTAGTCTCTAAGTCATAAAAGGCGTCTTATTTATATAGGAATAACAAACAAGAGGTATTTGGTCGAGTTTGAAAAACTGTCTGCGAAGCTGTGCTTGAGCCTGTGAAGACAGGTTAGAAGGCGTTGGCTTCTGGAATCCAAAACTGAAGCCAACCTGGGCAGTGCACAGCACTGATCACTGGAATAGTATTTTCATCCTTTGCTCTATTTCCTAGCATAGAGAGCATCATTCACTGGTTTACTCAAACCCAAGGCTCTAAAACAACTCTTTGAGTACCAAGGGATGTACCTAGAAAACCTTCATCCAATGACTCATTTCCAAAACCGTTATAAACACACGAGTCATGAACAGATTAAATACTCACTCTCTAAATCCAATTTCACCGCTTTAAGTTGAACCAGACAAGGACAACTAGGTATCTAGGTCATCTTACCTCACTTAAGCTTGATAGGATCCAAAAAATCTTTAAATATGTAATAATGTAGCTTGAGCTTCTTCACCATGTCTTACTTTGGTCTTCAATCTTCAATAGCCACTTGATCATGGAATTAGTTGAGATACAAGATACTCAGACCTCACAGAATTCACCAATTACAATATTTTTCTTTACATATAGCGTTGTCCATTTGGTTGGTGTAGTATATCGGTTTGGTTGGGCAGGATCGGGCTCGGCCGATATGTACTGCTACTTTAATAAAATGAAATTCTCTCTTTTTATGCATCACTATATTCTTTATCACATAAAACTAGGAGCATGATAATTTTCTTTTGAAAAGATTTTCACCAGCATCTGTGCTTGATGCAATTTCAAGAGTTTCTACAAGGTGTATGAAATGGAGACAAATCCTCCTCCTACAAAGTTTCCATGATTCAAGTTTATATATGTGCACCAAAGTCAAATAAGACTCGGACCAAGAATTTTGTTGCTAATTGATTAAGAGTACAAACTTACGAGGACATACTATCATACAGAATGATGCAGCATGATATTGACTACACATCAATGTCAGCACGAGCTTAGCCAAGTTTTAAAACCGTGCCAATATTGGTACTCAAGAGAGGAGTCTCAACAACAGGATGAAATACCTGGGAATCGCGCATTTTCGATTTTAACTGTTGAATTTCATGATTCACCTCTGCTTTCCTTTGGAAACATCTAATCTGACCCTCGTCTTGAGACTGCACAGTAAAAGCATGAGCAACAGTAAAAGCATCAGTTGAATAAAGAGGAAGATTCCTAGAGTTTTTTCGACTATGTTGTGTTTATTCACTGCCTTCAGATAAGTGATTGTAGTCATGGAACAACTTAAAAATAATGTAGATTGTTTTGTCAGACCTTGTGCAATGGATGAGCTAACAGTTTCTGCTCAAGTTTCTCAATTTGATTGACCAACTCAACAAACTCAGGGTCTTCAATGCCCATGTCCTGCCAAGAAGCTTAAATGTTAAAGATGTACTTTTACAAGGAAACCCAAGATGGAGATGCGACAATGGTGGTGAGGTATGCGCTTCGGTGCAAAAAGAACTTAGTACTAATCAACAATGGATTATCTTAGTACTAGCAGCGCCCCAACCATTTCATATGAAGATACAAATAAAATGTGAGAACATCCCATGGAAATAAAGTGATCTTATTCTGTTTATCATAGCATTCAAATGCAAAAAACCTATCAGTAGGCAGACTTATACCATTACGCTTACTAGCAAAATCTTAGCTTGAGCCTACCTTCACACACATCCGTTACTTATAAAAAATCAGCCCTTTGAATAAGGGAGGCTTTCCCGATAGAAATATATGCATGCAGCAGAGATCCCAATTCTGTGTATCCGGTTAAGCAAGCATGAATGGACCCACAACTAAGAATGTCCGCCCTTATATCAGAGAATGTGAACAACTGAAAGTGTCATTTAGATAAACCAAATTCAAAACATTGCCACAACTTTGATAATAGCTTCAATTTTTCTGATGACTCCAATCTCAAATACTAAAATTCACCCCCAAGAGAGTAAAACATACTATTCAATTTGCATGTGGTGACCAAACATGTCCCTAATGGCATGCCCATGATCAAAGGAAATTAATACGGCACCTAATATGGGGAATTGCTTCAGATTACATTCCATGTGATGTGAGCATCAACAACAAAAATTAGAAATCACTGCAGTGAATCTGAAAGTGATGCAAAATACCTTCACAGGGTTAAGTTTTGGGAGGCCTTGAGGAAAACGTTTTCCAAGCTCCTGTACAGCAAGCAGTATACTTTGCCTTGCTTCCACTGGCCGGAGATCAGAAGGAACAGATATTCTAAGCTTGCTCAGTGCAGAAATTAGGGGCAACTGAACAGGGACCTATAAAATGACATCACATCTCTATCATGTTCCCCATTGTTCAATTCAAAAATATAAGCACGGCTCCACATTGAACGCCTTGTGAACAAGTATTATGAAAAACAGACCCTTACGTTCCACCAAAAAGGAGGAAAAACTGACCCTTACAAAAATTCTTTCCTAGCAGGAGTGTCAACTCACCACGTGCATTTCGCCCTTTTCGCCAGAGCGAGGTGGACATGGTTTCGGTCGAGAACCATTTTCACTGGAACCCAAAGAACAATGAAGTAAAGTATCCACTATATAGCTACCACCACGTGAAGAAGAGAGAGAAGGGGGCATAGTGCCTAATGCCGCTGGTGGCTTTTTCACCACATTGACTACCACACCCCAACCCCAATCTGTCACACCTTCCCGTATCTTAACCTGCAATGTCAGGAAGTAGTTTTGAGTGCAAAAAGAAACGAATAAATACTAAGGCAAAAGACAGCAAAAAAAGAAAGGAAGCAGTTTTCAGGAAAAT
>CM042188.1:42173416-42210852 GCA_023539305.1 Ilex asprella | reverse complement strand
ATATATATATATATATATACTCAAATATTTTTAGATATTTAGTCGATGTGAGATTGAATTCTCACATAAAAAATAATTTTTTAGTTAAAACATCCTAACAGAAAACAATAAAAATATAAATGTGGTTTTAGTTGAAGTGGTGTGGTGGACATGGTGGTGGTGGTGGTAATGTAAGAGTGATGAAAGTGTGATGGCGGTGGTGGCATTGCGATCTTCCTCCTTTAAACAATTATGGTCAAAGATGAAAGATGGGATAATTATTCAGTCTTTTAGATAGTACTAAATGTAAAACTATGAACCTAGGAACTATTAGCTTCTTTTGAAAAGTCAAAAGGGCAACAACCGTATTCTGCGGTTCATATTGCTCTTTCTTTTTGTAGAACTAAACTCTCTCCATACATGTCTTGGAAAGAAAAAAAACAACATAGCAAGTAAAAAATATAAAAAAAAAATCATTTTTACCCTCGTCTATCTCTCTAAAACTTGCACTAATGGTGTGTTTGATTGGGCACATAAAAAAATAAAAGGATGAAAAGTGTGATACATTTTTTATCCTTTAAGAGAATAATTCTTTCTTTTATATTTTGTGTTTGGTAAGAAGGATGAAAAATAAGAATGATTGATTTTTTTTGTATTTAGTAGGATGGAAAAATAGACTGATAAAAAAAATATATGCATATTTTATCATTATATCTATATATAAAATTAATGCATACATATTATATAATAAATAATATAATATATGCATATATTAAAGGATATATAAGTAAATAGTAGCATATATTTCAATAAACATAATCAACTTTTGATCCACTTTTCCTCTTAATTTTGGAGGGATTGATTTTTATGAGTATAATTATTTATCCCTCCAATTTTCTATCATTTCAATTTTTTATTCTTCTGTTTTTCTATCATACCAAACGGAGTATATATGAAAGTTAATCGACCCATTTTTTCATCTTTTTTATTTTTCTTCATTTATAAACATGATATTTTTTTCTATTCTTCTAGCTTTTTGTCCTTTTTTTTACTACCGTACCAAACTAGCATAACGGATCCCCTTTAATGTCCCCAAATAAAAATTATATTCACGATCAACTACCTTACAATTTGAAAAACAGTACTTATGTTATTTGGGTTTGATTGAATGTGAATGAAATGGCTTTTTGATAGTGGTGTCAAGTGCTTATGATTAATTGGCTGAATTAGGATTTGGTATTAAATAGCTTATCTTCTATGGAAGATACTTGGATTTGTGAAGTTAAGTCTGATGTTTGGGTGAGGAGCTTTCACCGAACTCGTGCTTTTTTAAAAAATTTATACATAAAAGGAAGTCGTTTTTAAATTATTTCTTAAACTTAGAGACTTTTAAAAACATCAGTTGAAATACCATTTTTATACCAAAAAGATGTCATTTGGAGTCACATTTTTCTAAAAACATCACTTCAACCAACGTTTTTAAAAAACTTTATTTTGTAAAAAAGTCACAAAAATGTTGGTCTGATCAACGTCTTTATAAAGAATCTGCATTTAGCTTCTTAAAAACATTGGTTAAATCAAAGTTTTCATGCTTGTTTTTTATATAATTAGGGAGAATTATTTTTTAACTCTCTAAGGTTTGTCACTTAATTACTCAAATTCTCTAATATTTGAAATATTACACATAAACCCCTTAAAATTTGTATTTGCGTAACACTTAGACCCTTATTGTAAATATATCCCTTAAATTATATCTAGACCCCTAAAGTTTGTATGCATATAATTATATCTTTTTGGTATAAAAACGGCATTTCAACTGACGTTTTTAAAAGTGCATAAGTTTGAAAAATAGTTTGAAAATGACTCTTTTTAGGTATAAGTTTAAAAAAAACATGGGTTAGAATAAAAGCTCTTTGGTGAGAGTACTGGGTTCTTTGAGAACCCGATTCTTTATTTTCTTTACCACTAACAATCCCGAATCCATTTAATCAATCTTTTGTTCTTTATGTTTTCCACTGCTAGAAGAGGCATTTTAGTGAAAAAAAAATTCCATGACCTAAGAGCCTGTTGGGTTTGTATCTGTAAAATATTTGTTCTATTTTTTAATATAAAAAATAAAAGAGAAGTTGGTTGAAAAACAGAGCTTTGTATCCAGTTTAATTTATAAAAACTGGGAACAAAAAAATTAGAATTTTAGATAACATTAATAACATAGTTTCGTCAGTTATGAGACAGTTTTAAAAATATGGGATGCAATTTACTGTGCACTTAAAGGCATCATTTGAAAGGGAAAAAATTCTCTTTATCACCCGTATCTTTCACTTTGCTTCCAATCGAGCCTGATCGATTCCTTCAAGTGGCACAAATAGACAAAAAGAGGTCCGGTAAGCTTCTAATAGCTCTTGCAAGAATACTCTTTTCATATGCTTTGTATTTTCTCACAGATTGATTTTGCATATTTTGTTGAGGTTTGTTTTCTGCTTAGATCTGACCCTATACAAATAAAAAAATTGAAATCTATGTTCTGGACTTTGTTTTGCAATTCTTCAAAATCACTCATAGTGAGAGGAAGAATGACATTTTTATTGCATGTTCAATTTCTAAAGTTAATTTTTTGATGGCTTAGATATCTCTAGGGGCATTCAACACTTGTCATTTATCCTTGAATTTTCTTTTTTTCTAATTTCTAGCATCAATTAATTCAGTGTTTGAAAGTTTTGCGAGTAAATCTTTTTTTTCCACTTGTTGTATAATACCGGCTGAGAAAGAAAACCATGGTAACACCCCCCCCCCCCATCACCCTCATGCTCTTTTTCCAAATATTTTTACCAAGGAGTCAATTTAAATTATATTCCATAGTTTTATTAGTTTTTGGATCACTTTCCAAACAAGTTTACTATTTTTTGTTTTTAAATATTATTTTTAGAATCATATAACCAAACATATTTTGGGATACACAAAAATTAAAACTCACTTTTTTAAAACTCTTCCTGAAAATAGGTGTGTATGTGTACAGGCTTGTTGATGTTGGATGGAGGAAGAGGGAGGTGGAGGTGAAGGTAAACATGGTGTTATGTACTGTGTTAGTGTTAGTTTAATCGAATGTATTTTTGTCTTCAAGTTGAAGTTGAAGGGATCTTCCCTCGGCTTTTTCCTCTCTGTTATGCAAACAGCAAAAATAAATATGAAAAGAGAAGGAAGTGATTAGGTTTTCTACAACCTTTCCGTCACTCTTTTTTCTTCCTTCAAACTCTTGTGGATACTGTACGTTGTCTTTTATTACAAGGAATGAAGTATACATACAGGGAAAGGTACCTGTAAAAAATTTCAGCAGAATAAGAAACATGTTTCATGCCGAAAACAAAATAAAATGTCTTAACAACATTTTTAGATGATCAAATTTTTGTTGGTAGTAATGTCATAATGTTTGGTGAGGTATTATAAATTTTTTTTTTTTGTTATTGTGGTCAGGAATATTTGGGTCAACTTACGCGCATCTCGATTAATCTCCCTCATCGGTTTGGTGAAAAGCATTCATGCCAAGACTAAAGAATTCATGAGGAATAAATCCCTCATAGTTTGACCTTAAGAGAGTTTCCTAATTTTGAACTCAATATATCTAGGTTTACGGTCAGGGACAAAACTAAAGTTTTATCCTTGGAGAAGCCGAGTGTTATGTGTAGAAATTCATGTTAGTCCTGAGAACTTTATTCATAATATATAAAATTATATCGGTAGAAAATATATTTAATATAAGATAAAATACTTAAAAAAAATAATTGAACAAAAGCATTATTTTTTTAAGAAATGCCCCTCGTTATTTTATCAGAGTGGTACTTGATGTTATTTTTTTATCACAGAATTCATTTGTGATTGAATCTGTACCAAAAAAAATTAGCAAATTCTTTTTCTATATCTACAATCAAAGAATCTTCAAGAAAATTATTTTATCATCTTGTGTAAGTAAGATACCTAAATACCTGCCTCAATACTAATGGGACTATGACTATGGTACGATAAAATAAAATTTTGGTATTATATTAAAATTTATTATATTTATGAATATATTTATTATTATTATGAGTGTTTTTATTATTATTATGGTATCCAAAAAATTAATAAAAAAAATTATTACAACAGTAATAAAAAAACGTGTAACAATGGTAAAAAAACTCACAAGTGATAAATTAAATATTTTGATTGTAAAATAATCAACACAAATTATAAAAACACAATTTGAAATAATAAACTTTAAAGGTATGATCCTCAAATTTTTTTGAAATAATAAACACCAATAACTCTAAAAACTTAAATTATTAGAGATGATATAGATAATTGAAGTATTTACATTTCAACGATGCGTACAAAAAAAAAAAGAAATTCTGTTTTCCTAATTACAACACTATCAAGAAGCCCTTATTTAGCTTAAGCTTATTGAAGGACAAGTAGATGTCATTTTCTAAAAATAATTACAGGAGCTTCCATGCTCTACCTCCATCCATGTTGAAGTTCTTCAGTCTTCCGAAAAACATGACTACAATGAGAATAATTTTGCCTTCATTACTCCAATTTCCTGAGAATCCATACCATTTGTTCACACAAGTTCCACTTGGTTTCAGCTGACGATCACAATTATAGCCAGTCGAAAATCCGACATTTCCATAAGCGCTGAAATTAAATTAATTGCAAAAGTAAATATCGTTAATTTTAATATTTTGCATCTATACGAATGACGAAATTTAGTCTGGGAAAATCCAAAAATCAAAGTATACGCGTCATGAATCGTAACTATTATTGAATGATGAGAATGCTACTATTTTATAAGTGTAATTAAGGTTTTTAATGCACCAGGGTTTCCATATATTATTGTGTTAGTGCTTTTTTTTTTTCAATGAGAAATATGATATGAGAAATAAAAAAACGACCGAAATCAAAATGAAAATATTACCTTATTACTTCAACGACGATGTTCAAGACATTGAAATTGAGGGGATCTTCCACAAGCTTTTTCCTTTCTGTTATGCAAACAGCAATAACAAAGATGACTAGATAAGAAAGTTGTGAAAATAATAGATTTTCCACAACCTTTCCCTTGCTTTTTTTCCTTCCTTCAAACTCTTGTGAATACTTTCCATCGTCTTTTATGATCGGAAGGAATGAAGTATATGGGGGAAAGTACCTGTTAAATTTTCACCAAAATAGAAAATTATGTTTTGCACCAAAAATAAAATAAGATGTCAATGACTAATGAGCTTCCTACCAGATTCTAATGACTAATGTTAACAACATTTTAGATGGTCAATTTTTTGTTGGTAGTAATACAAGGAAAAAAATCCCCTCAATTCATAAGATAATTTAAGGAAAAAATTCAAAAAAAAATTTAAAAAAAAAACCGTTAACATTGCAGGCTTAAACATAATACAAGGAAAAAATTCAAAATAATTTTTAAAAAAAATTAAAAAATCCGGTAACACCGTACGCTTAAACACGATATAAGGAAAAAATTCAAAATATTATTTTAAAAAAAAATTTGGTAACACCGTACGCTTAAACATAATACAAGGAAAAAATTCAAAATATTTATTAAATTTTTTTTAAAAAAAAATCGGTAACACCGTACGCTTAAACATAATATAAAAAAAATCAAAATAATTTTTTTAAATAATTAAAAAAAAAACAGTGACATCGTACGCTTAAACATAATACAAGAAAAAAAATTCAAAATAAATTTTTATTTGTGTTATTTTTTCTCATGTATCATCATTACATAAGATAATACCACCAGGTAAGTGATATTCATTAATACCATGAATAAGATTTAATGAATATTGTACAAATCGGATCGGTATTATAATTCGAAAAATAATATTACGTATACAATGTCAAATAAATAAGTTAATGGGTGGATCCTGGGAACTATTTCCTTTTATCTCCACCCTATAAAGCCTTTTAATCTCCCAAACAAAAATGTCCTACTGTAATACCACATAAATGGTACAGGCCCGTCTGATGTGATAGGTGGTGACATAAAAATCAATCCTGTTAGGTACTGGGATGGGAAATGACCAGAGTGCCTATCCAATGTCCGAAAATTTTCTTCCCAAACAAATTTGTTAGTCATAACAGGATGAAAATGATGTTTTCAGCCCTTCAACTTATCCCAACTTTGATTCAAACAAGATATGATAACATGGTAGCCCAAATATTACTGAATTCGATATTGAATTAGAATCATCTGCTCAAAAGCACTTAAAATGGGCAGCAATGGCTTGTAAGTTTACTTTGAAATACAAAAATGGTGTGATTTGCTAGCAAATGAGTTTAAAAAATATGAATTAATTGGGAGGACATGATTTACGGTATCAGAACAAAACAACCTCAGATTTGTTCTCGTATTTACAATACGTACAATCATGATAATTTTTGAGTTCATGTAGTAATACTCCCGTAATAATACATATAATTTATAAGAGTAATGTTTTGTATTCTAAATTTGTATCCCAAAAGTGCATCCTAAATTAATGGGAACCATTGGATAAGTGGGTCCTAATGAAATAAGTTGATAGGACTCACTCATCCAATAATTCTCATTGTTTTGAAATACAAATTTAGAATACAAATTTGAGATATATAGCATTACTCAATTTATAATCATGGAACCATTTTTAATACCAACTTACGGCTCTTTATTCAGTAGGGGAGAAGACAAAGTAATGTGGAATATGCATGACGTCGAGTGAAATCTGAACAAGATTTTCTTGAAAATGTGGAAGTTTAGGGGGCTTCTGGTTCCTAAGAAAACCGAGTCAGGTTCTTTCCCAAACCCCTCTATACAAGCTTCATTTAACATTTAAGAGGCGAGTAATGTTACACAGATCAAATTTTAGGATTAATTTTAGAGCTCAAATGATATGACAGTGTATTATTTGGAGTCTTCATTGATGCCCAAATGACATGACACCAAAAAAGAAAGTCTAAATCAACTGTCATGTCATTTGAGCTCTAAATTTGATATCAAAATTTAATCAATATAGCATTAAGAGGCCGATGAAACTCGGGTCACCGTTCGTATTGGGTGATGTGTAAAGATGACATCTCCAATCCTAAGAGCAACTCCAAGGGGAAGGGAGAGAGAGATAATATTCCCAAAAAAGACGTCGTGTCAATTGCAGAACAACATGTTTTATAAGTATAAAATGACGTCATTTAGGAACGAGAATGGCATCTACACAACTAAGAGGTGCACGTCTGTTTTGAATCATGTCACAGTAGAGTGGAGAAGAGAAGGGTGAGAAGGAAGACCGAGTGAGACCCTTTTCTAGCACAAGAAAAGTCCGTTTCATCAAAGTTTTGGGGGATGTTGAATGAGGTTTTTTCACTTTTTTTTTTTTTTTAGTATGATTGACAAAATAGAGAGAGAGAGAGACTAACATCATTACGACGAACAACACCAAGATGGCTGGAGCGATGGTTGAGATATCAACAATAGTTTCGCCGGTATGTCTTGTATTAACTGTTTCAAATAGTACACCGGCGACTTTCTGATAAACGTTCAATCCATTCAAGGCTGCTGAATCCCACTCCATAGAGCAAAATAATATAAACTGTATTAAGATGAACACGAAAACTGTAACTACCAGAAGTGAAGAATGAAGAGTAGGAAGCAAGTGAAGATACCCAATCTCTGTCGTATTCTTCAACAAGTAATTACATTCCCTCTTCTTAAAATATTTTCCTAGAAACCATATAGAGAACCTCAAGCAGGATGGAAATAAGGTGTTTCCAAGAAGGATTTGAGGGATTATAATTAAAAGAAGACCCGAATTCTTACTAAAAACCATCATATTTTCGTTTGTTGGGACAAAACCACAGCTTGCAAATGTTGAAACTATGGTGAAAACAGAGAAAGTGAACATCTTAAGACCCTTGTTCTTTAGTACATTTCTGGCACTTGAAACCACGGTGAGGTAAACTGAAACGAATGCGACACCAAGGACTTGAATGACTAGAAGATAACCCAAAACTACAAAACCCAAAAATTTGACTGAATTGTACTTCAAATACTTGCTATCTAATGGCTCGGTTTGGTCGTGAAACTCAATTTCCGAATTCAATTTCTCAGAATCAGGCATTGTTGTTACCATGCCCAACTCTATGTGGCAGAGAAAATCTTCTGAAACTGTAAGGCTATGTTTGCTTCTATTGGCTTGGTTTTCATTTTCCTTGAATAATCTACCGAGTTTGAATCTCTTAAAACAAAGTTCAACCATGGAAGTGAAAACCTCACCACCTATGAACATCAAGATAGTCAAAACTATCAGCTGATTATTGGAAAAGACCTCCATTTCCACAGTGGACATGCTTGACACTGTTGTAGCAGACACCGATGTGAAGAACAAATCCAAGTTCCGAGGCGTAAACGACGGCTCGGTTCTTGGCTTCAAAACTTTGAGGATAAAAAACCCAAGAAAGGAAAGAGAGATAAAATAGAGAAGCTGTATTGAAAAAGGGTTCATTCGAAGAGTGATGTGCCGATAAAAAGATGCAATAAGAAAACCAGTTGATCTGGAGAAACAATTTAATTTGAAACATGAACAACTACAAAGATGTTGCAGTTTCTTTTCAAGACAAGCCAAATTCATCGTCTTTACCAACAAGAGAGAGAATGTTTTTTTTTCTTGCAATCAAGCTTGAATGTAGGAGTGATATATATAGAGGTGATGCTCATTGTACAGTATTACGATTTGAAGGGTAGTGACTAGTGAGGTCTTTCAAAGTACAGATGAATCTTCTACTTCTCTTTTTTTTTTTTGGATCATTACAGATGACTCTTTCAAGTTTCAACTTCAAAACACATTTTTAGTCTCTCGTAACCATTATTTTCTGGGGAAAATTACACTTTGACCCCATAAACTATGAACTTGATTTCACTTTCTCCCTTGAATTACTGAATTTTCACATTGTGCCCCCTACATTACTTGAATTATCTCATATTACTCCACTCGCAAACATCTGCAATCTTTTTGTATGAAACTTATCAACGTTTCAAGACAAAAATAAAGTAAACTAGATAGTTTGGGGACAAAATAAAACAACTTTAATCTCAAGGGATAGTTAAAGTGGTAATAAAGATGAATTGTAAATTTAGATGTCATGAGTTCAAATATTGACATCTCTTTAAAATCAAACTATACCGAATTTATCTCTCATGAATCTCTTAATGATTAACCTAATGATGTAACTAACGATATAAAATATCATAAAAAATAGAATTTAAAACTTTTGGACAACAAAAATTCAACTTAGCCACAATATTTCAAACCATTCTTTCACCCCCATCTATCACTATGATTTAATAACTTTCCTTTGGGGGTAAAGCCATGAGGCAAAATGGACAAAAATTTTCATGCTGTCAAGTTTTGTACGGTATATACCTTCAGCCATAGTAACCATCAAACAAGACACAACGAAGCATTGAAGATGTGCAGACTCTTAACACTTTAATTTAACTTTTCAAATTCTCAAAATTCAAGAAATTCAATTGTTGTCTGCATTATCAATATTTCTTCAATATTATAATACACAGATCATATCTCATGCTTTTGTCCACTTGAAATTTGAAAACATAACACAGAGACATCAAACTGATGGACCAAAACAGTTTTTTGGTCGATTTTGAACCAAAATTAAAGTAGGACCCAATTGTTATTTCGAATAAATTTTCGTGGATTCATATTCTACTCCGTGAGGAGTATAATGTAGTATATTCACTTGTTCAAATCGAATAAGAAATGAATGAGAAAATAGGTTATAAAGTGACCCGCTTGAAAAGGTGGTGCAATGTGGGATATGACATCAATCCCACATTGGTTGAGAAAGAAGTTTAACATGGACATATATAGGCCAAGTTTACTCTATGGGTTGGGCCCCAAAGGATACCACAATTTTATGAGTGGAGCGAGTGCCTACATGCCGTTGGTTCAACCACACGCACGAACCGCCTGCCCAGCCAAGCTTGTGTACGGGCTTGCTCTATTTTTTTTGGAGAAAAATAAATCAATTTGATGGTATCCGTGGGTCGATTTATTCAAGTCCAAAAATTTGGACTGTGTCTGTTCATGAAGAACAGTTATTCAAAAATGTCTACTGACTGTAAGAAGTTTTATTTCTGGATTGTATCCTTTAGTATTTCTGGATTGTGTCTTTTAGTATGGTGACTGTCTGAAAAATTACCAAAATGTCTATAAATACCCAAGTTCATTTACCATTCTGAATATAAGAAATTTGGTCATTCATTAAGGCATTGAGACAGTCTGCATTTCGGCATTAGTCAGTGCATTTGAAGAGTACACAATATAAGTTTGATTCGTTGTACGAATAGATTGGAATGCTACTTCTTTTCGTGGAAGATCATTGTATCCTGAGAGACAAGCGCTCAATGTTTCATAAGCACCAAGTGTGGGCGCGAAATCTGTCTTAAGGACCTAGTGTCAAACACTAGCCTTGATCTAATTGAAATTCAATACCAGTTTCTGTTCTGCAATCGGGTTAGTATTTAATTTGTTTATCCAAAATAGTTACGTTGTAACTCTTTCGTATAAGATTGTCACTGTTACTATTTACTGTAATTCTTTGTTGTTGATATTTCATCATACTGCTGTAAATTGTGTAACTCTTTCGTCAAAGTTGTTTCTGTGTAACTGTTTTGTATTTCATTGTTACTGTTCTGTTTTATTTTAAGTTACATAATATCAAAAATATCAATAGGTAATTATATATTATTTGAAACTCCACATATTTTTTAACACAAACAATACAGCTAATATCGCCTGTCAGATTGTAGAAGCTAAGGTACAAGATAATTTGACAAGGATTGACTTTCAAATTCTCGGCCAGAAGATATTCGAGACAATCAAAGATGGCAAGCTAAGTTATGGGTCAATAACAAGAGAAATAGATCAGCTTTTGAACACGAGAGAGAGAGAGATCCAGCTTTTGTTTGTAGAAATTCTTTTAAATATTAATTCCTGAAATATATCTAAAATATTAATGTAGAAAATATATCATGTTTTAAAAAATTTCAAAACTAAGACAATATTTTTGCAAATTGTCTTCATCTAATAGATTTTTATCTATTAAACTGATTAGAAACCCAAAAAACTCCCATATTTTTTAAATTGGTATAATGTAGTTTGAATTCGGGATGTAGCTTAATCTGCAACATATATTAAGTAATTAATTCTAAATAGTTCTTCAGTTGTTAGGGCATCTCTAATTTTGACTCAAATTTAATTTAAGAAAAAAAATAAAAAAAAAAAAATTTGCTCCAACCCTTACTCAAACTTATACCAAATCAAGAGAGACTCTTTTTTCTTATTCAAATTAAAGAAGACTCAAATCTTTACTTAAATCTTTAATGGTGGGATTTCACCTTTTTTTAAAGATTCAATGATTATTTTTACTCTCATTTAATGTTGGGCTTGCCCTCATTTAAATTTAAGTTTGTCTTTCTTTAAATTTGAGTTTATTCATTTGAACCATTTGTATCAAGTCAATCTTTTTACTCAAATACCAACTTAAATTTAAGTAAAAATTTGAGTTATGTTTAGAGATGCTCTCAGTGAAATTTCATCATCCATAATCTCATATATTGTTATCCAAATATATTTTTTTCACTCTTTAGACGAAATGTCAAATTGTTTTTAGTAAGACTTTTGACAAATGTCCATTGCTCTTTGTTAATTAGAGAAGAGCTATAGGGTTTTTGAGAAGAAGGGGGTGGGGGGGTTTGTGGTGTGCATGGAACATTGAGAGAGACTGAGGGAGCCGGAGCAATAAAGTCTACATACACAGGGTAGGAATCAATTTCAATGTGTACATACACTAGGAAAAAATTGGACATGTAATCAAAAGCAAACCTATGAAAAAAATGTGACAAAATAAGGTACACAAGATGAAAGCGAGATTTCGTTGCAAATTTTCCAGGAGGAATATTTTGGTTACAACATAAAGACACAAAGAAGAATCTTGATATTATTGTTAATATTAGGGGGTTCTCATGTAATTACAATGCACATAAAGTAAGAATAATATATCTCTTATTTATATATAGACTCAATCTCAACTCATCTCTCTCTCTCTCTCTCTCTCTCTCTCTCTCTCTATCAACTGATAAGTGTCTCACGCCCACGCATCTATCAACTAATTTGTGCACGTCTTAGAATAATATTGTCTCATAGCAATGCGGGGTACGCTACCCTTTCTTGACTTCTGCCGATCGAATAAACTATTGTATTGAATATCAGCTTAATGAGTCGTCAACCATATTATCAAGATAAAAAGGGGAGGCACTAGAGAAAATGGTAAGAACGAACTAAGCTGCACGCCAAACGCCCAGAATATACATCATGCTCTGGAAAGGCTTTCCTCCTATAAATAAAAGGGTTACATCAAACATCATATATTAAATAAATATGAAAATATTAAGGTGGAATCGCATGTAAATTATTAAAATAAATAATAAAAGTACGAATATGTGACGTGGCATTGTCACAGCCACAAAGAGAGAAAACGTGGCAATTAAAAAAAAAAAAGGTAGGCTTATCACAATAGTCAGGAAGAAGGCCACAAAGAGAAGGCCACATTGGTTCCATCTTGGTCTAATGGCTATCGCACTCACTTGGGATATTTTGGGGGTTTAAAATGAAAATAATAACTAAGTTTTTTTTTAATTTATAATATTAATAATGAATTTATTTTAAATATAAAAATATTAATTAAATTTTTATTAGCATAGATAAATTTGATGGTAAGAGAGAACAAGAGGGAGAGATTCGATTTGGTCGAGAATTATTTAAATTATTTCTTTATTCATATTTAAAGATTATGTAATAAATTTATGATAAAAAATTAATAGTAATATGAGTGTTGTTTACTTGAAGGATCATATAGAAATACTAGTTATTACTCGTGCCTGAAGGCACTCTTAATACAAAAAAATTGTCAAGGAAATAGGGCATCCAATAATGTCTTAAATAAAAGAAGTGTAATGATTGAAATGAAAAAATCATATCACATTAATACAATATGAAAATCCCTATGAACTTAAATTAACACCATTATAAAATTATCTTACCATATATTTCTTCATGGTGACTCTCTTTTCCAATAAGTGTTTATTTTTTCAATCTATTGCTAAATCTAATGAATAAGTTGTCTTGTTCACATTGAACTACAAATCAAATTTCTAAAAAATAGGAAAAAAAAACCTCAGCTGAACTAACATTGTCCACCAAGTCTGCTTGTAGCTGCAAAGACAATTGATTTAAATTATTTGAAGCTATGACTTTTCGAATGCTACAAAAATATTCTCACGTTGTAATTAAACTAAATCAACAAAATCAAAATTTCACTACTTAAAAAAATTTATTTAACTGATATTTTTATCGTTTTGGTGTCTATTTTGCACGATTCAAGTATTTAAAAAATAAAAACATTAGCAAGGGTAAAACAATGCAAATAAAAAAAATAATTGCTTTAGAATATTGTTATTTTTTGTGCAATTGGTTTCACTTATTATTTTTATTGGTCATTGATAATTTTTTATTGGTACTTAGTTTGACTTTAAATTTTTTAGTTTTTTGGTGCAATTAATTTCACTTGTTATTTTTTATTAGTGATTAGCTTGACTTTGAATTTTTTAATTTTTTATTGCTATTGGTTTCACTTATTATTTTTTATTGGTGATTAGCTTGACTTTGAATTTTTTTTATTGGTAATTAACTTGGCCTTGAATATGTACAACCTTTGAATTTTTTTTAATATTTAAATATTTTATCATCTATAAAATCGTACAAATATTTTGAGTAAATAAGTCCAATAAGAATCGCCAAGACAAACAAATAATGTTAAGAATGCTAAGAGATAAAGTATGGGATAACATTGTTTGTCATGACATTCCTAATTATATTTTAATTTTATCTCATCTATATATATATAGAGAGATAGAGAGAGAGTAAAAGAGATGGGAGTGTGTGTTTAAAATATCCATGAGAGAAAGATAGTGTTTTATATACGTATGTATGAAAGTTGGGTGTATAAGATAGAGAGAGAGAAAGAAAATTATATTATAGATAAAAGTTTTAGAGTTTAAAAAAAACAAAAGTCTAATTAAAATCGTCGGATCAATAATCTTCAATCGATCTAAACTGTGAAAAGTTCAAGACAAATAAATCTAGCTACTTTATTGTATAGATATTCAATATTTCAGGGACTAAAATGATACAATTAAAAGATTAAGGATCAAAATTATACAATAGACATATTTTAGGGATCTCTCGTATAATTAATCCTAAAAATTTATTAAAAAAACAAAACAAATTTAAGGGTTAATTACACTAGAGGTCCCAAAAATATAAAATTTATTTTATTTTGGTCTCTAATATTTTAATTGTAACATTTTTATCCCTGACGTATATTTAATATATTTTTATGTAATCCCTCGAAAAGTCAACATCCAAATTACTAACAATTTTAATCATAAATTTATCATGTGATACCTAAATATGGACAAAAAATAATTTGAGTAGCATTTGATCAAAATCTGGGTAGTTCTTAACAAAAAATGTATAATATGGATAACTCTTGACCAAAATTTAGATAGCTTATGATTAAAATTGTGCAATTTAGGTAGCTCATTGACCAAAATTTTGGTAAAAATTTGGTCAAGAATTATCAAAATTATTTTTTTACCCATATTTAGGTATTAGGTAATAAGTTTATAATAAAAAATCGTTAGCAATCTGGACATTGTCTGTTTGAGAAACCATATAAATATATTCAATACTTTAATTATTCAAATTTTGGAGACCTCTTGTGCAATTAACCCCAAATTTAAAAACCTTTATCAAACCAGCACTTAGCTTTTTGGTTGTAGGCAAATAACCCAAGAAGTAGTGTTAAATGGTAATAGAGACAAACTATAAATTCAGACATTTTGCATAATAATCTTAATAACCTCTTAGAGTCAAGTCATGACGAATTTATTCTTCATAAATACCCTAGTCCGGAGTGATATATGATTACTTTACGGTCCATGTATGTCGCGATAACATTTTGTATTAGTTTCATAGGCATGCAAAAGTAATGATTGTGAAAAAGTCTCGACTATTCTATACTTTATTCATGCGGTGTATATAATATAGGAATACAATAATGTTATAATGCTGTAAATACATTGAATTAAAGAATATATCAAATCTTGGAATCAAAAGTTCATAATTACGATTTAAGACTCAAATCTTTACTCAAGACTCCCATAGAAATTGAGTGAGAGGGCGAAACAATTATAAGCCACTACTTTTGTGGGCCCAAATTTGTAATTTGTAACAAAACTAATAAAAGTCAATTTTAACTTTAAATAGCGGTCTTAAACGACTAGATTTAAAGATAATTTAAGTAATTTGCCAACCAGTCCAATATTATAAATAGAGACAATTTCATTTCATTTTAACCCCACCAAATTTATAATTCTTCACTCTTAAATCTCAATTACTCTCAAGTGACCTCAAATGCTCTAAATTGCTATCAAATAATACTCTATTAATCATCTCTCCAGTTTCTACAAGACTCAAATTTTAGTGACTAAGCTAATTTGTTTTTATGCATAAGTTAATTGCCTATTTTAATTTCATAGTTCCCATAGTGGCTTCATTTTATTTATAAAAATATTTTTCACATTCAATTATTTGTCCTTTGGAGCTTCCTATTTCCTCTCGGTTTTAATTCTATTTGAGCACCAAAGGGTGTTGTTCATGCAAATACCATACATAGACCTCAAATATGAATTGAAAAATACTTTTCCAACTACAAATCTAGGTAAAATCTAGTCCGAATTTGACCTTATTAACCACTAGGGGTCACTAGTAATCAATGCATTTTTAAACATCTAACTTCCTTACATACATCATCATTCTCCTGGTTGGCTTGATACCCAAAATGCAAAAGCGGGGACTCTATAGGTACCTTAGTATAGAGTGGTGCATATGTGTAGGATTATACATATGATTTAGCATCAAAGGGAAGGATATTTAATTGAAAATACTTTTATTTTTTACGGTAATTTGGGACATGGTAAATATTATTTAAAATTAAAAAAGAGAATAATGTTTGTAAGCAAAACATTGAAGGCATAATTGTAGAATACATAAACAATATTCTTCTTTTTTTCCTTATTCCTACCAAACAAAATAAAAATAATGAAAAATCTTTTCTCATATTTTTCATCCATTTTACCAAACATAAACAAAGAAAATTATATTTCTTTCTTTCTGATTGAGATCCCCTCTAATATTGTCTCTTTAATTTATTTTTTTGGCGAATCATCTACCATTTATTTTGGTGGAATTCATTGTATTCAAGTGAGACAATCACTTATTAATGGTAGATGATCCACAAAAAAATTGTAAAAAAAAAGTTGTATTGAAGGAATCTAAGACTCTTTTTCACCATTTTTTTTGGTTCACAGTTAAGGGTGTTTGGATAAGTTTACGCACACTTTGATTAATCTATTTTTTGGTCCGATCAAAGATAAACCATCTATGTCAAGATTAAAACATTCATAAAGAATAAATCTCTCATGATATGAAAATAAGAAATTATCAAAATTCAAACTTAAGAGTTTTGTTATCTCAGTCTGGTCGGTCACCTGTGAATCGGGTCTAAACCGGCCCCGTTAAGCTATTACAGGGAACTATAAAAAACGAGCAAACTCGGTGAACCGGAGAAAAATCCGGATAACCCGTCAACCCGGGTGAGTTTAATGAAATCAGCCGGTTCATTAAATTTAGTATAAAATAAAGAATTTTGGCCCTTTTGGGCATCTTGCCCTAAATTGTTCCAGCCTCAGCCTCAGCCTCCTTCTTGGCAATCGGTGGAGTGGTGGACGACTGGAGCCTGAGCCTCCTTCTCTCTCTCTCTCTCTGGTCTCTGCACTCTACAATAGTGTGCACTACAAGCAGAAAAGGGAGTAAACCATCAAGTGAGGGACTCGAAGTGGAAGGAACTTTCGATTTCGAAGGAGAAAGCTGAGCTCCATCGAGGCATCGACGACGACCACCAGGAACTAGCAGCAGGTACTTTCATACTCTCTCTCTCTCGATCTATCTGCTCTCTGACTCTGCTACATCTGATTTTTGATTTGTATATATATGTGTATATGCGTTCCCTTTATGTATGTATATTGGTATGTAGATTTAGATGGTTAGGGTTTGAATAGATTTTTTATTTTGAACACAGGTATGAATAGATTCAAACCATGGGTTTCACTCTCTCTTTCCTGTATGTATTTATGGGCCCGTTTGATTTTCTGAAACTTTGTTTTCAAATATGAATAATCTAATCCGTACAATTTCATTGTTTTCCCCAATTTTACCGCCGAATCTTGTGGTATTGCTATTAAATTATGGTGAATAACGAGAACCTAAAGTTGTTTCAAAAGATCTATTTTTCTCTTTCTCGAAATTAGCCGAGCCAATCTATGTTGTCATCATGAGTTTTTGTCCATTTTGTTCTTGTATTTCTTTGATGCTTATATTCATCCACGTATCTATTTAGTCCTTTGTCTTCCCCACTCTCCTTTTTCTCAATGTCATCTAATTTTTTTCCCTGATCTAGTGTGACTTGATAAAACTCTTCTCGTCACTTGTTCTTTGCAGTTCCTTTTTTAAAAATTGAAATTTTAACTTTTTTTTATCTGGCTGGGCTTTTTCCCAATCGCATTGGGAATAACGTATCCGAATCTTTTTTTTTCCAGTTATCCAAATCTTATATGATTTATTGGTGTTTTTATGACTGTGTGACATACACTTTTTTTTTATTTCTTTTGTTGATCAGGTCAGAAATTTTGAACTTCTATACGAACTGTCGGGTTGAATAGCATCAGTTGAATAGATTCAAGACTAGAGAGTATCTCTCTCTGTAGTTTTGTCTGAACTGTGGTTTTCTTGTAATGGGAATGGACTTGGAATGGTCTGAATCAAAGCGTGAAAGAAGTGTGGAAATGAGGGATCAAGATGACTCTCCCAGGAGGGAAAAATGGGAAGGAGGGTATGATGATTTGGAAAGTAAGGGTAATGAGAAATCAAGAGATTCAAGCAAGCATCCGAGTAAAGATAGGAGTAAGAGCAATGGTCAAAAAGAAGAAAAGGAACATCATAGAAGCAGAGACCGAGAACAGTCAAAGGCTAGGGATGTTTTGATTGAGAGAGAGAAAGAGGGGAAAACTTCGGATAAAGATCGAGGGTCAAGTAGGGATAAAAGGAAGGAGGACAGGGATGAGCTCAAAAAGGATCGGACAAGAGAGAAGGGAAGAGAGAAAGATAATGATCGGGACAAGTACAAAGATAAAGAGCGTGAAAGAGAGAAAGATCATAAAGATCGCTCGAAGGAAAAAGAGCGTGATAGGGACAGAGAGATGGAGAAGAATAGTGAGAGAGGACGAGACAAGGCAAAAGAGAAGAGTAGAGATAGGGATAGAGAAAGAGAAAGAGAAAGAGACAGAGACAGAGCGAAGGACAGGGAAAGGGAAAAGGAGAAAGAGAAGTATAAAAATAGGGAGAAGGAAAGGGAAAATGATAGAGATAGAGATAGAGGTGGGGTTGAGCGAGAAAAGGGAAAAGAGAGGATTAGAGAGAAGGAGAGGGAGACTGATGAAGACAAAGATAGGTCTAGGGAAAGAGATAGAGGGAGTCGGAAGCAACAAAATGAGTTTAATGACAGGATCAAGGATGTGGGAAAGGGTGATAAGCAAAAATTAGGTGATGAAGATGGTCAGGATATGGATATATCCCAGCAGGGGACGGGTTATCATCATGATGAGAATGATGTGAAGGCCATAAGACATGGACTTACTGCTCGGGATGAACCTGATGGGTCAGAACCCACAGCATCAGAGCTCAAAGACCGCATTTTGAAGTAAGTAAATCTGTATATTATTGACTCCCTCATACACTTTTTTGGGTTTATCTAGTCTTTTTTCCCATGTGTTCTCGAAACTTTCTGGATCCTTACTACTTTGCATGGTCTTTTCAGGCCTTTATTGTTTCATGGTATGAATTTACATCATAACACGTTGTATAGTCTTTGATGTGAAACATGTGTAAAGCTCATTGGTCTATCACAATTACATAATAAGTACTTGTAGTGGTGATCAAAACATTCATTTTCATGTAAACAATATACGCAGGCAATGTTGGAATGTCTTTTCATAGTCGTAGTCTTAATTATTGAATATATGAAAGGAAGAATGTACTGCTTTATTT
This sequence comes from Ilex asprella, assembly GCA_023539305.1. Classification (NCBI taxonomy): domain Eukaryota; kingdom Viridiplantae; phylum Streptophyta; class Magnoliopsida; order Aquifoliales; family Aquifoliaceae; genus Ilex; species Ilex asprella. The sequence continues at coordinate 42,191,554 of CM042188.1, read as the reverse complement.
CACCTATATCAGGTCTGAAATGATAGGTTGTCCTATATATCTCCAAACCTAGAATTACAATGGATAAATGAAATTGCTTTCATCTATATTTTTAAAATTTCACTTGTTTGATATGTGGTTGCTATGATTGTCATTGGCTTTCAGCTTGTCCTTTTTTTTTGTACACTTGCTTCCAAGGTCTTTTCGTAGGGTGCATCCTCTTGTTGTATTGGATGAATACTTCCTAAATTTATGGTCTGGTACATAGCAGTGGTTTTGTTGATTCTTTTTTTAAGACCCTTAGATCCACAAATATGTGAATTAATTAATTGCATTCCCACCTAGCGTCGAAAGTTTTAGTCCCCCTCACCCCCCTCAAAAAAAAAAAAATCATCCAATCAAAACTTTGATCAGATATGCTCCTCCTAGATACCTTTTTTTTCAAATCATGAACTTGGCTATGCATTTTAGCTTTTCTTTATAGTTGTTTCTTTTATTTATGGAATTCTGTATGCTGACAGTTGGACCCCAGAGCACCTTCTGAGGATCAGGTTAGTACTTGTTGTGCCGTCTAAGATGATTTGCCCATGGACGACAGTAGCACCTTCTCAGGGCCATTGAAGTGCTTATTGTGCCATCTATGATGATTTGCCTGCAACTGAAAGTAGCATTTTTGTAGGGATAGTTTAAGTACTTGTGCCATCTAAGATTACTTGTCCATGATTGAAGGTACTAAGACTTGAATATATAGTGACAGTGCAATTGCTTATGCCTTGAAATTATATCAATTGGCATTTCTGTTATATTTTGACCTGAACTATTTGAGCTTTAATCCTGTAATTGGCTTGTATCAATTGCACATACAGGTTTTATGATGTGTGTATGATATCCCTATGCATTGCTTTAAATCTCTGTGTAAGTAAATTTCGTAATTTTCATTTCATCTGAATAATGGAATGCTTGCACTACATAGTTTCTGTGAGATTCTTTCTAGCAACAAGAGACATGCTTAGTCAAGGAATTCAATGCACTATATCTGCATTTTTCCATTACAGTTTATGTCATACAAGTGCGCTTTCCCCTAAGTTTCTTATTCTCTTTGTAGGATGAAAGAAGAAAGATTGAAGAAAAAGCCTGAAGGTGTTTCTGAGGTTCTGTCATGGGTTAACAGGTTCCGTAAGCTTGAAGATAGAAGGAATGCTGACAAAGAGAGAGCCTTGCAGCTCTCAAAGATTTTTGAGGAGCAGGTTGGTTTGTATCTCAGTTGTGTTCCTTACATTTGTCTTAGGTTCATTTGATTAAGTTTATGAATGAATATTGCAGGACATTATCCATCAAGAAGACAATGAAGACGAGGCGGGGGGCCAGCATACTACAAGTATGTTTCCTGTTTATTCTTGTCTTTTCTGACTTTATTATACCTGTTGATTCATGGTTCAAAAAATTGACTGATTGGTTGGGTTTCGAAATGGGTTGTGTTTCAAGTAAACCATGAGTCTCACTTGGCTTGTGGTTAACTTGAGAGACTTCTCAGTCATTCTACAATCCTATGCTCAATACATCACACAACCCTCCGAATCGTGGGCAACACTGTGGACCTTGAACCGAAGGCAAACTGATTGTAAGCTCAGCCTGTTAATGTATTAACTCTGGGCCTGTTTGCTTGCTGAATGGTAAAATGGGGGTTTTGATTATGGAATCTAGACTTAACCTTTTTTTTTCTTTGGGAAAAAGATGATATTTATAAAAGTTACAAAAAGAGGACAAGTAGTCCTCTAATTGTTACATAGAAAGAGAGAGAAAATTAGAAAACTACAAACAAGTAATAACAAAGACAAAGCCAATGACGGATGCGAGTCAACACTCATCACACACTTGAGTTTAATGACCTTGGATAAAAAATAGTGTGATCCCTTCGAATTCCTTAGGTGTTGAAACCCAAAGAGATGCTAAATTGGATATTCTTTCTCATACATTCTCTCAAGTGGCCTCTTTTTTTGTCAAAAAATTTTCATTTTTTTCAAACCATATTGCCCAAAAGAATGTCAAGATCGCACATCTCCATGAAATCTTGGCTCTTTTACATGAACCAAAAACTTTGACATCAATTACGAGAACCAAGTCGCTCGTTCTTGGAACCACCCTAGGAATCCCAAAATTGTCAAAAACTTATTCCATAACTTGGAGATGAAAGAGCATTGTTGAAACAGGTGATCCATACTTTCCTCATTCTTCTAAAGGACAACCATTATGGTGGAGAGCATATAATGGTTGTCTTTTTTAAGCAGCTCATTAGTATTTAGTTTTCTATGTGCAAGCAACCATGCAAACACTTGTACGGTGCTTTGGAATTCCAAATCATGACGCCTCCGGAAAAAAAAGTAATATCTTACTACTTTAGTATTTCTGACAATACTTTTTATCCTGATCTTGGATTGAGTTGATTCTTGCACTATTGTAAAGAAAACTTCAATCTTTAATTAATTTATTGAGATCAAAATTCGTCAATTCACTTATAATAAAGGTCAAAATGGTGATGCAAGTTTGGTGTAGTAAGTCCTCCAACTCCAAAAGGAAAGTAATTTTTTACTACCTTAGTATTTTTGACATAACTTTTTGCCCCGAGTTCGCATTGAGTTGATTCTTGTGGCATTGTAAAGACTGTTTCAATCCTTAAACAATTTATTGTGATCAACATTTATGAATCAACTTCTAACAAGGTTGAAATTGTGATACAAGTTTGGTGTAGTAAGTCATTTGCCTTTGGAAAAAATATCCAATCTTTTCAATGGTACCAACGACATATTTCACATGCTTTAGAAAAAGGAGGTTGTGAAATGAATTTCCATGGACAATTAGTACCCTATCTCTCCCTCACATTAGAACCTCATCAAATATCTTGTTTCTCATACTTTTAATCAAAGAATGTCATTGACGATTACTCTCAATAGAGAATCTCCATAGCCATTTGCAAGTAATGAAATATTTCTAGTCCTTAAGTTACCCAAAGCAAGATCACCCTTGATTTTGGTTTGGGACACCAAATCTCGTACCACCTCCAAAGACATTTTAAAGAGGAATAAGTAATAAATAGGAATATTCTCATTAAACTAAATCTACCCCTTTTGGATAAAAAAAGATTTTTTTCCATCCATATGACCTTTTATCAAATTTTTGGACCATTAGCGCCCAAAAATTTATGACTTTTGAAATCTCTCCTAAAGATAAACCGAAATACTTTAGAGGCCACTCTGAGATAGAGCACCTTAAAGCTCTTGGCAACCTGGTCAACTTATCTTGATGAACATTATTTTTTGCAACTAACACTCTTGGTCAAATTAACTTTACTGTTGGATACCAACTCAAAGCACTTAAAGATTGAAGCTATTGAGCGAATGTTGTTCCTACTATTCCCTAACAAAAGAATGTAGTATCATCAGCAAATTGTAAATTGGTCACCTCTACACTTGTCCTTTCTTATAACCCTTTTGTAATCTCTCCATTGCTTGCTTTCTCCATCGTCCTACTCATAACATCAACCTACAAGGTTAACAGAAAAGGTAAGGCCTCTTTAGGCTATGAAATACCCCTTTGAAACCCCCATTAACCATAACAAGAAATTCATTGACCTCAAACAATCTATAATCCATTTCCTCCAACTCAATCAAAACCCTTTCCTCAACAACACATGGTCTAAGAAGTCCCAATCAACCATATCTTAAGTTTTTTCAAAATCAATTTTGAACACAAGACCCTCATTTCTTTTCCTTATCCTCCTCACCAATCTCATTTGCAACAATTACCGCATCCAAAATTTGCCTTCCTCTAACAAAGCACATTTGGAATCCAAAATAGTTCACAAATTCACCTCGAAAGAACTTTAGCCAGAATTCTATGAAGACTTGAAACTAAGCTAATTAATCGAACCTCATGCAACTTAAAAGATCTCTCTTCCTTTGGGATAAAGACAAATGAAGGCGACATTTGTATAAGATTTTGCAACCCCCTTCTCAAAAAATTCCTCAAAGACTTCTATCAAATCCCCTTTTATCACCTTGCAACCTTTTTAGAAAACCATTAAAGTGAGACAATTTGGACCCAATGACTTATCAATTCAATCACTACAACTTTAATTTCATCTCCTAAAGAGATCTCTCAAGCCAGGTTGTTTTATTTTCACTTATAGGATATCATTCCAAACCCTCAATAGAATGTCTCTTCTCACCCACGAATAAGTAAAATTTGGATAAATAACTAACAATATAGGTAGAAATGATGTTTTCACTATGAAGTACATCTCGTGATTCAGTTTCAATTGTATTGATCAACTGTTTCTTCAATTTACCATTAGGAAATAATTTTGAATTATTGTCCTCCTCCTTAACCCATTTGAGTTTGCCTTTTTTCTCCAACTAGTTTCCTCTTTCAATAGCACATTTTTAAAGTTATTTCTAAGATCACTCATTTCCTTTCTCAGATAATCCATTATGCTCTGCTGTTTCTAGATTGTCAATTTTCTCAATCCTTTTCAAAATGGACTCTTCTCCATTCGATATCCCCCAAAGAATTCTTATTCCACTCTTTCAAATGTTGCTTCACCAATTTCAATTTGTTCATAAAATAGAAATCCCTCCCATCCATCTACTACCACGACGAGCAAGCAATTGGCAAAAGAATTGATCATGTTCTTGGACAAATTGTTTCTCGAATTGATTTTATTCTACTTCTTGAATGTCTTAATCCCCATCCCAATCCTCTGAGTTCAACTACTTGTTCAAAGACTTACAGGTCCTACAAAAGAGGGGATATAAATTGTAGAGAATGTTTAAATTATGGAATGCGATCATGTATAATATGCATACAAATTATATTGAGTATTTTTTTCGAGAAGAAAAATCATATACAGTATTTTTATTTTTATTTTTGGTACTTAATCCTTCTTGAAACTCAAAGCATTCATTAGCATTCATCGATGTAGTGTCCTTAGGTAAGACCACACCTTCTTTTTCGGGGATCTGCTTAGTATCAAATTCCATGTCTTAGAGAGAAAAAGGATCATGAGTTAATTTTTAATATTCTATTTTGGTGTCTTGCCTCCGATCAAATTTATTTCACAAACACAATTGAACTTAATCTTTGTTATTCCAATCTATTATATAGAATTAACAGTAATATTGAGAATACAATAATAATAAAGTATAGCATTACATGTCAAAAAAAAAGTTATTCACTATGATGTCCTTGTCTTTTTATTTAATATATTTTTTTTGTTACTTATTGAAAATAGCTAAGTATGCAAACATTGCATGGACTATCTTTAAAATCATTTCTTTCAAAGTATCTTTCTAGTGCTTTATCATTTATTTGGTTGTCTCTTATTCCTCAGTTGAATTGCCACCTACATTCCCAACATCTTCTCACAAATATGTCCACAAGACACAACACCTTCACTAATTCCAACGCACACTTAAAGCAATACTTGATTGCCCCCAAAAATTTGATTCGAAGAAGATGACATCCCATCACTCTTGCACCACCTCTCTTCTTGGAGTATTGATTTTTTTGCTGTTGTGTAGAAATTTTTTTTGCTCTAATCTCAATTTTATTGTGTAAACTGTTCAAAGAGTATGAGGTGGCAAAGTTTGTCACACCAGGTCTTGCCAACTCCCTTTTCTTCATGTGCTTCCTTGTGAGGTTTAACACCCAAGAATACTTATAGATCTAAACTGTAGTTTTTCTTTCCTTTAATGTTGTATTCATGTGTACAGGAACATCGTCAATGTCTGTCGAAATGAGGTCTAAGCAATGTGCAACACAGAGGTACCCAAACAATTTTAGTCTCTATACCACTACCATTTCCCCAGCCTTTACATAAGTTCATGCAATATGAGTGACAATTTGAACAACATTATCCTCACTAATCCCCTCTGTCGGAATCTAAAAGTCCAAATACCTGCATTCTTACCGTTGTCAAAAGTACCAGTACTATTAAGAAATACACTCCCTCTTGGACTATTCAATGAGAAATCAATGACGTATCAATATTTTGTATTAGTCCATCCATCTGACCACCTCTCTTATTTTGCTCCACCTTATATTTTTCTAATGACTCACCATTTAAATCTTTTTTTTTTCCCCTGAAAAAGAGGATCACACCTCATGATATGAAGGAGTTTTCAATCCCTTGCCCAATGCAGCAACGGATTCCAACATTCTTTTGGAATAGGGGTCCTTCACCAAATTATAAGGAAGGGCATTTGCCTAAAAACCTCTACAAATATATAAACATACTTCCTCTCTACCCATGTGGTATTCAAATTGATGGTGGACATCCGTATTTTACCTCTAGGTCCACTGTCACTTTTGAATATTTTACATCACTGACTTCATCAACATATTCAGTGCATCCAAACGCTTTATGGTTGAATATTTTTGTTCCTATCATCCAATAGTTTCTCGAACATTCCAACAACTTCCTCCAAACACTTCATATATGTCACTACGGCTTTATGGTTGCCTGCTAAATGATTTTCATTTTCGAAATGCTTCTCCAATAAGCATTTCAGCAACAAATACATTTTACTTTCAACCAATGACTTGTTCATTTTATCAATTATTCACATTGAGCCATGTGAAATGACCAACTTGGTTAGGCGATTTCATTACACAATATAATTGAATGAAAGAACCAATCATAGCCTTTGCTTTAGAGGAAGAGAGTTGGGGCTTCGTCTTCTTGGCAAAGATCTAGATAGAGCTAGGGTTTCTTCTTTGCCTTTGCAACAGAGATCAGAAAAAGAATTTGGGCTTCGTCTAGAGATCGAAAGAGAGCTACGGTTTCAACTTCGTCTCTGAACCAGAGGTGACAGGGTTCAGAGTCATGGCAAGTAGTAGTAGAAATTTATTCAGAGCAATGTTTCGATTGTCTTCCTTTGCATTCGAAACATAGATAAAAACCTAAGGGAACACAAAGATGTTTTAATTATCAAAACAAAAACAAAGAGTTGCAATGTAACTCACACATTGTTCAATTTGTGGTGATATGGACCACAAGACAGTGGAACTTTGATATGACAGTGCGAATCTTACTCAATTTCCTTATGCATCAAGTCTTATCATTCATACATATTGAGTGCGATACAAACAACCAGAATCCCAAATATGATACCAAGCTATTTTGTGAAAGTTTTATTCCAATATGGCTCTTCAATCTCCTCCGGTCATATGGAACTCAAACTAGTTCGTAGTGTTTTACTACGGCTATTGTGTAGTGAAACTAGTTGTGCACTATCCTTTGCTGACCGAATGACTATCCAACTTTTTCAAAGGTCCCTGCTTTCTTTGTCTCACTAGTATGGCATTCTAGAGTGCAATATTAGTGAGACAAAGTATTGATTTTTGAACTTCATCTCGATCATGCACGTTGTCTTGTATATGTATAAATATATAGACACGCACACAAACACATATATCCTTTGTATTTTGTAAGGTGATTGTCACATGCAATTCACAAGTAGAATTCTTTGATAATATATTTAGTGAATCTTCAATCATATAATCAAATTTTGACCTTTGCCTCGACCATTTTGACAGAAGACCTAGCGGGGGTTAAAGTTCTTCATGGGCTTGACAAAGTGATTGAAGGTGGTGCAGTTGTTTTAACACTCAAAGATCAGAGTATACTTGCAGATGGTGACATTAATGAAGGTAAACTATGCCATTTCTTGATTTTCTTCTGCTACTATTTTATTTTTATATTATTTTCCTCTCTTTATCCTTTGGCATATTTGCTGGACCCAGATTTCCTAAGGTGACGTTACGTTGTATATACCAGAGGTTGATGTGCTTGAAAATGTGGAAATTGGGGAACAAAAGCGGAGGGATGAGGCTTATAGCGCTGCAAAGAAGAAAAAGGGGATTTACGATGATAAGTAAGAACAAATTAGGGTCAATGCAATATCCCATAAATGCACTTCAGAAAACTAACTGCCCTTGTTTATTTTGCCATTGTAGGTTCAACGACGAGCCTGGTTCTGAAAAGAAAATACTTCCTCAATACGATGATCCAGTCGCGGATGAGGTAAAGCTCTTTTCTTGAAGTTTGTAGAATTTTTGTCTCTGGATAGTGTGGTATATATTGTGCTTAACTTAGATCCATATTTTTAGGGAGTAACTTTGGATTCAAGTGGACGTTTCTCCGGTGAAGCAGAAAAGAAACTGGATGAGGTAAGTGTTCTTGTCGAAGTATTTCAGTAGTTGTTTTGAGGAATTGTGCCAACGACTTTATTTATAATCCTAAATTTGCATGTTCACCTTTGCAAGCTCCGAAGAAGGTTACAGGGAGTTTCCACAAGCAGTCATGTTCAAGATCTCAATTCAACTGGGAAAATCTCATCGGATTACTTTACTCAGGAGGAAATGCTGCAGTTTAAAAGGCCCAAGAAAAAAAAATCCTTGAGGAAAAAAGAGAAGCTGGATATTGATGCTCTTGAAGCAGATGCTGTCTCTGTTGGATTGGGTGTTGGTGATCTTGGTTCTCGAAAAGATGGGAAGAGGCAGGCTCTTAGAGAGGAACAGGAGAGATCTGAGGCTGAGATGAGAAGCAATGCATACCACTCAGCATTAGCTAAAGCGGATGAGGCATCTAAAGCACTCCGGCTGGGGCATGTTCTTACTATCCAAACTGAGGAAGATGATCCACCTGTCTTTGGCGATGATGATGAGGATCTGCGTAGGTCACTAGAAAGGGCAAGAAAATTATCTCTGAAAAAGCAAGAGGAGGCAGTGGCATCTGGTCCTCAGGCAATTGCTCTCCTTGCTTCTTCCATTGCCATCAGATCAACTTCTGATAGCCAAAACTCCATCTCTGGAGAGGCACAAGAAAACAAGGTTGTGTTTACTGAGATGGAAGAGTTTGTCTGGGGTCTTCAGCTTGATGACGGTATGCTATTTTTGGTTCCTTTGTTATGCAACCAAAATTTGATTAGCGATACCTAGAATGCCCTATTTATTGTTGTTACAATCATGATTGGACCATGTTAATTGTGGTGACCAAATATTTGAGTGCCTCAACTGTGATTTGTACATTTGGCATTTAACTGACGCTGGTGTGTTGTGGAGTACATCTCACTTCAACTGCCTGCCAGTCCAAAAGTTTGTAGGAGTATTTGCAGCTCTTTAATATGAGTTGTAGGCATATTCATGTTTGGTAAGCACTACAATTAAGAGTTTGTTCAGAAGTAGTCTTGGAATGATACTCTTAAGTCTTAATAATCCTTTTGCATCTCCTATATTGGGATGTATAGTAGATTGCCACGTGTATTTTATTGTGTCTTCTGTTTAATTGCCACTGTCAACTAGAATTTTGAGTCCAATATCTGCACATTTTTAATGGTCTGCCAGATGATTCAATTTGTACTTAGTTCTATGTATTTTTTTTTGATGATGCACATCCTTATATATCTTTAATGAACAATATTCAATCTTGCTCTTGCTTTTCAGAATCACATAAGCCTGATGGTGAAGATGTTTTCATGGAGGAAGATGTGGCACCAAAAGCCTCTGATCCAGAAGAAAAAGATGAGGATGGTGGTTGGACAGAGATAAATGATACTGACAAAGATGAAATTCCTCTTGATGAGGATAAAGAAGAGATAGTACTGGATGACACAATTCACGAAGTTGCTGTCGGAAAGGGATTATCTGGTGCACTTAAGCTGCTAAAAGAACGAGGAACACTAAAAGAAACTATTGAATGGGGTGGTCGAAACATGGACAAGAAAAAAAGCAAGCTTGTGGGCATCCATGACAATGATGGACCCAAAGAAATACGTATTGAGAGGACAGATGAGTTTGGGCGCATTGTAAGTACTCTTTTCTTGAAGATGTAGTCACTTTCAACTTTATGTTTTGCACCAGAATCCTGTTTTTGTATGTAGTTTAAGTTTTTGCATTGGGCACATGGTGGTTTGACATCACATTCAGCAGATCCCATGTAGAAGAGTTCTTCGCTAAAACTTTTTATCTTATTATATAATAATGACTTGATCAATTACATGTGTAGATCATTCTGATGAAAATGGTGATTAGTGGAGATAGTTTGTTGAACTAATGCTTATGCATGTTGAGTGTTGGTATTCTGCCTTATAGAAGGTAGTTATAGTTATTGAAAGAATTTGCATATGACCCACTAGTTTAATTTAAGTGCACTATGCCAAATCCTGTTTGCATGAGTGTTTGAAAAGTAATAAAGTAGTGTTCAAATTGGTGATTTTGTTAATGGTACATTCATACTAATTGAAGACGGACAAATACAGCCCAGCAAGTTGCTACTAGTGTTCAGATGGATATGATTGCTGATTGACTTGGGTTTGAGATGGCCAACGGCCAACATGAATGACCTCCTCTTTGAGGAAAAAGTAAGTTCTGGTTACATTAAAAGCAAGAAATATTCTATGGTTGTCTTTAGGATAGTCATGCCTTTGAAATGCAATGAGGTAGTGACTTAGTGATTCTTACCTTCGTCAACTGGATTGGGGAGTTTCCTAAGTGGGTCGCATCGCCCCACTTATACTCTGCGAGTTTCTATTAACAGTATGGTTTCAATAGTGGTGATGTTATTAAAAGAAAAAACAAACCTAAGCATTTTTTAATATTGAGTTTTTTTTTGTTATTACCAGTTGACTCCAAAGGAAGCCTTTCGGCAGATTTCACATAAGTTCCATGGGAAAGGACCTGGCAAAATGAAGCAAGAAAAGCGCTTGCGCAAATACCATGAGGAACTGAAGGTAAAACAAATGAAAAATGCAGATACACCATCATCATCTGTGGAGAGGATGAGGGAAGCTCAAGCTAAAAATAAGACACCCTATCTTGTTCTCAGCGGGCATGTTAAACCAGGGTATGTCTCTCTTTCTCAGTTTGTTGGTTTATGAAATATCTCAATGGTGAAATTATTGTAGACTTGCTACTTTTGAATAGCACCAGATGAGGAAAGTGAAATTTCGATTATCATCTTGAGCAAGCAAAGGATTGACAGCTCATTAGGAGGATTTAGGCTTGTTACTGCTGCCCATTGGATCAGAATCTACATAATTATTGATTCAAGTGTTAGAGCTCCATTCAGGAGTGATGTGTGTAGCAGGATGGGGATGAGTTTTGGAGGGGATCAAATAGCTATTTTAGGCAGATTAGAAACTACCCTACGTGAAATTGTAAGATTGTGCTTCAAAGGATAAAATTCACCTTTTTTGTTGGACATGGAGAGAAGAACTCCTTTCCTCTTGCTAAACTGAATTAGCTGCTTGTATATTTTCTTATTTCTTTCTTTCCTGTCTTTTATTGTGGCTAGCCTAATGATGATGCTACAAAGTTAATTGAAATTCAGGTTATCTTCTATGTGGGTTTACATGGTGGATATGGTGCTTCAAATTTTTACCTTCATTTTTTAATTTTGTTGAATTTAGTGTATAACGTATGAGGAAAGGTTTTTGTTGGATAATTATGAAGTATGAGGGTATTGACCCCGGATTGTAGGTCTGGTGCCTTCCTGCAGAGTCTCAGCTGAGTTTCCTTGGAACATCCAATGGTGGATGTTCATATGGATTCCTATGAACATCCACATGATTTAAGTGTAGCCCTAACAATATCACAAGTAGAATAAGAAGAAAATCAAGAAGTTTGATAGCTCCTACGGATTATGGGTGCATCCATTGCAGGATTTGGTTGTGGATGATGATTGTTCAATCTAGTTATTAACCCTTTTTTTGTGGTGGTTGGTAACAGTGTCATTTTGACCTGATTTATAAATTGAGTAACTTATTCTAGTTAATTTAATGTTTCCAGGCAAACTAGTGATCCTAAAAGTGGTTTTGCTACCGTAGAGAAGGACCTTCCTGGAGGCTTGACTCCCATGCTGGGAGATAGAAAGGTCAGTAAATTTTTATATTCAGTATATTGTTTCCTTTATCATGTTTAGATGAATAGGCTTATATTTCACTGATAGGTATATGTATGTGTGTAAATGCAGTTGTGGTCTATCTTTTGGCATAATAGCTTTGTCTATGAGTATGTCAGTGAGAATAGATTTCAATTGCCCCTCATCTTTCTGAGTGAAGACCTCTGTGAGACCGTTTTATGTTGGTGGTCCAGTTGTCAAACAAACTACTTGCTTCATCTATGAACTAGATCAACATAAGTTTCATTCTACACACACACGTGCACACACATTTTCAGCTGGAAAGTGTCTGGTAGCATATTAGTTGACAAATGAGGTTGCATTTGGTAACATAGCCATTATTTTTCCGTTCGAAAAACTAGAAACATGTTTTTGTGTAAAAAGAAAATTGTACAGTGTGTTTGGGTGTTCTTTTCACCGTAAAAGAAACATGTTTGGGTATTGATTACCCAAAAAAAGAATATGTTTGGTAGGCTCTTATCAGTTGTGCCAGAAGAAGAAAACAAGAGAACGAAAACTTCCTCAGTAATTGCATGAATTTTTCGGACCATATTCAACCTCCTACCTTCCTGTATGGTTTAATGAAGTGAACAACTACCATGAAACATTGAAAACTGAAGCCTACTAGAGCTTCGCAGCAGCCAACAATTTAAGAATACAAGCTAGCTTAATAGAAACAATCCACATTGGCCCTTAATTTTTGAACCAATTTTCTTTGTATATTTTCCAGGTGTCTGTCTTCTGTTACATTCTAAAAAATCTTTCATGCATACCACTGATTCAGAATTGAAAACTAAATCTGTTTCTTTCACATTTAATAAAATGATTTTTGGGAACACCAAACCACCAGAGATGCCATAGGGCGATTCACCTCTTTCGTAATAAGCCTATCTCGAGAAGATGAGAAAGATCATATACCTATGGGTCTATGGAATGATATTGTATTCTATCCCCTCCCAATATTTTAGTTCACCTTTCTTTTTGTTATGTCTGAAATTAGAGTCCGGTTGAAAAGTGAAGCATTTTTCATGCAACATTTCACATCTCAATATAGATTGTTAGTGATGTGCCATTGACAGTCCAGTTTCCTGCACATTCTCCACACATTGTTTATGATATTTCTATCCTCTGCAACGTGATGAACCATTGTATTTGTCACCGTCACATTGACATACTAGTCTCTTCTCTGAAGCTAGTCAAATTTTGTTGAGTTTCAAATTTTCAATTTGATGCCATATGGAAAGGCCAGTTTTTAATGTTTATGTCCATCTTCCAGGTTGAGCACTTCTTGGGGATAAAGCGCAAGTCTGAGCTTGGAGACATGGGCCCGCCAAAGAAGCCTAAAACTTGAAGGTGCTGGCTGATATGCATGCAAATTCCGAGGCATGCAAAGGATTGTTAGTTTGATTTCTTTTTTCCTTTGGCCTTCTCTTTTGAGTGGGTTAGCGCCTCAGGTGTTTAACATTGAATTTTCTTCTGATATTGTGAAGAATGTGTATAAACTGCAATTGTAATAGGAAAGAGCAATAGCCAGTTTTACTTGGATGGAATGAGCTCAGATTTTAACAAATTCTTAGATAGCTGTGGATTCTGGTCTTGCGGTATTCTAAAGTTGATTAGCCATTATAACTTGTCCGATGCATGCCGTCTTACTTGCACATTATATATACGGTTCAAAATAGGATATTTGTTAAGGTTCAGGGCCAAGTAGGATGAACTGGGTTGCTGTGTTTGTTTTCTTGATTGAAAAGTACTGCAACATGGAATTAGCATCAGTCAACAACCATGGTCATTTGTCTGGTGAAGCAATGTAGCATGCTTTCTGTGTGTTTATGTGTGCGAGTTCTGAGAGATGTTGGAGGTGGCATGTTAGTACTATGTTGGGTTGATGCCTGCTTGGTGTTGGCATTAGAAAGAAAATCTGTGGGATCAAGTCGGTCAGTGAATTTTTTAGGCTGCACAATAAACCAATTTAAAAATGGGATAACATGCTTATTTAGAAACAGAATCTGTGAACAAAAACAGGAGAGAAGTTGTGTAATTTTTGTAGAAATGGTTAGGAAGTGAATTCAAGACTTCTTTAGCATCTTCCTTTCTTTGTCTGTAACATTTTCTTGTTTTCCTATCAGTGTTTTTCTCTTTTCTCTTTCTGCTTTCAATATTTATCTTTTTCTGAGTTTTGGTCTCCCTCTCTCCCAATATCCTTCTCTCTCTATCCCTATCCCCCTCCATGCTCTCTTAAAGATGAATTTTCTAAACTATTTGTGAAAATTATTTTCCTTTAACCCATTTTGGGAAGAATATATTTATTAATTTTTTGATTCCAGTTAATAAGAACGATATTGAACTAAAAAATAGGTCGTAAAAGCTAAAAAAAGTCTCTCGAGCAATGACACTAATCGGGTTCATTGACTTTTTTGATACAGTAAATGTTATCACACCTATTTGGAATCTATTATCAATATACAACGAAAATAAAACTTATTTATCAATCTACAGCCGTTTTCAACATATTTACCAAATTACGACTTTTTTTAAAGCGGAAACAAGAAATTCGCCTTCATTTAAAAGCGGAATTAACAATTTTGACTTTATGGTGTAAAGTGGATTTGGTAAAGCCGACTTCATGTAGAAAGCGGATTTGGTAAATCCGTTTTTTGTTGAACATATTCATATGCAGTTGTCTGTTTTCTCCAACTTTGGCTGTAAAACAAAAACAATAAAGAATATCAGTATATCATGCAAGAACATATAATACTATATCAGAAGCAGAAAGGCTAGCTATTGGAATAGGTTTATACTTGGTGCTGAAAAGAAATGGGTATTCTGAGCATGAAGGGAAACCCTAGAAAATCTATTATGAGCCTAGCTGGTTTTTACTGAATTCTCTAGAATTTATGTAGTAATTTTTTACTAGTTCAATAAAAGTCCAAAAGTTTAAACAGACGGTGTATCAAAAAAAAACACCGTCTATTGAAATATAGCCTTTTAATTTTGGGGGAACTCTACGACATTAATTTTTTTTTTTGGGTATAGGTATCATTGATTATTATTTTTTATGATAAAATTATAATTTTTTTTAAAAAATAACTGTTTAAAAAAAAGTCATGATCGATCATAAACATCTATGATGAATCATGAATTTTCAGTATCGATTCCAACTTTCTGTGGTCAATTATATCCTTTAAAATTATAATTTACACCTTAAAAAATTATAATATAATTTTAAAAAATTATATTTTTTAGTACGATATCTAATCTTTCCCTTAATTTGAGAAGTGTAAATCAAAGTTGACTTTGATATACCTGAAAATCATACACACAAAAAAAAAATGACAAGTAAGAGCAATGTTACATTGATCTTATTTGGAGATCTAATTTTGGAGATCTAATGATGTGGCTTCAATGCCACCATTGAATTAGTTGTGGCTTGGATGTCTGATTGGGGGATATTTTAAAGTGGGATACTTTTATGCCTCATTAGGGGATATTTTAAAGTCCTAGGTCAAAACCTCTATGGTTTCCTTAGTGCTATGCATGGACTGTAGCTAAAACACCAGTTTTTGACATCTGATGAGTATCTATATTTTTCTTCTTTTAAGGCTATTGAAAACTTTTTAATCGCGCATAAAAGTATTTCAACATAGTCTGTTGCACAACAAAAAACGGATTTACCAAATCCACTTTTCACTTGAAATTGGCTTTACCAAATCCGCTTTCTACATGAAGTCGGCTTTACCAAAACCGTTTTACACCATAAAGTCACAATTGTTAATTCCACTTTTAAATGAAGGCAGATTTCTTGTTTTTGCTTTTAAAACAGTCGTAATTTGGTAAATATGTTAAAACGGCTGTAGATTGGTAAATAAGTTTTATTTTGGCTTTATATTGGTAATAGATTCCAGATATTTGAATATGAGATATTAAGAGTGTGAAACTCAATCATGCATTACATACATATTAACATAATTATGTGAATTAATTACAATTATGTGAAATTAATTATTGATAGAATTTTGTGTATGGAAATAATATTCGGTTAATTTTGGAAGTACATAAGAATTTGAGGAGAGACAAGTAGAATTATTAAAATTTCATGAAAATATCTTTATATATGTGTCAAACAAATGGTGGTATCTTATTTTAAAATCTATGTATGTGGGTGCGTGTGTGCCATGTGTGTGTGTGTGTCCTTTGAAGTGTAGTAAAATGTGTCTGCTTAAAACTAAAATATGTGTGTGTGTGTGTGTGTTCTTTATTTTGCTTGAACCGAGAGTGAGTGAGAGAAAACAAGGGAAAAAAAAGGTGAAGAAAACAAGAAGAAGGTTAGGGGGTGTGTGTGTTCATTTTAGTGTGTGTATGTGATTAATTTTAAGTGGGTGTGTATATATATGGGCTGTTTTATTTTAATTTCAAAGCAAATTTTTGTAAGTTAATTAAGTGTATTAAATATAATTAAAGGCTATTAAGAAAGGAAATTACATGGGTATTTAATTAAATGTGAAAAATAATTATGGAGATGCTTTAGGTGACTAGTTTGAGATTAAGATTTTGGAAGTGAAATTGCGGTTTAAGGGTTCAATTAAAAGGTTGTTTGGCATGATTAAATGTGTGTGTGAGATTAAGTGTGACGGTTTTAAATAAAAAGTGCGATAAAAATTGGAAATGGGTGCTGGTAACGTCGAAATCCTGATTTTTTAATATTATTATTACATGTGTGAATTTTAATGCAAATGACCCGAAATTTTGCATGCGACATTTTTAAATGATGCTAGATGTAATAATGTGATTTTAGAATACAAATAGAAATGAAAGTCGGTGTGAAATGCTGGAAGTGCGATTTTTAAGATTCGGGGTCGAAATGTGAGGGAATGGACCCCTGGTCAATGTGTATAACCTACTTAATCCTAATTGTGATTAATGTGAGCGATTTTGAAGATTCGGGAAGACAATATGATCCCTAAATCTAATGTGTTAGTATGTGAGTGAACAGTGCGGTAATCGAGGTTATCGGGGCACTTTGTGTTGAATCATCTTGTGTAACACCCCACCTTTCGCATGACATAATATTGTCCGCTTTGGGCCTATTGGCCCTCACGGTTTTGTTTCTTTCAATATCCCTGGGAAAAGACCTTATATCACGTAAGGTAAGGGATTTACTTATAAACCTAGTAACTTTCCTCTCCCTAACTAATGTGGGATACCAGAATCTCACAATCCACCCCCCTTAAAGCTACACGTCCCTATGCAGTAGCTCGCCAGCTACCTGCCCGCCCACTACACGCGAGCAGGGCAAGGCCCCACATTCGGTCTAGGCGAGAGTCGGCTATGACCATTTTGTAATACCCCACCCTCCATATGGTATAATATTGTCCGTTTTGGGCCCACTGACCTTCACGGTTTTGTTTCTCCCAATATCCCTGGAAAAATGCCTTATGTCATGTAAGGTAAGGGACTTACTTATAAACCCAATAACTTTTCTCTCCCTAACCGATGTGGGATACCGGGATCTCACATCTTGCATGCACTAATGCATGATCAATTATTCAATGTGATAAATATGATGATATTATAAATACAAACGTGTTATGTGGAACAGGTGGAACGGTTGGTGTTGAAACAGAGACGGGAACACCGAAGGAACTCACCGGTAGGTCCGAAGGCTCGTCGCAGCTCTGTACACTAGAGGTGACTGTATATATTTATATGTTTTGAAAATGCTATTATAAGATAATGTCAGATGATAGAATTTAATAGAATTGTTCCAGAATTATGTGTTATGTGCTTATGTGATTGGATGATGCTTTGTATTATGTATTATGTATTGTGTATTATGGAATGTGGCGCACTGTTTGAGACAGGGGCGTCGATGCCTAATTGATTAGTACTCAAATATAACATATTATTATGCCCTTTTTGGACTAATTATACTTTGATGGAGTTTAAATGATGACATTTCAAGTCCTAAAATGAAAAAAGGTTCAAGGGTGACAAAAAAATACATTTTGAATGTAATTCCAGCACATTGGGGAACAAAATTGAGAAGCTTGAAGCAGAGTAGTAACGTTCGAACGCTACCTACCACTCGAACGACCACTAAAGCACTTACGAGATCAGACTGACTGAAGATATAGGTTGTTAAAGCAAATATATGACAAGTTCTGCATGGAGTATGACAGAAGATTTTTCCAGAGGACCACATG
>CM042188.1:42143361-42158416 GCA_023539305.1 Ilex asprella | reverse complement strand
TCTGTGAGGATTTACACCATAAAGAAAGTTCAGGCTATAGTAGAAATAAGGGCGTTTATGTCTCATCCAGAACATCTAGAAAGAGTGCAATAGGCGGATAAAAAGATCTGAAAATGCTGATTCATCTATTAAAGTAGTTGATGTTGAGCACCTTATTGTTTTGGTTGTAAAACAATGTTTTCCCTTCTCTTCTAATTCTTCTGCTGGTTCTTCGGGAGGTTAGAGCCTCTTGGCTAATATGTATGTACATAGTTACACCGTTTCCGGCAGTCTTTAGGAAATAATTTACTTATCTGAAAACAAAGACTCCACATGTTGTAGAAGTGTCAAAATTTAATTCTACGAGGCATTAGTTATATCATAACCAAACATCATTACCTATCCGTTATGGAATCCAAATTCAGATATATTTTCAACTCAGACATCCTTCATAGCTATAGAAAGATGAGACAACTAGACAATGTATTGTCCGAAACCACATTAAAGGAACTGCATAATTAATAGGTCAGTCACCAAAAGTCATCTGTGACAAATGATTCTCTAGTTGATGCACACAAATCGATTCTGAAATCCAATATTTACCAACCAGAGGGCTTTTGCTCCATTAGAATCCCTGAAAGGTAGCATGCAGGAGAGCAGGACTTCAAGTCACTGTTTAAGGCTAGGGGTTATTTGGGGAAGAAATTAGGAATGCTTTCATGAATGCAATTCTGTTATCATCTCGCTGCTTTATAAAAGGATATATGTGGAGAGGCTTCAGTGAGCAACATCAAGATTGCCTTTTAGACAACTACAATGATAATTGAGAGGAGGAATACTATTAAACGTGTAATGACACCTTGATCCAACAAGAATCTGAATAAAAGATCTTTCTTTCTCATGATAAGCCATCACTAACTCAATCTCAAAGCAAGAAGGTTGGTTAGATCAATTCCAAACCTCCAGCTATATTCACTGAATGGCCATTGGCCACGTCCTCACCTCACTTAGGAACACACATTCTAATGTGGACACATGCTTGTTGCAGTGGAAGTTCAATTGGATACAAAGAGTTGATTTTTGACAGCTCTAGGGATGTGAAAAAGAATTACTTGAATGATGAAATTAGACTAGCGGTCCAAATTCAGTATACCCAGCTATATTGAGTTGACAAAATCACCAGCTATACCTTGTAGGAGATATAATGTCAAAGAAACTCACCGATCATACTCAATATTTTTTGTTGGAGATATAGTAAGATTATTTGCACTTTCAAGAGCCAACAGGTAAGCAACTCCAACCTGGTAAATGTGTAACAATAATCACACTGTTAGGGAGTACAGATCGAGAGGAGTTGCTCTAGATATGGAAGCAAGTCACCCTTAAATGCATTTATAGAATAAAATTGACAAGGAAACAAACTATTTTTCGTAGCAAAGATACAAAATAGATCTCATACAAAAAAAAAGGGTACAATGCACATTCTTCTAACACAAGGACTGCCTCAATTCTCTCCAGTTTTTCAGATGATTTGGAAAAATATATCATGCCTAGAAGAAATTGATATATCAAGAAACGTGATTAAACTCAAACCTCTCTGGAATCTTAATTAGACTTTGGAAAAACTTTGAAATCCATGAGATATGCCTTTATCGGCATACTGTAGTGTTTAATCCCTCTTTTTTCTTTGCTACTGCAAAATACGCAGCAATCATGCCTAGCAAGACATCTCGCATCCAACAAGACATATAGCATCAGCCTTCATATTGAGCGCACACACACAAACTTTTACATAAAAAAGCTATGTGGACCATGTGGTACAGATACATGTATGGATCTATGTTTACCAGTCTATTCCTGTTTCCTGTACATCTTTTGCTCAGAAACATGCACTCAAATGCAGATACTTCAAAGAATGAACTTGTGTAATTGCCCCATATGTGAGCCTTATTTATTTGTCAGGTAAAGAGTGTATATCATAAAAACCCTCACTGCATGCAGTATGCAGATGAAGAGACGCTTAAGGATGGAAAAGGGAAGGCAACCCTTTGTGGCTTTATCTTTTCCAAATTGAGACCTTCAAGATTCCACAAATCTGATCATTACATGAAACAATTTCTCATGATTAACTAGATAAGTTAATACCCACAAATTTTATAAGAACACTATTAAATATAAATACTATTTAACAACACTATTAAACAACCATCTACTCCAAAAGCTTATGCTGTTGGAGATGGTTTAACTTAAGTATTTATATTTCAATACGGCCCCACATGCAGGCTAGAATTTGGGCCTAGCACATAAAAATCTTTTAGTAATTAGGGTGGCGGTGAGATTCTAACACAACCATATTAAACAACCATCTACTCTCGGCAGAATTCAATTAAATCAAGTATATGATGCTGCTTCAGTTTTTAACTACTTGCTAGAATTCAATTAGATTGAGTATATGATTGGGGAAACACACTTACAGCAGCAGAAGAGCTAAGACCTGAACTGTCGAGATCCTCAGAACCACAGATTGACCCAATGATACCCTGCAAGAATTGTAATGATCACATAATAAAAGCACAAAGCTACACAACCATACAAAAAGTGACAAAAATTCATTGAAAAGTCGAAAACAACAAAATATGCCAAAGCAATATTGACAAGAGTTTGAATATTTCTTCCAAAGATTCTAAAAGGCTTAAAGTAAGTTCGTTATCCATACATCACGTAGGTTTGTGGTGAAGTGTACTTTAGTTTTGCAGTGAATGCAACTCCTTGATTAAGTCAATCTATCAATGGCTGGTGGAAGTAACCTTAATAACAGCCCCAAGATACAAGACGAAATGACCCATGTTACTATTTAGGATTTTTGAAATGAAATATTTTAACTTGTGGGAGCATCCAACCCAAAACCAATTGACAATGGATGGAGAGGCCCCTAAAGTATATAAACCAATCTTGGTGGGCTGAATTATTTGATGTGAGATATAAGCTCTCTTAACATCCTCCCTCGGCCTCGCCATGAGGTCAACAAACAAACAAATAAACAAACAACTATATTACCGAAAAATTTAAATAGGTAAGAGATTTAATCTATTGACCAGTGAAGGTCTAGCTCTGATATCATATTAGAACATCCAACCCAAAATCAATTGACAATAGGTAGAGTGACCCCTCCGGTATATAAATTAATCTTGGTAGTCTTAATTATTCGATGTGGAATACAAACTCTCTTAACATAATTGAACTTCAAAGACTTGGTCAAAAGGAAAGAAACGGTTTTTTAAGTCATGTTAGTACGTTATACCTCGATAAGGGAAGAGAAAGTCAAAATGTAACATGTCCGATGGAGTTTATGTTATTCACCAAAACCCCGATTATTGGGTTTTGGTGCACGAACTCAATCATATCCAATATTCCAATAACAGAAAATAGAATCCACAAATTAAATAGCAAATGTAATTAAACTCCTATTATCTAACAAAAGTGACAATCATCCAAACAAAATAAAATAAAAACCAGTCTTTAAACAATAAAGAAATCACTAATACATGAAATCTTTCATAACTTCGGTCTTCGACTTCCTCCGATTCACAAATATCCTTTAAGCCCAACAGCTTAATTGTAGATGGCAATATCTTGTTGAGCTTGACAGCCCTTCAAGTAGAATAATTACAACATGAAAAAATCATTATCTAGCATTAATGTCAAAATGATGGAGAGAAAATCATGCAAAATAAACTCGGTGAAACCAGTTTTCTCAAAAAATTATTTTGTATCACACATGTATATAAATCATCAAGTTCGTGAAATGATAGTATTGATTGTCTATTAAATAGTTTTCAAAATTGATGCCAGTAGATGTAAATATCTTAATGTCGTTAATAATATAAAGAGGGTATGTATCACACATCAAATAATTAGGAGCACCTAAGGTTGGTTTATATGCTCGATGCTCCTCTTCACTCACTATCAATTGATTTTAAGTTGAATGTTCTAACATGATATTAAAGTTGGACCTTGGATGGTCAGTGAGTTAAGACTCTTACCAATTTGTATTTCTTAGTATACATGATTGTTTCTTTGTTCATTTGCCCCATATGCAACCCGGATCCCATGTAAGGGAGAGTTTAAAGAGAGTTTGTATCTCAAATTGAATGATTAGGATCGCCCAAGTTGGTTTATATGCTTGAGAGGCCCCTCCAAACATTTTCAACTAGTTTTAAGTTAAATGTTCTAACAAATGACACCTAAAAATTTCATACATATTGCATGCACAAGGTTTCACTATCGGAGATTATTGGTGTCAAAATCACCATTCAATTTTCATATCGATAAAATAGCAGCCTAGTTAGTATACGAGAGTCCCACTACTATAGGATTTGGATTCTAGAGAGGGTTGGATATATGCAACCTTAACGCAAAAAGTGTTTTAGCGACTCTAACTCTTGACGTTCAGGTCACAATGAAACAACCTTACCATTGAATTAAAACACACTCTCTGATTTCAATACCAATAAATCCTGAAAATAACTAGTGTCAAATCACCTGTAATTTCAATAAAAATGTGTCCCAAAAACAAAAAATAAACAAATATAGAAGGACTTTTTAGTATTTACAAAATTTTCCTCCACACCTCCTTCTCTATTCTCTATTCTCTATTTTTCTCTCTTTTTCTTAAGCAAAGGAACGATTGCCTTCTGCACCTACAAGACACTTATTTTCTAATAGAATTTGGTGTTTATGAGAGAGGGATGATGGGTTGATTGTTATCCAACCTCCTCTCAATTAGATTTTTGCACTAATGACACTTTTTGTCTAATAGAATGCGGTGTTCATGAGAGAGGGACCGTGGGTTGATTGTTACCCAACCTCCTCTCAATTAGATTTTTGCACTGATGACACTTATCTCCCTTTAGTTTATGTAATTACATGCTGGTCCGCAATTTATTGAACTGTTAAAATTACAACTTTTATGGGTATTATAGTTTATCAATGTCATTAGATGAACTTGAACAACGAATCCCACTTCCCCCGCTATAGAAAAAAGGGCTAAAATATTGTCAATGTCATCTTCTATTAGTTTTCTGTACATGATACAACTTCTCTACAAGAAATTAAATTCTAAAGCAAGCAAAGCAATACTTGCCTGTAACACCACGCCCCTTAGTCCACGTGCTTCTTAGGTCACCAACCAGTCAATAAGGCATTCATCAATGGTGAAGACGTGGAAAGATCCTATCTCTCATTCCAATCATGTAAACTCCTTCTCTACATGTCACAAAGTCCTGTTTCCGAGAGCAGTAGATTTACTCGTTCTGGAGCCCCCAACAACCCCAATCCAATTCTGCCCTTACTTTTGTGGAGATTTGTGTATTTATCACCTCTTTCAAGTTTCTATCTAGACTTCAACCAAATAGAGCTTCCAAACTTGAACTTACCCTAACTTCGTATCCGAATGTCGCATTCACATCAAGTGTAAAGTACCCGTTACACTAGAAATCTCCACTCTTCGCAACAAGGTATGGGAGATTCCTTCCTTTCCCATACAGATCAACTCCTTTTTGCAGCACTATACACATACAACAAGGGGAGAACACTAGGAGTCTAGGATAAAGCCTTCTTTGTATCAAGTGTTCTCTTCATCTTATATAGTGTTATATACATATTACACTATAACTATATTTGATATATGTTTTTCATGCAAAATTCCATTCTCCAAGCATTGATTATATTGTTCCATTCATTGCAACATGATGATCTTTAGGATTTGTCACATCTTTAAGGCTTTTGACCACTAGTTTAACCAAATAGAGCTTCCTAACTTACAAATCCTAACTTTGTGCTCAAATGTCGCACTTGTATCGGTGACATATGCTTTCCATATGAATTTTCATATTCCACGAACTGATTATGGTTTTTTATCCTCTACAAAATGGATCACGCCTTCTCTTCCAAAGGTATGCCAAGGTGTCCAAAATTTGACAGATGACCCACTGCCACCATAACATAAGTTAAGATGTCTAAAAGTACCTCAACTTGGATCAAATGGACACACAAATCATTTCATTCACATTAGATCACAATATCCCCTGAATACCCATTGAAAGGAAAGATTTGGTCAATCCTTATTCCACACCTGCTTCTACCAGCTCTTTGTCCTCCATTTGCTTTTCATAACCATCAATCGTTCTTTTACTTTTCTCATCTGTTTTATTTTCCAACAGTCCTATTACATGGGATCATTAATACATTGGTCCTTTAAGCAGGTATAAGTGGAATTGTTGGTAGTCTACAATAATATTGGAACCATGCTCATCCATATGCATAAAGCCAGTGATGCTTTACTTTGATCTCTGTCTACCAGTTTCAACAATTATTCAGAATCTTACAGAAAAGTCTGCCCTTTTACCCTTTCAGAATTTATTATGTAATTATTATATTTGCAATTATTTTACAAGAAAACCCACATAAATTTATATAGTGCTCAAAATGGTTGTGTTCCTTGCTTTTAGATTTTGGCACACAGTCTCAGTGTCTAAACATAGAACAGCACAGAAGTCCATAAATCATGTCTCTCTCCTGAAGAGTCCTACACTCCTACTGGGGCCATAAATGCTCTGTGTACAAATATAATATGATATGAGTAATCCAGCCTATGTAATTCATAAATTGAGGTGCATCATACCCTCCAAATCAATAAAAGAAAAAGAAATTTCAACCTGTGTTAGATGGTGTCCACTACTTTGTAGCGCATATAGTGCTCCTCTAGCATAACTGCCCCAATTGCAT
This sequence comes from Ilex asprella, assembly GCA_023539305.1. Lineage (NCBI taxonomy): Eukaryota > Viridiplantae > Streptophyta > Magnoliopsida > Aquifoliales > Aquifoliaceae > Ilex > Ilex asprella. The sequence continues at coordinate 42,151,651 of CM042188.1, read as the reverse complement.
TCATCCTGTGCTTTTGCGGTGTCGTTTGATAGGATCTTTTCATTTGACTTAGCAATATGCCTCGGAATCTGAATTTCGTCTACTCTGAAACCAGTAACACTATAAGATTCAATTTCATTAAAAAAAACCACATGATATAGTGTACTAAACATATAAAAATATGCCGATCATTTTCCCTTTAGAACAGGTGAAGAAAAAAGAGGTATCTGCACATACATTTGGAATGGTAGCATTTCCACTGGGGGATAACGGGAAAAAAATATAATGTTTGGCATTCTTGGCACTTGCTGTATTTAGCAGAGTTTGGAAAGAAAATCCTTGCAGAATTTGCAAGTCAGTTTAGCTTTGGGTTATTGCATGGAGAATTCATTATCTGTATACTTTTCATACCTGACATGACAAGACATGGTTACGGGTGCAGGGTATGTGTTTTGCATTACTCTGACAAGAAGACTGGCCAGTGAACTGATAAAGCAAACAAGACACATCTACTCAAAGTTGCATAGCTTTTTTGCCTATTGGATATTAGCCTCACTGTCTAAGAAGCAATTTTCACAGAAAAAATTATTTTTTGAAGATGATTTGGACACACCACTATTTTGTTTATTAGTAGAGGTAATATCAGGATTTTCGTTGAGTATGGTTGTTTTACTTCAAATCAATGATACCTAATTTTGGTTATAAAATGTAAGAAATCTTTCCCAAAAAGGGCAATTACCTTTAGATTGACTAGATCAACGGAAAATTTTTCAAATGTCAAATTCTTCAGGGCACATCATCCTAACAACGATTAGTTTGCCAGCAATGCATTGTCAATCCCTCTCTCTCTCTAAAGGTTTTCTCTTCATACTCGCGCTAGCCAAAGTAATATATTATTCTTTCTTTGTGGTAAGTGAATCCTTGCTATTTCAACTAAGAAGATTTGAGTTAGTTATACAGCTAACCCCACTTTTTTCTCATAAGGGTGTAACTGATCAAATTAATTCAAAACTTCAATTTTATTTACATTGAATGCTCTTTTTTATTTAGAGATAAGATAAATCTGAGGCCTAAGCAGACACCTCAGCCATTAAGCCATACCCGAGTCCATGACTACGCATTTTAAACCATCAGAAGGTCACAATAACAGAGAAAAGTCTGTTGTGAGGTAGATCACTCTGTGTTTAGAAAGGATTCTGAATCCGGCATACTTGTTTTTTGCTTTTTATGTGGACAACAGTGTTATTAAGGTACTGAGTCTACTGACAGTGACAGTATTGTTAAACTCAAAGCCTTCTTCCAGCGGAAGTTTCATGCTAGTTGCATTATTTTAGGAATTGAAGTGGCCAGATCAAAGCGTGGTGGAAGTTCATATCAGCTAAAGTAAGGGATAGATCTTCTTACTAAAACAGCGCTTCTAGGTACAAAACCAGTTGATATTTTTCCTGAAGTCCCATGCAAAGTTATCCTCTAATTAGAGCGAGTTGTTTAGTCATCAGAAAACTTAGAGCATATTGGTTCGTAAGTCAAGTTATGTAACTAATACTAAACTTGATATCTCAGTTTTTTTAGCATCGTAACCCCCTTCAAGTATTCCAAGAATATCTAGTTGGGAGTCAGGGTTCTAAGATACTTGCAACAGTTGGTTACAGATTCGCATTTGCAGGTGGTTGATTTTAGGAATTGAGCTGGTTCTTCCCCGGATAGAGGATATGCAACAAAGTATTGCACATTTCTTGGGGGAATTTGATGATTTGGAAATTGGAATAGTAAAGAACAAAGTTTAGCTGCTCAATCTCGGGCCGAAACAGAGTAGAGAGCCATGGCCTAGACGACATGAGAATTAATATTCCAAAGAACTTATTACACAAGATTGGATTTCTAGTGATCTTCCCTACATAGTTATCTTGTGATAGTCATGTTGTTCTTCATATTGCTTCAAATCTAGTATTTTACGCATGAACAAAATACATTGAACTTGATAGTCACTTTGTCCGTGAATAGTTCCAATCTGAGAATATCATTGTGCGTCTTGTATGCTCTGAAGTTTAACTAGCACTCTAGCAGATATCTTCACCAAGCCTCTTTCTAGAGACAAAATACATACTATCTATGTCAAGCTAGGACTATTTGATTTATTTAGTCCAGTTTGAGGGAAGCTTTAATGAGTAATAAGAGTGTACACTCCACCTTTGAGAAGTAGGATAGATTTTTGCTGGGTAATTTTTTTCTTTCTCAGACTTTTATAGTGGCAGCATGTTGATAGATGTCTCAATGTGCTAATCTGCACTCTGACATTGTGTGAAATACTGAAATCTTATACTTCAGGAAAGTGAATATTGTCCATACTTTCAAATCAGGGAACATAGTAAATAGCAATTAAACACCAAGGATTAGATAAGCATAATGAATTTTGGAATAAATGTTTCTTTTCTTAATAAAATAAAATAAAAATAATGAATTTCTGTCTATTGCGTCCATGCCTACAAAAGCTCAATTTACTCATACAGGAAAAAGAAAGGAAATGCCAATCTCCTCCCAGATTGTTCATCAGTGGTCAATACAATTTTCTGTGTATGCAAATGATATAAACAGCTACATATAAAGGAATGTTTCACCAAAATGAATGATAGAACGAATATAATCGGAAAAAATAGAGAATGGCATGAGGTGATTTACCTGAACCTGACTTCTCCTTTGAATTGTCCCGATCGTAGTATAACCTACACAAAGAGTTGTGATTAGCCCTTGTACTGATAATGGTACAAGAACGAAACTAATCAAGGGAAGTACACTCCAAAGACATTTCAGGAAAAAAATTTGAACTTCTCCCTAAACAGAGTACCTAGGGAAGAAAAGATAAATTGTATGGTGTGGCTTCAACTATGTAGGCAATTAGGCAGGTAAACATAGCTATTGGATAAATATATGCATGTTATGAGAACATTTTTCTTATGTCACAAGGATCTCAGCAATTCCATGCAAAAATATCATACTCAAGGGAAGATGCAAAATTGATGGCCACAACAGGAGAGAACCCTGGACAGGACCACCATTGGAGCAACCCTCATGTGTTTTGGAAAAACCCTGATCTAAGTTACGGGGATGACCTTAGGCATCCATATCCAATGACCAATGATCGAAATTTCGTTGCGAAATGGTTGAAATGGCCAAAATGTTCAAGGAGACCAAAATGAATCAAATTTTCAATACTTCGAGGTGTTTCAAAAAGTTTCAAGGTGTTTTGAAATATTTCGGAATGTTTGCACCAATACATCAAGGTATTTTAAGATGTTTGGGTATATTTCATCCAATGTTTCAAATGTTTTGAAAAGAAATTTTCAAAGTTTTTATCTGTTTTTTTTTCCAGAGCGTTCTGTATCTTAGGCGACCGAAATAATGTCCCGAGACCGAATTTTGATCCTTGTCAATGACCAAGAGGCACATTTAAGGTAAAGCTAACACTCAATCCAACTCCTTCACAATGATTTCTAGGGACACACTCGCAATCAGTAAGATGTGGTGGGAGTTCAACATCTCAGTTAACTGTTATTTGCTCCTTTCATGACTTGTTAGAACCTTTTAGTGTGACCTTGGACCACAGTTTCCATTGATATTATTTCTAACCTATAAAATATAGACAGGTAGGGTGCAACCCTCAAGCTCTTAAGGAATGGAGTGATCCTTTTTCCGATCTCCAATGTCAAATATATGAGGCATTTTGGTTTTCCATAAAAAGTACAAACAATTTCATTGCATTTTTTACAGCAAGTTAAATGATTTTGTCTCTCACTTTGGCAGTACGAAATCATGCTATGGCCTTGTTTCTTGTTTTTGCTGCATTTCTTGAAGTATCTAATGTAAATCATATTATTCAACCCATCAAACGAAGGTGCTAGGAAAGGAACACTAAGTACAAAACTAATTCATTTGGATTGTCTACATGAAGTGGCCATCATAACATTCAACCACAAAACTCTTGGTTTAGTCCCTGAGCTTTTTACTATTCCACCAGGTAATAGCCACTTTCATACAATGCCCATATGCCCCTAGTGTCATATACCTTGCACTGGAAAAATGACTATACCTGAGAATCACCAGCAGGAACAAATCCAAGAAGGATGCCCCTATTAATTGTCATAGCCGAAACAGTTCCACCCTGTGACATCATAGATAATGCAAACTCTGTATTTAAGTTCTCGACATAAGAGTTCATAAATAACATAAACTTAATGTGTTAGCTAACAATTTTATTCAAATATCAGGTATGAAAGTTACTAAATAATGGGTAAAAATGTGGTCATATTTTCCGAAAAGCCATCGAAGGCACTTATACAAATTAACCCAAGTGCAGAGCTATGATGCTTTACAGACAAAGAATTAGATGGCAAAAATGTAATAAACAAATACTAATGAAATTAGACAAAAACAGAATTGTGACTCCTAAATGTTAAAAGTAATTTCATATCAATAATCACTTCCATATAAAAGAGGGAAAATCTAAGTCTTGGGAAATCCCTCGTTAATAGACACACTATGAAGTATGAACACATAGAAAAGCTCCAATAAAATTATAGGCCTTGAAATCTAAATCAAAATATGCAAAGGAGAAGTAGGAGAGGAAGAAGAAAATCAGTCGCTGACTCATATTTAGTGAAAAATAGTACAAGATGTATTATATGTGAAAAATCCTACAAGCAAAAAGACGAATATACAAGAGTTTTTCAAGTTAGTCTCATATTTTAGTCGTTGTCCCCTTGCGTGTATACAAAGGCAATATGTGCAATTTGAATTATACGCTTGCTATCACAATACATTAGCATAGGAACAACTCCTACATCTGCAAGAAACCATCTCAATCAAACTATTTATAGTGAAGTTGTAGTCATAGCTTGATACTCAGCTTCAACAACAAAACAAGCAATAACTGTCACTCTTGGTTTTTCAGAAAATAAATGATCATCCAAAAAATGCAGAAACCAATGATGAATTTACATTTCATGGCATCACCTGCCCAATAAGTATCGGTAAAATAGTCAGTCGCGAAGGAAATAGAGTATAATACACATCTGATGAATATAGAAAAACAGCATACGATCCAAACATGTCTATTAGCATATACAATCAAAGAAAATTGTTGAAATTTACTTGATGGTCAATATGGGCTCCCAATGGGCATATCCTATAAGGAGACACAACCACCCTAACCTCCATTGCATCTCTCCCAGACATTTCAGCTACCACCTTTCTTATTCCATCCAACTGCAACAAGTCAGATTGGTGTATAAAAGTCCCAATACATTTATAGGTAGTCAGCCTCATCAAACAACAATGCAAGTTGCGAACATCACAAGATGACTACATGACTGTTATAGTACAGCTAATTGTAAAAATGAGCAGAATGAGAAGAAACAGGCATAACATTTAATCTTTTCAAATGAGCACCAACAATACACCAATTAGATGATTCACTGGACCTGCTATGCACTACTAGTAATGTCATGGTAGTAATCTCTCTGACCCTTTCTCTCTTTATATTGGATAATCAGTAAGCATCAAGATGAAAATTTTGTTTTACAGCCTTCTTTAGGTATATTTTCATATTCCTCTATTTTAAGTCCTATATGCATTGAAAAGTGAGTCATACTTATTTCTTTAATGTTGCAAGCTTAAATCATGCCTTCATTTGCATGCAAACATGCACATAACCAGCTAGACCAGATAGGCAATAGTAATTTAATTGTAGAAGAACGTGTCCTCTCCCTCTCCCCCCTCTCTCTCCCTCTCTGCACACACGAGTAAAAAGAAAAGATTTCAGCATTGCCGTTCGTACGAACATTCTCATTTGGTCATCTGATAAAATCCTTTTGCAATTCTTTTTATTAATTGAAGATGAATCCACTTATTTCTTTGATGTTATATGAGATTCCTTAATTAATCCTGTGCATATATTGAGAGATACAGACAAACATGAAACATATGACAAGGATATTCAAATAGAAAACGACATTTCACATTTGCAACACCATAAAAACAGCCTAATTACCAATAAGTTACCCATAAAAACAGCCTAATTACCAAGTAAGTTACAGAAAGAACAAAAGGCAATCAAAATCATCCCTTTCAAAAAGTTTTATCAGATCACTGTTGAGGTGCATAGTGGAATGCAGATACTTTACAACTCCCAATGATCCATCTACGAACCAACCACATTGTCATAAAAACTATCAGCTGTGGATCTAAAATTCAGGAATTACCTCTGAATCAGAAGGCCAAGACAACCCACCCATCTTCCAAAATGGCCCGAGAATTAGCAATCTGTTGGCTTTCTTGAACTGGGTTTCCACCTACAGCTTCACCTTTGCAAATAAAGCTTATAGATCAGGAGGAGGAGGATGAGAGAGAGTGAAGTTGAAGAAATGCAGTTGCGGTTAGTAAACCGGGAAAATGTCGGAGGTTGAAACATCATGGGATATGATTTCGTTTTCATGTACCAAGATAACCATGTCAATAATGATAATTGTTTGACATTTTCTTCAATTACAACTAACAAATCGAATTATATTCGCCATTTATGACAGGTTTCAAGTGTATTTCTATCCTTTTCTTCAGATAAAAACACTGTTTATATTAATCATCTTTAAAATGAATAGGTTAAGGACAATATCAATAATCACTGTTTATCACCAAAACAATTGTCATCATTTACTTCACAAGATGGGGTCCAACATATATGCCATCAATTATGTTGGTTTTATACCGCGAATAATTAACACTAATATCAGATTTAAAAATTTAAGATAGAAAAAATAATAAAATAAAATATAAAGATATAACGTGATTCGACCGATATACCGTATCTATATTCATGGATCAAAAATTTACAGTTGATCATCTAATACAAGATAAAAATATTATAATCCAATACAATTTGAATTCTGTTAAATCTCTTCAATTCTCGTCATTAATAAATTTATTCATGGTTTATTAGGACTCTTCCAATACGTTTCCTATTCCATTCAGAATTCTCACATTATCAAACAAACTTTTTTCATGATAATTATAGAGTTTGAGTCAAATTCTAACAAATTATGGATTGATTCTAAATTATCTCTTTAATTATTTATTGTATTAATATATAGTTACTAAGAGTGTCCATGGACGAGGCCAAGTTAAGCCGTGAATTTTTTTTTCGGGTTAGACTTGGGAAGAGTAGGCTCAAGTTTTTACCCAAACAAGTTATCGGCAGGGTCAAGCTTGACTTCAGGTAAGGATAGATTACTCGCAACCCAACCCACGACTCATTAGGCGGGCCTTTAAAAAATTTCTAACTTAATAATTTTGTAAATTATATTTTTCAATTAAAAGTAAAGTCAAAATAAACAAAAAATAAATAATTAATAATTTTATTTAAGAACAAGGAAGGAACCTATATATTTTTTTTTTTGAATTGAGCATTGAGTTTACCTTTTTTTTTTTTTTAGAGGCATATATTGCACCAAACTTTTAATGGTCAATTTTTTTTTTCAAACAATTGAGTGGAAAGACTGGCACCCTGATCAAACCTTAAACTTAGAGATATTAGGTTTCTAAAATTGAAAAAAAAAATTGGTAACCACCTTGAAGTTCCAAGGAAGAGTTCGAGGATTAAAGGAGAATGAATCGGAGCATTCTAGGGAGGGAGGGTGATCCAAACTATCGTGGACGACTTAAGTATTGAATCTCAATAAGGTAATAGATTTGGGCTAGACTTGGTCCCATGTTTTTTTCACCTATTTATGGTTTCGCATATTAAAATCCTCGTGTCATTGATTGCATGCTTTATTTTTGCAATTATATTTTATGTTTTATGTGTGGTTGTTGATTTAAAATTTAATTAGCTTTTAATTGATAATTGTTTTTACAAAAAACCTATTTATCCCTCCTTTAGGTCCATTTAGGGTTTACATAAATATGTATCTACACATCCTTCTCAAGCATTCACTATGAAATCTAATTGCTATAATAATATGGATGGGTAGAGAGATAGAAGAGAAAGATTCTACCAATTATTAAGATTTATATAATGAAGGAAACTAGCATCTGTCTTGTGCGATGCTTGTAATTTGTATTTCGATCTCATTGTATAATTATAATCCATTTTCATATTTTAGAGAAGTTAAAAAATAATAATAATAATGAGAAGTTATAAATATTGTGAAAATTTGGAGAATTAGATAAACGGTAGAAAGTTTTAAATGGTGTGGAAATGAATGGACAAATAGTATGGTGACTTGGATGAGTAGTTATTACAATCTGCTTAAAGTTTTTT
>CM042188.1:42099708-42142961 GCA_023539305.1 Ilex asprella | reverse complement strand
TCGTCGCTTGGAGAGAGTTAGTCTTCATTCATCCTTTAACTAAGTCCTTTGGAGAGTATCATAACTTATTTGTCCACTGAGAAGATGAGAGATCGCCAAGAACAGAAAATGTCGTCAAGCTATTTAATAATATTAAGTTGCCCCTAACCCGTTATGACTGTCAAACTGACTACACAGACGATTATAAATTATAAACTTCTCCAACACTTGGGGGACATCTCACAAAATCAAGATCATCTCTTCTCTCCATTCTAATTCTCTACTTTCCCAACCCACCAGAGTTAATAAAATATCCGGTGAACTCAGCCATTGAAAGTGGACGTAAGTTTTGATTAACCAAACCACTATAAACTTTGTCTTCTCTCTCTACCTATTTTACTGTATTTTATATTATTAACTTGACTGTAGTGTGTAAACCAATTTGTGCATCATAAAAAATGAGTGATGCGATTTGACGTTTGAGTTTAACAAATGGATGATGGGTGAGGCAAGTGATTGGTGAAAAATTTGATGGAGAAAATATGACTGGTATAAAATTCAAACGTACTCATGTTTTATTATATAGATTATTCATTTTAACTCTACTTTGAATTTAAAAATATAATTTATAAAAATATTAAATTAGAAATTTTTTAAATAAAATTATATATAAGGTCCGCGGAGCAAGTCCCTCCATAAGACTCGCCCAATGAGTATTGGGTTGGATTGCGAGCAGTTTAACCCTACCCGAAACTTGACCTAGATAAGGATTTGAGCCTACCCTACTTAGATCTAATTAGAAAAAAATTCACGGGCCTAACTCGACTTAAACCATGGACACCCCTAGTTGTATCTTTTTTTTTTTCATTCAATAATAACTTGACAATGTAATTTTTTATTTTAGTATTTTACTTCATTATTGTCAAGAAAAACTATTAAAAGTAAATCAAATGAAGATTTAAAATTTAAAAGTGGCTTCATTTTGATACCCTTATCTCAAAATGAATAATGCATATAATTCCGAGAGATATTTCAAGTATTAATGAAGACGAGCTGTTAATTCAGACGTTCTAAATTTAGGAGGTAGGTCAAAAGGGATTTATCTCTCATGAATATCTTAATCTCGACATGGATAAATTACCTTTAACTGGACTATAAAAAAATTTAATTAAGTACGCATAAATTAAATTAAACACCCTTGACCATACAATTAAAAAAAAAAGGAATAATGCCTATAACATTGAAGATGGGGGAGACATGGCCATGGGTGTACAATATCCCACCTAGGGGGTGAATTTAAATAAACAGAGGTCAATTTGGTAACTTAACTTTAAAGATAGAAACAATTCAATCAATTTTAGTAGAGTTAATCTCAAATTGTACCCCAAAAAATTATTCGAATTTTAATTTATATCTTCAAAGATAAAAAAATTTAATTTACACCTTAAAAGATAGATATTTGTATCAATGCGCACCATTGTCAGTCTAAAAATTAAATGTATAAATTACACCTAAATACCTTAATTTTTGTTACTTAATCACTTAGACTCCTCACTTTTGAAATATTACATAACATCATTTTAGAATCCAAATATGACTAAAAATGTTTCTTCAATTGAACATTCAAATAATTCTGTTTAAGTGATGTATTACATTAGATATAAAGAATATTATATAAACAAATGGTAAGCTTGATTTTGACTTTAGAGTATAGCGGGTCCATAAAATAAATGGTAATATAAAAATTATAATTTTTTATTAGGATAAAATCATATTTTTTAACGGTTACATTAATAGATATCAACAACAAACGATTATGTGTTATACGTACACAAACATTATGAGATGTAGGAGTAATATTCTAAATATAAGAGGGTCCAAATAATTAAGTGATAATTATGAGGGAATTTATGTATAATTTATCTATTTAGTTTTAGACGGTAAACTGACATCTGTTAGTTTAGGTGCGCGTTGAGACAAATTTTTATATTTGAAGGTATAAATTAAAATTTTTTATTTTAAAAATATAAATTAAAATTCTAACAATTTTTTAGGTACAATTCGAGATTAACCCATTTTAATATTCCTCTGAGCGAAGGCCCAGTCCTTAACTTTCCTCTTTTACGTGGGTCTCTTCGTTATTCGAATGCTAACAGAACTCTCTCTCTCTCTCTCTCTCTCTCTCTCGTTGAGCTTTTTCTGTCCAGGAAACTCCAACAATGGCCTCAGCCATGAAGAAGGTCGATAAGATCATCCAAATCGTGCGGCTAAAAAAGGTCATGCAACGCTGGAAAACCATGAGTCTCCGGCGGCGATCATTCCGCTCCCATTCCGGCTACGACTCCGATACCGGTTCGAATCGCCGTACACCGCGCGGTTCACTGGCAGTCTACGTGGGCGCAGAACGACGTCGTTTCGTGATCCCCACCCGGTTCCTGAACCTCCCAGTCTTTGTCGCCCTCCTCAGAGAGGCCAAGGAGGAGTTTGGGTATCAAATCAACAGTGGGTTGGCTTTGCCTTGTGAAGTTGGGTTCTTCAGAGCAGTGTTGGAGTTCTTGGAGAGAGATGAGCAGAGGTTTTGTGGGTTAGGGTTAGATGAGTTCATGAAGATGTTCTCTGAAGTGGGTCTTGATTCTTGTAGAGAATCAACCAATGCTTCTCATTGTCTCACACCTCTTCTGCAGAAAGCTAGGGTTTGAGACCACCCATTGACTGCTAATTTTGGGGTTAGGGTTTTTTTGTATAGCCTGACCAGTCAATTGGGTTCACTTCTATGGAGCTGCTCAAGTAGTGTGTTTTATTTCATTTCAAGTTTTCAATCATCCTTGAGCCCAGACTTCAATGTGGTAGTACGAGTTTCAATGAGATGAGATTGAATTTGTTCTTTCTTCTTCTTTTCAAATTTTCTTAGGTTTTTTGGTAAGTTTAATTTGATCAAAAAAAAAAAAAATTTGTTTCCGGTGATGGCGATGAAAGCTTTCATCACTCTTGAAATCTTCTGCAACTATTGATCCAATTTTTTTTATCCTTTATAATGCAATGTGATAAATTTTGGTATAATTTTGACTCTTTCAGTTCTAGTTTTATTTGTGTAAATTTGATTTTGTCATTTTCTGTTCAATGGTATGCTGAAGCCGGTGGTGATAATTTAGGAGAGCTATTCGGGCCGGGATAGAAGAAGACTTGACTCGAAGGTGCTGAGTTTTGTAATCTCGGTTGTTTTTTTACATGTAAAATAATCAAATTATTCCGGCTTAGTTGATTAATTATATAAATGAATCAGATTTAAATAATTTTTTTGATCGAGCTCAAAAAATTTGACTCGATTAACAGTAAGTGTCGTGATTAAATTACTTTATAAATTTTTGGGATGGTTGAAAAATTATTTTTTTGAGATATAAATTATGATGTCAAAGGGCATGAGCGATTGCAAAATATTAGGATTGGTCATGAATTTATAACTTTAAAAAATTAGATACACTTTTTAAATCTTAAATAATAACTAGTTAAGATTATCAATAATCTATCGTACCATTTTATTATTGATGATCGAGTTATTATAATTTTGTCTTTAAAAAATATTGTGTGTTTTTTTATGGTTTAGTTTTTTTGTAGGAAGATGTTATTGTTGAAACTCAATAAAAGTTATCCAATTTTGGGAGCTCATATGAAGCAATAAATATATATTACTTCAAATATGCTTTTTTTTTTTCAATACCCTTTAATGGTGGATTGTTTTCCATATATTTATGGGAATCCCTTTTAAAAAATGAGTATTACTTGAATTAATGAAGGTGATTTATCATTAAAAGATATTGAGTGAAAGTATCAAATGAGATTTGAGAACAACGAGAAACTATTTGGTATACTCTATTTAATGTTTTTGTTTAATTTCTTGTGTAAATTTATGGTTGTGGTGTGATCTAAACTTCATTGCATACTTAGATTTTTTAAAAACATAAGATTGGATAAGTCTTGAGTCTCTTGACCTTGTGGATGGATATAAGAAAAAGTATGATACATGTTGAATTGCTTTGTTATTAGTATTTGTATCTGAAAGCAAATGGATAGTGTTGTAATGAAAGTTAAGGCAGTTGTGGTTGTTATTATCAGGCAATGGCATTGATAGTGGAGGTGGAGATGGAGGCAACTCCTAGTATAGAGAAAGCATTTTTAGTGTGTAATTTTGTGTTATCAGTTTGTTCCATCACTTATTAAATGATTGACTTAGCGATCGATAAAGTAAAGTAATTATTTGTTCGAAGCCAAATAAATCAGAGACAGAACCAATCTTTCTCGACCAAAAGAAATAGAGAGCATGGCACGAAGGATCCCAAAAAAAAAAAATTCATTGAACAATGGCTTTATTTCATGTTCATTCAAATTGCTCTTCTTATTTTATTTCCTTCTCATTTTTATAATAATTTTTTTTGAACAATTTATAATAATTGATAACCAATCCAATCAACCGTGTTTCTGATTCGTAGTTATTTAATTAAATTTGGGCTGCATGTAACTTTATTTAAACCACACTCGTCAAGTTAATCTTCATATCTCTTAAGAAACTCAAACTTGATATCTCAAACCATTAAGTAATAAATCCTTGTTATCTATATTATTTCAACAGTCGTTCCTCAACATTGTAGAACATAATTCAATGTAACCCATGTCGCACACAAATATTGATAGGGCGAGTCTACGAGAGTGACTTTAACCCAATTCCATAATTCAAGACATGTAGATAATAATAATGTCTTGCTGAGACCCTTATGTATATAAAAAAAAAAGTAGTGGGACCTTATAGTACATCACTAAGAAATGTGCTGGAAAAATCGTATGTTATATGAACAAGTGGGACTGTGACATGAGTCTCCATTGTTAAGAACTTATTAATTAGTTGGTTAGATGTGTTTTATGTGTTCCCATCTTCACTACATTCCTAAATAGTGCTCCAATATGGCTTATTATATTCACATTTTTTTTGTTTGTTTATTTGTTGTCTTTGAAGTAATTGTGATTCCTTTGGACGATGATGAGTCATCCACCCATCGACATCCGTCACTTTTTATAATACCAAAATGCCCCTAGAAAGTAATATAAGATGGTTTAATCTTTTAATTATCAATTTCGTGTCAAACACGCCTTTTTTGTAAATTGATTCAATGCAAAAATAATTCATATTCATAAAACTAAAATAAAAAAATATTATATATTGCATAGCATCAGAGGACGTAGAAGTAAACAAAAATATATCCCTAAGATTAAGATCTATACTTTATCTAGACAAGCTCAGCCCGCTCATCCTCTAAAATATGTAAATCTCTTATCATGTACCTTTGCAATAAAAAAATAAGGAAGGGCTATGCTGATCCAATAGCAAAGACTGTCTTATCCAATCATCTTTTGAAATTGATATCATTGACTAAAATTAAAGTAATTTTTCATACCAAAAGCCTCTTGAAAAGTACAAAATGTCAACAATAAATAAGTATCAGGATATGATCAACTCAAAATACTTACTCTCTGCCCATGCACTATTGACTACCTTCCGAGCACCTACAAAAAATACTATTCTTGTTATTGTACAACCAATTCTAGAAATAATTAGTAAATATGTAACAATAATCAAATTATCCTACATTTATTCTGGTGTTTAACTTGTATATGCATGTACCTCGGTGGAATTATTTGCATGTTTTTATTTCTATTTGTCTAGTAACACATGACGACAAGCCTATTGGTCCTGTTCATTCATATTTCATAAAATCTGAGAAAATACAAACAGCATGACCAGAAAAACATGTGATTACAAATACAACATAATACAGAATGTTACCAAAAAACTTTAGGTCTCTCCTAATTGCACACCATTACTTCACACAATCAACACAACAGAATATGAGAGCTTTAGAATTTCTAACCTCCACCAGATTCTTCTGTAATAATCATCTCCTTCATTGTTGTGTCCACTCCCTCAAGTTGCATTTTCATATTATGTTATTGCCCACCTTGTCAATCGGTTTGAAATACTCTTCAATGACAGCCTCCTCCTGTACATGAGCACCACTACTGGAATTCTTGGACTAATTAAGGAATTAAAACCAAGACATTCTTACAAACTAAGACATGATCTGTTTGGAAGCAGTGAGAACCAGTTTGAATAGATAAATTCAGAATGTACGAGACAATGTAACTAACTCAAGTTCCCTATGAAAACAGTTCATTACCCCCATATCCACAAAAAGTTGCGTTACTTGGACTGCATTCTGCAAGCACTGCAAAGTTGATTAGTTAAAGAAGAGGCTGAAAACTGAGGAAATAGAGCAAAATACATAAAGAATGTAAATTATCCATAGACTGGTGAGTACAGATGGCAAATTCTATTTAGGGGCTTTGAATCAGGTTTAGCTGCTTAGTGGAACTTCAGTACACAAGAACCAGGACCATTCAAGCAAATTCATCAGCCATAGACTAAAGGTCTCTCCACACATCTGAATGCCCAAAATAGTCGTTTTTATCAATCATAGAAGAAAGATAACATATTTTCTAAATTAGTCTGGTGACATCTATCAAACTACAACTGACCCCTGCCTGAGTCGGATGCTCTCAAGCACTACACAATTTTGTGGGCTTCAAAGTGTCATCTAAGGTAGTTCTAATTACTAACCAACCCAATCACCTCGCACAATTCCCAATCTATGGCAATACATTGCACTTCTTCTAACATCCAATCTCAATGCATCTTTAATTAATTTAGGGGAAACTTCATTTTCTATGTGGGTAGGACCAGTTGCGGATCATCTCCCTTACCTTCTAAAATGGCACATAATCCCCTCCTATGATTTATGGACTAAAGTGTACCACTAGCTTAATACCCATCCCTCTTTCTTCTCATTCTCCTCCTTTGCAGGCAGATCCCATCAACCCCTCAATCCCGGGCAGATCCCATCACCCCAATGCAGTACCAAATATACTCAAATCGCCCAATGCAAAATAGTCGAGGAAAATAAAGGAATGGATAACTAAGTTTATTGATCAAATATTCCAACATACAGGTAAAACAGAAAGACAGAGGGCCCTACAATTGCTATCTGGAGAGGTCACCAGAAAGACAACATATATGGAGCCTATGATCATTGTTTTTCAGAAACTCCAGCCCTGCAAGCCACCATAGAATTTCCCCTCTTTTCCGAGACTCACACTGTATAAAGGTAAAAGTCCTTTAGGTAATTTGAGTTTCCATAGCTCTTAGGTATGATTCACTATGATTCACTTTCTGGGAGTATATGAGTATGGTAAAGTGGACATGTCAAGATGATGACAAAACCAGTCGATTGCATAAATACAAGTCTCAAGACAAGCAAACTTATAACCTACTATAACCACCAACTTATATGTTTTCCAAGTCCAATTATTCATTGATTTGACACACCATTATACGATTAATCCTAATGTTTAAGTTCTATGACAGCAAGCCTCATAAATGCTCGTTTTGTTTTACTATTCAACATAAACAAGAGGGAATAATAACAGCATCAACAATGACACCAATAAATCATCGAAACAAGAAGTCTTCTCCAAGCCAATGTGGATCCTTCAATCACGTAAGTGGATAATTGACAAGAAGAAAGAAAATGGAAAAATGAATTCAATTACAGAGCTTCAAGATCAAGGCAACCCTAAAATTTACACACACATATATATACACACACCAGAGAGAGGAAGAGATGGATACGTAACAGCCCAACAGCATGTACCAAGATATTAGAAGATCAAGAATAAAGATATTCATCCAACATGGTAAACTTGTTTAGAGAACATAAACCCATATTTGCAAACACGGATTATGCTTCCACAAATGCAACAATAGAATAACATCCTATTCTCATCACACCTCTTAAAATGACCATAAGCCACACTACTGAATTCAAAAAAGTTTCCAAGAAGAAAATTTTAGAGGTGAATGCAAAGGCCTCCAATGCACACTAATGAAAACCAAATTTCAAAATGGCCAAGATATGTACTCTCCAGTTACTCGAAGGTAAATTTTTTAAATTTGTGCATCTAACAGCAATAATTCTCTAGGTTTACAATCATGAACCCAAGGACAGGCTTCTACTCATCCACACAGCTTTGATACAGCTTCTTAATTGAGATCCTAAAAATAAAGATCTTGAACAAGAGAACACCAATATATAAGAAAGATTTTCTCATGATGAATAACACATAGATGTAGACCTGCTTGAAAAGACCCTGGTAGTTGAATCCTATAACAAAACAAGAAGAGCAAAAAATTACAGTCATGTTGCTTAAGTATTTCAAGCTCTTCATAGTTCTTAAACACAGCTGGTTCATGCATGGACAGATTCACATAAGAGCCTCACTCTACCTCAACAAGCACATGTAACTATGGGTCAAAGTATTGGCCAATACCTGAGTCATATCTAACTTGGTACCTTCCGTTCCACTTATATATGTTCCTCATGAACCACGAGTCTCACCAGAATCATTGTTGAATTAAGAGACTTCTCGGACGACCCAGTCGAGTTGCTCAAGTCATCATTCCAAAACACGTGAACAATTGGTCTTAGTGCCCTCTGAGTCGATGGCAGATATAGAGACCTGGAATCATGATTATAAGCTACTAGCAAGGCCCTATATGTGAGGTTTTGACCTTGCAATCACGTGGTACAGAAGGCCCTTAAAACAATTTGACAACAAGCTATCATTCTATCCAGCATGACAATACTGATCCACATCGTGGTATGCCAGGCAATTGCAACAACTAATGAACAATCCATCTATGATCCATCTAAAAGATAAAATATGATATTTATTCCATCTTGTTCAAAATTAACTCATAGTTCTCCATGCCCAAGTGATAAGAAATGACCATTCAGTTAATTACTCGAATCAAGAGGGAAAAAGTACCAAAAGTGGATCAACAGTAGCCTGGCCTGCATGAAATGGTGGCTGTTTTGAAAATTATGGCAACAATCATAATGATGACACCAGCAGTGCATTCATGATAGTGTCAAGAATAGAAGAAGGATGTACTATTACTTGATCAACAAATAGTAGTCAAGTGTTGCTTTTGGGATAACTTGATGAAAGTTAAAAAGCAACACTTATTGGCAATAGAGTCAAGTGTTCCTTTACATGCATTATAGAAGTCCAAACGAGTCACAAATCTCAAATACATAACACTTGAGATTCAGACAGGATGAAAGTGGGGAAAGATAGAAAAATAAGAACCTCAAAAAGATGACAAACTTGTTGCTTATAACTAGCCCTTTTGCGGCCCAGTACATCAGCTTTTATTATTTTTCTGGTTCTTATGGTTACCTAGTTGATGATTGCTTTTGAATCCATTTCACCCATAATGACATCTCCAATATGCAACCATAATGTCATTTCCAATATGCTGCTGAATTAACCAATTAGGCTAGTAGAATGGAAAGTTCTCAAGGGTGAAGTATCACAAGGTATAAAGTTCGAGTCCCAAACAAACCCAATGTGAGTGATTGTGAGCATATGGTGCTTGCGTTAAAGAAATATGTCCGAAGGGAACACAATTAGAATGATTCTTCGTTGCCCAAAAAAGAAACAGAAAATATGCTAGTGCATTGCTTACCGAGATGTTTGCCCATCTTCAATGTCTTTGGCTTCCAAAACTATATTATAGACAACACAAGCAAAAATAAAACCAAGACAGAAATTACAACACTTCTTTGCAACTCTTTGGTTGATCTGCCCCTCAAATTGAACAAATCATGGTTTAATCTAACTCATTTTGTAACAAGCTGGTTACCATCTTCAGTGGCTGCAAAATATTCATTGCTTCCATTAGTTTTTCCCCCCCCTTTTTCCTTTGTTTGATATTGTGACATTTAATTTGTACCATGCAATATAACTTCATAAATGTAATTCATGGTACTGGCGAATAATACAGAAAAAATCAAATTTCTGAAATCATCATTGGTATCACTTTTTGTGTGTTCGTGTGTGTGTGTTGGGGCCCGGGGGGGGGGATAAGAACCAGATTTCATTGAAACATAAAAAGGAGTGCAATTTAAGGATATATTAGAAGGAAAGAATCCTTAGATCAGTATAAAGAAAAAAAACATCAAAACTTCCAAAACAAAGATTGTACAATTCACACAACCATCTCCAATCAGACATTGACCAAAAAATATGAATATCTTTAAACTCCATTCTTAGCAAATATAAACAAGGATGAATGCCATATTGCAAAACATAGCCTAATTTTAATGTAACAAGAAGTGCATTTACTAGACTATCCAGTCTCACAAAACACGCAGAAACCAATGCATACCTAAGGGCCACTGTCATCTCTCTTCTGCATCCTCAAAAAGACAAATGTTACAAAGTAGTGCCTGCAACCTTTAGAAAGGGTTTTGATGGCAAGTTTTTCCAACAAGCAAACTGACCAATTCCACCAATACATCAAAGAAGCACAGGAGTGATTAATGACCCACAACTGATATAATAAGACAGAAACAAAGATTTAATGGCACACTATAGGACAATATAATGTCACTGAAACAATAACCTGGCAGAATTAGAGCACCAAATCTTGGGGCATTTATTACATGTTGACAGAAAACTCAGTATAAGATAACTCAATCTCTCGCATTGGCCCATGAAATAGATCACTATGTTACACTCTACGAAGAAAGTTATATGCATGCTTAGTCTGGTTCACTTGTCAAAGATGCCAATTTGGTCATCCATGTCACTGGAACAAAAACCATAACCTTCAAATTTTAAAATGCATCCCATCCAAGTAGAAACAGACATAGGATGCTGATACACCACATTCTCAGTATTACCTAGCATAAAAAAAATTCCCTTCAACCCAAGTTACATAGAAATTTTAAAAAACATAAAAAGCAAAAACCAAATCACATATATTAAAGACAACAAAGACAAAACAATAATGCAAATTAATTCCCAAAATTAACTCTGAATGTCCACCTTCAACCAGAAAATATGAGGTTGAACCAAAAGACCACAAAAACAATCGGTATCATAACAATTCTTTAAAATCATCACTTGAAAACTTGTGCATTGTTTGATTAGAATTTTGAAACTATTACTCTTTCTTCTGGGAGCCAAAAATAAAATGCTGACCAAACCATCTATTCATGGTAGAAACAAATATAGATGATGGATGCAGAGGTCCAAAGGTACTGGCATCCAGCAAAATATCATATCTAGCGACATCCAAGGGAGAAGAAGCTCTCAGTGTAAATCCGCAGCCATGTCCATTTGCCTGCTATCAGATTGTCCATTCTTTTGAAGCTTTTGTTGTCCACATCATAGTAGTCAAGACTCTCTTGCTTCTCATCCATCAATATTTCTCCATCCCGTTGATCCAGAGGAATGATCCACTTCAGCAGCCCATCATCAAACCCATTCATATCAATGCTATACTCTTTCACCCACACGTGGCGCTCATAATCCTTCAACACCCAAATATCCATAGCAGATGGGCGTGAAGCATTGTCAACCAAACACAAGCACCCTCTCAACTCCACCAAAAACCACAATCCATTTGGATCCAAACACCCATCTGGTGGTGAAATGGTCCCAAACTCTTCTTTGCCCAAATCAAAAGACACAATAGCTTCGTTCCCTGGATGATCATACTCGTCCCAAATCATCCAATAAAACACATTCTCAACCAAGACTCCCCACCCTCTAACCACATACGGACAACTTGCCCCAACCACCTTCCAAGAACAATTTTTTACACAACACCCATCAGTTAATGTCAAAATTTCACAACCAACGTCGCAATCAACATTCATATCCAAACTCCTATCAAACAAGTGAATCAAAACGTACTCATTTTTCTCTACAATATACCCCATGCCAGCATTGACGTCCCCCGAAGTACAACAAGTAGCCTCAGGCAATTCAACTATTTCTTGGGTACTTGGGTTACATACATAAAACCCATTTTCACCAGCAAAGCATATCAAGTCCCATTTTGAAGGCAACAAGTCAAT
This sequence comes from Ilex asprella, assembly GCA_023539305.1. Lineage (NCBI taxonomy): Eukaryota > Viridiplantae > Streptophyta > Magnoliopsida > Aquifoliales > Aquifoliaceae > Ilex > Ilex asprella. The sequence goes on along the minus strand of CM042188.1, from coordinate 42,130,947 downwards.
ATCATCATTCGCAATGAATGTAAAATCAAAATTATGTATTCCATCAAAATCCATAGAACATATTTCGATTCTTGAATTTTTATGAATCTGGTATTTTCCAATTTCACTATCATTTGAATTTTTCCTGAGCAAAAGAAGATTTGGGCTTTGCAGTGAACGACTTCTATGTGAGAACCTGAAATACGTGTCCGTGATAATATGAAGCCACTGTTTGGAAACCGACTTGAACTTACAGAGCACCTTGACGGGTAGTCTTGAGAGGATGTTGATGATCAGATCTGCAGGGAGAGTGGGACCCGCATAGGTCGGAGTGGGACAAACCGGTTCAGTGATTTCTAAAGAAGAAGCTCTTTTGGTCGGGGAAGAGGAAAAAGAAAGAGAAGAAGCCATTACTGCAGCTGTTGTTGATTGGTTCAAAGCTTTGGGTGTCTCGTTGATTCTTCAGAGTCTCAGACCCTCTCTTCTCCCTCTTCCGCTTTTGGGTCTGTGTGTTTTCACACATTCTCTCTTCTTCTTGAATACTAGAGCAGAGCAATTAAATAAAAGGGCAAATTACACTTCATACGCTAAAAGATTAAAAATTTCTTATTTTATATTTTCTAATAATATTAAATTTTTTATATTTCATCTTCAATTTATTAAAAGCTTTATAACGTGACATTTTTATTAATTTTTGTTACTTATTTTATCAGTGTTAATGAGGTAAATTTTGACGGAATAAGTAACAGACAGACCACATTCTAGTATTTTTTGTACTTTGCGGGTCAAATATCATAAATCTTACCTTGAGAAAATAAAATAAAAAAATTTAAATATTTAAAGATATAAAATGAGATTCTCCCTAAATAAAAAAAAAACACGTAGAGCTTCAATAGAAATAGATGAGTATGAAATTTTATTTTGTTATAATTAGGGTCATGAACACAAGCAAGAAAAAAAATATGAAACTAAAAAATAAATTAGAACAGATAAATTTAATTAAGTATGATTAGAGGGATGTTCCATGTTTTAAATGAAAAAAAATATTATACATAAATTTTTAATCCATTATTAAATAATTACAAATAAAAAGAGAAGACAGCAAAGTCTTCTTCTGCCTTTATTAAGAGTATAAATTTATTTTTGCAGAGGTGGTTATAAGAGATATATAATGAAAAACCCTTGAAGCATTAGTTTAAAATTTTGAAACTCGTTTAAGCTTTCTGTTTTTTAAAATGATTATTAATTTATATAGATAGAGATTTTACCATACAAAGTACATACGACAAGGCATGTATACCTTCCCCTACTTAAATCCTCGATTACCTTGTTTTTAATATTAATAAAAAAAATATGGGAAATTTCATTCACAGTATTTTCTTTCGCACGCATCATAAAATATCCTAACCTTAATAGATTATTGTCGAACTAATGAATTTAAAGATCTAAACAGGAATACACTAATTTTAAGTTTGACTAACTAGTTAGATGTTTTCAACAGTTATTCTCTCGTACTTGACAATCTAGCGCTTTTGTGGACACAATAATTAGCACATCAAATGTGTGTTATTCTTAGGGCTCTTAAATAAGTCAAACTTGAATACTATTTTAAGCTCGTTTATGAGTAAATAATTAATCGAATCAGCACGTTTATGTGTAAATTAGGTTTGATTAACACCCCTAATTATTCCTAATCCGCTCATATTAGAAAAAAAAAGTCCTCTCATTGCTCTAGTACTCATATCGGATATAAACCAAACTATCTCACAACCTTTAGAATCTAACTTATTTTTGCCAATAAAATATCCAATTATGTCCCGATGACGGCAGATAACGTAGCCGGCTGGCTGTGGCAGCGACGATGCTTAAAATCCAACGGCTGTGAGCCCTAAAATAAAATGAAATGATCAACTATAAGTTCTCGCACACTAACAATTTAACATTCTCGATTTGTTCGTATGCAAGCAAACGTAGAACAACGCTGTGTACCCTTGTTGTACTCACCCCTCTATCTTTTTGTTCCTTTGTTGAGTTTGTCTATTTTTTTTGTGCTTATTTTCAATTTGAGGATGTTATAAGAGTTTCAAAATAAGACAAGACTCGTTAATACATGATACAAACTCAATATAACACAACTAGTTAGGCACGAATTAATAAATAAATTAGCTTTAAATAAATTACTTTTTAATACAAATCCGTTTCATCCGACACAATTACTAGGCCAAGTGATGGCATAGCCCCCCGGAGGCTCATAGCAGTTCATTTGTAATGCAGGCCTACGAGACTTTCAAAGTTCATAGCATTTCATTTATAATGCTGGCCTATGAGTATAGCAAAGTTCTCAACGACCCGTCAGAAATAATTGTTAAGAAGATCCCAATACTACGCATATACAAAAAGGGAAGGAAATGTTTACACTGCATAGGGGATAAGACAAATAATATTTCACTTCGGTCACTTCAGTCTTCAATTAGCATAATACACAAGCACCAGAGTGACTCTAAAACAAGCATCACATTCAAAAGGCTGAATTCGGTACGCTTGACTGAATAACCTTTGTCACCAAAATTTCAAGCACTCAAGACCTCGTCGCCCTTTTTTTACTTCTCTTATCACGTTCCATGTATTTTCAAAAGAGACCGTGGACAGCATAAACCAAAATGTGGAGAATAGAAGACTCCCAATGGAAGTTTTGGTTGGTTACCGGTACCAGACTAAAGGTGTGGACGCGTTCTGGGGAGGTTGTGGAATCATGCAATGTTGTTGCGGCCACGGATGTAAACCTTCACTTATCCCACCAAATTCATTTCCAGGTATTTGATCGACACCAACATTCTTATCCTCTACATCCATCGCTGATGCCTCTATTACGTCAGCTTCCATTAAATCAGAAGCATCTTTTTGAAAAACCTGAGCTTCTGATGTAGTAGGGAATTGAGAAGGTACCCAGGGTACAACTGCTAAAAGATCATTAGTGGCAACCGAGTTCAAATGCTGCTTCACTACATCATCCTCCGCTGATTTCAATGGACTTGACTTGCTTGACCATAGGACTTGATCTGCATCAGAGACAGGCACTGGTTACTTGATTTTGAAACACCAATGCACAAAATCAATGTACAGATATGTCCAGCATTGACATTACTAGAACCTCAACAACAAAACAATGTTATAGAACCCAAAAAAAAATCAATATTGTCCACAAAATCTCTTACTATGATTAGCAAAAATATTGTTAAAGTAACCACCATATGCAATAGAAAACTTCTACTTACAACATACCCTAGACTCTAAATTTCATTTAAGAAATTTATATGTTGGATCCATGGTTGTTAGTATCTAACAATCACGATATGTTTTCAATACAGGAGTAAAACAACACAGTTTGTACAAGTGTATCATTTTACAACATATCATATGATAATCGTATGATCCTATTCGATATAGGATACATCACAGTATACATCATATAAGTTTGAAAAGGAGAAAGTAAGAAATAAATAAATAAAGAAATGGTAAATGTTCTGTGATTGATATATATATTTGAACTTGTTGACTCATTCAATAATTTTGATATTTTATATAATTTATACTCTGTATTTGGCGCCTAGAAATATCTTGTTAAGTAAGAAAACTAAGGGAAAGTCCGTAGTCAAAAAAAATATTGAAGACGATATGCATATTATTTCCTTGACCCGAACGAGTTCAAATTAGTTATCTTGGGATCTTGACTTTTGTAGGAATTTAAATGACAAAGAAATTATTGATTTGATTTCTCTTCTTTTATCTTACTCAATGATGTTCATATAGATCAAGAGTTGCTTGATAAAAGATGAGTAACGCTTGAGTCTACTAGGTGTTTCTCATGTAAATCATTCTTTTGAGTCTTTAATTGATGATCCTTTCTGTTCAGTTTTTCTACCCTTTTCATGATTTTGGAAGACTTAAGTACCAATTAAGGTGAAGGTTTATGGATGCACTGTTGGTCATGGTAAGGTTAATGCTCATGATATGCTTTCAAAGGAGAATACCTCAAATTTGTGTTTCTCCCAGTAGTGTTATGTATCATGGTGATAGTGAATGCGTTAAACATCTTTCTTTTTTTTTTTTTTTTTTTTGCATTGTCCTACTACTTTCAGTTTGTGGAATGTTATTTTCATTGGCGTGTTTGAGTTGGGTAACTCCTTGGTCCTTTTCTTCCATATTTGTTAAGAATTTTTAAAGGCTTTGAGAATCATAATAAAGAAGCCACACTATGAACTGACGCAATGCTTGATACGGGATGGGTTATTTGGGCGGAGATAAATACTCGAATTTTTAAAGATCAAAGTGTGGTTGATGATTTATGAAACCGTATCTTTTTCTTGGCATCCTTATAGGCCTCAGTCACAAATGATTTTCAAGATATCCCACTTTTCTTTATCTCAGCTAGATAGACTGCTTGTGATTTATTTATAGATAACCATATCTGATAGTATTTTGTCTAAATGAAGTTTTCTTTAAATGCCTGGTAATTTATTTCATTGAGGATGAATCTCTTGTCCAACTTAGCCTTGTCTCATATATTTGATTGTAATAATAAAAGTTATGTTTCTTATCCAAAAAAAAAAATATTGAAGAGGATAAAGATATATACAAGGTTGAAAAAGATAAAGCCTCGTTGACATCTGATGATGGAGATACTAATGTCGTCAAAACTGGAGATCACAATGAAATATATGATTCACAAGCCTGTAAGAATGAATTGTTTTGGATTTTACTAATCTTTAGATTTCAATATTGCTGTATTATGTTGTAAACTTAAAATATTAATTTTGTTTTGAAACTTGGAGGTTTTTATGATCTTGTATGGAATTTAAGTTGAAATCTTATTTGTATCGTTTTGAAACTATACTTGTGTGCGTGTGTGAGAGAGACAAAAATAAAGCATATCTAATGATACACAATATACTATTTAAGATAACAATACACGTGTTGAGAACTTTGGTTGTAATTGATCTCCAACTTTCCTAGGTCCAGAAAGAATAGGAGGGAGAAACCCAGTGTCTTTTATTCAATATCTGCAACTTATCAAGTATTTGTTAACACCACAAGCCCTATTAGAATCTATGACAGCAATTAAGGGAAGCCCAAACCAGAACATACTACAAAATCTTCTCATTCATTGAGACAAAGTCTTCTCCTACTAATTTGGTGTTGTTGTCGTCATGAATCATTTCTCTACTCTTTCAAGGGTTATATAAACACTAAGCTATAACAATCATATTCTTCTTCACCACCAGACAGTCATATGAGATCATAAGTTGCATGTCAGCCAAAGCAAAGAGAACACACACAAGCCAATGTATTTGTTATTCCCTAGAACAACAAACAGCAAGAAAAATTAGCTATCCTTTAATTTCTCAATGACCTGAGACAGTTCCAATGTGAATTTATTTTCCTATTGTCATTTGAAGTTTGCTTTTCCTCCTCTCTCACCTTTCCAAGCAATTAAACAAATCATTATGTAATTTCCATTTTGTGCAAGAAAAAAGTCACCATCTAATTAAGCAGTAGTAATGGAGAACTGACACTTACTTTTAAAGCCAGAAATTAAGTCAGGATCCACTGACACAGAGAAAGTAGAAGGGAGTTGCAACAGAGGTGAGTTCATGGGCTTGAATAGCACAATAGACCTCTCCTCATTGACAGGCACAGTGGGTAACTCTTCAATCACTGGCCCCACATTGTTTGTTGGAATAGATTGCTGTCCATAGGCCGGTGGAATTTCCAGTTCCTCCTCCTCCATTATCGGTGGCAATGGCAACTCAGCATCCTGTACAAAATATATTGAAAAACCTTGATCAAATTTAGAGAGAGGAAGAGAAGCTATTACATAACTAGGCCAATAATGTATATCAAGCTTTCTTTTTTTTTTTTTTTTCTGGTAATGGTTAGGGTATCCAGGCAGCTTACACACAAATCGATTAATCCTCTCCTCAGTACAATACCATTGTAGGGTATTTATGATAGATAAATTTCTCAGGCCCAAGGGATTACTAAGATTTGATCTCAGGATGTCCTTGTTACCACTTAAGCCACCCTTGTATATCAAACTTTCGACGCCCCCAACGATTGGTTCACAGCTCTGATATAACACGTCAGAGTACCAATTGACAGAGGGACACAAGTATATAAGAAAAGTAAAATGAAAGACAAACTAAAATTTCAGGCCCTAGAAGTTATATTTAGATGGAATATAAGGGGAAGCTATTTGGAGATTCCCTGAAGGACAATTCAAGTTGTAAAGGTCGTGTTTGGCTTCCAAGAAAATTGGGGAAAATCTCAAGTTCGTTTTCTTTGAATACAAAAAATAGTTTTAAAAAAAAATCCCTGCTGGAAATTCAAGACTACTAAAGGGAAGAAGCAGAAAACCAAAATTCCTACTAAAGTAGCAATTTTTCTACAATCAGCAGTACAGAGAGAGGGAAAGAGAGTTACCAGTCGACGGATTTTCCTTGCAGGAGAAGAGAGTGAGAAATCAGAGAAGTCATCGTTAATTTCTTCAAGATCCTTTCTCTTCAACTTCAACGGCAAAAAACCCTTCATTCTTTCGCAAATCGAGCAAACAAACCCCTAAAGTCCACTAATAGAATTCTCGAATACCCCTGTACTCTGTCTCTCTCTGGAATTGGATTATGATCAGGTATGATGAACTAATGAATCCTGATGGTGGGTCGTAGAAGTATATTATAGCGGGTGTTTACATAGAGGAGAGGGTTCGTACTCTCTCTAGATGTCTCCAGAAGGAAGGAGAGAGAGAGACCCACCACGGCACCACCTTCCCAACTACACTTTATGTTTTTCTTTTTCTCTTTTATCTTTTCCCGGTATTATAAGTGTGACCTAAACCAATATAAGACGAGATAATTAAAAAGGGTAAATATACTTTGACAGCCTCAACTTTGACTTTTTTATACGTTAATGCTTCAAATACTTTTTCTTATTGTCCTCTCTATTCTCTCAATTATGTGATTAATTTTATATTATTTTAATTATTAATATTTATTACGTATTTATTTTATCCCTCTAATTATATATTTTTTTTCAATTTATCCCAATATATTAGCAATTTTCGTCCAAAAAAATAATGAACCATTGCAATTAGAGCATGATGAAATAATCAAAGTATTTTGAAAGAATAATGTAAAAAAATTAATAGTTCAAATAATACAATAAAAATAAGGTTTGTGGGATTTTGGACGAGAATAGAATAAAAATTCATGCACTATCCTCAAAATAATAGTTTGTGACATTTTTATTTTTTATTTTTTAAACATTTTCTAGATGGTGACAAGGATCAAATCTAACCAATTGGATAGCTCAGTTGACCAGAGTCTCTGGCTTTCAAGTGGGAGGCCAAGGGTTTGAAGTACCTTGGGCGTAAAGTGTGCTTGTTTGGTAGGACAAGACCTTAATTATTTAGACGAATCATATTAAAATCTCTTGTAGGGGTCTTGAATTTTCGACAACGCGCAAGTCTTAATTTAAATGGTATATGAGTTAAGAAATCGGTTCATACACTCATACTTTGTCTTTGATCCTATTCAGAGTCACGAGTCTGATTGACATAAGCGTATCTCTATTCGCAGATAATAGACCGAGGATCTCCCATTTATACAGAGACAAATATCAAATCTACGAACAATTCCAGATCATTTAACCAACTGCTTACTTGTCAAATTATGTTGAGTTGAGTGTTAGACTAAATAGTTGACAATCTTGACAATATCATTGTCTGCAACCCTGTGGAATGATTAGTATAATTTTTGGAATATTCATTCCAGTTTACAAACCTAATAAGCTTCGGTAAGTTGATAGAAGTGTGAGTCATTGATGCTTACTTCCATGTTACTGTTCACTGTTCACTGTTTTTTTTTTTTTTTTTGCGTTAATATTTTTTTTTGAAACGTTGTTACGTTAGACTAGATCTGACAATCGTGTCAAGTGGAATGAGTTCGTATAAAAAAATCTTATATTTTTACCCCATTCGTTTATATAAATAGATCAAACAATCACACTCGTACACGATTTGTTTATTAAAAGGGTTATTCAATACAACTCGTATCTCACCCACCAAATAAGAGAAACGGTTAGAGTATTTCAAGTCCACACGAAGAATTATCAACTCAGCATACATTACACATGCTTGACTTATTTATTATATCAATAAATTATGACTGAACAAAAAAGTAAAGATAAAAAATAAACATTAAATTACTATCAAATCGAATGAGTCTAAAAGATGGGAAGCAAGAGATGACATAGAGGTTTAGAAATCTAATTTTTTTAAAAAAAAATTATAATGTCACTATTAATGAGTTAAACGGATTGAAATGAATTTATGAGTTAAATACGAATTCGGTTCGTTTGTTTCACTTGTCGTTCAAGTTAACTCCATTAACCACTTGAACTGTTTAAGACTATCCTCAAACTCTCTAAATTCATATTAGCTTCACCGTTTATGTCTTAGATTGCCATGCCTAGGTGAAACCAATGGGTTGAATTTTCTGGGCCAAGATCAGCATAGAGTTCTTTGTTGGTTTAGGCTTTCATAAGGCTTTTTTACTAGGCTTATTTTTATGGGTCGAATCTTTTGGCATCGGGGTTATGTACGTAGACTTTTCAAATTTGGCTCCATCGTTTTTTGGTGGGCTAATAACTCCGCTTTATTTACTCTATTACGAGGCTGGCCGTGGTTGAAAATTTCGTGGTCAATTATGCCTTTCGGAGTTATTAGCACTGCAATATAGACCTATTTGGTAGACGTATTACCGATGAATCAAATATTAAATTATATTATTTTTTACTTAATTGGGTCTAGTATTTTTTTTAATAAATAAATTTAATACCGTATTAATTTTAAAAACGTATATTAATCGTATATTTATGACATATTTTTTATACGTTAGAGTTATTTTATGAAAATATTTTAATACCAATAAAAGATGTGGTATTATAATCCAACTCAAGCGTATTATTTTACAAATTTATCATTATAACCCTCCAACTGATAAAATCAAACTATCATCATGTAACAAACACTAATTAAGGGTATTTTTATTAATTCAATATTAATATAATAAAATAATTCAGTAACCAAATATCCGATTGGATTAAATAATTATTATTAAACGTTTATGTTATGTATTACCAAATACTAGATCAAATTACGTATTATTCTAATACCCTATTTAGTCTTGTCTTTTGTCCCTATGTATTGTATTAGACCAAATTATTTTATCTAATACATTCATTTTTAATATGACAACCAAACGAGTCCTACGACTACGTGTATTATACGAAAATAATTTTTATATATAAAATATTAATAAAAAATATCATTTCAAATCTATCCAAATTATTTTTATTGTTTGTATTACACTATAAAATTTTAAAAAAATTGTTTGTTCTTGTTTTAACTATAAGGAAAAAGATAATAATAATTAAGAATTAGATAGGTCAAGTCAATAGGATAAAATATAGAGTTAATAACATTTTTGGTCTTTAAAGTATGTATTTTTTTATCAATTTCGTCGTCAATATATGAATTTTGTCAATTTGATCTATAAACTATTCAATTATTGTTTGAACGGTCCCTAATCAAATGGTCCATTAAATTTTTTTGACGAAAATGACCATGTTTCATTCCATCAAATAGTATCATGTGACCATTACTTTTATAAAAAACTTAACAGATTGTATGTGCATATATCGTTAAACACTAACTAAATATTTTAGAGACCAAATTGATAAAACATGTATATTTCAGGGACTAAAAGTGTTATTAACCCTAAAATATAATATATTACTCTGTAATATATATTTTAAAAGAATATTAAAATTCTAAAATTCAAGTTTTACTTAAAAATATACTACAATTTTTTTTATATAAACTCTTAATAAAACATGAAAATTTTATTGTGATTGAAGAATTATGTTGATTTAACATAAATTAATTTTAAAAAACTACATAAAAGATTATTTTTTATCTTAAAAATGAAATTGTTGAAATTTTGGATAAAAAAATGCACATATATAATTACAATGTTATCTTTATATTTGAAATGAATAATATTAGATTAATGAAATTTTTAAATATTTTTTGAACATTTTATTGAAAACTGTAGTATGTGTATATTTTTTAAGGATAAGTAGTTAATTAAAAAATTGTATAGACACTAACACTTGTATATAGTGAATAGATAATTAAAAGAGATATTATGGATAATTTGGAGCTTTGAACACATAAGTATATGATGGTAATTTAGATATTTAACTACAGAAGAATAACATGATATTTAAAAAAATTTATAAGAATAAAACAGTGAATCAAAAGTTTTTCATTCTAAGATATTTTTATTAGTAATATAAATTATTAGTAGTATAGATGAAAAAAATACATATATATATAGACATAATGTTCTTTTTTCATTTGAAAAGAGTATTGATTTATTAATAGACTTTTTGAACATTCTATTGAAAATTATAACGATGCATATATATTTTTTTGGAGGGTTGTGTTATCAACTAAAATTTTTCATGGTTATTGATATTTATACAAAGATAATAGAGAATTAAAAGAAATGTTAGAGGGTAATTTAAAGATTTAAATACATAAAATTGTGATTATAATTTAAATATTTAACTATAAAAAAATAATGTGGTATTTAAAATTTTTTATAGGGATATAATAGTGAATTAAAAGTTTTTCACTTAAGATATATATAGATAATTTAAGATTAATTATAAAATATTTTCTTGAACTATGAGTTTTGTTTTAATTAGCTCCCTCAGATTTTAATATTAACAATTTATCCCCTTCAAAACTTAAAATTATTTTTGTACCCTTCACCTTTACTTATACCCATTTTCTTCCCCTTTTTACCCAACTGAGTCAACATTCCAAACACCGACAGGCGACTGCCGTCGCTTCATCTTTAGTCTTGAATTATTGTTTTTTTGTTTTATATGTAACTAGCTCTGATGTGACTAAAGATGTCTCTATCTATCTGTCTCTCCCTCCAACACCACTGAATAGGAGATGATGCAATGGTACCCTAATTCTAAACCAGATTTGTGGTTGAATGGGAAAAAATCAAAATGAAAAATTGCAATTTTAGAAGCAGAGTGGTTGCTCAAAGAAACCCTTGTCAAAGATTCACATTATTTGATCCAAAAAATCAGAGATGAGGGTAATTTTGTCTTGGGGAAAAATTTTAGTCCATGTGTAAGTCATGTTATTAATTGCCGTCATCTTTTAACAGTTGAAATTAATGGTATAAGTTAATTGAAAAATTATTTATAATATTAAGGGCAAATTATTAAAATTGAAACCTAAAGGACCTGATTCAAACGAGACTCATAGTTGAAGCGGAAATTTTATAATTAACCCTATAATTAAGTTCCAAAAAATTATTAGTTTCTTAAATGTGTACTTTGTGACATATAATCTTTTGCTATTAGAAAAAGAACAATACTATAAAAATCAAATGAAATTCAAAAAATTATAAATCAAATGCATATTATCTATTAGATGAATGAATTTCATCAATTTTTTTAATGGGACTCACTCATCCCACACTCATACAAAGAATTATATGCATTTAAATTTTAACTTTTGAATTTCATTTAAGTTATGTAACATTTTCTTTAAAAAAAGTGAGGGTGAGGGCAAATGAGAGTGCTCAAAGACCACCCCGATAAGTCCTCATTAGTAGAATCATAAGGCTCTTGACCGTACCCGTTATTCCTCTCGGAAATGAACTTAACTAGGTTAGACCAAATCTCAATGTGGACTATAAAACTAGATCACTCCACTCGGTGATTTGGTGACAATGTTATATGATACCAGTTATACAGACAAAGAAACTAAAATATTTATTAGGAAACTTGTTACGCTACATTATGAGACAGATACAAAATCAATGAAAGGAAAAGGAATATGAAGTTATGCAATTGAACACTCCGGAGGAAATCCTTGAGGGAAGCGTTTGGTGTCGGTGCAGTAGTTGTAAATCATGTAGTTCTTTTGCACCAATTTTATTCTTGCTTGGCCTGTGCTGTCAAGTGATTCAGTCAACCACGACGAATCCCTCGAAGTATTAGAACACGACGATGAACCTGAAGACCATATACAAGCCTGAGCATTGAAGTTTTGATAGGAGGCTGTGAATGGAGCTTGGCTCCAATCGGTCTTCACGAGACCTCCCCGTGTCGCCCAATCATCGGCGTTCCATAGGCTTGAGTATATCCACATGGGTTGATCCTTTGGGAAAGGGATGTTGTATGATTCCAAGTTCTTGAATTGCCTGATGGGTCTCCCATCCACAGAGAAGCTGATAATATATGCAGGTTGGAAGAAAACGAAGTTAATTCATTACCCATTTGTTATTTATATGATGATGTTTTATACGATTGAGAGAGAGAGATAGGCTTGAGTTCCGTAGGAACAAGAAATGTTATGCTTCCCAAAATATATCTCAAATTCTCCATATCAAATGCTTCTGCACCACATATTAGATGAAAATTTTGATTTTTTGGGTCCACAACAAAATGTGCGTAGTGCAGAAAGATTTGACATAAAGAAGTTGGAATATATTTTGGGAAACATAGCATTACTCGGGTGGGAACTCAGCCTACTTGGGGGAGACCTAGACTGAGTTTCGTAGTGCGAACTGGAACCCCTAACCTGTTTGGGGAGGCTATGTTGAGTTAGGCCATGGTCTATTATTAATACCACTTTGCTAGCTTTATGTAAAAAGGAATATAATACGAAGTAGAGATGTATTTACTAAAAAAATATGGGATTGACTAATTCAATCGTAAGCTAGCTTGGTACAGTTTTGTGGGGTCCATAGCTAAAACCCACATCGGTCCATGACCGGAGTTGCCAAATTTTGAAGGGGAGAGAGAGAGAGAGTTACATGATGCTTCGGGGGTTCCATAGGATGGAATAGGTGTGGAAGTCCTGGGTTGGGTCAAACCAAAGATAAAATTGCTGCTCTCTGCTGCCTTTCCCTTGTGTGAAAACATTTGTGTGAAGTATGTAAGGGTCACCACTTAGGTTTCCAAGGAATTCAAAGTCGATTTCATCGTGAGTCGACCCTTGCGAAGACAACTGCAAAGACCAGTGTTAGTAGTAGTCACTTTCCAATTATGTCACACAATAACTTTCAATGAATGCCTGGTTTGACTTCATATTTTTTGACGTAAAAATATACTTACAAAATACGTTTATGATATTCGACATTTTGCAAACATGTTCTTACCAAAGAACTGCCGTCATGTAAATAGCGGTATATTGAGAAATGAATTAAGAACGATGAACTTACGTAGTATGCAGTGACAGTGCCAGCAGAGTTACCGGGCACGAGCTTTAGCTGCATATCAATTTTCCCAAACAAGTACTGGTTCTTGGATTGAAATCCCGACCCAGAAACCTTATCAAGAGACAGTGTGAGAAGCTGCCCATTATTCAATATTTTTGCACGCTGATCACCCCAAGTTAGTTGAAAATCTTGGTCAAAATTGCTGCCAAAAGCAGCCACCAAGAAGCTTAGCATAAGAGAGCACACAAAGACCCGTCTAGTTGAAACTAAACATTGGGAAGCCATAACTGGTTGGCTTGAAAGCTATTAGGTGTTTGGAGGGGAAGAAGAAAAGGTATGTGTTGGTAAAGTGGGTGAAGATGATGAGGGTTTATATAGTGTGGAGTTGAAGCTGATGCAATCAATGAGTTTTAGAGATCAAGCTAGACTCACCAAACAAAACAAAATAAGAAAAGACACCACTAAGAGGAGTTGTCCAATGGAATATTGGTCGAACTTTTTATATTGAAATTGGAGGTTCATGTCGTAAAGTCAATATTGAGGCTCAATAGTTGATCGTTATACTAGCCTAGTTAGCTTTGTTCCCGAGAATAATAACAGACGCGGTCAGAGACCTCTTGATTCTACCCGTGAGGGTTTATCGAGATTGTCTTTGAGTGCTCTCTTTTGCTCCCACCCCTTTAAAAAGAGAAAAAAACAAAACACAACAAAAAAAAAACTAAGAAGAGGAACAAGCTATTGGGAATTTAAAATTTAGTCTAAAATAGTGATTTAATGGTGTGATAGTCGACACGATCCAGTATTATTATTATAATTATAACTGTTGGATTTTTTTACGTAAGTGATCACGTGTTATTCTTTCATAAAATATCACAAGACCATAAAAAATTTGACGGTTCATTTATACAGGGACCATTTAAACACGAATTGAATACTTTAGATGTCAAATTGACAATCAAATTAATAAAACATAAATAATTTAATAACCAAAAGTGTTATTAACTTTAAATTTAATTCAACATATCAACGTTACATCACTTTTTCATCTTAGTTGTTAAAAGTCAATTTAACATTACTCGGTTTTAAAGTAGTTGGGAGATTTAATTTGAATGCAGGAGTAATTACGAAGAAGGTTATGTTGACTTGGCTTGGTTTGGCTTAGGTAAGCCTGCCTGCGTAGGGACCAGACAGCTAATGCAAATGACCAGAGGGTGTTGTTATCCACTTTACAATGGCGAATCAATTTTGTTTTATTTTTCAACATAGGCTAAAGGTTCGAGTTGTTGAGAAGGAGACGGCAAGCGATCCATTCATCCCCAGCTGTCAGATGTAACCCATATAATGTTGTTAATGATTGATGGTTTTTGAACAGAAAGGTCATCGACATCAAGTCTAGATATTTAGTGCTTCTTTACTATTGTGTGATGTCGGAGTCAAAATTTTGTTTTGATGTATAATTTTGATTAATTTAAAAATAAAAATATTATGAAAATAAGATAAAAATAAAAAATTTATTTCTACAACAACGGTCGAAACGTAGATCGAAACATCTCAAAATATAAGTATTTTGGTATTCAATCAACGATTCATTTTGATATTCATAAAAACAGAAAATATTTCGGACGTTTTGAAATGAAATTTAATTCTTTAGTGTGATGAAAATGATTAAGGTATTGAATTGAAAATTAAGATGTTTAAAGATCAATTTGTAATTGATGATGCACAAATTAATTTTGTACACCACTCGTTAAGTGACTGATAATTAATGCAATATTTTTGTGAAGTGAAGAAAGAAAAAGCAACACGAGGATTTATAGTGATTTGGTTAGCGTGACTTATGTCCACTTTAAAAGACTAAGGTTGCTTGGTGTTTTATTATTTTGAGAAAGTGTAGGGAGAGTAGGAAGATAGAAGTTTCGAGAGGAGAGTAATAACAATGTGTGCAATTAAGTGTGATTCCCCTCAAGTGTTGGTGAGACTTACAATTAATAGTCGCCTCATAACAGATTGAGGGCGAGTTATAAGTAACTAAGTTGCTAATTTAGTAGAGCTGACGCCCTCTCCTCAACGGATGAGACAGTTACGGTGTTCTTTATAAAATTCAATCAAAGCATGATGTGGGGATTGACTCTTTCCAAGGTGACGTGGTTGAGACTCTCGAATGACTCTACTTGCTCCCTTGACGATGTAACTCCTCGAACCCGATAAGCTTGACCAGGTGTGGACTCCTTTGGGCTAGACTTGCTGAATCTCTTTGAGTTAGACTCTTAATCTAAATTGGGCTCACAACGTAGATTGAGCCCCTTCCTCTTGACCAATCAATAATTATTTAGAGCTTAAGTTACAATTTAAAAGGTAATGATTAATAACAGAAAAATATAATCTTTTAAAAGTGAAGTTATAAGTCATTGAAGCTATTCGAAATAAATCATCATATTTAATAATGAATCATAACGTTGTAATCTATCGTGAATATTTGTAACTTATGTTTTACAATGTGTAGCCTGATTCTCCAACAATAATATTTTCAAATGCGGTATTAATTTTTTGTAGGTAATGTTGACGTTTTCTTGAGTTATTGGCTTGGGATTTGGTTGTTTTTCTCTTTCAAGTATCTATTTACTATACAGACAACAAGCTCCTAAAATATAAAGGCACAACAATGGTCTTCTTGCATCTAATGCCTAATTTTTCAACTTATATTTTAACCACCCTTACAAAAACCAGGTCAACACAACTTTCTTGAAACTAATCCTTATAAGTTCCACATTGTATCTTTAGACCAAACAAAAACATATTAATTAGTAGGATAAGCATCACTCACTAATTAAATTAAAGAGAGAGTACCCTATACAATGTTTTCTTTGGAGATGCAATTAAAAAAAATGATGATATAATTTTTCTCATTAAAAATTGACCCATGAATCATTGTAATGAATTAAAAAAACATTTGTGTTTGTTGGCCAATCAATGTAGAATGCATGAAATATAAGAAGCTACCTTTTTTTTATTAGTTCAAACGGTCAAGAGTATACAATCTATTTTACATGTACCTCGATTAATCTTCTTTCCGATCTCATCAAGAACAGACTATTCATGCAGAAAACAACCACCTTTGCAGCCTTGAAAGGCGACAATATTATTTAAATGAGTTTAAAGAATGAGCCCAAAAAACTTTAAAGCATGTCCAGCTAAAAGGCATTGCTTTCATGCATAGCCTGGCATTTCGCTGGTGATAATGAAAGGTATGTTTACCATGTAATTAATTCACAATTATTTAAGAAGCACAAGTAAACTATGCCATGAAAGACCAGGTAACAAGGTACTTGACACCCCATGTTTTTGTAGGCTGTTTCTAAAATCGGTAATGTTACATTAATCAAATTTTTGGATTAAATTTGAAGTCCAAATAACATGACAAACATATTATTTGAAGTTTTTATTAGGACCCAAAATGATATGATACCAAATAAACAATCCTAACTCAACTGCCATATCATTTGGACTCTAAATTTGGTCAGTGTAACATTACTCTTCTAAAATATAAACTAATGTATGGTTGGTAATATATTTTTTAATAACTTGTTAAAGCAAAAAATAATATTTTTCTTAATAGAGATGTGGAGTCTGCAGCGATAAAGTAACTCTTTAGAAATTTTTGCTGGATGATAGTGATTTTAGGGGTGGTTGAACCATAACACCAACAAAACAATCGTTTTAGACCCGACTCACAAATAATGTTTCATATCTGATATATATGTTTATATTTATGGTCAAGACCAATGATATAAGTCCCATAAACTCAATGCTTCACACAAAAAAGCTTCATAAAAAAAATTAGCAAAATCTAAAATATATATATATCTAAACTTGTAGCAATCACAAAATATCAACTTTAAAAGTGTGGCTTTAAAATTCTCTCAGGAGAAATTTTATAGATAGAAGATAAAATAGTCTAATTTGGGTAGTCAGTTAAAAAAACAGAGAGAAATTATATATATTTTTTGCAAACGCATGTTCTTAAATAATATTATTGAAGTTATTTGTCTCCGTTACTTTTCTAGGAAGATGTTTTTCAAATTTTCAATTGCTGCAATTTTACCTAAGCTCGACTATGTTATACGAAAAATTAAATTATTAATCATACCACAAATGAAAAAAGTTTGTTTGCAGAATTAGAATACAAGCACTTACCAATGGTTAGTGTTTAAGTACTAATAGAAATAAATTGTAAACTTAGACGTCTTGAATTCAAATTTTGGCAATCTCTTGAGATAAAATTAAGAAAAATTTATTCTCATAAATACCTTAATCCTGACGTGATTAATCGGATCAAAGAGAAAATTAATTAAAGTGCGTATACAAAGATCGAAACATTCCTAACCATTAAAAAAAAAATAGTTAGTTGAAGGATAAGACATGCGATCCGATCGAGGTAACTAATACCTTGTGTAATAATTGGATGTTTTTGAACAGAAAAGTGATCTAGGCAGTTCTTCCATTGTATAATTGAGTGCAACAAATTGCATAAACTGACAAGGGAGCTCTGATTATTTTTTTTTTTTCTTTTTTAAAGATAAAGATGCATAGAAGTAGGGAAAGAGGAGGACTGCAATGTGACTTTAGTTGGAGACTTAATTTAATAAAATAATATATTGTCCTCATTGAATTAATAGTTAATCATATGACTAAGTGGAGTTCACCATCAAACTAGTTGTGGCATTAGAGTACCTAACTTAGGTTGAAAGGGATAGATTGAAAATAAGTTCAAATGATACTATCTGCTACACAAGAACACCCTCAGATTCCAGCTCATAAGCTCCAAACTTTTATCTTTACAGCAGGCAAAGCCATCTTAGCAGGATAAACATTACTCTAGAATTAAATTAAAATCACTTCCTTTGAGATGCAATAAAAAATGAAGATTCAAAGGTTGGCTTAGTAGCCACTGTCCCGCAATTATTCGTGGGTTTGAACATCGTTGTCACTCTCCATTGAAATTGTTGAGCCAAGAGATATAGAGATGTAAAAAAAAATGAGAAAATTTTAGATAATATGTAAATTGGGGTGAAATTAATCAACAATGGGTGGAAATAGAATGGGTAGACAAAATAATTTTATACTAAAAAATTTAATAGAGTAATAATTTATGTTTGGATTGGATTGAATTCTTTTTTTTTTTTTTTGATAATTAAAAAAATGTGGGATCAAGGAAGAGCGTTCAACGACCATCGCGTTAGGCCCTTATCAGTGGGATCATAAGACTCTTGATTGCACCTGAAACACCTTTCAAGATCAGATCTAGTTAGGCTAATATAGCAATTAACCACCGAATTTTAAAGGAGACTTCAGAACTCAAATTTTTAACCTCTGAATAGAAAATAAGGCAGATATTATCACTAGACCACCCTAGTCGGTGGATTGAATCAATAATGCATTCCCATCCCAATGTATTGAATCAATGTCTCATTTAGGCTACATACTTGGATTGACTTATTTACTTGGTGGTGGGTCTCCCTGTATTACATCAAATCAATTTATTACCCTGCAATCAGTTAAAATAGTTTGACTATAATGCCCTTTACTCGATAGCACAAAGGTTACCATTTCTAACTAAGACATCGTTTTGTAACGGTTTTTTAAAGTATTTTTTATTTTTTTAAGAAACAAAAGCAAAACTTAGCATTAATTTTCCACAAAAAAAAAATGCCAAAAAGTCAATTTTTTCTTAAATGAAAAAGAAAATGTTTTACTGGCATACCACACGCTAGTGCTCTAAAGGCATGTTTGGTTCAAATATAATAAAAGATGAAATTGGATAATGGATACTGATTCAATGCTTACAAATGGAGTTAAGAGTAGTATACTATTATTTGATGGTATTTACAATTGGAAGGTTCATTGTAGGAGTTGGTGGACACCCTATGTTGACCATTCATATGACTTTTTATTTTATTTTATTTTTAAAAGAGTATTTTTAAAAAATATGTTAATAAAATATTTTTTTCTCGCTTTTGATTTGTAGCAAAAGCAAAAAATTTGACAAAATTTACTTTTTTTTTGTTAAAAAAAGTTCTTTGAAAAACGTTGTCTTACTCTTTTCGGGCTGTAATCCTGCCGGGGCTGGGCTGATGCAAGCCAGTAGATGTGGGCTTTTAGCCAGGATAACCTTTTTGAGCCTTCAAAAGAAAAAGCTTGGACATTCCGTCTCCAAAACCTCAAACCAATCGAGGTATAAAAGAGTCACTGTAGTGTTTTATTCAATCCAACCCTTAGCTTGTTTGGTTCGCTGGGTTTGTTGGATTTGAGGTTGTGAAAATTGGGGCTTAGTATTCTTTAAGGCACTTCCAAATTCTAATAAGTTTAGCCTGTCAGATAAATTTATTTTTAATCTTACTAATAAATAGTTAAGTCCATTATTTTTTTAAAACTCTAAAATACTCTTACTTAAAAAAAACTTTAAATTAGTTTCTTAACTCGAGAATTGTTATTATTTTTTGAATATTATTATTTTGTTGTGTTTAAATGCTGCTATTTTGTGTGTGTGTGTTTGAGTGATACTAGTTTTTGTGTTTAAATGATACTATTTTTTTTTAATGTTGCTATATGTATGAGTGTGTGTGTGTGTATATATATGTGAGAGAGAGACAAATAAATAGTCATATTTTGTATATAGATATGATAGAAAGAATTTTAATGTTAGTTAAACTCATAAAATTTAGAAATTATTAGTTTTCAAATTTGTTTTAATTAAACATAACTATTACGAGTATTTTAGATAATTTAGATCAAAATGGACTTAATATTAAACAAATTTTTTTGATAAATTTATCACCAAATAAGTACACAAAAGAGGATCGACCTCCAAATTTTTCTAGAGATTTTTAGCCTACCCAACCCAGCTAATGGAATTAGAAAGAAAAGAAATGCATTCCTATCTAGTTCCATGTTTGGCTTAGTGTAGTTAAAATCTTGGGGATCC
This sequence comes from Ilex asprella, assembly GCA_023539305.1. Lineage (NCBI taxonomy): Eukaryota > Viridiplantae > Streptophyta > Magnoliopsida > Aquifoliales > Aquifoliaceae > Ilex > Ilex asprella. Next base: position 42,110,616 of record CM042188.1, on the reverse strand, counting down.
CACAAATTTCAATCTTTTTTTATTACAATTGTACCAAAATACCCCTTAAAAGAGTCCAATCCTAAGAGCAACTCCAAGGGGCTATGTAAAGGAGGTCTGTTAGCTATTTTAGATAATCAATCCATAAATTTTGGCTCCAACGGGCTATATATCTCACTCGGTATTACCAATAATTCAATATTGGCTTGTTGGATGTGGCGACCTTCAATGCTAGCTATTCCTCAACAGAAACTCCAAAATCGTTGGATTTGCGCCAAACTCAGTCCATAAAAGGCAAAGTCTTGATCACAGCAGATCAATCCATAGAAGCTCCGTCGTCTTCATCATCGTATGTATGCTCTCTCTCTCTCTCTCTCTCTCTCACTCACAGATACTCTATCGTCTCAACTTGGGATCTTTGAGTTCGGTTGAGAAAATCAAAAACTAATCACAACTAGGGATCTTTGGATTCGGTTGACGATTTTGGAGGTGGGTTCTATTTTGTGAGTGATTTGGGATCTTCTATCAATCCAAATTTGAGGTTTTCAATAACATCAAAAACTGATTGTGGCTCACCTGATTTGAGGTTCTCTCTCTTTTTTTTAGAATCAATCAATTACAAGAAGCCAAAAAAATAAAACCAAAGAATCAAAGATTTGGGCTCATGATTTGGGGTTCTGTCCATAAATTTGGGCTCTTGATTTGGAGGTGGGTTTCATATACAAATTCTGATTTTTCATTTTTGGGGAATCATATGATCCTTTTTTATCAAATCCCAAAACATAGAGATTCAACAAAATAAACACAAAGTACAACTCCTTTTATTTGGGAGTAAAAGTAGAGTATAACATGAAATCCTCAATTGCTAGAATGATCAATATTTTAGTTTATAAACCATTATACAAAATCAATCCACCAATTTCCTAGTATGTCTGATTGCAATAGAGGTCTCAACATTTATCAATAAGTGTATTCTCAATAAAATGGATTACTCTATTTATCGCTTCATGTGTACTTTTGAATGTTGGAAGAACAAACTCATAATTCTATTCCATTTACAAATAGTGCGATAATTTCATTTTAGGGGAATTAAGAATCTTTTTTACTAGATCCCAAAACACAAAGATTCAAAAAATAAACACACATGATAGCTCCTTAAAACTTTTGTTAAAAGTAGAGTATGATATTAGAAGATTTACTCCGATAAAAGGTTGTATAAATGTGGAGAATTTCATAAATTGGCATAATGAATTAAAGCTGAGGCTAAAGACCAACACTCTCATTATATACCAAGCCTTCTTCAAATTTTCCTTCTATAACAATAGAAAATCCTAAAGATCAGCACTCTCATTAACTTTGCTGATTTTCAGTTGGAAGAACATATATTTTTTGTATTACTGTGGAATTTGGTGAAATATTATAGGTGATTGCAAGTGAAGGAAATGTGATATTCTAGATTGTGATATTATAAATTGTAAAAAGAAGCATTTGTGATATTCAAAATTGTGAATTGTGGTTAAATTTTGAATTGTAATGTGAAAAGTTTGTTAATTTTACTATGGTGGCCATGTTGAATTATAGGCATTATTCATGGTACCATTCTAACATAGTGCTTACTTCACCAATCTTATGAATGATATAACAAATTTAGATGACGAGGTTATAGGTCAATCTTCACCAATATCTCCTTAAGTAGAATCCATCACCAAAAAACAACGAGGTGACAATTTTATAGTAGAAGAAGACATTATGATAATCTAAGCGTGGCTTAATATTAGTTTGAATGTTGTGCAAGAAAATGAGCAAAATCAAAGATATATTAGCAAAGGGTTTGGGACGAATACAAATCTAAGGCATGCCTTAGTCGTAGTCAAAATTCTTTGATGAATCGTTAGTCGGCAATTCAGCTAGCCACTAACAAATTTTGCGGGTGCTTTGCATAGATAGAAAGACTGAATCAAAGTGATTTGACAGAGAAAGACAAGGCATGAGTGAATATTTTCTTACAAGATAGTGTACTTTTAATGACATGATAATGAGTTTTGTTGTAAGATTTTTTAAATTTGTGATGTCAAGAACTTGTACAAGGAACTCTATAAATCTTATTTTCAGTTTGAATATTGTTAGAATGAGTTAAGGTATCAACCAAAATGGATGGAGGATTCTCAATCAAAAAAGCAAAAAATAAACATAATGTAACTTCTAGTAGATTCGTGCCTTCTATAGCGAACTCTGTAAATTTAGGAAATGATGGTGGGTCTTATGGATCCTTAAAAAGGCCACCTGGAAGGAAAGCTGAGAAAACGCAATTACAAAAATCAAAGAGCAAAGAAGCTGGAGGTGATGCAATAAGTTTTACACTCGTTAATATGTTAGCAGAGATGAAGGAAGAGAAAAATGTAGCAAATGAGAAGAAATTTGAAATGTTTGAAAAATGATATCTTCAAGAACAGGAACATCTAGTGCAAGAGAAATAGAGAATGCAAATGGAGCAACTAAGAGAGGAAGGGCGAATAATATCGATAGATACGAGTGGCATGCCTCCGTTGCAAGCTAAATATTTTCAGCGCTGCCAAATAAAAATCTTGGGAAATAATATGTAGTTATTTATATTAATAGACAAACAACTTTGAAGTAATAGTAATGATACTACAAGTACTGTAATAATTTTTTCTTAAGTAGTGCCTAGAAGTTTTCATGCATATTCTACTGATGCTCGACTAGATCAGCTTGGAGTTTGGAATGCCTTTCTTTGTCTCGAATACAATATTGAGTCTTAATAAATTGGAGCAGTTTTGAACTCCGCTCAAGTATGAATGTGGTAGTGGGACTTTCATCCATTGTATCATAACTAAAATCCAACTCATTAGTGTCCTACTCATCATCGTCAATTATGTTATGTAATAGTATGCATGCCTTCATAATATTCTTAAGCACTTCAAGTGTCCAGAAACATGTTGGTCGACGCACTATAGCAAATTGTGCTTGGAACACTTCAAAATGCTCACTCAACATCTTTTTTTGCTGACTGTTGAGATTTTGTAAAATGTATTTGCTTATTGCCTCTTGGAGATGAAATTGTTTTGACAAATGTTGCCCACTTGGATATATACCACCAGCAAGATAATATTCTATTGTATAATCGCTTCCGTTGACTGAGAAATTAATTGAAGGAGCCCGATCTTCTGAAAAGAGAGCAAAAACAGAATGACGTTCTAGTACGCTGATATCACTATGAGATCCAAGTAACTCAAAAAAAAGGCATGCCAAATCCAGAGATCATATGAAGCCACCGCCTCTAAAATAATTGTTGGATCATGGACATGACTAAAAATACATAACTTTCTATGTTGTTGGACAATTATTCAATTTCGAATGCATACATTCAATACTACACAACATCCTAGAAAACCCACGTTTAGTACCCATAATTGTTTGATGACTTGAGGTATTCAACGAAAAAAATTGCTACTACCGTCCTCACAAATCTTTTTCAAACTTTTTATTGCGGTGCTTTCGTCAATCCTCACATATTCATCAACAACATCTGTTATAACTCTATAAGCAAACATCTTACAACAGTTGTCATCTTTTGAAGGGAAGACAAGCTAGTAATTTCAGCATCATCTGTTTTTGGGGATAAAATATGAATCATAAACTTCCACCATGAATAGAATCCGAAGGAAAAGGGTTCGATTCATTCGAAACCTTCTCCGAAATAAATTTGGGGAATAGATAAGCGGTTCAACAAAATAATCACTATACAGTCTCTCATGCCCTTGAACTCGATTATGAAAAATAACTGAGTGACCTTGAATGGAACCACAACGTACACCAAAGCATTCATCGCTATTATGTTTGTTAATTTCCATAGCACAAATTGTTGTCATCTCTAATTCATCATCAGAGTTAAAATCATTAAGAATTATCTTGATGTAGGACGACGAGCCATAACATAAATACAAAGAACAGTGTAATGTCAATAAATATATTTGAGGTGTATGACAATGAGAGAGAGAATAACCTATTTATACATATCTAAAAATATGACCGTTGTAAATATAATCGTTACAAATATGATCATTATTAATATGACCATTGAAAAATTCAAATTTTAAAATTTTGATGACTTGACCATTGTAAATATGACTGCTATTAATAAAAATTAAAATTTTAAAAATTTGATAACGTGACATAACACGTCACCATGTAATGTCATCAATATGGTGGTGACATGGCATACTGCATGGTATTTTAGATTTTAATAATTAGTAGTTATTTTAAATTAGTTAAAATAGTTAGCTAAAATTGATAACGTTATTGGAGTGAATTAGTAGGAGTTAGTCTTTAAAATAGATAGTGTAATAAAAAAGTATTAGCAATTGCCCGTGCTTGAAGGCACGGTATTACTCGTAAATTAATTACAAATATTTGTCTATACATAATTGTAAAATAAAATATAACATTGCAGTAAACAACGAACAAAATAAGTCCGCTAATATTTTTTTAAGCATCAACCTACATGCATAGCATATATTTTCACATTAAATTGTTACACCACGAAAATTATGTTATAACTACTGAAATATAATAATTCAAACATCTGAAAAATATATCAGTTTACAATATTTAATGTTATATTTTTTATTCAAAATCCATAATTTTAGCATTCATCATCAACTTTATTTAAATAATAACAGAATTCATAACTAATAAAATGAAAATTAAAAAATACTCACACAAATAAACTAAATCTGCAGATGTTGTCAAATGACCAAATATAACTATAAAAAATTCAACCGACTTCTAAAAGATACAACCTAACTATTGAATTTATATGATTCGGGTTTATAGTAATGTTTTTAATTTTATAACATTCTTATCGGTTATTTATATTCTTAGTATATTTTCTTAAAACTAAACGTTATTTAGTATTGAATTATTTACCAAAGATTGTTGCTTCGTGTTGTTCACAAAATATTAAATTTATATAATTTGTGTTCTTAGTATTGCTTATAATTTTGCATTGTTTCTCTCGTCTGTAATTTTGTATTATTTTTCTCGGATATTTAGATTTGGATTATTTAGTAAATATTATTATTTTGTATTGTTCACTAAATATTAAATTTGTATGATTCATGTTTGTATATGAATTTAATCTTGTATATTTTAAATGTTAAGTATATTTTCTTTAACATATCTCTTGATATCTGAGTTGCCAAATAACTTGAATTTAATCTTGTACATTTTACATGTTAAGCATATTTTCTTTGTTAAATTAATTTTTTTGCAAGTTATGCTTTTTTTAATTGATTATGGAAAAACAAAATTAACTATTGAATTTGTATGATTCGAGTTTATATTAGTGTTTTTAATTTTATATCATTCTTCTCAATTATTTATATTTTTAGTATATTTTCTTAAATTAAACGTTATTTAGTATTGAATTATTTAGTAAAAATTGTTGTTTCGTGTTGTTCACTGAATATTGAATTTGTATAATTCGTGCTCATAGTATTGCTTATAATTTTCTATCGTTTCTCTCACTTGTAATTTTGTATCATTTTTCTCGAGTATTTAGATTTAAATTATTTAGTAAATATTGTTGTTTTGTGTTGTTCTGTAAATATTGAATTTATATGATTCGTGTTTGTATATGAATTTAATCTTGTATATTTTAAATGTTAAACATATTTTCTTTAATATATCTCTTGATATTTGAGTTGCCCAATAAATTGAATTTAATCTTATATATTTTATATGTTAAACATATTTTCTTTGTTAAATTAGTTTTTTTTGCAAGTTTTTTTTATTATTATTAATTATGCAAAAAACAAAATTGAATGTTGAATTTATATGATTTGTGTTTGTAGTATTGCTTGAATGAAAGAGAGAGATACAAAATAATATTTTCATGATATATATTATCTATCTAATGTTTATTACATAATTTTTTTTCAGAGAGAGATACAGAGAAATATTTTTGTAATATACTATCTCTCTCTGTGATATATATTATCTATTTACAAATAAATATAGTATTTTCTTGAATCATGCACTAACTAATATTTTCGTGAAACACGGAGGAAAATATTATAGAAAATTGATATTTTTTGCGTGAATTGAACGTGAGAGAGAGATACAAATGAATGAGAGAGAGAAAGAGAGTTTTGCTTGATTTAAGGAAAAGATTTGGGAGAATTAAATTTTGGAATATCAATTTTAGAAACTATAAATTTTAAGCAGCAAAAATATTTCAAAAGAGTTAATGTGGTACGTCGGATTAAAATGATCTGAGACGTTATTAATTTGAGACAATTTGGGATAACGTCGTCTGGTAGATAATACATTTTTTTGTCACGAAACGATCTAGACCACTTTCTGTCTCCAAAATTAAAATTCGTTCTACTTTATTATATAGATATTTTGGCTAACTATTATAGATAGTGTATTTGGAGTTGTTCTTAAAATATCAGGAATAGAACAACAATTGTATTAGGGGTGTCAATCATGTTGGGTTAAACGGATACGTGTTGAGTTAAACAGGTAAAAAACATACAAACCCATACACGACACATTTAATAAACGGGTAGAAATTTTCAATACAAACACGAACTGTTTAATAGAAAAGTAATACAACACGACTCGTTTAATCCATTTAAAAATAACAAAAAATATATATTTTTACACTACTTTTTTTGCTTCCAACTGTACTTTCCTCAAAAGGAATAGTTTCAGCCAACAACCAACAGTTCATGATAAGCCATACCACAAAGTTCAATTGAGATGAGACCCACTACCTCTTTTATAAGCTACTAAAGCCCCCCTCCACTCCCCTGTGTCGATGTAGGATTCAAAGAAAATGCAATTTAATGCCCCAAAGGCTCAAAACTTTTGTTTTCTAATTTTGTTGAACTAATTACCTTACCTTTTTTTTTTGAAATATTTTTTTTATTGTTTTTTCTTTACTCATTAATTATTATATATTAATAATTGTCCGTGCCTGAAAGCATTACGTTACTCATAAAAAAAGAACAAAAAATTCTCCAAAGCAACAACACATATACAAATATATCAAGAAAAAAAAATACTGAAAGAACTAAATTACATTTATGATAAAATATTTGGAGAATTCGTCACCGTTACCATTATTCAATTCAATAACAGAACATAATTATAAACTTAATCCACCCATGTAATAAATATCTCAAATAAAAAATTGTCCACAAATGTAATCATTTATATAATAAAAATAAGTTCACAAATACTATCAAAAAAAAAGTTTTTCCATTTGATATTTAACTAGTTTCCAAAAGAATGAATATAGCATGTAAAAAAAAATATATTTAGATGTTTTTCCATTCTTTAAAAACATACAAATATTATTTTTTTTCAATTTATCCACATTCAAATAATAAAAAGATTGAGAAAACATATATACCTGAAAAGTATCGCTTCCTAGGCTCTGATGTTAATTGTTTGTTAGTTGAGCCTTCACGTCTTCTAATGCTCGTAAACAGATTAAGTGATTTTCGATATCCTTACAGATCCTCCAATTCTATCATATCTAGAAAACCATTCTCGAACTTCATATGAATGAAGTCAATTAGCCAAAAAGATGGAAGCGTGCTAACAACAACATACAACATAATTGGATTATTCAAACCAAGAGCACACAACAATATACAACATGATGTTCATTGTTGCAGTGGGTGTTACTTCGGCGTGGTGTGTGTTGTAGGGGTAAGGTAAGAGACAGGGAGTGGTATCGTGAAATAGGAATTGAGTTAGAGGAGGAGTCTCAGCAGATATGATTAGATAGGTTATTTGTTTTTAAAAATGAGAGAGAGTTAGAAGAGTCTCGACAGATAGGATTAGATAGATTATTTGTTTTTAAAAATGAGAGGAAGTTAGAGGAAGAGTCTCGGCAGATAGGATTTGTTTAAAAATGGCTATGATGAGGATTATTATATCAATAATCGTCAAGTACTTTGAGCCGTGAAAAGTTAAAGACAAACATTCTTAGATATTTTATTATTATATAAAATTTATTTAAATAGGTAAACGAGTGATAAACGGGTTGACAGGTCTTATCCGAACACGATCCATTTATTAAACATGTTTGACAGGTCAACTTGTTTACACCCAAATCCGTTTCATTCGTGTCGATTAATCGTATTGTGTTAGATTTTGACAAACCTAAATTGTATGCTCAAATCCTGCCTGACCAAAATTTATGCCACCTCCCAATAGACCAGTTAAAATTCGACATGACACAATTAATCGACATGAATTAAGCGAGTTTGAGTGAGACGTTAATAGGTTCGGGTGATAAACATGTTAACCCGCCAGACACGTTTAATAAACGGGTCCTGTTTGGGTGAGACTTGTTAACACGTTTATTACCCATTTACCCGTTTAAAAAATAATATAATAATAAATTAATAATTATTTTAAAAAAATAGTCAAAATTAAAATATTATATATATAAATATATGGTAAATGAGTAAAAAAAATCTTCAAAAAAATTAAATACATATTACTCACTTACCCCCCATTTGTAGTGCTCGACGTGGGAATAAATAAGACACGTTTCTTTCTTCTCTCTTTCTGGCTTCAATTTGTTCGAAAGCTTCAACCACTGTTCAAGAGCTTCAAATTGTTCAAGAGTTTTAATCGAGAGCTTCAATTTGTTGTTCGTGTGTTGGCAGTGGGTTTGTGTAATCACCTTCAAAACCACCTTCAATTTGTTGTTGGTTGGTGTGTTTTGGCAATGGGTCTGTTATATATAGTTGTGATTGGTGTAGTGGTTGAGTGGATCCTTGGCTGCAACGAAGTTCATTCCTTTGTGTTGGATGTCTGTGTGGAGAAAAATGAGGCGTTTTGAAGAAAAAAAATGGTGTTTGGATCTAGGGAAAGTAAGCACTGTGGTGGGTTTGTAGATACGTTTTGTTGGTTTATAGACACTGAACACACAGTAATTTTTTTTTGCTTGAATCCCACTTCAATAAATTTAAATGAATGAGACCTCCCATGCCTATAAAATGATGTAACCCCTTCTTTTAGTCATTAAATCTTCTCATTTGCTTTTGCAAGTGGCAGTCAACTTAAATATTTTAATTAAAAGAATACAATTGGTGTGGGTAATTAATGGAATTTAAAATTTTAAGAAGATAGTTTTTTTTGTTGCGGATTAAAATTTTAATAGAATAATTTTAATAAAATTAAACGGATTAAACGAGTCGGGTCGTGTTACCTGTTTATTAAACGGTTTGTGTTTAAATTTTTTACCGGTTTATTAAACGTGTCGTATACAAGTTTATATATTTTTTACCCGTTTAACCCGACACGTTTGACACCCCTACCTCTCATTACACAGGTATGATAAAATATACTGTTCATGTTGGGCAGGGATATGGCCCAATAGAGTTATCCATTCTAAAAATTAATTTTCCAAACATAGCAGTATGTATAATACATGAGTTCCCAAGCCAAATTATCCTATTCGTATCATCCCATTTTATCGTACCATCCAAACACGCCTTACTCAAAACCCACAAAACGAAGATTAGGAAATTAGATTTTGATTAAATTAGGTCCAAAGCTCTAACCCAACATGCCGCCAACCCTCCCCTCCCCTCCCCTCGCGCCACTGATCAGTTTCCTCTCTCGCTCTCTCTCTCGCTCTGAACAGCTCTCTTGCCGGTACAAGTGTGTCTCTCTCGTGCACTCAACAGCCGCTCTTTGACAGTTCTCTCACTCTAGAACTTACAGGTACGATTCTCTTTCTATGTTCCTCAAGTTTGAGACTCCAATTTTGTTAAACCATAAAGATGCCGCCGTCCAAAGCCAGCCCCATTTCGGCCACCACCAGTATAAAAGTCTCTATGCAGTTGACCTGGTTTCTGGGTTTGTTTGGTTTTGCTCATGGGTTGGGAGACCCGGAATATGCGGGTTTCTGAATTTGGTTTGGAATCTATTCATGGTGGTTTGATTGGGCGATAATGAGGATTGAATTTGCTTGAAATTGAGTATAATTTTTGTGCGTGGAATTTGGTTTAGCTTTGTGGTTGATGGTTGCATTAATTCGAGAAGCTTTCAAGACACTTATAGTTTGGTGGCAAATTATTGTACTCCGGTACTGTAAAACAAGTTTGGGCTATTGATATATCTGGATAATTTATCTGAAATTTAGCGGCCATGTAAAATAGGTTGACAACTTGATTGCTCTGGTCAATTTCAAGGTGTTTTCCTCGAAAATTAGATTTATATGTCGGAACTCAGAGTTTGATTGTATTGCACAGGTTCTTTGGTGCTTGGTGATTTTTTAAAAGACTGAGGATTATTGTTCAGGGCAAATTTTTGGTGATATGTGCATTTAAAAATTATCAGGTCAGTTCTTTCTCTCCCTCTTTCTTTCTCTTTGGCTCGCATCAAAATGGGTCTGTTTGGCTTCAAATCTAGATATTTTTTAGGTTAATCTTTTAAATATCTTTAACCCATACACATTGGTTTCTCTGATAATTTTTTTTATTTAATTGCAGTTGATTCACTTAGTTTACATAAATAAATTGGGATAAAATTGTGTTGAGTTGAGACTTATAATAACATTAAGAAATTTGTTGAAAACTTAGGGAACGATTCTAGAAATAGTTTTTGTATTATATTTTAGTCCAGTTGTACTGTGAGGCTAAAATAATGATTGTGGAACTATCAAATAAACAGTGTTTAACATGGATTTTTGTCCAGTTCAGTGTGAGATTGAAATGATTCAGCAATTCTTTATAACTTCACAGAACACTTGAATAACCAGTTATTGTAATAGAAAAACATCTCTTTTTTGAAGGACGGTTTCTTTTTGAATCCTTGAATTTTGCTGAACACTCCAAATTTATGATGGAATCCTCCCAGATCTTGCCAATTCAAATT
>CM042188.1:42085636-42096868 GCA_023539305.1 Ilex asprella | reverse complement strand
TCGTTTTCACTACTATACAAGATTATATATTACAAAACATTCATAAACATTAAGTTAGTTACCATTTATCTTATAATTGTGCTTGATTTTTTGTTATTTAAAATAATATATAATTATAAATCTATATACATGTAGTCAATTAATATGTATTTTAAATTTGTGTTACATGTTGTAAAGCGAATTAATTTAGGATTAGTATTGCAATTTGGGGTATTCAATTTTGGTGATTTGGATTGCGAACCCACCACGTTTGGGTCGTTAAAGGTTTAGTGAATTGTGGTAACCATTCCCAACCTTCATTAGCATATGATGCAATTACCTTTAACTTGTTATCCATAATTAAGCCAAAATAATTTAACCTGGACAAGGATAGTTATATCCATTCCCATAAACAATGAACCTGATATGAACATATAAACATAGTGTAAATAGGCAACTATTCAAGTTTTCACACTGTCTCAAATCTTTGCCAAAACTCAATCTTTCTATCAAACCGTAGGTGAAACTGATGTTGGTGTAATTGCCTCCGCACGTAGCACACATTATCATATGATCCTCATAAGTAATAATCCATTGCCCAAATGAATGATAGAAAATGTACAAAAACTTCCCATTAGGTTATATTTGAAATCTAAGAACAAAGACAATGCAATTCCAAGTCTAAAATTAATGACCAACTTGACTATCATGCGAATTTTTGGGTATTTACTGGGTCCATACTTTGAAGTTTTAAACGAAACCATCTTCATTTAAAACTAGACTTCTCATCATTTCAAACCATATGTCATAAGTTAAAATTAGAGTTCTGTGTTCCATGTAAAAAGTTACACTAAAAGTTGGTTGCATCTAATCAGTCATAGATTTTCAGCCAACTTTAAACAAATCCCAGTTTTCACTCCAAATGATACATCGATCAGAGTTTCCTAGGAAGAGAAATAACTTATTTCTTACTGGGAGACAGAATTTAGCAGTTTGGAGAATCACTAAGGCTTTTCAGCGATTTGATGCGTGGCCTAAGCGTTATGCTTCACCAGTTTAGCAACTACATGCAATATTAACTTCTAAAAGCTAAAATTCGAACAAAGCCACATTCCAACTCTTAATTTGTCATTCTTACGTTCGAGCCATTAAATTTCAATGGAGCTAAAATTCCAACAAACCCAAACTTAGAGCTTGCTTTAGGAGATAATCCATGGACTTTGAGTATTTTAGTTCCCGTAGCGGGAGTCTTTCTCTAGTGGAATCGGTGTTTGGTGGCATTTCTGTCCAAGATGTCTCTATTTGAAATGCAATAAGTTGGCTTGTAGAATTGATAAAATGGTGAGTAATTTTCTTGGGAAGGAAGTGGGAAAGGGAGGAGAGATCATTTGTTCAGTTGCGATTCGATTTCTAAATTTAGGGACAAGTTTGGTTTGAGTAGGGTAACTTGATTGCTGTAAATGTAGCAATTATTGGAAAATGATTATGGAAATTTTTTTGGAAGAAAAGTCATGTTGTCAGTTTGGGCATAAAAAAAAAATATGTTGTGCAAAGATGAGATTCTAGTGTGCCTGAAAGGATAACTTTTTAATGTTCATGAAATTCATTTCTTAGGGTTTATCTTGGTGTTCTCAAATTATCAATTTGGTTATGGGTGATAGGGAGGGGGTTTGTTTTGGGTGAATGTGTGGATTGGAGATTCTTCATTCTCGTCGATTTTTCCTCGTATTTATTGCTTGTGTAATGTTTATATGTTTCAATTGCTCATATGGCTTTTTCTTCTTCCTCTCCATCACTTGGAATTTCAATTTCTTTTGGAATTTTAATGAGGATTTTCATGAAATGTGTTTCTTACTTTCTTGCACTGAGGTGATTTCTCTCAATCCTGTGTCATCTGATAGAAGAACTCTGTTTATTGAGTCTCAAGTCTATTATCTCGTAAGTCTTTCTTTGATTCGATTTTCAACAACCATGCAGTTCTAGTCTTTTCTCCACCTTTGATGATACAGAAGACTAAGGTGACCATTAAGGTTTGTGTGTGTGCATGGACAATTACTTATTGTCGCAATGCTTGCTTGCTACCACAGCGGTGTGTCATGTGGTAAATGAAGGATGAGAGTATTGAGCACCTGTTTTGTTCATTATCCAGTTACATTGGGATTGTGGTAGAATTTATGACAATTGTCAGGGGAAAGTTGGGTAATTCCTACGACAATGTTTGCCTTCATTTGAGGAAACTCTCTGGGATCTTGGAAAGGATAAAAAAGCTTCTATCCTTGGGAAATATGCAAACAGTTGTTTTCTGAGTTATTTGGTTGAAGAGAAATATTATAATATTTGAGGGAAGAAGTGAGCATGAAGAATGCTTGAAATAGAGTTCATTTTTTGTCTTCTTTGTGGGTTTCGATGATAGATAAGTTTAACGATTTTCCTCTCTTTTGTATAATGACCGACAGCAGATTGTTGTGGATTGCAGTAATGTTATGTTGGATGTTTTGACTCATTTGTTTCTTTATTTTGACGTAAGGATCTTTGGTTGGTTGTCTTGTCCTCTAATGTATCCTTGGATTGGGCTCTTTATTTTTCTTCTTTAAATGAAGTTTATTAGCTGCCGAAGAAAAAATCATAGGTTACATGTTGACTTCCCAAGGTTACATTTTCAGGATTTAAAGAAGTACGGGAAGAAGAAAAGAGCCAAATGGTTGGTAATGTCTTCAGCAGTGTTGCTTCAAACTATGATCTGATGAATGATTTGATGAGTGCTGGACTACATAGATTATGGAAGGATAGGTTAGATGTTTTGCCTATGCAGCTTGAGGTTTTTAAAATAAGCAAACATATATTCTGAGTATTTTGCTAATGCATTTATTTTTCACTTAACTCTAATCAGACTGGTTGCTAAATTGAATCCATTTCAAGGAATAAAGCATCTTGATGTGGCTGGTGGAACAGGTTGGTTTTGTTTTACTCTGTATTGGTTTTCTTGATCAGTAATTTGTGCCACAACCTTGATGCAAAAGAATAATAAAGAGAAAATGTTCAATGTCCTCAATACTTCTTCTACATGTAACACCCCACTGGAAAGAAAGGCAAGCATATGGTCTTCCATGAATCACATCACAGGTATTTATCCTTCTACAAGCAAAAGTCCATCCAAAATGTTTATTATGTGGAATCAGTTCAATTATTAACCTGCTTGCACGGTCCCCACTTGCACATAAGGAGTTAGACAGAAGAATCAGAAGATATAATCAGAGGCATAACAAATGCATCTATATCAAAAATAAGGAGGAAACGAAATACCAAAAATGATGAAATTGAAATGAAGAGTCTCGCCCAAGCTCTCTTGAAGCCCATATTTGATACCATGTTAAAAGCATGCAACTGCAAATTAATTTGCAATGGATAGAGAAGTTCACATTTGCGTATACTAGTTTAAGAGTTATTATTATATCGATGTAGGACAAGCTCTAACATATCTATAACTTGAATTGCAACAGAAGATTCATTTCAAAAAGAATAAGGGAAAAGTGGAAGAATTGCAGCGAAAATGAAATGCAAACCTTTTAGTTTGCATTTAAATTTGAGCTAAAGGAAAAGGACAAACAACTGCTTAAAGCTTCCACTATTGCAGAAAATGTTCTGAGCTTATACAGGAACTACGAGTTCTCAAGTTTAAAAAGAGAGATTCACCATTCTCCTTCAACTTAGAGCATCGAATTTAAGCATTAAGATGAGTGTTCAAGGTGTTGAACTAAAGGATAGATGTTTTGCTTGTTCCAAGAAGGAAGCCTTAGTTTTTTCATTGACATGCTTTGCATCATGTCTTGAATAAAGGTGGAAAACATCTGCAGGCAGAGACTATTTACGTTTGTTTTGTTGACCTATTATACTATCTGTGGGAGCTTGAGTCTAAATTTCTCTAATTTTACAGGGGATGTTGCTTTTAGGATCCTCGAAACTATAAACAGTGTCAATCGAAGAGCCATGCAAGATGCTTTTGAAGACAATTTACAGGAAGAAACTCAGATATATGTATGTGACATCAATCCAAATATGTTGAATGTCGGTAAAAAACGGGCCCAAGAAAGAGGTACTGCCTTCAATGTGCATTATGTTTTATATTCTATCAACGGGAATGAAATTGGAGTATTTTAATGGCGTTTTTCTTTGGAGTATTTATTCTGTTTCTGCTTGGCGTGACAGATGTCTTATGACTTGTCTAGGTCTTGGAGATGATGGATCCCTCATATGGGTGGAAGGAGATGCAGAAGTCCTAACTTTTGAAGATAATTCAATGGATGGTTATACAATTGCATTTGGGATCAGGAATGTTACACACATAGAGAAAGTCCTATCTGAAGCTTATAGGTAACTTTCACTCCTTGGCCTGGCTGTTGTATGTATCATATGTTATAAAAGCTTGAGTTAGGGGGCTGTTAAAGTTAAGTTGGTTTCAAGATCATTGAAGGTACCATCTCACTTGTACTTAGCTATGAGTCACGGACACTCAATTTGGGCTCACGTATCAATGTCTGACATGTTTGGGACATGGACACACCCGGACACGTGTCGGATGTGCAAAAAATGGTGTCCGATTTTATTTTATTTTTTTAAAATTTTCAGACACGTCCCAACACTTTTGGGACACTTTGAGACACGTTACTTTCAACATGCGTATCTAGATTTAAAAAAGATGAAGATAGCAAATATCAAGAAGAAGAAAAATTGCAATCGATTTAGGCACAAAAAAAATGAGTGTGTGTGAGAGACAGAGAGAGAGAGCAACAACAAATTTACCAATCGAAGAAAAATGTTGCAAAAGGTCTTTGACAAAGAAGACGAGAGGTTGGAAACTTCTTGAGAGAGAATAAGGCAAGAGGTTTAGAGTCTTTAGACTGTTCTAGAGCTATGAAGCATGAATATTTCGTCGAGGTTGGCGTACTCGTATCGGATACGATACTTGTCGGATATTCGAGGATACATATCGAATACACCTCCTACGTATCCAATAATAATTAAATATTAGGATACTTCACGGATACTTTTATATTCAAGCAACATATTTTGAGTTGAATTTTTAACATTTCCTTTCGAATTCAGATATTATTAAATACATTAGCAAAAATTCATACTACTTCAAAGACATATGAGTATGTTTTAAATATTATCTACAATTACATGTGAAAAGAGTATAAAATAAATCTAGTACGTTATAATTTGAACAAAAATTACTTCTAAATAGACCGACTCGATAAATATTAGCTTTGATTCTTTTAATTAATCACTTCACTTTGTGAATATACCATAGTGACACAATATATATTTTCTTGAAAAAAAATATAATAATTTTCCTTATTGTATTAAAAAATTACCAAAATATATAAGTATTAAGTTGGTTGAAAATAATAAAAATATTAAATATATTCTTTTATAGCCGTATCTTGACCGTACTCATATCCTACTTTTTTAAATTTTGTTGTATCGTTATATTCTTATCGTATCGTACTCGTATTTCGTATCCGTGCTTCATAGTTCTAGAGATAAGAGAGGATAGCCTCTCTTTACCCATGTGAAGGAACAATTATTAGTGAAAATATTTTGGTGGGTTACAGCTGGCTGGAAAAAATTAAGTGCAATGAGTCATTCTACACTTTGTTGACTTGCAACTTTGCATATAGATTAGTTAATCAATAGATGAATAGTGTGCTGCCAAGTGTCTATAGAGAGCTATTGTGAAGTACTGGATCCCACAACTCCATTAAAAACTGATAGTGGTGGGCCCATTCTACTGACTCATGAAAATAGTTTGCAGGCAAAACTTGAACTGCCCATACAATAGTGTGTTTATACTTGGCAATCCAACAGTTGGTGAAGCTACACATAGCTGATCAACTCAAACAAATATGAATCGACAGCCAGATTTTGTTGCCCGGCACTGCAACGTCAACTTACTTACTGAATCCCCTTCTTAAAATATGCAGCAGTTTAATATTGTTGGAGTTGTTCTTGGTTTATGACAACAAAAATGGTCACCATAATTGTAATGAAGAACATCTTATTACTATGTGTGACATCATATAATTATATATATATAATTTATAAAAAATATATATTATTTAACATGTCGTATCTGTGTCCATGCTTCATAGGTACTTAGATTAGGGGTTATTTTATATTAGTCACTAGTCATAAGCCATTCACTGAAAGTATATGTAGATAATTAATTTGCCAAATAAACCATATAATACGTTAATGGATAATATTGTGGTTAGTTATTCATATGTTTTTTGTTCCCCAATCCAAAATCAGGGGGACAAAAGTTTGTGGTAGTTAGACTGCGAATGTGGAACTTTGGACCAGTCCTTATGAACATAGATAGCTAGAATTCTATTTACCACCAATTATGCATTGCACTGTAGCAAAGGGCTTACAATGAGCCAAGTTGGGAGCTTGGATACATGTAGCCAACCTTAAGTGCTCGGGATAATGACTTGTTGAAAGTTGATATATGTGTAGCATGTCAAATTTCATTACCATTGGATTAAAGTATTAAACAACTTCAAAAAACTGGTGACATTTTGACATGATTGTTGAAGCTTTAATTCAGAACAACTATTATCTCTGTTATATTTATGGGATTTTTGCATAAACAAATCTTACCATGAGTTGAAGTTGCTGCACCTTGTAGCCGATGTGGTTGATTCATGAGTTTTAGCAGTCAGAAGGCAATTTTTCCATTGCAAACCACTCTAATAGGGTAGTGTGTTTTATGAGTATTTCGTCATTTGAGATGTCCCTGCACGTGCAATGCTTACACCACGAATTTCTGACTTGTGGGAAAAGCAGGAATAAGAGTGGGACCAAGAATGCAGTAGATCCAAATTTCGAGTTTTAGTCAAGGGTGCCTTCTGATAGTGTATGTTACTACGCATATCTAATAAATCAAATGTATAGACATGCACTTGTGATTATGAAATGTGTGCTTTTGACTTTCATTAGAGAACACAACAATGTAGAGTATAATGAGATACTGAGAGGGGTTGGGGTGATTTGCGCCTCAACCCCGCGTCGTTCCAGAGGGTATCAGAAGATTATTATGTGTTCACCATATGGGAGAAGCTGCCTGGAAGATCTATGTTGACAATCTTTTTAACCAAACTGATACACTGATCTAACTTACATCATTAAAGGGTGCATTACTGTGAGTTAATTGGATCACGTGTTCAGAAAAAGTAATTCCATTCATAGATTGGTAAATAAACTAAGATTTTGTCTGAAAAACTGGGTTTTTGAAGAAATAGAGTATCACCGCGAGTTGCATCAGTTGAGCAACAGTGACTCGAAAAAACATTGGACGAGCAACATTTTTTTATCTGTTCGAAATGTTTAAAATATAGGCTAATTATTATTCTTTTTGAAGGTTTGATTCTTGATTTCCATGATTTGCATCCTTCTTCCTCATTTTGAAGTAAATTTTGGTGTGCTCATATCTGTCATGTTGATTGGTTTTGGTTTGTCTATCAGGGTACTTAAACAGGGGGGACGATTCCTTTGCCTCGAATTGAGCCATGTAGAAGTTCCAGTTTTCAAGCAATTGTGAGTATATCTGATACTAATGGAACACGTTGCTACTATTGTGTCATTAGTAGCAATGTGCAAATGATAGTGTAGTTGCCTGGGCATAAGCTGTGGGCCGTCTAAGAATTATTAATTTAAAAACTTTTTGAGTAATATCAATTCCACAACTCATGATCCTCTCTAGGAAGTGTGTATGAATTTCCTTCAGTTGATGTGCTACACCCATCCCCTCTCCTATGAATGGATGGAACGGGAAATCCGCTATATTCTCCTTGGAAACTCGTAACTAAACCCCGCTTAACCTATATGGCATAAATGATCATGTATTCATGTATTACGTATCCAGCATATCATGGGCTTAAATAATATACTAGCCACATTATCATTAGTGTCATCCTATTCGTTTTCATAGGGGTAGTTCTATTCCTACCAAATCATATATTATCATCTTTCTGTACTACATGACTCAAAATAGATAAATATACATCTGTAGGCTCAAAATTTCTTATCTAAAAGTTGACTGCTAATAAATTTTATATCCAACATAGATAATCTCAAGTATCCAAAATAACTACTCTAGTAGTCCGACCTCAATGTACATATACTGTGGGATACTATAAAAATGCACATGGAGAGACTCTTGCTACTAGTCTGAAAATAGTAAAAAGGATGGTGAGACGATGGTGAGACGATACTCGGGGAATGTATAATAATATCAAAAGTTTGAAATACATTTTAAAAAGAATTTTGTGAACATCTTTTGTAGAGAAATCGACACTGCATTCCAAAATAAATTGTGAGCTGATGAAACCATGTCTGTGTCAGTTATAAACTAATTCACATAAAACAATGGGGGTTCAAAACTGTAGATCCAAGTAATGTAACCTACATCATAACATATCGTATCATAGTCATGCAAGTGCGAAGCAGAAAGGTATTCTGGTCATACGCGTGCATAGCCATATCATACAAGTACACAACTTGCCCCAAAAGTAAAGCCAGCCCAAAAAATGTGTACACCCCAAAAACCATATGTATACCATTTGTGATCCCTAAGGTCTCATAATTGTACAATACATACATGGCGTGTGTAATATAAAGATGAATTGTTAAGCACTTGTAAAATCATCGTAGTACAGTTCATGGGTTTCTCAATTTCTCAAACACAGACTCTTCATATTGTAGAAGGTATCCTTCAAACAAGATTCTCATGCAGCATAATCAGTTGCAAGCAATTTCAAGTTTATCAAATGCATATATTTTTATAAATTTCAACATTTCATAAACCTGCATATTTTCTAAACCACTATAATAGTCATATCCACTCACCTGAACCAAGACATATTTATTATCTAGTAGGCTTCAAACTCTGGAGCTGACATCGGTATTAGCTCTTCCCCTATGATATGGTGGGGTTAATATGTATGGGTCTATATCTACACTAATAGCATGGGGTTGCTGCACGAAATTCATAGGACACATGGACATGCATGAATCCTAAATTATTTCAATTTTAGCATTTTAACGGTATTTTGGAAATTTTATAGAAATCAAAATTGGAAACATGTAAGTGATCTTTAAATGTGAATTTCTTATAATTGGTGTGCATATGAATTTCTTAGAAAATTTCAGGTTATTCATATAATGGAGGTAGATATTATGTTTATCATAGTTTTTATCTTGATGGGGCTTATCATGTTTGAGGAGGTGGTAATAAACTTCTTTATGTGGCTAAACATCTTAAAGTATGTAACAAGGGTTAAATTTGAAAGATATAACAATTCTATGGGAGCCTTGGTGAAGTTTCTAAAACCTTTAAATTGAACAATTATCAAAATTCTCCTAGGCAATTTTATTATTTTCAATACTTTGTGCAATTTAACTATTTTTTTGCCTTTTAATTTTCTTTAACCATATCATTAATGTTGCTCCTTATTTATGTTTAGGTATGATAATTACTCATTCTCCGTCATCCCTGCTCTTGGAGAGCTCGTGGCTGGCGATCGGGAATCTTATCAGTATCTAGTTGAGAGTATCCGTCGCTTTCCCCCTCAGGTAAAATTCTTGGATGAAGCATAACTACGATTCAATTTCTGCAGCTATTTCATGTGGCATACTAGCTAAGAAGCACAAATACTCTTAAGAAGGTGACATGTCCATGTTAGGTAGAGACATTTTCTCGGACATTCGCAGGGACGTGTCTGATATTACTCTCTTATACATGTGCATAATTAAGAGATGAATTCAAACATGTCTTCGACACTCCTTTTGTGGCATGTTGCACACCTCTCTAGGAAGTGTGTAGTACTAAAAAATAGCATGTAATGAACGCACTTTAAAAGTTTGCAAAGGACAATCTTTTACTATTTAGGATTATATAATAGCTGAGATTAGACTTAATTATACCAATAGAAACAAAAGATGTATAAAAGTTTTGCTAAAAAAGATGCATCGAGTATATTAGTGTCTATATTTGCTACACGCGTGTGCAAACATACACACACATGTATATTAAATACTCGAATACTATAAGCACCACATCTTATTTGTAAGATTCGTTCCCTTTTTCCATGTGAAGCAGATAACAACAATTATGGCTAATTATTCACGAATAGCAGTTTGATTACAAGCCCTGCAGAAGTTTTGTTTTATTGTCATGAGAAATGCAATGGCAACCAATATGAGAACTAATGAAACTGGCTTGATACCCAGTGGCGGAGAGTAGAGTCTGGCTTTTATTGCTCGTTGATTGCATTTCTCAATTTCATTGTGCTATGCCTCCTTGTATCCATGTGTTGGTCATTGCAGGAGACATTCGCTTCAATGATTGCGGAAGCTGGGTTTCAGAAGGTTGAATATGAAAATCTTGTTGGGGGAGTGGTCGCTATCCATTCAGGGCTGAAGTTTTAGCCGCGTATTGGTGAAAACTGTATTCAGATTTTCTTGATCTCTCTCTCTCTTTTTTTTAATGTCATATTGGCATCAAAATTGAAAGGTGGCTTGCGGGAGGGTACAAGTCAAGTCCGTACGTATTTGAAAATTTCCAGATTTTCAGCCGTTGGCATCCCAGTGGCCAAGTGCTCTTTCCCAACCATGCAGCAATTGATCAAGTCTAATGAGTGGGGGTCCGTAAAGGTGCCAAGTATGGCCAGTTCTTCCTCCGTAGAGGTGCCAAGCATGGCCTGTTCTTGCTTTAACATTCTTGAAAAATGCCAATGGGCTGTGTTAAGTAAAAGACATACTTTAAAATTTTCATTCAATGTGCTATAGAGTTTGTCTACGGCACTAACACATTCAGTCAATGAACATTGTCGACGCAATTTTTACCTCAAATAAAGGATTGGATTTGATCGAAGAACAACACGACTCCTCAAGACCAGAAGCAACTCGGTGGGAAAAGCCAAATAATTCACCAAAAGCATAAAAAAACCGCTAAAAATAAAAATTGAGAAAGAAAAATTAGTGACCCACGAGTAGTCATGTCAATGGTTTGGATTTTAGTTTGAATTAGATACTAAACTCGTTTAGTCAGATATGAACCAGAAATTTAATCTATTAATTCGATTCGAGTCTGTTTAGGTAACTCTACTCGGGTGTGGATATGGATATATAATGATCTGGTGTATTGATAATTCCATCCAAAAATTTTAAAATAATATTTCACGTGCGTAC
>CM042188.1:42058989-42075636 GCA_023539305.1 Ilex asprella | reverse complement strand
TTTCATTGGAATTGTAAAGCTGCCCTCTATACCATGTTAGTTGTGAATCTAATGTCTACGGTTTAAAAAATCTATGTGTTCGTACTGAGAAGTTGATATTTACACTGGTTATTTATAGATTTAGTTGGGGTAGAGATTTGGTTGGCTCTATGAAAGTTAACTTTCAACTATATTCACATTTTTTTTTTGTATATATGTACATATAATCTCTATATATTAAAGTGCATGACAGTTACAAAGTGTTAGTTGTTAAGAAACCCGAATCTTATGGAGCTCATTTATTGTTTTCCGTTCAAAATGGGCCATGGGATTACTTGGTGAGGAGGTGATTAACCTGTTTGAATTTGAACATTAGAGTTTTAACAGAGTTTTGCTGAACGATCGACATTCAAAGCACAAACAAAGAATTCTCCGTCTCTCTTTTTTTTCCGAAGACTGATGGGAAAGCAATACTTTGCCAGAAAAAGAGGTATGTTCCATCTTTCTTGTGTTTGGTTGTCAAGAAATCCTATGAAAAGAAAGTTAAATAGATTTATTTGTTTATTTTGTTAATATAGGAGGGTTCAAGAGACCTAGTAAATCTGGCATGTTTGAAATGGGTAAACAAGCGAGAAAGAATTGTCGCACCAAAGATGAGATTGTTTGTAGCCAACCTCCAAGTATTGCAGGCAAGATGTATATTATTACTATGGTCATTGTTTTTATTATGAACATATATTTTATAAATATTCTGGCATGTTCTCACCAATGCTTTGTAACTTGTATTTAGTTTCGGAGGAAGAAGAAGAAGAAAAGGAAGAAGTGGTTTTTAAAGATCTTTCAAGTTATAATAATTTGTTGAAGACGTTGGGGTCTGGTAGTGATTTCATCACTGATGCTTACAAGAGAAGGTAATGGTCTTTTGCTCTTAGAGAAAATTAGATCACATTTTTAATACACTTTCCGTGTTTTTGCATAGCGAGCCAGGGTGACGTTGTTGACAACTCAAATTTGATGAGTGACATGCATTCCTGGTGGTTATTAGATCCTATCGGTTTTGAATTTTATCAATTTTGGGTAGTTTAATTATTCGGATAAATTTATTGAGGATCTACTGGATTTTGTTTGATTCCAAACTACCAGGGGGTTAGAGACTTGGGCCATTGAGGTGTTTGACACAACTTGTCAAAGTAAATGTGCATTCCATGGATGGACTTGACAAAATTTACTTTGCATGATGGAACTCTTAAAAAATATTGGATTTTGGATTTTTGCTGAAGGTGTATTTTGGAAGTGCATCTGAATTATGTAGTGAATCTACGCATGTGGATATCTATGTTTGGTTGGTGGAAACATCTTAGAAATGCAAAATAACATGTACTTAACAATCTTACCCTTACACTCGTTTTAATATTAAATTTTTTTGATAGGAAGAGATAGAATATTATTTCTAAAGAAGAGAAATACATAAGAGGACAAAGAGTCCTCCAAGAGACGCATCAAGAAAAATAATGTCTAAGTAAGGCCAATAACTTAAAGCCCTAAAAAGATGAAAGACCAAATGTGGTTTTATTGTTCGCACACTTGAGCCTAATAGTCTTTAATTAAAGATAAAGGAATTCCTTCAAAATCCTTGGATGTAGATGCCCAAAGAGACGCTATGAAAGAGACTTTATCCCAAAGATCTTCCCAAAACAAAGCCAACACCGTGCATTTCCAAACAGTCTTGGTTCTCTAGTACATGAACCAAAACCTTCAAATCGAATTTTATCTCCGTTGCCTTTAGCAAATTTCAAGTTTTGTAAAAAATGTGGGCTCAGAGTGGACACTAAGAAAGAAAGAAATATTCTCTCAAACCCTCGCACATCAATGCAACAATAAACCCAAATTTTTCATGAGAAAGAGAAGAGATATAGGTTAGAGATACAAAAGTAGAGGAAGAAACAACAAAGATCATGCTGGTGTTTGTTTTTTCTTGTTAAAAGTCAGTAAAAAAGCTTATATATATACTTAAAGAGGAAGAGACAGAGAAAAAAAATGATGAATTCTTTGAAACCCTTGTCGAGATGTGAAATCATAGGAAGGTCTTTTTCAAGACCATTGTTCGTGCTCAAAAGGAATGCAACGATTGAAACCACACAAGGGCAGTCTTTGCTACAAGTAACTTGCATAGGCCAAGTTCGAAAAGGAAGGTCCTCCAAGAACTATTGCAATGGAATTGGTCTGTATAGAACTTCAATTGAGGGTTTAGAAAACTTTGTTTTGCCACCATTTTGCTACATATCATAACCCTTATTGTTTTGTTCCATTTGGCTCAAATGTTTCCAATTTGGATATTACAAAAAAGTCAATGACAAAGACTATTCGACTTGTGTACCATATTTATATTGACAAAAGAGCCGTCTACTAGGTTTGGAGAAAAATGAAGAAGATGAAGAGTAGGGCATGCAAATTGGTTCTGTGGTGTTAAGAAGGTTTCATGCAAAAAAACTTGGGGCTTGTAGTGAAATTTATTGTTACTACTTGAATAATAGATTTGGCTTCGTGAGAAGTCCTAAAAGCATGATTTTAAGAAGTCCATCCAGGAGTTGTGCCAAACATGAATCATTGAATTTGGTTGGCCTGTGTGTTGTAGGGGCTATTTCCAATAGTGTATTAATAAACATAACGTGTTTGTATATTATTCTGTTATGATTGTGAAGCACTCTTTATATGCTTTTGTCCGCCTTTGTATGGACACTATTTTCTTAACATTGTTGATTGGGGAACGATCAATACCTGGTGCTTTAGTTATGTGTTGGGCTAACGATTGTGTAGTTTTGGGTTAAAAAATGAGGATATCCATCTTGTGCAATAATGCCAGATGCTAGGACCGTGTCTAGTTCAACTCTTTGAGCACCTTGGATTGACAAGGACTGACCAAGTTGGGACCACCCTTGTAAAAATGGTCTCAGTAAACTAGTTCCTTTTGTAATCATATTTTACCACGTAGTAGCCAACAACCTGCATGTTTATTTATTTTCTCTTAATATTCTGTATTCATAGATGAGGGATTGTTTATACAATTTACTTTCTAATAAACTTTTGATGACTTATTGATTTTATCAATCTTATTGAAAACTCTTAATAATTGAGTTTTATGTCATATTTCAAGTTAACATTCTCAAAATTGTTTCTATTTTTTTAGGCAAAGAGAAGAAGAGGGTAAAAGTGAAACAGATGAAGATGTGGACATTGGTCCCGGGTTTTCCAGCATGTCTGAAACTGAGGATGATGGTAATTTAAAAACATAATTTTAGATATTGAAACTGAATTTCGATTGACCACTTAAACTTAGTTTGGTCTTTGTTTTTGAAGCCATAATCGCTGTAAATGTTATTAAGCACTTAGTAATGAGCATTGTTTTTTGTTAATCATTTATATGGACATTGTACATTTGTTTATTAATTTTGTAACAGAATGTAAATAGTTGTTTAAGTTAAGGTTGCTTGTCTGAGGAACCTTGTTGGCCTCACCATCATTGAAATGATGGGAGTCTTACTTTGTGCAGCCTCCACTTTTTACTCTCGGCTAGATGCAAACAATATTGATTTTGAAAAGACATATGATTTGGTAAATTGAAATTTTGTGGATGTTGTGTTAAAATACAAGGGTTTTAGAGAAAGTGGAGAAGGTGGATACGAAATTATTTTTCTTCTCAGACTTTTTTAGTATTTGTCAATGGGGAGTCTAGAGAGTGGTTCAATGGGTCTAGGGGCTTGAGACAAGGAGATCTTTTATCACCATTTATATTTATATTGGTGGTTGATCTCGTGAGCTGGATGATTATTAGTGCAGAAGAAGTAAGATTGATAGAGGGATTTAGAGTGGATATTGAGGATGTAACTGTGTCACATTGGTTGTTTGCTAATTACTCTATTTTATTCCTATAGATAAAAAGAGTGTTTTCACAACGCGTTTTTGTTGATTAAAGTTTTTGGACAAGTTTATGATGTGAAAATTAATATGCCCAAAAGTAGGGTTATGGACATTAACTTGGAGGGGGAGGATGTTAGAGACTTGACATTAAAGGCGGTTGTTCAGTATGTAGGTGGCCTATGGTTTACCTAGGGTTACAATTGGGGCGGGGGGTGTTCCGAGATCTCTACCCTTTTGGGATCCAATTGTTGAAAGGATGTGTAAAACATTGGATGGTTGGAAAATGACATATTTTTCTCTTGAAGGGAGTATCACTTTGATAAAAATATGTTTGTCTAGCATCTGTTTATAATATTTATCACTCTTTAGAATCCTTGTAATAATAGCTAGGATATTAGAGAAGATGATGAGTAAATTTCTTTTATTTGGGGTGGGAGATGATAAGCGGGATCATTTAGTGAGTTGGAAGAAAGTTTGTAAGTGTATAGATGTAGGGAGTTTGGGACTTGGTAATTTGGTTTCTAAAAATATTTCTCTTGTAGGAAAATAGTTATGGGGGTTCCCATTTGAACATGACTCCCTTTGGCATAAGGTAATTAGGGGTAAGTATAGCCTTCATATTTTCTTCCATTGACTTGATATAAAGTTGGAGATGGATCCAATATTTTATTTTAGGAGGATACGGGGCTTGGAGACTTATCTTTTCACAATATCTCTTCCCGTCTTTATCATTTATCCTCACTCCACGAGGCTCGTATTTCTTCTTTTCTCGTCATGGGAATGGATTTATGTTCTTGGGATTTTCATTTCTTTAGGCATCTTAATGATACTGAAACAATAGATTTGATTTATTTGCTTCATATTCTCAATGACTTTGAACCTTGTTCGTCTCAGGATATTGGAATTTGGGTAGTAGATAAATTTAAGATTTTCTCATCCAAATTTTCTATTCACATCCTGTTAGTTCTAGTAATAATGACTATTTCTCTTTGGCCAAATTTATTTGGAAATTCAAAGATCCTTCTAAACTTAAGGCTTATTTGGACTGTTGTCCTTAATTGGGTGAATAATAATGATATGTTGTAGGTTCGAAAGCCCTATAAACTTATAGGGTGTGTTTGGTATATTTTTTTGGAGGGGTTTGGATTAGATTGTCCAAATCTGGGTTTGACCCAAAGATAGGATTCAAAGATGGGATTCAACATTCAATGCTATCTATACCCATGTTTGGTATGCGCAAGTATATATGATTATTATGGTAATATATTTGTATATAAATGACTATTTTGTCCTTTACCCAATTTGTATATATGAGGTATATAAGATATATAGGGGTATAAATGTTATTTGTATGCTAAACCCCCAAACTCACATATAAAATTCACCCCCTTGGGTTTCATGAAACCCATGAATGAGGGTTTCATGACCGGGTCATGACCGAGCCGGGTTTGGAATCTCATCCCTGCTTTACACATACCAAGCATGGGTTTAAGGGGGTTTACTCCCTAACCCATGTTCCCAAACCCCCCTAAACCCTCATACCAAACACACCCATAAAGCATTGAGCCCTGATAATTGTCTAACTTCTTGGTAACTTCTTGGTGTAGCGGTGAATTGAATGCTCTTTTACTTATTTACTGTGATTTTGCATGGAGCTTGTAAAATAACATTATCCAAGTTGATTAGTGATGCTTGAGTTTTTGCCCTTATACATTGGAGCTAATGTTGGATAAGTATTGTGGTTTTGGAAAGAAAAAAGAAGCCAAATTACTATGGCATTGTGCGTTTATGGCAATTCTTTGGTGTATTTGAATAAAGAGAAATGCTAGAATATTCAATAACAGTTCTCTATCTTTTGAACTAGTATGGGAACGATTGGTTTTTATGGCTTTACTTTAGACCGAATCCGCTGAAAGTTTTAGAGGGTTGTCTTTGTCGAATCTTCAAAGGAATTGGATGGTGGCTCTACTTTAGGTTTATTTTTAACATTTTTAAATCATTTTTTGGTGGGTTACTCTTTACTTCTTTCAATAATAAAATTCTTCTTTTATACAAGAAAAAAAAAAAAAACCTCATCTTTGGTTGCAAACTCAAATCTTGTTGGCTTTGAGAAGAAAGGATGGCATTGGTTAGTGATTTTTTTAGATGCCTCCTATCCCCAGTTGAGTGCTTGAGTTTGGCTATTGGTTGCAATTTTAATTCAAATAATTATACCCGTTCTAATAGTGCCCTGGGTGCTCCACAAGTCTTGTCCTTAAACCTAGAAGAATAAGAGGTGACAGCCTGTCCATTATTGATGACATTAAAGACAACAATATGGGTCCTTTGTCAGTTCCAATCAGAAGTCAGGAAGAAAACCTACATCGTTGATAAAGCATTGTATTGAACTTCTTGGTTCTCTTCTCCATGCTAATATTGTGGTAGGTGATAGCAAGCATCGAGTTAATTCTCCAAGGACAACCAAAGCAGTACCCAGAGTACCCCGAGATAGCTTAGAGCTTGCATAGGTGTGGCACTGAATAAAGAGCATTGTTTTTTACACGCTCAAATAAAAAACATTGATCCCGGCTAGGAATAAAAGAGCATTGTTTTTCCGTCATTGTCTAAAAGCTATGTTATTAAAAGTAAACACTTAGGGGTGATTCAGTGGTTGAACCTGACCTTTGGTAACTCAGAAGTCTTAAGTTCAATTATTTCTCACACCTCTTAAGGGCTAGCTTCCATTGTCCCTTTAGGGATATGTTCTAACCTAGCTCGACCCAGGTAGTTGATGAACTCGAGAGAGTAGTCGGTGTAAGCTTGAACACCTTGTAGCCCCAAAAAAAATAAATAATGTCATTAAAAGTTGCTGAAATACACTGCTTACATGGGCACCAGATTTTCTATGCAATGTGGCGAAGTCTAAATAGTTCAACTGCTGTGTTTTCTTTTGGGCTGACATTGGCAATTGTCTTGCATCTCATTTTTTTCTTTGCAATTTGCACTCAGGAAGTGATAATGAGGCTGCAAGAAGCCCAGCTGCTGTTGCAGAACAAAGTGAAGCTGCTGGAACCGAGTATGATGATGAGGGCCCTGACACGGATGAAGAACTCTCTTTCGGAGGCCATGGTCAATCTGTTGCTGAGGCATCAGTGAGCACTAGGTCTTTCTATGTTACCTATTTTTTCTTTTAGTTTCTTCTTCTCCTCCCCATCTTTTGAAAAATTCATTATATTGCTCAAAATAATATACAAACGGTCTGCACGCACTGAAATACAAATGGGGAGAAACTGTTCACTACTGGTTGGGGTTGGGGGTGGGTTCTTCCCCCTCGGTTTCATCTTTTAGGCTGTGGTTTTTCATTAATCAAACCTGATTCTTGTTTTGAAATCACATTTTTTTTAAGTATTTGATAAAATAGGGTCTATTTTGATGTATGTGTACAATACACTTTGTTGTGGATTACTCTAAAGTCTTAACATTGGAGAGGTGATGTCTTTGACCATCAAAAGTTCAAACAGTGAACAACAATTTCAATGTCTTACGATGTAAAGGTGGATTTTGACAGGATAATATACTATTTTTTCTACCTGTATTGGACTTTTACATTCATCCTGATACCCATGCAGTATAGATATTGGCAACCTGCAATGTTTGGTTGCTTTGCAGCCATGTCTAAGTATTAGTCTTCTTTTTTTCTTTTTTAGCCATATAATTTTTTTTGCTGATTTGCTTGGTTAGGGAGCATGAACAAACCTAAATGACTGGTGCAAGTCATAGGTGCATGATTTTTCAGAGGAATAAGAAAAGAATGTAGGAGATCTTCCTTTGCATAGTTAACGATTTTGCAGTTGCAGTAAGCATTGTTTTTTTAGAATTGACAAGCATTTGTGAAATTCTGCCTCTAGATATCCATGAAAAATTCTACGTACATAATGGTCTCGGTTTTAACATAGAAGCGATAAATTTTATTCTTGAATTCTCATGGGTCTTTGGTTCCCATTATGTCTTAACATTTGGTTAGTCGTTCTAACTTCTAAATGCATAATAACATTTGGGTGCCCACTTTTATTCTACATATAATAACCAAAAAATCCCAACCTTTTCAATTCCTTAATTAAGGTTTATCACCTTGAGGGAAACTTACATTGATGTAGTCTTGCATAGGATGAAATGTCTTTTTCATTTATCCTAGTTCTCTTAAGACTACATGGTTTAAAAGTGCCCTATCAACTTTTCCTTTTTCGTTTCCCCTTGCGTAACGTAAACCTAAGTACATGCAAAACAAAACACATAGAGATGGTAATAGGGTCATTCAATTCCCAATATACATCAGTTGATTGGGGTTGATGTTTGAAATGTGGGAACAGTAGAATCCCAGAAGGAAAGGAAAAGAAAAAGAATTTGATGATAGTTATTTTTTGTTGGTGAATATTTAAAACACAAAAATTGGACCTTCAAGTGGATATTTTGAGTTCAATACAGGGTATATCTATTGACACTCGTTAGCTTAGGCTCCACTTTCTTATTCTCTTTAGTCACAGTTTTATCATAGAAAATTGTAATTATGTGGTGTACTCTCCTATAGAGAATATAGTGCCCTTTTTAAGTTGTTTTTTATTGTTTGCTTTAACCATCAAAAGCTTGAAAGATTGTTATTTACTTCATGCTATTTTAGTGCTTTTTACATGGGTGGAAATCGGGACAAGAAAAAGCACCACAATAATCAACTATAATCCTTTAAAAATTGTAAGAAATGTCGAACATGAGAAAATATGAAATATGCCCTTTACAAACGTCAAGCTGATTGTGCGATATTATTACTGTTTTAGTCTTTGGCGTGTGAATTTAACGCATTTAATGCAGACGTATAATTTTGGGCTTTAATGAAATCTTCCGAATGATACCCATCTCACTCTTTAGTGGTTGTGGGAGTTAGATGTGTACAAGTATTCTATCCATTTGCTCTTTTTATGCCAGAATTTCTTTGAAGTTCACTTATGAGTTTGTTTCTTTACCTTCAGTTCTTTCAATGATCACTTGGAAAATACAATATCAAAGGCAGATGTCGACAATCTATCAAAAAGAAAGTGGAAACATAAATGGGAGGTGCCTGCTGTTGACATACCCAATTGCAAGTGGGTGGGAACCGGAGAGTGTTTTCTAAGGGTATGTCTCAGTTTTTTCATTTGCTTTGTCGTATTTGATGTTTACCCTTGTTAGTCTTGCTTCAATTTTGGATATTTATTGTAGTTAATACTTGCCTTTGTCAATAAACGACTCGGGTGAAAGTTATGAGAAGACATTTGCCCTCTATTTCTTTTATATGAGAAGACATCTTGATTATTTCATCTCGTTTCAGTGATTTTTTGTACGTATAATAGTGGCCTTCTCAGTTAACTAATTAGGACTCCATTACCTCTTGTATATGTTAACTTCACCTAATATTTTAGAGCTACTGTCAGTACCAACTGTATTTTACATCCTCTTATAATTGAGTAGTGTGGAGAATCACCTAATACTTGCATGGGCAAATATGCCAGAGGGGCAATTCGTGCCAACTTTGGTTATCAAGATCCAGATCTGAATCATAGGATCTTATGACTCTACAATCGGGTAAAGATATTGATTCGAGTCTTGCAGAATCCCTAATTCATAGGATCTTAATGGATCGTGATTTGGATCTTATAGGATTGTAGAATTCCAATCAGAATTATGATTTCATTTTCACAAATCTAGGTTATTGGATTTGTTGAACAAACCTAATTCATATTTGCTGTTTGAGTACTTAAAGATTCAATCAAATTGTGATCGCCTCAAATAAT
Organism: Ilex asprella; assembly: GCA_023539305.1. Lineage (NCBI taxonomy): Eukaryota > Viridiplantae > Streptophyta > Magnoliopsida > Aquifoliales > Aquifoliaceae > Ilex > Ilex asprella. The sequence goes on along the minus strand of CM042188.1, from coordinate 42,065,935 downwards.
TATCAGTCTATTGGAAAATTTTGTCGGATGAGAAAAACTATAAAAAATTAATTGTAGAAAACTCTTTTCATTCGTTCAGCTCTTTCGTTGAAAAGTTTAGAACACCTATTTGGTTTGATCTCCTCTCTCGGCAAGTGCTCATAGCCAAATACTCTTCCATTTTCGTTCTCTAGTGTTTTTTTCTTTTTCAAATTTAGATGTCGAATAGTCAAAGTTTTACATTTAGTAGTCTCTCAACTTTCTATTTTCTTCTCTACTTCTGTTTCTCGGGCAAGGTTAAGTTCAAAATACTAAAATTCTCCTATTCATCTTTGCAAAATCCCACAAAAATTGACAGTCCACCTCTAAACTTTATGTTTGGCATCACATTTCTATTTGCATATTTTTTTAGGCTTGTTTTATTCGTGTTTTTAAAAATTTTGTATTGTTAAATCTCTTTTTTTTTTTCAGTTTGTAGAATCTCACAATTCTCAGATCTCTATCATTTAGCCCCCTCTATTGATCCAAGGTAGGATCCTAGTTTTAAAAACCTTGGTGCCGGCTCATAAGGAGGCTTTTTTGGTCCTCATTGGTGTTTATTATCTTAGAGACATTGAAAATTTATAATATATTTAGCTACCTTTATCTAGTTAAAAGTAACTGTTGACAGAGTACTATTTCTGTTGGCCTAAAATGTATGAGATTTTTATTTTTTCACTTTGTTATGTTTGTGCCTTTTTTGTTTTTTTTTGGGGGGGCGTTAGGAGGTGGTGTATTTGAGCTGATTACTCTTTGCAGATTTGGTTTTTATACTATTGAGGTGTACTAGAGGCTGCATTCATCTTTTTGTGTTGGGAATGTTTTAGCCTAATAAGAGCTAGCCTTTCCTTTTATCGGCCATGATAACACAAGGGTCTTCATATATTCTGGTATGATTTTTGCAGGATACCAGCATGGATTCAGATTACGGCCTCAAGCCAAGTTTGTATAGGCATTGGTTGGATATCTACAGTGCATCTGAAGGCAGCATTTTTCATTCATCTGGACAGAGATTTTTCTTCTCTCTTTGTAAGTGAAGCTGATTGATTTGACTTTGTTTAGATATCCGTTGAGATGCACTTATTAACATAATCTTGAACGATTTAGTTATGGTGGCTTCTATGGTTAAATCCCCGATATTTGTTTCGAAAGAATTCAAATTTGTGTAAAATTCAAATTAATTTGGTTATGGCTTTATGGAGCTGGTGTTATATGCAATTGCTTAGCCGCAACATTTTTATATGAAGCCTGATAGATCATTTGATGGGGCTCTGGACAGGTATAAGTTATAACTGAGCCTATAAAGTGATGCAGGATTTATCTTCCTACTTACTTTGTGGTCATCTTTCTTATCATACTAGAGAATATCATACTATATTTGTCATCCTCAGAACTCAAAAAAGGTGCATATTTTCATGCCTTTATTTCTCTTTGCTGTTTATGCAATTGGTGCACTGTTGACATTTTTTAATGGGGTCTATAAAGCATATAAGATATTATTTGCCTAAATGAGTATTTACAAGGAGATTCAATCAATAATCTCTTTCCTAATAATTGAGGTAGCTACCATGTGATTGGCTAGATTAAAGCATATAAGTTATCTTGATCCGGTAGAATGCGTGCTTCATAAATTTCGTTTACAACCAAATTTCAACCAAATGCCTTTCGACTTTGACGAAGGTGTTACCGGAGGAAATAATGCAGAGGATAGCTCTCAAAGTGATGATGTGTTTCAGAAAAGACAAATGAAGAATTGGAATCTGATTGGGCATATCTTCGATGAAGGTGAAATAGCGGGGTTGGGCATGATATAGTTGTGAGAGGTTATGTAATAATTTCTAATTTTGAGGCAGATTTGCAGGTGAGTTTTCCTATTGTGCAACAGTTAAATGCGTTTCTTTCTATTTATTCCCAATCTCTTGATCTTTTTCATTCTGGGGATTTGGGATTGGAGTTCTATGCAAAGGGCGGTGAATTTATTTGTTTAGTTAAGTCCATTGCTGAGTGTGAGGGTGTCTCTCTAATGGTCGTAGGTGATCAGACGGGCGAGTCTTCGGCGTTACCTGAGGATATGGAAACTCTGGGTAGTGATAATCTTCACATTTCATAACTATTGGCGGACCAGAATATGGGTTTATGTAAACTTTTTGTGTGTATTTATAATGATAGTACTAGGGATAATTTATTTTTCTGGGAGAGCAGAGCACAGCCGGTGGGTATTATGGATGTCTTTACCAAGAGAGACTGAACTTTATTCCTAAGATTTGTAGGGAATGTGAGGATGAGAGTAATGGTGAGGTTAGTTTTGGCCTATTGGATGATGAGAAGTGGTCTATTATGAAGAAGGTTTTGGAGAAAATGAATTTATCTTTAGTACGCAATAAGAGAAAAAGAAAGAAAAAGAGTGAAGAAAAATTAGTGAGGAAAAATAAGAGAGCGAGGGAATTGAAAAATCTAGAATCAGGGGTCAATTATGATTGTGCTTTATCTAGGAGTAGTGGTGAGGGGGAAGCGAGTTTTTTATGAAGATTATTAGTTGGAATGTGAGAGGTCTTGGTTCTAAAACGAAAAGAGTTTCAATGAAGGAGTTGTTTTGTAAAAAAAAGACAAATGTAGTAATTTTGTAAGAAACTTAAAAGGAGATAGTTGAAAGAAGATTAATTAAAAGTGTGTGGGGTTCTAGGTGTAGAAATTGGGTTTGCTTACCTTCTGTAGGTAGGTCAAGTGGTATTGTGATTATGTGGAATAAAATAACTGTTAAAGTAGAGGAGTTAGTGGAGGGTGCATTTTTTGTTTTGGTGAGGATTAAGCATAAGGATGGAGTTGAATGGTGGATAAGGAGACATTGGGAGGTATTAGCCAGTTTGTATGGTCTTTGTAGTCCACGATGGTGTGTTGGTGGGCATTTCGATGTTAGATACCTTTCTGAAAAATTGAATGAAGGTTTTCAACGAAATTTTTTAAAATGGAGTTGTTAATGCAATTACCAATTCCAGTTTCATTTGCTTGATTCCCAAAAAAGACAATTCCATGAGCATGAAGGATTTTAGGCCGATTAGTTTAACATCTATTCTCTAGAAGATCATTGGAAAAAGTTTTCTTTGAGATTAAGGGAGACTTTTAGTGAAACTATTTCAGAGTTCCAATGGACTTTTGTGAGAGGTAGATAAATTGTTGATGTCGCTCTTGTGGCTAATAAGGTGGTGGAGGAGTATAGGGCTAGGGGAAAAGAAGTTTTTCTATTTAAAATTGATTTTAAAAAAGGCTTGTGATTATGTTGATTGAGATTTTTTGGACTGTCTTAGAAGTGAAAGGATATGGAGATCGTTGGAGGAATTGGATGCAAGGTTGTTTGAAGTCAATGAATTTTTCCATTATATCAATGGGGGGCGTAGGGGTAAATTTAAGGCATCTAGAGGATTGAGACAAGACGATCCTTTATCTGTTTTTCTCTTTCATTTGGTGGGAAATAGATTGAGTGGGTTAGTTAGAAAGGCTGAATGTTGTAATCTTGTTGAAAGATTTTGTGTGGGTGGAAGGACAGAGTAGTTGTTACTCATTTGCAACTTGTTGATGATACCATATCCTTTTCTACAGAAAAAAAGGAGAAGATTTTAAATATTAAGAATATTGTGGAGTTGTTTGGCATAGTTTCTAGTTTAAAGGTGAATATGGATAAAAGCTTACTTGTGGGTATTAATTCACAATGTGACAAAATAGATAAAGTCGTAGGTTTTTTGGGGTGTAAAATTGGGGAGTGGCCTTTGAAGTATTTAGGTTTACCTTTGGGTGAGAATCCATTGTCATTATCTTTTTGGTATCTAGAGGTGCAAAGAGTAGGGAAAAAATTAGATGGGTGGAAGAGAACATTCATATAAAAAAAAGGTAGATTAACTCTAATGCAGTTGCCAGTTAGTCCTGGGTAGCATTCTAACTTTTTTTTTTATCCTTGCTTAAGATACCTAAAAGATTGCAATGAAAATTAAAAAAATGGTGAGAGATTTCTTGTGGAAAGGAAGTGGTGAGGGGAGAAACTGATTATTTGATTAGTTGGGATGTGGTGTTTAGATTTAGGATGAAGCTGGTCTTTCGATTGGTAAGTTGGAAGGTTAGAATTATTGCTTTAGAGGGCAAGTGACTTTGGAGGTTTTCCTTAAAATAAAATTGTCTTTGGCATTTAGTTATTAAGAGTAAATATGGTTTATAAGCCAATGAATGGGACACTTATATGGTCGAGAGGGTAAGTTTTCGATGCCCGTGGAAATTCATATCTTCGAGTGTCACGAGATTTTCTCATAATCTTAGTTTTGTGGTGGGTGGTGGAGAAATGATCCATTTTTTAGAGGATCTTTGGGTGGGGGAGTTACCCGATCATTTTTGTTTCACGTCTTTATCACTTATCTGGTTTTCATGGTGTATCTATTTCTTCCATGATTAGATCTTTGCATCGTGCTTATTCTTGGCACTTTTGGTTTTTGTAGAAGTATTGATGATAGATGTATTTTGGAGTTGATGTCTTTTCTTGCTACTATTGATGACATTTGATTATCTCAAGAGTTATGTGACAAAATGAGATGGGTACTTGAGTCATCGGGTGCTTTTTCTACTCAAACCTTATATGATTCTTTTGTTGTCCATTCATCAAGTCCTCCATTTATTCTAGCTAAATATGATTTGGAAAGAAAAAGTGGCTATTAAAGTGAAAGTTTTTGCATGGACTGTTCCACATGGGAGGATTAATACTAACGATATGCTTCAAAAAAAAAGACCTATTAGTTGTCTTTCTCCTAAATGGTGTGTGATGTGTAAAAGTGATTACAAAAACATTGATCATTTGTTTTTACATTGCTCTATTGCTTTGACTTTGTGGTATAAGTTGTTTAACTTTGTGGACTTGAGTTGGGTGCTTCGTAAATCATCCATATCCATGTTTGTTGAGGATTTGAAAGGCTTAGGGTCTCTCGGTAAAGGTGCCACTCTATAGAATTGTGCTATAATTGCGACGTTTTAGGTTAAAATGAAGGAGAAAAACACACGCATTTTTTAAGATAAAGGAGACTGGTTGGATGGTTTATGGGACCAAATTCATTTCTTAGCCTTTTTTTGGACTTCAGTTACAAATGAGTTTAGAGGTGATCTAATTTTTTTTATACTTTTAGGATGGATAGCTTGAAGTGATTTATAAATTTTTTACATATTTTCTTTGTTTATAATTTTTCTTTTTTCTTTTTCCTTTTCATTGTTTTTGTAGTTGGATTACTTATCCAACATTCTTGATATTTTTCTGATTTTTAACATAAGAAGTTTGTTTCCTATTAAAAAAATAAATTTTGTTTACAACTAGGAGTCGATATATTTTGTGCAACATAGTTGGTGCAAAAATTAGGCATTTATGATAACTTAAGAAGCACAGAAATGACATGACTCGACATGGACCCATACATGTCGCGTCATGCGACCAATAACTGTGTACTATATGTTGATTATAGAATTATGCAACAGAAAGAATCAAAGCATTAGGATAAGTCAATCCTCTGTTGTAAAATTTTAGATTAATGGATCATAGTAGTCTACAATCATCTATTTGTTTATAGACAAAATAAAGGGAACATGGAAAATTATAATGATTAGTTCTCATCCTTCGAAGTCCTCTTATTTAGTAAAAACTTTTATGTGCCTTTTGTTTTCCATAATAAAATTTAAATAAAGCTTTAACATGATTAGTCCTATATGAAAGATTTTGGAGTATAAGATAGTAATTTGTCAAATTTTCAAGGTTTATTACTTATGGGACTACAAGTTTAGGTTAGTCATAGACATGACTAAAGAAGTGTCAGCCATGTCACAACAGTAGTATTAAACATGTGCCTGAAATTAAGATGGTATCTTTTTATTATGAACACGACTAAAAGAGTATTATACATATGTCCGAGAATATTCTAGAAGTGTTAGTGGTTGACACGAGTACGTCACCTTCTTGAGAGTTGATAATGTATGGGTTTTTAAAGTTTTGTCCTCTGTCTTGATGCTTTCTCCTTTTTTTTTTCCTTGTTTGTAGTGTCATTCTAGTTGATTTGCTAACTATGCTAATAACTAGGATTAATGCTTCTTTGAAGTGAACTTTATTGTAGCAAAACAATTGTCATCAACACAAAATGTTTTGTTGTTTGCATATCCATAGTTATCAAATCGTGTATCGGAAGGCGTATCGTTTTTTAAAAATAGTGTATCGTATCGCTTATCGTATCGTATATCGTAAGATACAGTGCAATTTTAAATAAATAATAAAAAAATATATGTACCTTTCAAAAAAAATTATACATTCATAAAAACATAGCATTTCATTAATACTCAACCAACTATTCAAGTCATCAACATAGTCCACTAACATTAAAATGCGAAGTTCACAACCATAGTTCACTAATTCAAACTTGAAACACCATTGGGCTTTGTAAATAAATTAAAAAATTAACATTAATTAAAATTCAAAAATTTTGATACAAAAAAATAAAAAAAAATTAAATTAAAAAATTAACATTAATTAAAATTCAGAAATTTTGATATATATAAAAAAAATTTGGCTTTGTAAATAAATTAACATCATTTCTTCCACTGTACAAGACCACATGTTTGTTAGAGTACTTGCCTAGTCCAAAACGACATTGTTCCATAAAAAATATTAAAAAAAAATTAGTATACCTAGCCCAAAATGACGTCGTTCCATAAAAAAAAAATAGCATTTGCATGTATCGTACGTATTGGTACGTATCGTATCATACTGATACGTATCGTGTATCGGACGATGCATCGCAAAAATAGTACAGAACTACGATCTGTATCGTTTTAGCCCTGTATTGTGACGTATCGTACGATACTAACAACTATGTGCATATCTAGTGTATGGGTATGAATCATAGTTATAGTTTAT
>CM042188.1:42023487-42045517 GCA_023539305.1 Ilex asprella | reverse complement strand
GGAAAGAAATGTTTGGAAATAGTTCAAAAGTGTGCGAAGGCACACCCCTATTATTATACCAACCACAAAGCTTTTAAGAAAAGCCGAAAATTTGCACATATATCCTCCACAAGACCACATAAATCTCTAACACTATACAGCGTAATGTTTTATAGGACGACGCCGAAAATATCCCACAAGAGCCAACCTGTGCTCAGCTGGGTAAGACTAGGACCAAAATCGGAAATGAGAAAAATACCCTTCACATAAACTTAGAAAATAAGCTTACTACGCTGATAGATCTGGTTTGTTCTATAACTAATAAATGCAAGGATGCATCAATTGGACAAGGGTTTTACACTGGGGGTGGGGATGGTTATTTTTTGTTCCATAGGCAGCATGAACTATATTTGTATTGCAGGTAAACTTGTAGCACTTCTATTCTGTCGTTTCATATTTCACTTGTGTAATGTGTGACATTTATGTAGTATGCTTGATGGGAATTGGTTTTGTTATGAACACTCTTGTAAGATGATTGGTTTATGTCAATACTCTGGTTTCGTGAATTTGGTCCTAATATTCATAGGTTATGGTCAAATGTGCAACTGAGTTTAGATCTCTTTATTGGCTTCTCTCAGAAAATCGGGGAAGCTGAAGTAGAGAAGGAAAAGGATGTCGACTATCTTTCTTCTATAGAGGTAATTACACTAGTTATTTGACTGTTTATGATACATGTGGTCATGTTCCCTATCCTTCTATTGTTGATTTTGTACATTTCAACTTCCTTTTTAGTTAATGAGAGAGTTGGTATCAACAGGTTTTAATTATTGACCATGCTGATGTTATAGCAATGCAGGTACATTGTATCATTTATTTGTGTAGTTATAATTTTTTCCATGTATATGTATGTTTGAGTCATGTCTTCTTTTGCCTGTTTTGTTTCCTTTTTCGATGGAACTATGTGCAGAATTGGTCTCATGTGAGTACAATCATTGAACAATTGAACCGGATACCATCTAAGCAACATGGAACGGATATTATGCGCATAAGACAATGGTATCTTTTTAGTGTATTGTTTCTTTGGTGGTTCATCTTTTTTTTTTTTTGGTGCTGTTCTACTCCCCTTCTTTCTTTTCCTGTTATTTTTTTTGGTTTTTTTTTTATTTTTTTTGTGGGGATGGGGGTTTAAAGAGTGCTTGTATCCAACATTGAATGATTAAGACCACCCTAGGTTGATTTATATGTTTAAAGGGTGTCCCTCCACTCCACTCATTGCCAATTAGTTTCGGATTGGATACTCAGACATGATCTCAGAGCTAGGCTTTAGGTGGTTACTGTGTCAAATCTGTCACCCAATTAAATTTTTCAGTATACAAGTTTGTCTATTTATTTGTTAGCCCCCATATGTGAGCCCAGATCCCATGTGGTCGTATCCTGTGTTGAATGATTAGGATCACCCAGGTTGGTTTATATATTTGACTATTTGAGGGTCCTCTTCACACACTGCCAATTGGTTTGGGATTGGGTGTTCTAAAATGGGGGTGTTTGCACTTGGGTTTTTACAATATATTCTTTATTGAGTGTTGTAGACTTCTAATGGATGTTCTAGCTATGATTTCTAATCCATGTGCTTCTTGATGGAAATTTTGTTTTAATGAAGTTTTATTGCAGTCTAATTATTCTCTCTATTGACTTAACATTTATACAATTGTCTTCATGACTAGGTACTTGGATGGACAAGCGCAGTTCTATCGTCAAACAATAATTTTAGGATCGCATATAAACCCAGGTGATGACTTAGAAAGTTGAATAATGGAAAAGTTCTACTCCCTGTTGTAATTGCTCACTAAGTCGTAGAAATAGATGCACATGAGGGTATTACGTTTGTAGGAGCAGTTTGGAGCCGTGACTTCCGAAATTCCCTTTTGACATAGGTGCAACTTAAAACTGACAATGAACATGCATGACTCGAGTAAAAATTTTATTTTGCCCACAAGTTTTAAATCTGTTTCCTGGGATAAAAATGACTGGGTGTTATGGTTTTTTTTTTCAATTAGTATAATTTCTGTGCAATCCATAACATGCATTATTGGTCTTCATGCTGATTGAAAATAAACCTTTAAGTCCCCTTTTACCAACATTACGAGAATTAAATTGAGTTTAACTTCTTTGTTTTTTCTTTCTTGTCCCAGACATCAACGCGTTGTTCAATCATCATTGTGTTAACTACCAGGGAAAGGTGCACCAACTTTCTTCATTACATTTCACTTACTATGTGGATCCACCTAAGTTTTGTGAGGCGTTGTTGATACTGAATTTGAAGTGAGACAATTTTCAGAGTTCCTTAAAAGTTGTGCATTAGTCTCTAACGTTGTATTCTACTTCAGCCAAGCCATGATTAACAGTGTCTTCTCTGCCTTTATAGCTTGTCTCATGCAGCATTCATTAGATGTTTTTTTTATAGTTAACCTTTATGCTCCAAGATGGGGAAGAAAATTTTATATAGTTCTGCCACTTTGTCTATTTTTATTTATGTTGTCTTTCTTAATTAATAATTGTATCTCTAAACCTAAATTAAAGCGATTGGAAATTTGGAAGTTCATATCCAGAACACCGGTACATGTTTATGTGATCTTCTTTCAAAGGATGGGTTATGCGATATGCTTTTATGTTTTGACCTGTGGGATATTTTGGATGTTATTTCTCAGGTGAAGTTGGTATGTATGTATAAAGGTGTTCTTCCCAAAGTATTACTTCCAGTGCGACAGGTATGCATGCCTAACTTCTTGTGTTAAACTAAACGGGGTTGATAGGAAATGCATTATTGAGAAACTGAATTGTACGATTTATGATGACATCTAAATCTTGGTTGATGTTTCCTGAAAATGTCATGCACTGGTGCTTAATTTTTTTTTGTCATAATTACGAGCCTTCACATTTTCATCATCTTTGACTCTGTCAGATCATTATTTACTGTGGCTTTCTCAACGTATTTTGCCTCATTGTTGAAATGGTAGATTTGGTATATCTAAGTAGACTATTCAGATATTCTTGCATGCTTATGTATATGTGCTATTGACTATTACAGGTTTATGAACGTTTTGATGCAGAATCAATAGTAGATGCCGACAATGCTCGTTTTGAATTTTTTACAAAGAAGGTTTGTTTAAAATTGTCTCTTGTGGATGTAATGCATATGATGCTTCTTCGGAAAGAATTTTTACAGCCTGCTCCTGTTGAAACCCCGTATTTTTTGAAGTTATTCCTCAGGAACTATGGTAGGTCTGATTGGACAATTATATATATATGAACCTGTACTAGGTCCTTCAAGTTTATTTTGTGAGATTATCTTTTGATAACCAAAGTTACATGAAATCAGAAAGAAAAGAATATGCTGAAAAATAACATATTAGATTTAGACCGTGCATTCCAAATAATTGTTTCAATCTAAATCTAATTTGGCTTTCTCATAGCAGTGTCAAGGTTTTAGTTCTTCAGTTTGTGAGAAATTTTCCAAAAGGAATTACTCATTATTCAGGGAAATCTATGGAATTAAAAAGGAGGTGTTTAAATCAATTTGGCTTTCAAATTATTGTAGTTGTGTTATACAATGGTTACGTGGTTTGTTTGTAGTAGAGTTTTGTGGCATGAATAATGATTGTAATTATTCTCTTTCCAAAGACTAGCATAAACACTAGACACTAGGCACTAGGGGAACTCTCAGGTTATAATGGACTCTAGAATCTCATGCCCCTTTTACGTATATATAATAATCTAATACTAAAAAACATAGTATTGATGCTAAAAATGTATATCATTTTATAAAATGGGAGTCGAGGGTCACCAATGTTACAGGGATCATGGGTAGGGGTGTCAAACGTGTCGGGTTAAATGGATGACGGGTGAAAAGCATGTAAACCTGTACACGACACGTTTAATAAACGGGTGAAAAAATCTCAACACGAAGACAACCCGTTTAATAAACGGGTAACACGACATGACTCATTTAACCCATTTAATTTTAAAAAAATTATATCAACAAATTTTAATACTCAATTTTTTTTACTGCCAGTTGTACTTACCTCAAAAAAGAGGAATTTCTAATCAAATCTCACATAAAAATCAGATTTGAAGGCTAAAAAAAGAAGTCAAGAGGCCACTGCCTTATATAAGCAAGTCAACCCTCTCATCTCCCCTCATTTGCTGATGTGAGACAAAAATTAAAGGCATTGGTTTGCCTTTGTCTTTGAACTACTTCCCATTTGCCCCTCGTTTGTCTTTGAACTACTGTATTACTTTTTTTTTTTTATTGATTTCTTTACTTATTTTTTTCTGGATAATTTTTTAAAATAATTTTGAATTTATTATTATATTAATTTTATTTAAATGAGTAAATGTGTGATAAACGGTTTGCCTGGTCTCACCCGAATATGATCCGTTTATTAAACGTGTCTGGTGGATCAACCCATTTACCATCCAAACTTGTTAAGATCTCACTCAAACCTGTTTAATTTGTGTTGATCGTGTCGTGTCGGATTTTGACAGGCCTATTCATGAGTTTATTTAGTTTGTGGTATTGTATTGCGTACCCGTATCCATCCTTCGTACCAAATTGTCTTGTGATTGAGATTAGTCTACCATGACTCTCATTTTTATAAACTTGATTTACGTCTCAGTATGTAATGTCCTTTGATATTTAGTTACTATATACTTGGACTGGATGAGAGTTTGGGGTCCATCTAGCCTAGAAGGGTGGCTTCAATACTTTTTGGATGGTGTGTGACACATTTAACTTGTTAATGTGGAGGAAAATCAAAAAAAGAAGCAGGGTCACTTTTGCCATAGTGATCAGGCGTTTTGAAAACAAAGAATGAACCTGAATCATTAAGCCACCACAGCTATTTGGGGTACGATTTAGAGGGGAAGTGTTCGTGGTTAAGGCTATTACTTAACCTCAACTCTCTTTGAATTGATGCAAAATTTTCTGGGAGCCTAGTTGCTTGCGGGATAGGGGCTCACTGTGAATCCCTTTTGAAAATGTTGTTCGATGACATCAACCTTGTTATTGAAGAGTTTAAATTCCCGAGTGGAGTAAACCTATTGTGTTCTTGTTCCAGATGTTGAAATATATTTTCCTGTTGCATCCCTGGTAAAAGTGTAATTTGTTTCAAGAATGGCATATCCAATGAAGACCACATGTCAGGGGAAGTGTTTTTGTGGGTACCTTATCTCTCCCTGATTACTTCTCAGTCGATTGCTTAAGCATTTTGTCCCCTATCTTTATTGCACCCTGAACACCCAATCAATCTTTCCTCGATTGACACCTGACAGCCCTGAGTTCTACCCGATTATCCCTAGATATAGATATGTCACACATGTCACTCTCTCTTGTTCTCGACCATGACTAAAAGCAGTTTCTTAGTCTGTTGTGCCAAGCTTAAACAAAAAAGGTAAGCCAATTTGATTCCTGTGCCAACTGGTTGGAGGAGTTCACATTTCATGTGTCAATCTATATAGTGGTGAACTTGATTACCAGTATCTGTTGCATATAATAGGAAGCTGGGCTACAAAGAACAGAGGCACTCTTTTTCACCCTTCTTACCTATATATAATTCCTCACATGGAATTGTCATGGCCAGGACCTCCCCAAGTGTCTGGGTGTATGATCATATAGTTATCCTTGCTTTGCTATTACTTTAGTAAGATTTGGGATGTGACATTAGCAGTTGATTATTATTGCAGGTTTTCCCAAAGATAAAAGATTCTATTCAGGTAACTACACTTTCTTTGAGACCTAAAGAATGACAAGTTATATTTTTCACTAAATGAATTTTGTGGAAGTTTTATGCACTACGCATTACATGCAGGGTGGGATTATGCTATTTATTAGTTCATACTTTGAATTCGTACGAGTTCGAAATTTTTTGAAGTCGCAGGATGCATCCTTCTGCTTGCTTGGGGAGTAAGAAACAGCCATTTCACTTTTACTTTCAGCTTGTGTTGAATTGTTTTACATTTTGGTTTGATAACCATTGGTTGCGATTTCTTAGTATTCGATTGATCATTCTGTCATTTCCTGTTTACATGACTAGGTACACAAAACAGAGTGATATTTCTCGTGGACGAGTTTGGTTTTTCCAAGGAAGGCGGAAAATCATGCTTTATACTGAGAGAGCTCATTTTTACCACAGATACAAGGTTCTTTCATTTTCCTTTCTTCATTGGGCTCTCTCTCTCTCTCTGCGTAGAAAAGGTTCGTAAAGGGTTATGCATGTGCCTTTTCATGTGAGTTTGTGGTGTAGAATTCCTAGAATGTATTTTTTTGAGTCTTTTTGAGTTTTGGCTCATATGAAGCACTCGTGCACTTAGTGTGGAAGGAAATTATGTATACAAAAATAGGCGCATGCCAGAATCTTTGTGGATCTCATATGCTAGAAAAACCTATTCTCGCTATTTTACATCAAATAGGAACTATCTTTAATATCTCTAGGTAAAGGTGTCAAGCGTGTCGGGTTGGGTCATTTCGTATCGGATTGATTTCGGGTTTGTGTCAAAAATCTTAAAATCCAAACTTGACATGTTTAATAATTGTGTCTAGATATGTAAACACTAACTTGACTTGACTATTAAACGGGTTATCCGAACTTGATCTGTTTGTTACGTTTAATAAACATGTCGTTTTCGGGATAATACACATAACATGATCTGTTTAACTTCTTTAACACATAGCATAGACATGTTTAACACACATAACTTGTTTCTACACACATTCATTACTATTAAATAACATCATTTAATCATTCATCCAAAATTTATAATTTTTTTATAAATAACATATTACATCTCGCCAATGAAATTAACTAAAATGCATTTATATTTCAACCCAAAAATTAAAGCAAGAACTATATTAGTATACTGTAATAATAATGTTAAGAAATATATTGTCAATTATCATAGTAGAAGTAAGAACTAATAAGTAATAATGTTAATACCACATTAGTCATACATAATAGGTAAATTATATTGCCATAAACAGGTCTATAATGAGTTAAGTAGGGTTCATGTCCGAATCATGTCAACCCGTTTAAATTGACGACACTATCTCTAGGAATAAGGCGAATTGCACTTTTCACCCTAGAAGATTTAAGGATTCTCACGTTGCACTCTCAAAGGTAATTTTTTTCACATTATTCCCTCAGTGTATCAAAAGTATTGCAATGCGGCTCTTCTTTTAGCTTCTGTTATTTTTGTCAAAAACACCCTATTGACACCATAGTTGTTAGTATCGTACGATACGTCACGATACAAGGTTAAAACGATACGGATCGTAGTTTTGTATCGTTTTTGCACTGTATCATCCGATACACGATACGTATTGGTACGATACGTACAATATGTGTAAAGATTTTTTTTTTTTACGGAACGACGTCATTTTAGGTTAGGTAGACTGATTTTTTTTTAATTTTTTTTATGGAACAATGTCATTTTGGGCTAGGCAAGTACTCCAACAAACATGTGGTCTTGTACAGTGGAAGAAATGATGTTAATTTATTTATAAAACCAAATTTTTTTTTATTTTTTTGTATTAAAATTTTTGAATCTTGATTAATATTAATTTTTTAATTTATTTACAAAGCCCAATGGTGTTTCAAGTTTGAATTAGTGAACTATGGTTGTGAACTTTACATTATAATGTTAGTGGATTATGTTGATGAATTGAATAGTTGGTGGAGTATTACTGAAATGTTATGTTTTTATGAATGTATAATTTTTTTCAAAGGTATATATATTTTTATTATTTATTTAAAATTGCACCGTATCTTATGATACACGATACGATACGCAATACGATACACTATTTTTAAAAAACGATACGCCTTTCGATACACGATTTGATAACTATGATTGACACTGACGAAAAAAGTAGCGGAATATAACAGGAGAGTCACTTTGTAACAATTTTGATATATTGAGGGTGCAATGTAGATAATATAATATTTGAGGGTGTAAAGTAAGACTTCTTAAATCTTTTAGGGTGCAAAGTATAATTCTCCCACAGACAAAAAGAGGAGAGAAAAAAGAGAAGGATAAACAAGGAAGGAAAAAACATGAATAGAAATGACAGAAGCTTGGGATATCATTACATTTGCGCATGTAATAAGTGGCTCCATGTTAATAACAATCGATTCTTAGAAAATATATTATTTTATCTTTATTGATAGTAGCTAAAAATAGGGGTCGTATGTTATTATTGCAACTTCTTCGATGGTCTAAGGATTTACTGGAATGGAATAGAGAAATGCATGTTAAATGAACCTATAATGGTGTTCGACTATTAGAAACCGAATCTCCAAAAAATTGGTTAATAGACGGTATTCAGATAAAAATCTTATTTTCTTTCCGTCTGAAATTTTGCAACAAAATTAAGCTGCAAACCTCTCATAGAGATCTAATGAAAAAAATAGAACCAAAAAGATATTTGTTTTTTAATGGTTTGGGGAATGGAAGCTAAACTTCCATTTGGTTCTCCTCCAAGAAAGACATTTTTTTGAGCCCATTTTTAAAACTCGAAAAAAAATTAGAAAATTGAAAAAGAGTTATTTGCTAGTTTTAAAGGGATGAACAAACTTTTTTCTAACAATCTTAAAAGAAACAAAAAAAATTTGAGATAAAAAATTGGGTCACCAAAATTGTTCTATTTATAAAAAAAAAAATAAGAAAAAAAATACTTTCAAAAGTAAATCAAAATATGATATTTAGATTGAGAGAAGTATATGAATTAAGTGAAACTAGAAAGGAAAAAGATTCTATTAGCAATCAAATCATTCATGAATTGTTTAATAAAGGATCAAAATATCTTTTCGAAACGTTTCCGTTTCTAAGAAGATCGAAATGAATTAGTGATGGAATCGAAATTCTAATACTTTGAAGTGTTCTATAATGGTTGAAAATGTTTGTATATTTCAATGTATTTGCATAATTATTTTGGAATGTTTCAAAGTATTTCAATATATTTTGATATATTTCGACTAATGTTTTAATAAAATAATTCTTAATTTTTTTCATTCTGTTTCTTATACTGGTCGAAATGTTTTTCATTTTCTAGGTGACCGAAATAATGCACCGAAATAAAATTTTGATCCTTATGTTAATTAAATTATTCCTAAAAAAAACTGAAGGATATGAATGATAGAACACGCCCAATTAAAAATCAAATAGAAAAAATTACAAAGTGCAAAAGAAAAAATAACTCCAGGAATAAATATTAGTTCTAACAAAATAATTTATAATGCCAAAAGACTAGAATCACTAAAAAATTAGGCAAATATTAAACTGAAGAAATGCTCGATTAATCAGTAAATCATATTATTTTATAAAAATTCACTGAAAGAATCTAAATCAATATACAATTTTTTTTTGTATTAACAAAAAAAATGATTGATAAATGCATTTACACTAATGAAATAAATCAAGGAAGAATTAATAAAGCAAATCAACATACATCACTTTATTTCGACTATAAAAAAGTCACTTTATAATATTAGTAACAGCAAAAGGAATTCACCTATTTTTGTGTGACTTATCCTCCTTATCACAAGTATATGTATTTTACAAATAATCCCAAACCTTAGTTATTAACTTGGATAAATTAAAATATATTCTTCAATATCACTGAACATCTTTTTTTCTCAAGATTGGAATAAAGGATTCTATAGGAACACGAGGAATAATCCATTCTAAATTAAGATATAAGAAAATTTGGAGTTATAGAGCGAATCAATGGAAAAATTGGTCAAAAGGTCATTATCTACATTAATCCCAAAAGAATGGTGAAATAGAGTCGATCAATGTCATACATCTCAAAAGAAAGATTTAAAGAAATGGAATTCATGTGAAAAATATCAATTACTTCATTAAAAAGAACTAAAGATTTTGAAGTATATTCGTTATTGAATTAAAAAGGTAATCTTGGATTCCTTCTCTCAAACTAATAAATAAATATGATATTATTTATCATATTTATGGATCACCATTAGAAGTAAATACAAATTAAAAGATTTATTATAATTAATACACACCTAAAGGCAAATTATTTGATAAATGGGGGAGGGGATATTCCTATCAATAATTATCTAGGAAGATGTGATATTATGTATATGGGAAAAAATCCAAATATAAAATATTTTGATTGAAATTTTTTTAAGTTTTGTCTTAGAAAAAAGGTCAATATTGAGGCATGGATCAAGATCAATTCCAACAGTAATAAAAAAACTAAGATTGGAACTAATAATTACCGAATAATTGATAAAATTGATAAGAAATGTCTTTTTTATCTTTTACAATTCATCTAGATATGTAAATCAATCCTCCCAATCATTAAAAAAAAAAACTTGTTTTGATAGGGGATGAGAATGAATGAAGAAATATTGATCTGGAACTTTGGTTTTTCCTCGAATTTGTACTACTTTATAATGCATATAAAATGAAACCGTGTATTATGCCAAGAAAATTACTCCTTTTAAATTTGAATATTAATGAAAATGTTAGTGAAAATAAAAATGTCAATTAAAAGGTGAAAGAGAATTTTTTTTATACCATTGAATGAAGAAAAACATATTTTGAATTAAAAAATCGAAATCAAGAAGAAAAAGACCCCGCGGATCAACGAGATCTCGTGGTTCAGATGCACAAAACTAAAAAGATCTTGGATCCCTTCTCTCAAACCAACAAAAAAATGTTGAAGAAGATTATGCACAATCAGACATGAACAAACGTAAAGCGAAAAAACAATACTAGAGCAACACAAATGCAAAACTAAATTTATTCCTGAAATGATATTTGCTTTTTCAATTGAGACATGACGATGCTTTGAAGCAAAGAATGATCAATAATATTAAGATATATTGTCTCTGGCATAGATTGAAAAACCTAAGAAAAATTATTGTATCCTTTATTCAAACAGGAGAAATGAGTTTGAATATAATGTTGATTTAGCAGAATTTACCACTTACAGAATTGATGAAAAAAAAAGTATTGATTATCGAATTGGTTCTCTATACAAAAAAATGGACAATTTATTATATATCAAATCATAGATATTTCGTTGGTTTATAAGAGTAAACACCAAATTAATCAAAGATATCAAGAACGAAGATATGTTGATAAGAACAATTGTGATGAATCTATTTCAAAACATCAAAGAATGATTGAAAATAGAGATAAAAAACATTCAAATTTATTTGTTCTTAAAAATATTTTATCATCTAGACGTTGTAAAGAATTGAAAATTTTAATTTGTTTCAGTTCAACAAATAGAAATGGTGTGAAATAGAAATCTAGTATTTTGTAACGAGAACAATGAAAAAAACTAGAGTTAATTTTTGGATGAAAGTAAACATTCCGATAGTGATAAAAATGAATTAATTCAATTGAAGATCTTTCTTTAGCCAAATTATCGATTAGGAGATTTAGCTTGTAAGAAATAATTTTTTTTGGCTAAATTGAAGTTTCCTTTGTTGTACATGTTCTATCTAACAAGAAAGCTTTTATATTAGAGAGGCTTTATAATGTGGTTTGTTGTATGGATTATGAGCTTAGAGTACTTCTTCAATTAGTTGTGTATTAGATGCATTAAAATAATTTATTTTGCTATTTGTTTGTTTTATACAGATTCGTGGTATTCAGAATTTAATCATCTATTCTCTCCCAGAAAGGAAAGAATTTTACCCCGAGGTAAATCATTATCTTCATGAATATTATTTACTTGCGTTTATTTGCTCAAAGATGCAGTTGAATAATTGTTGCTTCAAATATTTATGTCTAGTACGAAACCTTAATCTTGTATTTCATTGCAGATTGTTAATATGCTTGAAGGGTCCCATAGCATGATTTGCACAGTTCTATTTTCTCGTTTTGACCAGTTCCGGGTAACATTCTATCCTGTTCTCTATTAGCTTATAAATGTGGGTTGAATGTGATGCTTGGATGCAGGCATATCGATGATATAGACGAAATAGGTAGGGGAGCACTAACTGAGGGTGGCACTAGTGCTATGTCGATGGTTGGATGGGATAGAGTGGTGTTGGGGGAGTGTTGAGCAAGTGTACTCTTAGGAGAAAATATAGCTGAGCTTTAAAAGTTGTAATATATATTCTATTAGTGGATGTTCAGTTAGGATTATTCTGGTGCATCGAGATAAAAGGAGAACAAAGGATTGTGTTAAATAGCAGAAAGAAAAGGAGGTTTGGGTGTTTAGGGAAATCAAAGATTGTGTCACTCATTTTCCTTACTAAATCCTTCCTCTTTTCGGGTAAATATAAAACTGGTTTTCGAGGACAAGGACCCTGAACTTTCACAGTCTCTCCTTTTCTTTCTGTCCTAATCTTACCATCCAAATAACATATTCTGCTTTCATACTAACTAAATTTGTGTCACAGCTGGAGAGGGTAGTTGGAACTGCCCCGGCAAAGAGGATGGTATCATCAGAGAAGGGTGTCTTTGTTTTCTGTTAGAAAACTTAAGGCAGGCTCTTGAAGTTGACAGAGCACGGCTATAAATGAAAATCAGGTAATATAGGAGAAATCATTATGCGAGCCACTGTTTGGAACACAAGTGGAAACTTGGATTCTATGTCTGCCGTTTACTTTGCCTTGTCAATTGGACGTGTGAACATGAAGAAAACCCGCCTCAGGGAAAGAATGATGGCGGCAGAATTCCTAAGTGACACTTAAGAATCATTTGTTTGCTTTAGGCAAGCATATTCAAAGCTTCCATCAGAGTGAATTTGTTTCCTGGTAGATGGCCGTTGTTGAGTCTGTTTGCTTTAGCTTCAAGTGGAGTTGATATTTTTTCCTTTTTCCTTTTCCCTTGTAAGTTAATCTTTAACGGATACCTGGAAGCCTTCTGCATCATCTTACTCTTTATTTTTCAGTTCTCACTCGGTTGTTTGAACAACATTGGTTTCTTTGCATTTTGGGTGGTGGTTCTCCAATATGGCAGAAATGTCTGTTAACTTATAACTGCAAGATGTAAGCAATGTTGGGAATCAGCCACTGAGACTCTTGTTTGTTTATTAGGTCAAAACAATCGACTGATTCATTAGTGGATGGTTAATGCTTGAAAAAGAAGAGTATACTGTGTAGTACTTTTTCATCCTTTTCACTGTTTGTTCACCAATGTCTATGTGCATTAAGTAGGAGAATTTTCACTTATGCTTTGTTTATTATGAATCTGTGATGAAAAAATAGAATGATGAAAAGTTGAAAAGATAGATTTAAGTTCCGTTCAATAAAAAGCACGTATGGATATTATCCGTATATTAAGTTGAATACGGACTATTTTTCTAAAATAGTAGTTAGCAATGCCAAACATAAGATACTTATTTAAAGAATTCTCAAGCATCCACTGTAGGGCTCGTCAATGTTTTAAAGGAGAGTGAATTCATATTAATCCTGCAAGCATAGATGCTGGTAAGCTTGGTTCAGATTATTCGACTCTGTTTTGCCAGTGTTTTGGGTATAGAATCTCAAATTTTGTTCAGTATTCAATATAGGCTTCCCTTGGGAAGCAATGATGTTAATTTTACAAGGGCAGTCGGATGTGAACGAAGGCTTAGGACAAAATTTTCAAATGAGGCCTATCTGAATGGTGTTTAGAAATAGGAACCGATTTAAAGGTCTAGAATTTTAAATATGTCAAATGAATCTAGATTGGTTAAAAGGCAAGTAATGGAATATGCACCAAATGATGCAAATCCAAAAAACAAACCTCAAACAAAACATAACCCACTATCATAATCTCCAAACAAATCTTTGTATATAGGTATACACTACAACATCAGTTGAATGCATTTGTTCCCATAAGTTTTTATTCGTATATTTGAGAAATACATTTGATAAAGAATTAAGAGAGTTTGCTTCGTGACACAGTGAGAGGGAGAGAGAATGAATCTGTGTGCGTGAGAGAGAGAAGTCATGAGTTTATCTTTTTGCGCCGGGGGGGGGGGGGCTAAAAAAAATGGGACTTTTGGGTTTTTCTAAACAAAGTATTATGTTTGTAATTCTTCTTACAGGAAATAACAACAAATGAAAGTAATGGTTCTATTACTTAAGATTCTATGCTACCTATTATTGTTTCTATTCATGTCTAATGAAGAAAATTCTACAAAAATTAAAGGAAACGATTTTAAGATTTGACATTAGATAATGTTGTAATATCTTACTATGAATTTTGTAAAGTTTCATCATTCGGAAGGAATGGTACTAAGAGAATTTTTTCAACTAGCTGCAATTATTAAAAAATTGCATGCCATATTGAAAAGATTTCTAAGAATTGTTAGAATAAAAAAATGCAAAGGGATGAAATTTAAAAACTTGATCGTGAGATTAAAAATTAAAAAAAAAAATCGCGTCGCTAAAAAGATGGTTGAAATTCAGTGCATGGAGCCTAAGGTACATGTGGTGGAAGAAGGATAGAAACCCAGCTACAAAAGAGGAAGCATAAATAGGGAAGGTCCTAATCAAGTGCCAAAGGCAGCAATTCTAAAAGGTTTTAAAAAATAACTATTTTGTGTACAACAAATCGGAGTATCATGCGAAGGATCCTCACAACTCAAGAGACAAGAAATCCTCAAGAAGAAAGCTGCACAAGCTTTGACTGATATAACACAATGTAAGTTTCCATTCTTGATTGACGCAATTTTTTATATGTTTGGATATTAATGAGATAGCAACAACCATAACAAACAATTTCTTCTTCTTCAAGACCAATTCGCTAAACTTAGCAACTTGTGAACCTTTGGGCTAGCATTACACCACTTGGTTAATCCCTAAATTTACATTTTCCTCTGGCACATTTGAAGTGCTAATCACAGATTTGTAGTCTTTGCTTCCAAAGAATTTCATAAGTGAACAAGTAGCTTTTTTGAACTGTTTACGTTACCATTCTGTTTTTTTTTTGTCAGCATTACCATTCTGTTTGGTAGCAAAGAAAATGGAGGAAAATACTTTTCCTTTGCACTTTGAGATACCAAACAACCCAACTTGAACAAGAAAGTAGAGTTAAATTTGTAGTTACAAGTTAAATTTGTCATTTTCATGGAGTCCCTTACCAAACTACCATAATGAGATAGCAACAACCACAACAAACAATTTCTTCTTCTTCAAGACCAATTTGCTAAACTTAGCACGAACCTTTGGGCTAGCATTTCACCACTTGGTTAATCCCTAAATTTACATTTTCCTCTGGCACATTTGAAGTGCTAATCACAGATTTGTAGTCTTTGCTTCCAAAGAATTTCATAAGTGAACATGTAGCTTTTGTGAACTGTTTACATTACCATTCTGTTTTTTTTTTGTCAGCATTACTATTCGGCTTGGTAGCAAAGAAAATGGAGGAAAAGATTTTTCCTTTGCACTTTGAGATACCAAACAACCCAACTTGAAGAAGAAAGTAGAGTTAAATTTGTAGTTACAAGTTAAATTTGTAATTTACATGGAGTCCCTTACCAAACTACCTAATTTGTGAATAACTTATCAAATTATCTAACAAAAAAACCAGAAACTACATTCCAGTCCTACCTGCACTCTGGCCACTAGCTGTTCTCACATTGCTTGACCAAGTTACTATATCCTTCAGCTGAACCATTGGCAAACTCTGTCAATGAACTCATAGCTACAGACATTCCAGCACAAAGCACCCTGATGGCAACCTCAGCCATTTTCTCTACAGTCACTATTTCCTCCTCCAACTTCCCAACCTCCATCAACTCCATGTTGCCACCCAATTCTGCTTGAAACCCCCCTCCGAACCTCTTTGAACCAACCGGTGTCCGACGAGAATCATCCCTTAGTTGTTGAGCATATAAAGAACCAACACCAGCTGCAAAAAAATCTAGTCCATCGAGCACTGGGACCTCTCTGATGGCATCAAGTAACCTAGACCATTGGATGCATAGACTGAATATCGGTGGGGCCCCAATGGACCGGCGAGGAGAGAATGGCAATTTTGATGTGTCAGGATCCGAACGGACACAGCGTAGGAGCCAACCTGTTAATGCATGAACATATGATCGTTGAGAAGTGATCCATGACTCAAATGAGGCTCTCCAATTGCGAAGCTCTGTCTCAAGGTTGGCAGCTGAACGAACTAGCCGGTGTGGCTCAGAAGGTGACATTATAGTGTATGTCTTTTTTGCAGAGAGTTTTGAAGGCATGCCAGCAAGTAAGAGCTTGGCTTCATCTAAAGTACACTTCTGGGCTTGATGGCATTCTGCCATAACCTTCCACATCCTTGCTAACCTGTTCAGCGTATACAGAACAGATTATGTTTTTAGAAGTGGTTTACAGTACTGTTTGGAAAATATATTCATAGCTTTAGCTTTGATGTTCAAATTAATCTGATGGCCACACAGGTTCCACCTCACAAGAAAGGACAATTTGAAATGGATGGCAAATGAGCCGCAAGAGTATCAGGGCTTCGCTTAATATGTGGGAACAATATTTATGGAATGGAATAAACTGGGATGTTAGTGACATACCCTTGTATCAATTCTAAGAGCTGAGGCTGAAGTTCTTCATCCCTTAAAGTTTCAATCCTTTTTGAGACAGCTTCGACCGAGTGTATTGAAACTTTAATCTGGGTGTGTAGATCTCTGATAGCTGCCCTTGCTTTATCTACTGAAGAAGGGTCCTCTCCTGTCACATCTAGGTTCTTCATGTGGGCACATTTCTTCTCATATGCTATCCGGACACGTTCACCAGCCTGTTTAAGTAACAATTACCAAGGATTATTTTACCCTCATCAGCCCAAACATTTGGATATATGGCACTATGTCAAAATATAATAGCCGACAATCACAATGAATACTGATATAAGACCACTACTATTCAATTCTTATGTCCATATAAACTGAAAAAGAGCTGATCAGAGACCCTGAGAATTTGTGTGAAAACCAGAGGATAGTAGAATTAATTAAGTGCCATTCACAATTAGGAGGTTTTGCAGGTTGAACCCTTCTTTGGACTGCTAACAAAGTAATTTGTGCTCTTTAGGTACTCCAATCCCCGTCCTGGCCTACACCCCGGAGGAATTGCATGAGGAAGCAGCAACTTTATTGGAGGACAGCTTCTTGACGTGAAAAGTTTGAATGGACACATAGATCATGCTAATTTTCTTGTGACTTCAAGTAACGTCATGATGTTCAAAATGAACTGTAGCTCAGCTAGTATGCAGAGCGCCATAGATTGATCTCAAGTTAAGGCTGGAATGTACGCTAGCAGTGGTAAGACTAGAACCAAGTTCTCGAGTGGTTAAAAAGATCAATAAACAAATTGGTGATTTTTGAGTTGGGGGAAAAGAGGTTTTGTCATTCCTTTAGTCACTTCACTCTTTCTTAGGACTGCTCGTCCTTGATGTAAATATGAATATTTATGTGTATCAAACTTCTATAATAGGTTAGTGTATTGACACTTATAGATTAAAGTTGCTCAGAGGTTGCAGATACATACCCTGACTTCCTGGTAAAGTTTTTTTTCCCAAGCATATAATCTGTCTAGTGTTGATTGGTGACTACATGAAAGCATACAAGAATCCTCAGAGAAGCTGCTACTGCTTTCATAGCCTTCGTCTCTTGAAACTGAAGAGTTTATTAGGAATCTCGATGATGATGAACGAGATGAAGCTGAGCGCAGCAAAGCTACTGGATTCAACATTTTCACAGCTGCAAAAGCAATTAAGTAAACAACTAATATCCAAATGTTACAAAAGTATTGACTAAAATGCCAGAAATGATAAATGTTAAGGAATTAAAAAGAAAAATCAAAAAGGTATTTTGAACAGTTTTTTGATTTTACCACTGAAGGCTTTGTTCGTGAGACAGTTATGATGCATTCCCTATTTGCAATTGTTTTTTTCAGAAAGTATCATATTGCAATTTTTGTCTGTAAAAAATGTAATATTCATAGTCATATATAAGAATTCAAAGAGAGAGTACACAAATCTGGGATCTTGTCTAAAAGTCACAAATTGAACTATTTTTACATCAATAAATTTTGATCCACACTCAATGCGTGCCATCACGATGTTATAGCATAACCTTAGTTCCTTGCTCTTAGATCATGTGTACTTGAAAGCAGTTCTAAGACCCTATAGCTTTTTCATCATGTTTGGAATAAAAAATCAAACAAATTATGGTACTTCCATTTCCCTAGAAAATTCTTACGGGATCTTCCCCCTCGAATCAGACAAAGAAAGAAGGGGATCCTGTTGATCAGTGAAGCATTTCAATTGGGCCTGATTACCCATAATGCTCTACTTTTTATTTTTATTTTTATTTAAGTGGTAAAAAAGTCCCTGGTCAAAACCTGTATATGCAGTCTCATATTGTCTTAACCACGACGTTTTCGATGAGGTAAGCAATAGTTCTATCTACTATAAAATCATTCTCCATATAAGGGGTAGGGTAGACAACATCAATCTGGTTTTAGATCTAGTAAGCTTCTACCAGATGCAAATGACAAATGACTCAACAACTTAAACTAAAAACATCATTCTCTCAAGAAATTGTAGCCACATCCAATTTAGTGTGGATTTGTTCAAAACTCCAGTAATAAGTGATATAAAAAAGCACTTTTTATATTTGAATTCAATATAGGTATGGATGCAAATATAACTGCAGCGACAGAGCTATTTGGCTTGCGTTATCAAACCTGAGAGTTCAGTTGATGTTGATGTGTACTGAGCCCTGCTAGCCTCTAACATAGCAGATACCTCATCTGCTGATTTACAAACAATTGCAAACTGAGCTTCCAGATCCTTGATTACTTCAGCCATGCTTGTTGGCCTCCGTTTTACATAAACTGTAAACCCTGGTGTTTCCTCATTAGCTTCTCGATCACCAACTGCCGTTTCTTGATTGCTGACTTGTGCTACTTTTTGTACGTTGGATACTTCTATGCTCTGACTGCCATGGCATTGGAATCCTTTCACTTCATGCTCAGTATCATTTCCACTATCTGCATCTTCACAGCCATCCTCATCCTCATCCTCATCCTCATCAACATCTTCAACAGTAACTTCTTCTCTAGTGCAATTTACTTCTACTTTAGCTCTGCCGTCTGTCCTATTTACTCTATTGTTGTCAGTTTCTTCTTGTTCAGTTTCTTCTTCTAATTCGGGAATCCCTTCTTCTTCTCGAACCTGCCTTATCCCATTGATCTCATCATCCAAAATAGTCTGATCCATACTGCTCCTGTTGGGATAGCCATAATAATCTAATGATGAAAATGGGTTCCAGAAGAAATCCCATTGTGAAGTTTGAGGCGAAGGGGGAGGAAAGTTGGGTCTATTGTTAGGCGAATAATGGAAGAAATTCATGGGCGAGGACTGCATTCCGAAATACCCATCCATCCCATATTGATTGACTGGGGAGTACGTTTCAATTCTAACAGTTTCTGGTGATTGAGGCTGCTCCTCAACAGAAACTGATGGATTCCCACCTGACCTTAGGTAGTTTATTTTAATTTTTGAATTTGGTATCGATTGGATTGATTTTACTGATAAAGATTTTGGTGATATCGAGATGAACCCGGGACTCACTTTCTTTATGGTTGTGAAGGGTGGGGTATTGAATGAATCTAACAAGAACTCACGGGGTTCATCTCCTTCACTATAATCTCGAAGAGCAGCAGAAACTTTTTTCATGGACTGGATATAAGCAATGTGCCCAGAGGCAAATCTCCTTCTATGCTCAACAGCTTGTTTGATGAACTCCTTCCTATCTTTACAAAGTTGCACAGCCTCTTCATTGTCCAATTTGGATGTAGAACATCCCATCTCTCACTTCAGGTCTCTTATCTTTTGACTCTTGGACCTTTCTATGAATTTTTCAGGCTTGAATCGTACTGGAGATCACAAAGGAGTTGTCTGTTAATTCTCACCAGATTCATAAGTAATTTCCCTAGCTGTTGAACTGAAATAGATAAATCATCAAGTAAAATCACCAAATGTGAAGAAGGAAGCAGAGAAAGAAAATAATAAAGGTATTACAACTAAATAATAAACAAAATTGCAATCTTAGTGAGATTCATCTGCAAGGAAAAAAAAATTGAAAGCATAGAGGGGTTCTTTTCGTAGTTTCCAAGTCACAGAAAAGACAAGAGAACATGAGAAGCTATAACTGAATATTCTTCCTAAACTTTCCTAACTAAAAGCACATGAATATATACTGAGACATAAGTTCAAACACCCCCCCCCCCTTTTCCCAATAGGGCCAAGGTACTAGTCATGAAATCTGAGAAATAGATACAAGCAAAAACATAATTTGAACCAAAACCCGTGAGTGTGTTCGGTCATGAATATGCTAAAATTAAACTAAAGAGAACAAGATCAGATCAGATTGGGGTTATCCAGGGTATAAAATGATGACCAAAGTAGTGTCAGTAATGAGGGGGGAAAACAGCATCATGCAAAAGGAAATAAGCCAAAGGACTCTTGGAAGATGAGTTGTGGAAGCATGAAGTTACAAGTTACCAATTTTAAGGTGTTAATTTCAGCACTAAGGTAGTAAGGGTAGGGCACAGCAAAAGAAGGGAAAGGTCTAAAGCAGATCTCATCATATGATGAACTCTCCCATGGATTTTTATTGGGAGTGGAAAAAAGCTAACATCTTCAAATGTACTATTAGAAACTTTTAACAGTGAAATCCTTTTATAAAGCATTAATTGACCAAGAAAAAACAAGATTGAAGCATAGAGAAGCACCAAAACCAAACCTTTTGTAACCAAAACCAAACCTTCAGGAGCAATTAAACTCTGACTGGTAAAAACCTTCGAAAACATGAAAATTGTCTATCAGATACCACATTTGATAATATGAGGAATCACACTCATCAACCCATGAAAATAAAACCCATCTAAAAAAATCAAATTACTCTATAAGAAACAGAAAATCGAATTAATAAGAACCCAGATGATTAACTAGCATACTATAAAACCCAAAACCCATTTTGAAATGAAGTTTTATCATGCAATTTGGATTCAGATATTTATCAATGCTTCAAACTCCAAAAAGCACTTAAGTTTAGAACTCTACCCCATTTCTTATGAGAAAAAAAATATTTTTAGTGATGAAAACTACGGCTCAGATATGCAAGCATTCAAGAGAAATCAACAAAACCGTACAGAGAAGATATATGCAACACAACAAACCTGTTTGAACACTTGACAGTGCATGATTTTTTTTTTGGGGAACTCGTTCTAACAATCTAAAACAAACACGAGTAGCACCGTCTAGAATGAGATAGAAGTGAAGAATCATACCTTGGTTATGGTGGGCGGGAATAAGATGAAGAAGCTGGCTGATCACAGTTCTGCTGTGTGCGGAAGAGAGAGAGAGAGAGACGTTGAGCAAAAAGCAACGGTCAAGACCTTTTTAAAGTGAAAATACAACCAACAAATAAAAAAGCAAAATAAAGTTTTAGGTTGGAGGCCAAGAAATTAAAGAAAAGAATAAGATGGAGGTTAGAGAATATGACGTGTCTTATTTAATGCCCTTGTTGTTCCCACTATATTTCCAAAACACCCCCACCGCTAATGCTCTAACTATGATTGCATATATTTGTACTTGTACTCACAATAATAAGGAAATGATGGGTTCACCCTTTTTCATAATTATTCATAATGAGTGTGTATATCTATATAATAAAATAGGAGTGTGTTTAAATTTTATCTCAATCATATTTTTTCTCAAAACTATCACCAATCACTTATCTCATCTATCATTCATTTGTCAAATTCAAACGCCAAATCGTATCACTCATTTTTATTACATGTTTAATCATTTACATATTTCCTCCCTAAAAATATCATATAACTCATTTCTATCATATATTTAATTATTTAATATTTAATTAATTTATAATTAATATATTTTAAAAAAATTTAATATAGTGAGATCAATTTTTTAGACTCTCTAATTTTATATTTTATCGTGCCTTCAGGCACAGGTTATAACTAATATATATATACTAACAATAAATTTTGATGCCCACATT
>CM042188.1:42006272-42018487 GCA_023539305.1 Ilex asprella | reverse complement strand
TACTATTTTTTTATTGAGTGTCACTGTTTGATGTTATTATTTTTTATTTAGCGTATCACTGTTTGATTTCATTCTCTTTTTTTTTGAACGTGTCATTGTATTATGTGTGTGTGTGTGTGCATATATATATATATATATATATATGAAATTTCAAAATTCAAATGATACACAAATATCAAAAAAATTCTTAAAATTCTCACATTCTAATCTTGAAAGTCTCACATTCAATAAGGTATGTATTATTTATGATAGGGGTAAAAGGGTTTTTATAACTTTTTTTAGCACATGTACTTCTATCCCAATTATTTTAAAAAATGTATTTTTATCCTATTAAGTTTTTTGAGAGGTACCGGCCTCCCTAACCCACCCCCCCCAAAAAAAAAGGCAAGATGATCCAAAATATATGATAGTAAAATTTTAAGAAGACATTGAGAATATAACTCTGGGCGTTGTTCCTTTTTTTTGTTGTTGAACTTTACCATAAATTAAGAGTAATTCATGCTTGAAGGCATGGTAAAAATTTAAGAGTAATGTTAGTGGCCATTGGATGAGTCTATTTGAGACTGTTGAGTAGGCTTATTAAAGCCTGTCCTATTTTATATTATAAAATTACTAAGATAAAATGATATTTTTTGTTTATCTTCCACATTATTAAAAGAGTAGTTTGTTAATTTTAAGGGATAACTCAAGTGGTAACAGAAACGAGCAGTAAATTTAAATGTATTGAATTTGAATCTTGACAATTCTTTGGGATAAGATCATAAGAGATGTATTCCTCACGAATACTCTAGTCCTGATTTGGATGATCTGTCATTGATCGAACTGAAGAGGAGATTAATGAAGGTACACTTAAATTGACCCAGACACTATGACCGTTGAATTAAAAAAAAAGAGCAACTTGTTTGAATTTAACTAAACTTGTAATGTGTAATTCTGGGTGTCTTGCACTCTGCTGTTAATAAAATATTTTAATTAGTAATAATTAATTCTTTTTTATAATAAAAATTTATCGACATATGTTAAAAAAAAAAAAAAATCAATCTTAAGGGTGAACATTCTGTGTTTATGAAGCTTCACCTCGCCAGAGAATATATACCAGGAATTATAAACGATTCCAAAATGCTAAAGTTTTTGATAATGGAAGTGTAAACTTTTTCCGTACCTAAGCCAACATAAAAAAATAAAAATAAAAATAAAAATACTTAGTATATTGATTATTTAAATTTAACAAATACCTATGATTAATATGTGATTATAGATAGTCGAGATTTTCTCATAAGACTGTGCAAGATGAACTTACATTAAAAAAGTTTTCTCATTTTAAAAAAAATGGATTAGTCTCCTATATGCAATAGACAATCAATTATTAGCATGCACACTTTTCCCATTAGACTAACACGGAGGCTTAATGTGTGCGGGTAATTCAGCGATGTAAGATTGATCCTAAAGCAAGTTATAAACTTCGATGTCTTGAGTTCAATTTTCACTGACATCTCTATGATATAATCGATACTTATAGTTTGTGAATTGTGAGTGACTACAAAAAAAAAAAAAAACAACTTTGAGCTCCAATTTTGAAGCCTTAAGCAGAGTAGGCAACCCACACACACAGCGAAATTTCATAAGAAGCTGAGGACATTATGGTAATTTTACACTAATTTTTACTGTTGAATTATTGGAAAGATTAAAATAAAGAATTCGAAAAAGCAAAAAAAAAGTCGGTCATAAAGTTAAAGAGAAAAACAAGGACCCACGGAAACCACGGGGATGCTTCTGTAACAGAGGTTCAAACAATTACCCCTGACTTCACGTTAAAATATCAATAACGCCCTCGGAATGTTTGTTTGTGGCCAATCTCTCTTTCCCCCTCTCTCTCTCTCTGGCCTAAAATGGCCGTTAATTTTGAATTTTTAAAATTTAACGTTACTTGATTATGATTATAATTTTGACAAGAATGAAAGAATATCTAACTTTCTCCTATGTAAAAAATTTAACCAATATTTTTTTGATTGAGAAAGAAAAAAAAAACAAATGAAATGACAAATAAACTTCATATGTTAGTGATACAAGCATTTTTTTAATACTTATTTTAATTTTTAATTTTTTGATTAGTTAAAAAAATCTTTTAAAATTTTTCAACGAGGATGACTATATTTAATAAACTTGCTGATGAGCTTAGTAATTGGATTAATAGCTACTATCTTGCTGTTAGACCTTATGGCTATTAATTCGAACATCATTGTCCCCCTTCTTATAATGAATTTGGACCCAAAAAATATATAAATCAGCTGACATGAAAAATATACTGTCACTCCTTGACATTTCTCAAATGACAAAAAATTGGTGTAAAAGAAATTAGTAAGTAGTTATTCATAATTTGGATAAATCAACTTATTCACCCTTCATTTTCCATTTTAAAAACATAAAAAAAAAATCAAATAAAAAGTCAATTATGCTAAAAATAACAAGGTCAAAATTGATAAAACATAGTAAATTCTTTCCCTCCCTCTCTCTCTCTCTCTCACACACACACACACAAATTCACAAGGATATCAAAATGACAACAATAGACCTAAAACACTGACCTAATTTGTTGACATAATGATGTGATTGCAATAGAACCATTAAATCAACACCAAGTTTCAATGCTTAAAGGTCCCCACAGCCAATCCAAAAATTATAATAAATTAGGTCATTAAATTAGGTCCCAATAACATTCCACTTTCTCGATAGGAAAAGGTTAATTTTCAGTACATACCACAAAGTCTACGAGTTTGAATTTGAGTGGGTGTGGGTTTGGCAGCCCTTGGAGTGTGTGCATGGACATGGAAAAATTCAACCCACCCCCGACCATTACCCTAATCATACACACAAACACAATCAAATGAGTGGAAGAGAAAGATAAAGATCGAGACACAACACAACTACCCCCACTTCGCCATCCTCTCATTACATGTTCACCTCGCAAGTCTCGACAAGCATGCACCTGTGTCCAGTGTCTCCCTCTTGAGAAAAATATTGAATGTAACACTATCATTATATCGATATAACCATGTAATATCATCATCGATAATAAATTAATATGTAAATAATTGAATAATGATACCACGTGATAATAATAACATGGTGTTCTAGTTACACTGACTTTTTACTCTCACTTGTGTGTAGGATCGGCTCTAGTGTAAGGCTATCAAAGTTTAGACTTTACGTCCATTTTTTTAGTCAAGCTCCATTTTTTGTAATTATAACGATTAACTTAATTAAAAATTTTAATTTTATATAAATTCAAAGCCCAACAAAAAATTAAAGTTAGATTTAAATTGGATAGTTTGGACATATTTCTCCACCTTATTACACCAAAAAAATCATTAAATTTTTTAAAAAAGAAAAAGAAAAAAAAGGGTAAAAAGTAAACTTTTCAATTCTCTCTCTCTCTCTCTCTATGTATATATATATATAGCTAACAAAGGATAATTGACCAGCCTTTGTTTTTGTTTCTTTTATTTTGATCGCCTGTCTGTCTTTGTTTGTTTATTTGTTATTTTTATACACCACAAAATTCACAAAGTCTATATTTTTCTATTAACATTATTATTTTAAATTTAGGCGTTGGGTATCTCAAAAAATAAGAATAATTAAATAAAATATTATTTTTAAAAATAATTTTTTTTTAATTGCCACTTTAAGTCCCAAAATGTCGCATGCCGTCTGTGCTCTTGTACCCGAGACGACAACTAGTAGGGTCTGTTAATCTGGTAGTATGATAGGGAGGATTCATCTGTTGGAACAAGACAAAACAAGGGGACCTTCTACTAAGATGACGAATTCTTCTACCTAACTGTGACCTAACTCAGGATTCGTATCAATAATTATATTGAACTGTTAAAAAGATAGCAATGTGGAAGACACTAATATTAATTTAATCTGTTTTGGGTATCACATTTCTTACGCTACAAATACATTAATAATATTTAATCTTTTTATTAATAGGTAATATCTAATTTTGGTGATTAGATTAAAAAAAAATTAATCAAGATACACGTAAGTTAGTTCAGACACTTCTGACTTTAAAAAAAAAATAATATCTAAATAAAAATTTAAATATGGCACCAAAATATCACTTTTCGATATCATATATTCCTTTATTTTTCACCTAACAAAAAATGTGTCATGTATATTTTTTTAATGAATTATTTTTTATTATTTATTATTAATAATTACGTATCATTCAAATCTTGGTGATCCCAATTGTTGCGAATCATTTATTATTTTGCCATGCAGACATTCAGTGGATAAGGAGGCCATACACAGACAGGAAAATAATTGAATGAATTAGGTCACCAACGTCAGCACACTGACGCGATAGATTTGGCCCGAGGGGAAAACTACACAATGGGCCCCCTTAATTATGATCCAAGTTTTATTTTACTCTCTCAATTATTGAGGACGCATTTAAAAAATTAGTATACAAAAATAATTTTTAGAAATAATTTTAAGAAAGTGTGTTTTAATATTTTTAAATTACAAAACTTGTTTGGTTATATATTTTTAAAAATAATTTTAAAGAATAAAAAATAATAAAATTTGTTTAGACAATGATCAATAAAACCATCATCCTAATTGTCATCTCCACTCTTATCTCTCTTTTTCCCTTTTCTCTCTCCATCATCTGCTCTCAATCTCCACCACAGTCACATCCCACAATACACACATACTTACACTCACACAACAAACACCGACACACTCACACATTGCACAATACACACATAAGATTTGTATGTATATACAAATTTGTACATATATGCAAATTTGTTGGATTCAATAGAGAGGGAAAGAGGAAGAGTTGCGAGAGAGAGGCCTCCGACCAATTATGGCATTTGCTGAACTGAGTTGGGAGAAAGATGGACGAAAATACTTTCGACGAAGCTCGAAATACAGATTTCATTAAAAAGTAGTGTGGTGTTTCTCGTGAGAGCATCATTTAGATATTTCTAAAAAATGACTCTCATTGAGGTTATGTCTTCTAAAAATTGAGTATGAAAATAACTAGCCAAACATGTTTTTTTAGTTTTTGTTGTTTCTCATAACAAAAATTGTTTTAAAAAATATAATCAAGCAAGACATGAGTTTCTTACATTTCTCTCTCAACTATTTGTTTTTGCTTCACATTTCTCTCTCAACTATTTGATTTTGCTTCACATTCCCCCAAAACTAAACATTTTTTATATTTTGGACAAAAAATGTCCATATGTGTAGTAAAATACACATTTTAATGTTTAAAGTTAATTATTATAGGAATAGCTTTATCTTAGACAAATTGAGTCTAAGTTTAAACATCCGTTCGACTTCTTTTCTATTCCCAACTAGTTTTAAAACAAAATGACATGCTACTATTCTCAATATCACCATGTCCTTCTAACATCAAGGAGACTCTAACTTACAGAAAAACCTCTTGTTAAATAGATGTGATTTTTAGTCATAATGCAAAATTTTGTGCCCCTTCATGAGAGGAACTCATATGGTGTTAAATTATGGTCTTATAACATGAAAATAGAGAGGGTCCAAAGATTGGTTTACCATTTTGTTTTGGATAGTGCAAAATGTGGCAGAGCCTTGGATAGATACCCGAAGGGTTGGTTGGAAAAATAATAGAAACCTCTAGGAAGAGAACTCTATAATCTACAAAACCACCATATTCTTTATTCCAAAGCCCATAAAATACGAAGCTATTTACGCATAAACACAACTTGATATTTATTTTTTTATTATAGTATTTTTAAAATTTTATTTTGTTTTATTAATATTTGAATCTTTCTCGTACTGTAAAAATGTAGCCGTTAGTTTGTGTTACTCAAAATCATTACCAGGTCCGTTATTTTCTAATAAATGTAAAACAAAAGCCAAATGACAGAGTATCATAGTAATAATGTTTTAAAAAAATCAAAACAAATCGCAATCTAGAAAGGTACACTGAGTAAGTCTATTTCCATCGCATTGTGTATCAAAAATGTTTGATATTGTTTACCCATATCCATACCCATACTAGGTACCAAATCGTTGCACGATCTATAAGTATCACTAGAAAAATTTACCTCCATCAAGGTACAATTTGCTATACTATAAACAAATCTAGGAGTTCTATTCTGTACATATTTTTTAATATATTTCTTATGTAAATTAAAGATAGTTATTAGTGATAGAGTATTTGTGAGTATTATTCTAGGTGGTTACTTGGATAATATATTCACGAGTTAAGTTAGTTATTAAGGTAGTTTTGATCATTTTATATCAAAAGACATTTCAATTAATGAAATAAATACATGGAATTTGTGATTAACTTTTCTAGCGAAAGTTTTTGAGATTAAATTCTTCTCGAATTTAACCACGGCAGGTTTCCAACCCCTGGAGATGGTTTTCATCCCCTATTCTATTTTATGTTTTGTTTATGTTTATATATATATTTTTTAAAAGTGTGCACATAACTAGTTCTCAGTCACCTTCCTCAACGATGGTAAAGTATCCATCCTCACTGGCTTGTCACATAATAAAGACTTGCAGTCTTTTTCTTTATGCTCCATTATGTTCTTACTTTTACCTAATTGATAGCGAACTTGAACGGCTAAATCAAGTCCATTTCTGACACTTATCATTTAGTGATTGAATTTCTTTGACGGATTTGATTCGCATTTTGTGCCCTTAACCTTTGCTGAATTTGATATTTTACTTGTAAAGTAGTAAGGTTAGAGAAACAACTAAAAAATACATCGATATCCTTCAAATAAAAGCTTACTAATGGAAACGGCCAATATCTAGGTTTTTAAATTCAAAGAAGAAGCTCCCAAACTCGACTCATATTTCTTCCAATTTATTTTAATATTATTTGGATATAAAATATAAAATATAAAATCTTAAGAATATTCAATGTATTGACCGCCTGACACTCTGAATTTGCTGAGGAAGTATTATGTGACAACAATTGAAGAAATACGAGAGATGAACAATCACAATTATATTTGAAAAGGAGGTAACCATCTTGAAGTTACCATTAGGTAACCATCAATGAAGATGGCTATAAAAAGACATTTAGTGAAGAAGATAAGACATGTTCAAACTCCCAAAAGATCTACAATGTGGGTATTATTAGAAATAGTTTTTAGGCTAGTTTAGGAACAATTAGTGTTGCAATTAATGTTGTTTCATTCAATCTTTTGTAACCGAAATTCTGTCGATCGGATTAATAAAAGAATTCCCATTTATTAGTTATTTGTTTTAATCCCGCCTTTTCACAATAAGAATCTTTATCATTTTTCATTCAAAGAAATTTTGAAATAAAGCATTTAAACACATTCTAAACAATCGTCTGAAAACTATCTCTTGTTTAAAACAATTGTGTCGATCTTAGCGTGGAGCATCAGCCACACCGTAAACAAAAACCCTAAATTAGACTTTGTTAATTTTTAGTACAACAAATAGGCCTTGTATGCTAAATTGGGCCTTTCATCTTTTTGGGCTCTGAAATATAATATTATAGTTTTTTTTTGTTGAATTTAGTTAGCCACAAGGATGTGATATACCCTGAACTTGGAGGTTTGAGTCATATAGTCTACATTGTAGTTTCGCGGTTGACTGTTATTCTAACTTAATTAGATTCGCTCTTGAAAGAAATATTGAACGCGATTAGGGGCTTTATGATTCCACTAGTGAGGGCCTATTAGAGTGGTATTTGGACGCTCTCTTTTACCTCTACCTTTTTTTTCAAGAGAAAAAAAAAAGGATGCGATATACACAAGAATATGAGTGTAAAGCTTGCAGTTAGGGGTGTCCGTGGTCAGGTCGGGCTAGGGTCACTAATTTTTTTTCAGATTGGGCTTGTGTGTGGTAGGCTCAAACTCTTACTCAAGTGAATTATCAGACGGGTCAGGCTTTAGGTAGAAGTAAAGTACTAGCAATCTAACCCGTGAGTCTATTGAACGAGTCTGGTGACAAGCTTTTTTTATATACAGCTTTATTTAAAAATAATTAATATTTTTGTAACTCAATATTTTTGAATTAAAAGTAGAGTCAAAATTAACAAAAAATAAATAATGAATAATTTTATTTATGAATAAGGGAGGAATTGCATTACAATAGAATGAGTACATCCCAATTAGGTTGACACCTACCCACCTATTTATCATTTGCACAATTCTACTCTTTAAAACGTGTATGCTTAATATATGGAAAAGAAAATAAAAAATTATTTATAATATCTAAATTTTTAATAATTTAAATTTCAGTATTGGAGTACTTATTTCAAAATTTCAAATTCAATAGTATAATAGTCTAACTTTTTTATTCAAAGGAAATGTGGGATGGCGGGTTCTTGAACTGAGTTTTAACGAATTTTTGTGGATGGGTCATGGGCCGGGTAATGAGTTTGGGGCCCAACCCAAGTCCTATTTTTAAGGATATTGTGTTTGCACTCAGACGAGTCAACTATCAATCCTATCGAATTTTATTTTTATTTTTTTTGAGTTGACTAATAGGATCTATGAGTAACTCGACCCAAAAACAACCCATACTAGAAGTATTACTACTTACACTTTTTGGATAAGACGTTTGGATATATGTGACAGCCAAACAACTAAAATGCTATACATAGTGAAGTAAATAGCTCAAAGATAAGCACATAAGGGTACAACATCATTATATACAAAAAAATTAATGAAAAATGGTGAAGTGTCAATAAATTACTTGTCACCTGTTAGCAGAAGATATGATTGTTGATCCCTTCACTAAATAAATGAATACAAATTATTTATGAAATATGCTAATTTGATGGCCTTAGAGATGTCTTAGTTTAAATGGTTAAAACTTTTCCTAATGATTGTGAAATCCATAAAAGTGTAAAACGGCAAATTATGAGTGTCAAATTTGTAACATACAAGAAAAAATCTCATGATTGAAACTGTTGATTGTTTAAGTAATTTATCGCCAAGTGATAGATCTAGGAAAGTGTTGCCTTAAGGCCCACATAAAAGGACTTCAATAATATATGAATTTAGATATAACAGTTAAATTGTAATTATTCTAACATTTGCTTGTGAACACTTGCTTATGAAGAGATATTTCACTTCAAAGAGGTGAAATCATAAAACTTTCATGTCTTTCCATAACCATTGAGTTTAGAACACTTCTATCAATTCTAAAACTTTCAAAACCTAAGGACACATTGTAGAAGTTTAATAATGCTAACAAATCCCACTGTTCTTTGTCTAGTCTTGTTTTGCTCTTTGTTTGATTTCTTATTGGTATGGTATCCAACACACCTTTGGAAAACAAAATTTGAGATGAAAAATTGGGGATGCATAGTAAAGTTTGGAAAATAATTTATACTAAAAGTATTGCTATGCTTACAATAAAATCAATGTGACTAGTTAGATTAGTCAAACCCATAAACTTTTTTTATTTATTATAGGACTCACTAATTTAATTATCCACGTTTATTTGGTAAGTAAATCATTTTTCTTGGCGTAGGATCACCTCCAATATATTTTATCTTCAATTCGTTTCTCGAACGGTTATTAATTATCGAATTCATACAGGGATTGATTGTGTACAAGTGAACTCTTCACTTATTAATTAAATAAAAAATATATTGAAGAGAATGACTATTGCTACTTTCTCAATCCGGCCAGAGATCTTGAATTCTTGATAGAAACTATACTTTTGTTTATTGAGGACGAGCTTGACTATATAAGGCAACCAGTTCCAGTATTAAAGATAGCACATGACAAGAAAAATATGTGTTGTAGGATAATTAATCTTTAAGAAAGTTATCTTTAGGGTTGATCAATCTACCTAGCGTGGTGAAAATCATTGATGCGAGATTATCTTTAAACTCAATTTATGTTTTTTATTTTAATTTTGATTTGCTCCTTCACCGTAATTAAATGAAAATTGATAAGGGGCTTGTGAAATTGACGTAAAAAGGCAAGGATGACTATATTTCACACTTGGGACAAGTATGAAGCGCATACATACGACCCTTGAAATGAAAGACAATTCGGATTCCTCTAATCTTGATCCATTCCCGTTCTACTATACTGGGGAGGATTGGAAGTTGGAACCTTCTTCCAGTAGGTGGGTCATGCTACCAACCACAATTCTACCCCCAAAATCGCTTGTTTTATTGATTTCTGACTACCAATAATCACCTCACCTCCCATAACAATGCTCAGATCAAGCGTCTTCTCACACACACTTTCCCGCCATCTTACTACCTCTCAAACAGCGACCACCCAAGTCAGTCACACCCACTCAAACCAACGACCATTCACTGAACAACTCTTAACACTGATAAAACAATGCATTTCCGCCAAACCACTCCAACAAATACACACCCAAATGCTTGTACATTCCATTCCCAAATTCAATTTCCTGCTCGCAAAACTCATTGACCTGAAAGACTTCGACTATGCTTCCCTTCTCTTTGCACAAATCCCGCAACCCAATGACTTTGCTTTCAATGTCATGATTAGAGGACTAACTACCACATGGCAAAGATTCGATATGGGTCTAGAATTTTACTACAGGATGAAATTTTTAGGCTTCAAAGCCAATAACTTTACGTACCCATTTGTCTTTATTGCTTGTGCTAACCTTTTGGCTTTGGATCATGGTAGGTTGGCTCATTCAATGGTTTTCAAAAGTGGGTTGGATGTAGATGGGCATGTTAGGCATTCCTTGATTACAATGTATTCGAAATGTGGCGAGTTAGGTTTTGCCCGGCAAGTGTTTGATGATATTTTGCAGAAAGATTTGGTCTCATGGAATTCGATGATCTCGGGGTATTCCCAGATGGGGTTTGCCAGCAATGCGGTGGAGTTGTTTGAGAAAATGAGGGATGAGGGGTTTGAGCCGGATGAAATGACGCTAGTGAGCCTTCTCAGGGCGTGTGGGGACTTAGGCAATATGAGTTTGGGGAGGTGGGTTGAAGGTTTTGTTGGGGATCATAAGATGGAGTTGAGTGCGTATATTGGGTCTGCTTTGATTGATATGTATGGCAAATGTGGGGATTTGTTGTCAGCGAGGAATGTCTTTGACAAAATGGCGACAAAAGATATGGTCATCTGGAATGCCATGATTACAGGGCAAGTACTTCTCTCCGTTCTTATTTGGTATTACTTGTATGTTGCGAAGAACTTAATTCATTCTTTAATTGTGGTCATGGTCTTTCCGCTTAATGTTAGCTTTCCAAGCAATTCAAAAGTTCTGTCCACAACACTATTAACTTTTAGGAAAAGGTACATGCCTTGTTCTGTTCAATGTTACTTAGATCATGTGTCGTTTTAGTATGTGGTACGGATAAGGATATATGGTACGATACTTTTTTTGGTATGCGATATGATGAGGTTAGGTTTAGTTGGAATGGTATTTTGGATCGCAATTCGTTTTGGAAGTCTTATATAGGTCGTTTTCACTATTATACAACATTATATATCGCAAAACATTTATAAAAACCAAGTTAGTTACCATTTTATCTTATAGTTGTGCTTGATTTTTTTATTATCTAAAAAAATATATAATTATAAATCTATATACATGTAGTCAATTAATATGTATTTTATATTTGTGTTACATGTTCTAAAGCGAATTGACTTGGGGTTAATATTATAATTTGGGTCGTTCATTTTGGTGATCTAGATCGCGAACCCACCTCGTTTGGGATTGATGTACCTTGATCGTGGGGTTATTAAGGGTTTATTGATTGTGGTAACCACGGTTTTGTTTATGTTTTATGATGTTGGATCTTCAAGTAAACATTTTGAGCTTTAACTTTGCTTGACAACAAATCTGTGGCATCAACTAATTGCTTTGACCTAAATTTGAAAAGAAAAGAAAACCTTTGCATGGACATTAAATCAAATTGGATTTGGTTACATCTTTCTAACGAGACATGAAGAGTATTGCACCTTAAAAAAACACAACATTTGGAAAACTTGAGCACAAGTTTCTTTTTAGTTCTTTATATACACTTTGACCTGAACAATGAGGCTTATTAACATAGAATCAACTCTGCCATATTAGCAATTCAATCATTTCTTTTTTCTTTTTGTATGATGATTCTTTTGAGGAATATTTTTGAATGTCAAAACCAACCTATGCTTGCTTGAGTTGGTTTGGCTTTGCCCCATATATTAGCTTCGATTTCATCTTTTGAACTGATTTAATTG
>CM042188.1:41993654-42005872 GCA_023539305.1 Ilex asprella | reverse complement strand
GCCCCATATATTAGCTTCGATTTCATCTTTTGAACTGATTTAATTGTGTTTTTTTCTCTTATATTTATTTATTTATTTGGGGGGGGGGGGGGATGATTATGGTTTACTTGGAGTTTTTTGAGGCTCACTGAGTCATGCTGGGATACTTACCCAGTGGAATGCAGCCGTGTGTGGACATTTGTGGTAGAAATATTTGCTAAACTTGAGTGATGATAACTAGCGTTCTGCGAAGATGTTGTCACTGTCTAGATTAATTTTTACATAAGAGACAGACCAATTCTCGGTGTTGCTCCCTAAGTCTGATTTGATCAAATCATTGATGGTTTTAAGCCCACTTTCTATCATTAATTTTTACCCATGACAGATATGCGCAAAATGGATTTTCTGATGAAGCAATCTCATTATTCAATGCCATGAAAGATGGAGGGTTCAATCCAGATAAGATCACATTGATCGGAGTTCTCTCCGCATGTGCCTCAATGGGCGCCCTAGATTTTGGGAGGTGGGTTGATGCATATGCATCAGAAATAGGCTTACAGCATGATATCTATGTTGCTACTGCCTTAATTGATATGTATGCAAAGTGTGGGAGTGTGGACAGTGCATTTAGAGTTTTTGATAATATGACACAAAAAAATGAGGTGTCGTGGAATGCAATGATTTCAGCCCTTGCTTTTCATGGGCGAGTCCAAGAGGCTTTATCGCTTTTTAAGCGCATGTCAGAGGGGGGGATTCTCAAGCCAAATGATGTCACTTTTATTGGAGTGCTTTCTGCATGTGTGCATGCCGGATTAGTTGATGAAGGCCGCCATTTGTTTGATCTAATGAGCTCGTCATATGGACTGGTTCCGAAAATTGAGCATTACTCTTGCATGGTTGATCTGTTGGCACGTGCAGGACAGGTATATGAAGCATGGGACTTTATTGAGAAGATGCCTGAAAAACCAGATGAAGTTATGTTAGGTTCATTGCTTGGTGCTTGTCAGAAACTCAGAAACGTAGATGTTGGTGAACGGGTTATGCAGCTTCTTCTGGCGGTGGAGCCTTCAAATTCTGGTAATTATATAATTTCTTCAAAGATATATGCAAATATGA
Source organism: Ilex asprella (assembly GCA_023539305.1). NCBI lineage: Eukaryota > Viridiplantae > Streptophyta > Magnoliopsida > Aquifoliales > Aquifoliaceae > Ilex > Ilex asprella. The sequence goes on along the minus strand of CM042188.1, from coordinate 42,004,777 downwards.
AAAGGTGGGATGATTCGGCTAGGATGAGATTGTTAATGAGACAGAAAGGTGTCACGAAAACTCCAGGTTGTAGCTGGATTGAGGTGGATGCTGAGGTTCATGAATTTCATGTTGGTGACTCTTTACATCATGATTCACTAGAGATTTGCCAATTGCTTTACATGCTATATGAGGAAATGAAGATGGAAGGTTATATTTCGAATGTTAATCTTTTATAAAGAGGCAAAGATTGAGAAACTTGTCAAACTTACCACCTACCAAGCTTGGAACCATTGCATTTTTCTCAGGTTTGTGATTTCTGGCTATCACAATCATCTAGTTTAATTTTAGCAGTGTTTTAAAGGAGCAAAGCTTTGGAGCATCCAAACTTTTCTGGACAATTTTCTGCACCTCAACATTTCTGTCATTTTTTTTTTACTTCTTTTGCAAGAGAATAAAAATGCTCCCACCAAAAAAAAAGCTGCAGAGAGGAGTTAATTTCCTGCAGAAAATATGCAGGGGGTATTTATGAGGTTTAAATACGCCCTGCCCCCTCCAGGGTTGGGGGGGACTCAAGAATCTTAAGGGTAGTATTTCATTGAATCTTTTGATGGAATATGATTCATAATTAAAGTATTTTCATGGTGCATGAAGTAAGTTTATTTTTAGCACTTGTAAATAGATGAACTGACTTAATCTTGGTACCTACTCACCACAGAAAGACTTAATTTGGTAAGGTAAGAAACCTGCTTTCTGTTAATGATTACATTTGACTTGAGAAGAACTTCTCCTCTCATATAAAACATGCCTGCCACCTCAATCCTCATATTAGCTTAATATGGTATGGCTTGTGAGCATATATTACCATATATGTTACAACCAAGTACTGTACCACTAGTTGGAGCCTTTATGCACGTTTCTACAAGTAAGGTGTTTTATTGTTGTTACTGGCACGTGTACGTATATTACTACTACTATTTGCCCACAATATCTGAGCTGTAACTTTGTGCAATGTTTTCTAGATTCATTCTATTGGTTGGTCGGATATTTTCTTTGATAGACGAAATGCCTGGAAGGTGAAATGGAAATATTAAATAACGGTGAAATTCTTTGGATCTTATGACATCCAACTTAATACGTCATATTAGCAGTGAGGTTGCACTAGCATTTTTGGCTTCCTTTGTTTTAATTCTCACAGCTTTATTTTTGTTGTCAGAGATCCTTTCCATTTTACTAAAGGAATTCAGCATTTGTCAGTTATGTGTTCTCACTTCACACCCTTGGTTTTTCCTGCATCGTAATTCCTAAATTTTCAGCTTGGATAACTACAAAAAGAAGGATGTTTAATGGAAGAAACATATATGGCAATGATTCTGTTTTGACTTTATTTGCTCAATGAGGTGAAAGATCTGGTGACTCGCTTTGCCGTTTCTTCTGTCTGTGATTTCATTTGATTGAACCTAAATCTTTTAACATCATTATATGCTGGAGTTCAGCTTGATGGATTGCTAAACTCCTTTGATTTAAGGAGAGTGATTTTTTTTAAGTGAGCTGCATATATTCTAGACTTGGGATGCAAAAGGGTCTTGTTCAGTTGGGTGGAAGTTCATTGTGTCAAAATCAGGTTAACTCATATATGGTACAATTAACTAATCATGTCAAAATCTCTAAACCCTAACACGACACGATTTGTTCAACCAGTCAGATATAGGCTGTGCCATAGTTGTTGGGTTTCATGCAGTCAATTGAAAACAATTCATATGGTACAATTAACTAATGCATTCCTACTGATGTCAAAATAAAATTAAAAACAATTCATATACAGTTAAGAAATAGGGGTTTCAATTTAAAGCACGAGTTCCACAGGTCATATTCCATTCATTGGTCATTTCCTGCGCTTGTCGTTAAGCTGGCAAGCTAGTTGAAATTCAAAACCCAAATATGATATTTTTAATAAACATGTCAACATGAATATGACATGAACTAATTGTGTCGAACTCTATAACCTGAACCTTGCTAACTCACGTCGGGTTGGAGTTGTGTTAATGTGTCTTGTTGAAAATTGGCATTCCTATTTTAGTTAATGTTAACTCATTTATAGCAAAAGAAAATAGTTACATTTAGATCATAAGTTAGCATCGGGAAAAATGTAAATAAAACCTTGAAGATTTCCATCCATTAATTAATGACCACACTAATAAAATAAATAGAATGCTACCTAAGAAACCATTTATTAACCTGTTGACTTCAATTTCTCTTTCCTTCTTGTCCTATTTTTAGTCTTTCCAGTTGTTCTAATTTGATGTGGTTAGAAGAAAGGAATACGACAAGGACAGCAAAGAACTATAGCTGAAAGGCCTAGAAGACCATTCCTAAGGAGGACCCAGAACGAAGGAAAGTGGACTGGAACCCATTTCACAGGGATATCCCTTTGGAGGATGCTGTGCAATCCAGTTAACTACACATGTCACTGAGAGGTGAAGAGGACCATTCCCATTCCCTAACAAGCGCATACACAAGAAAGGAAGGAGGAATATAACACATCATAGGATGGTCCTCTTTGGGAGCATGTGCTGCTAAAAGCTTACTTATTGCTAAATGATGAACCTAACAAACTTCACCTTAATCTATTGTCGAGGAGAAAAGGTTTGCACATAATGGTGGCTATATCTATCTGAATTTCTGTTTAAGTTTGTTGAAATAAGATACCACCGGGAGGAGCCATTCATAATCAAAACTTGATTCACTTTCGGAATAATTGCATATGGAAGGCTTTTCTGAATCTGGGGCTTCTGCAACACTAGCCACACGATACGCTGACACACAAAGCAGTGTTATCAGTGACATCACATGTACTGGTCTTCATGAAGACATTGGCTTCACTGTCTTGGAGCATAATAAATGTTGTTTACTAGAGTACCATTAGGAGTTTTTAGGGACTTGCCTTCCCGGTGGTATTAGGTCTAGGGTATATCTCATATTTCTCTAATGTTTTTTTTTCAATTTCATGACAGTATTGAGATGTGCATATAATCTGATTCTGGATTAGTTTGGTTTCCAGTCACTTTCTTGTGTTTTCCTGATAATGTCATCCTAAAATTAATCTGAATGTCTTAGTAAGGTCTTAACTCTAGCATTCCGCTGCTTTCAGGTAATTATTTACATGTTATCAACATTGAAGTTGGAGATGGGGCAATCTTATGTTTTTTTTACTAAATACACTTGGCCATTTTTTTGTAGACTTGAGGGGACACAGTTATACTATGGCTGCTGATGCCAAGTTTTCACAGTCAAGATGCTTGTATGTCATGTTCTGCTGCTGTCTTAAGAAATGCTTTCAGGACTCATACTGCAAAGACTACCAAGCAAAATTGCTGCAGACACTAGAGTTACTTCGGTTGGTCATTCACTTGCTTCTCTAGTCATTGATGCCACTTTTCCCTCTTGAGGGACCTCAGCCACGGGGATGGTTATTGGGCAATGCTCTCGGTGGTTTTCCTCATGTACCTGATAAAACAACGCAGAGTGACAGTGGTTGGGTCATGAAAGAATTGTTACTGAGGGGCTTGTCAATGAGAGGGTTGGCAGCTCAATGCAGAATCAGAAAGTTTGTACTTGTGGGGAAACTAGTTGACACTCAGAAGTTGGTGATCAAATGGTTAAGGCAGGTGAGTCATCCTGACTTCATTTGGTGGACAAGCAGAGGAAAAGTGAAAAGCTGGACCAAGCTAGACGGTTTGGAAATCCCTTTGGCTTTTTATCATTCCTTATTGGTTCCATTTTTGTATCTCTTATCTTCTGGTCAGTATGTTTGGTTAGTCGAACTTGGTAGCAAATGTAGTTCAATTGGCATTGCTCGTATTAATTGTCAAATAGCATTCAAGAATATCCTGCCAAAATGCATAAAGCAGTTAGAACAAGTCTCAGGTTAGTTCACATTCTTATGTAAAGATTCAGAAAAGAATTAAGGAGAAATACTGTTGCTACCTTTTGCTGTTTGATATACAATTATACATACAAAACACCCTCCGAGTTTTCGGAAATATTGACACCCTTTTTGGTTTCTGTTTGGTACCTTATAGGATTTTATTTCCCTTGTCATCAAGGTTTAGTATTTGATCTAACCTTTTTTGTATTAAACATTGTTTTGGCTATTGTTACTACAAGTTAACCATAATTAGATTGCATATACTTTTAACAATGACAAATATGTGGATGTGTAGATGTATGATGACCTAGTGCACAAGGCGCCTAATACTGTGGATATTAGGGGAGGATTAAATGTATACAATCTTACAATCATAAGCGGAGAAGTTGTTTTTACAATTAGACGTGTATAGACATACAATTCTTATGTTACTGCCATGTCTTTGTACATACGACTCTGGGAGACGGTTATATTGCCAAAAAAGAAAAAGAAAAATTGTTCTATTTTTATCGCTAATACACAGCTTTGCTGCATACTTTTGACTCAAATATCCTTTCTATTTGCGAGTTTCTATTTTTCGTTGAAAAGGCTTGCACTGTCATATTCAAGATGGAGCGAAGCCTTGGTTAATTCTTGTTGATTATATACTAGAAATAACCCGTGCCTGAAGGCACGGTGCGACTTTTTTTATATAAAAAAAATGACAAAATATTTACAATGTAACGTAAACCAATCGATTAATTTGGAGAAGAGAGAAGTGAAGATCCCTGATATCAGTGGCGGAAACAAAAATATGATCTATGGTGGACACACTTTAAGTATAATAGATAAAAATAATATGATATATTTATATTTTTTTATATTGAATTTGATACTTAAAAATTCATTAAACATAAAAGAGGTATGTTTAAAAAAAATTAATAAGATAACATCTATACATTAAGAATCAATTATATAATTTATTTGACACAAATAGAAGCAATATTCTATAATTTTTAATCTTCTTACAAATTTCACCTTTTATTCATTTTTGGCTATATATTTCATAATTTTTTAACCAAATGCGACTTTAACAAATCATACTAATATTCTAAGGAATCAAATTTAGTTTGCTAATTTTAAGAGATTTTGTATGAACTTTTTGTTTTTGTTTTTTTTGTTCTAGTACCCAACTTGTTTGACCTAATTAATTTTGCTTTCACCAATGCTATTGGGACATAATTTGGGGATTTAATGTATTATGACCATTTGATTGATAGTGTTGGGATTCAGTGATAATTTAATGTTGAGACTCATTAATAATCTAATGACCACAATCATTAAGTTCTCAAATTATATCCCAATAAAATTAGTCATTTGTTTTTCATAAATCATTACAGTAGGCCCAATTAATCCAAAAAAAAAATATATAAAACATATATAACTAAAATATATATATATTTTTAGGGTGGCCCCAGACCCCTCATCTCCCTCCTCGCCGCCACTGCCAAAGAGAGAGAGTGAAGAGTGAGTAGAAGAAGGATAAATTCAATTTTAATAAATTTAAGAGAAATATTGGTGGCCGTTAAATGAGTTTATTTGAAACCGTCGGATGGAGCTTGTTGCAGCCGCCCTATTTTATGTTATAGATAAATCAATGAATTATGATAGAATTGACTTTAAAAAAAACATTAATTTATATACATAGAATAAAAATCGAATATTAATTTATATACATGTAATCAAAATTGAGTTAAATCTAATACAAACTCAAAATTTAATTTATCAAAAAACATATCGCCAAAATATTTTGCATCAAAAAATTATCTACAAATATCATTCATAAAATATTATTTTTTTAATTAGTACAAGCTATTACAAAATATTTAATTTATAAGAATATATTAGCATTAAGTTTTCTTAAGAGATACAAAAAATTAGTCTTGAATTTTGATTCAAGATATGTGTAAGACATGTTAGTTTGAGATAATTAATTAAATAAATAAATTTAAATTTAATTGTATTTAATATAAATGTATTAAGCAGCGCCCTTATTTTTTTTTCATCTTAAATTGATGAGTTTTTTTTAATCTCATTGTGTCTTATACAAATTCAAAATGTTACACTACGCATATGATATTAATGGCAAATTTGACTAATTTAATTATTATGTCAGAGAAAATTATGTGTTCCAAAATCAACAGTAATTGTTGACCTGTTGGGAGGAAAATATTAAAAAAAAAATTATAATTTCTTGACCGTTGGATAAAAGAATTTTAGACTATAGGATGTGTTCCAAGATTAGTCGTAATCGTTGACTTTTTAAAATGGAGAAATATTAAGAAAAAAGTTATAATTTCTTGACTGTTGGATGTATGAATTTGAGACTGTAGGATGTGTTACAAAATCAACCGTAATTGTTGACTTTTTGGAGGGAGAAATATTAAGAAAAAAATGATGATTTTTTGACCGTTTGATGAATGAATTTGTGACCCTAGGATCGGCTTGTTGAAGCTGGCCTGATTCAAGATATGTGTAAGACATATTAGTTTGAGATAATTAATTAAATAAATAAGATTAAAATTAATTATATTTAATATAAATGTGTTAAACAGAGCCTTATTTTTTTTCACCTTAAATTGATGATTTTTTTTAATCTCATTGTGTCTTATACAAATTCAAAATGTTACACTATACAGATGATATTAATGACTAATTTGACAAATTTAATTATTATGTCAGAGAAAATCATGTATTCCAAGATCAGCAGTAATTGTTGATCTGTTGGGAGGAAAATATTAAGGAAAAAAATTATAATTTTTTGACCATTGAATGAATGAATTTGAAACCATAAAATATGTTCCAAGATCAGTCGTAATCGTTGATTTTTTAAAGGGGATAATATTAAGGAAAAAAAATTATAATTTCTTGACCGTTGGATGAATGAATTTGAGACCGTATGATGTGTTACAAGATCAGTCGTAATCGTTGACTTTTTTGAGAGAGAAATATTAAGGAAAAAATTATAATTTTTTGACCGTTGGATGAATGAATTTGAGACCGTAGGATCGGCTTATTGAAGCCGCCCTGTTTTATATTATAGATTGTGCGGGGTGAATTTTGCACAATAGTTGAAAAAGACAAACCTCTTTTTTGGTGAGTTCGAGTTGGTCTCCTGTATTGAAAATCTCGTGGCAAAAAAAGGCTTGAGAGGGCTAAAAGGGTCTAAGGAGTGGTTATGAATTGCTGCAGGGGCTGTTCGGTCGATTCCAACGGGTCACGATTGGTTCCTGATACACAGAAAACAAGTTAGAAAGGCGCCGGAGTGTTTTCCGGCGTATCCCCTCCGACGATTAAATCAGTTCTTTGAGAGAAGAGAAGAAGAAATCACTGTTTGGTATTCTTGAGGAGTGATTTTGCGTACATTTGTTTTACATTTTTGGTAGCTATTTATACTATTAAAGACTCATCATTACTGATAATCTAGACAATAGGTAGTTCCCAGACATGGGGCAGTGTGCCTCCTATTTTGTATGAGGGTGGCCCCCATTATTAACTGCTCGGGAGTCCGAGCATTTAATGCTCTTTCTTCGATATAAAGGCATTAAATGCCCGGGTCCCAGAGCATTAAGTGTTTCTTATCTTTGGCTTCCTAAGTCATCACAGACGTCCTTGAGAATTCATTAAATGCTTACCTAAGGTAGCCGCATATTAGCAGGGACATTTTTGGCTATTCACCCTTCAACCTGTACTTCATGCCACGTGTCCAATTCACCTTAGTGGAGTGTCTTGTTTATCATGTGATTCTTACTTTATTGGGAAAGTAACTAATGATCCCTAGTCTAGCTATCAGACTATTTAGCTGTCAATCAATAGCCTCTCTAGAAGCTGAAGACATGTAGTCAAGACCAAAGTCCAGATAAGTACCCTAGGAATCGGGTACATGTGGCTGCCTTGGGGTGGAGGTATCTTCAGAGCCGAGGACACGAGTCTGTCATAGATCGAAGGAGTACCTTGAAGCCGAGTGCAGTGCCAGGCAGAGCAACACATGCCTTTGGAGCTGAGGACACGCATCTCCATCAGAGCAAAAGGCATGCCCTTGGTGCCGAGGACACATGTTTTCATCAAGATAAAAAGGTGTACCCTTGTTGCCGATGACATGTGTTGACGAGCTATTCATTTGTTAGAAGTGTCCCATCAATTTACCATATTTTTAATCCAATTTTTCTACAAATTAATGTGGCACTACTATCATTGGATGTTTCATAGAACCCCCTAATAGAAGAAGTGGGTAAAGATGCAATACCGTAAAATTATATTTTGTAATATACTAAAAGTACTTCAAGTGAATTTATGATTTAAGCCGATAAGTTTACAACAAAATAGAGTGTTTAGAATTGATCCTAACTTTTTTAGCTTATACTTGATCCCATATAATCGTGACGGGTTTTTTAAGTGATTACGTGATCCCACATAAGTTGTGACTAATCCTTATTAATTTGTAATTGTTGGTATAGTATCTATTTTCTTTTCATACGGTGAATCTTTCTCAAAGAATTAGATCATTTGTCGAATGCAGAATTCCACTCATTATAAATGAATTCGAAAGTTGCCAAAATCATTGGGGCAACAGAGTAATTAATGTTTGTTGAGGCACCCCTACGCAAGACCAAATGAAACAATTTTTTTTTATTTGTATATATCTCTGGTAGTTTCATCACACTTTTTTTTTTATCAAAGAAAACAAACTCTTGAACTATTTCATTAAGTAGGAAAGTTGAGATTTCAATCAGTCGGGAGGAGGAGCGCCTATTCAATTTAGCAGAATCGAATTGTTTAACATAGCAGCCGCTACCCATTGAGTAACCTAGTTGCAGACTATAGGCTTGTGTAACAAGTTAAGGTTGTATAACTTAACATAGCGTCTAATATCATCAATAATTACACTAATTTTCCACAGATGAACGTCTTTACTGGAACTTAACTTGATGATGTTGTGACAGTCATTCATGATTGTGTTATTTGTGATTACCTGCACTTCAGCAAAGAGGCATGCTTGTCGCACTGCCTTAGCTTCAGAAAAAATGCAAGTATCACAAAAGGCGTAAAACACAATTACTACAAAAGTTATAAAAACACCAATAAAAATAATAAAAATATTCACAAAAAATTTGGTACTGTAGACTTGTCTAATTTAGATGGGATTTAGTATTCACCTATAAATAAAATATCTATATTACCCTTATATTCTTCTGACTTCAACTATCTTATAAGCCTACTAGTCATTGCTCGTACCAAATTCAAGCATTATATATACAAAGGAAAAATTACAAGCAATTGGCCAGATTAAAAAAGTATGACCTGAGAACATTGGTACCAATTTTTCTTTTGAAATATATTGTCGTTCATATCTTCCATATTAATGGAATTATCATAAAAATATGCAAAAAAACTTCTTAAACAACGCCACATATATAAATACCAAAAAAAAAAAAAAGCAAATGCTAACGGAACCATATAAAGTTTACAATCCTTAAACAATCAATAAAATCTTACTCATTTATAAGACTGGTGAATTTATCACCACGGTCACCATTCAACTTAATAACACAATATAATTATAAACTCAATCTCTAAATTTTCAATCTATCCCATATAATAAATACTTCAAGCAAAAATAAACAAATGCTAACATAATATAATTAAATTCACAATCTTTAAGAAATAAATAAAATCAATCAAATCTTGCTCATTTATAAAACTCATTAATTTATCGCTACTATCACCATTAAACCCTAATGAGAACATATTATAAATTCAATCATTAAATGTTTAATCCCCTATATATAAATATACACAAAACACAGATTCACACACATTTCTTTTTTGGTTACCGATAAACTCTCTTAACTAACAACTATTTTTGTTAAAAATACAACAATTCAAGTTTTTAAGATAAAATAATAATACTTTCCAGACACTAGTTAGTTTGTTTGCTCTAGAAACTTTGACAAATGCTCAAGATCATAAAATTAAAGCAACAATGGTTATTGTGATTCTTTATATAGCTGAACCAATATGTTACTAAAACCCAAAAACATAGAACATCTATTCATGACCAAAAATTTTAATTGGAAAAGATGTAGAGATTCGTAATATAGCAACTAGGTGGGGTTCATCCTCTTGATAAACTTTGCGTATTAATCATCCATTTCTAATTTTTTTTTGAACTGCTGGCGGGTGTTCTTTGAGACAACCCCACAATTCCATAACAATTAGCAAATGAGGAGCTGCAAAATGAGTACAATAATAAAGAAGGAACTTTTTATTCAGGTTATACAATCAAGCCCAAATAAAAAAAAATAAAAAAACCACCCCAAAATGGATATCTTGTTTCTTGCACAACAACATTAATCTGCACAAAAAATAAAGCAATTAGAGGCTCTCCTCTACGTCATCTTCCATCTCTATGTACAAAAAATAGAAAATAAGAGGGATCACTCACGTAAATCTGCATAAAAAATGACTATGAAAATTCATATCATTTTGCCTAGTACTTTCTTTCATCTCCTAATTGTAGAGATCTAAAACAAACAATAAACAACGTGAGTGATTCACGTCAATTGAAACTATCCATAAGTCATTCACTTTCGACCATGAAAATTCAAATCTCCACTCTACTTTGGCAGAAACTTAGACTTATGACGAAGAAATTCAGACCTACGAAAAATCAATTCAACTAATGACACCCACGAAAATCAATGTCTATTAATAGAAAACCAAAAAAAAAATCCCATGAAAAATAAAAGAGGACCAAGAAACCTAAGAAACGACATAGTTGTGGCTCGAGCTTTTGTTTCTTGACTTTATGGAATTTATCCATGGCTTCCAAAGTCCTAACACAAAGAGAAAGGAAAAAACAATGATGTATATAAAGAAAAACAGCAATGCTAAATCTTAATTTGGGGAGAGAGGGAGAGCGTTACTCCAAAATTAGTAAGTCATTTTTTAATTTTACTAATAAATAGTTAAGTCTACTATTTTTTTAAAACTCTAAAATCCCCTTACTTCAAAACAACTTTAAATTAGTTTCCTAACTTGTGACTTATTATCCCTTAATTCACTATCAATAAAGATATGCCAATAAATTTTTTTATATAAATTTGAAATTCAAATACAAAGAACAACTGATACTCTCTCTCTCTCTCTCTCTCTTTATAAATATATATATATATAT
>CM042188.1:41946342-41973654 GCA_023539305.1 Ilex asprella | reverse complement strand
TCTTGCTTGATGGTGAACAGGTGGGTAACAGACTTCTGATGTCGACATCCCCTAATGAAGCGAGAGGCGAAATATTTACTCAGTTCTGTGAAGGAGTGGATAGAGAAGAGTTTGATCTTCACGAACCATTATAGAACAAATCCCCTTAAGGTGGTGGAGAAGGCTCTACACATGATCTCATCAAGCAAATTGTGGAGTTGCATAAGAGACTTGTAGGTATCAAGGTGATCTAGGAGGTCTTTGGTACCATCGAAAATCTCGATGATAGGCATCTTAAGCTTCGAGGGTAAGGGGTAATTGACAATATCTGCAAAGAACGGAGTATTGGTGCGCTTTACCAAATAGTCTACAGTCCTTGTAATACCTCAAATACCACCCTGGACGACATTATATTCTAAACTATTTCTATCATGAAAGCACTAAGATAATCTATCAATAAATAAGACTTCATGGAATCATTCATAAAATTTACATCATTATCACCAAAAGAACAGACTCATCTTGACATTTACATTATAAAAATCAACTAATTTATCGCAGTGAAAATAACAAAAGAAAACTAGACTCCACAAAGTTAAAAAAAATTACTATCCTAGTCTAGAATAAAAGAAAGTGTCGCTCTAGGCGTCCATCTCAGGATCCACGCTCTCGTCGATCGGAGTCTTCCAGTATGCGGGCTCCTCGACTCTCAGTTCTCCCTCGAAAAGATAATCTAAAAAGGTTGTTAAGTAGGGGTGAGCACGAAGCTCTATAGGAAAATTCTTCCAAACTCGAATAAGATTTATAAAATCATGTAAAAGCGGTCGGTCACATTTCACAAATATCATATATAACTTTTTGAAATAAAATCATGATATTTTAATAGATATTTAGTTTACGAACAACAATAAAGTCAAACGGGAAGGTGAATCAATTTCTAACAATGAGTCATAAAATTTCTAATAGTAAACCAATAACCCACACATGATATAATATTGTCCTCTTTTGGCATGAGCATCCTTACAAGGAACCTCTCACTCTCAAGACTTTGTTTCTCAAGCAACCTTATAAGGAACCTCTTGAGAATACCACATATTGTCCTCTTTGGACATGAGCATTCTTACAAGGAACCTCTCACCCTCAAGGCTTTGTTTCTCAAGCATCCTTATAAGAAACCTCTCACCCTCAAGACTTTGTTTCTCAAGCATCCTTATAAGGAACCTCATGAGATGGAATGAACATCCTTACAAGGAACCTCCCACTCATGTTCATCCAAACAACCATTCAAGAAATATGATACCACCAATTATCTCAAATATCCAACATATTTTCTCAAACCACAAGTAACTCTAAAAATTCTCAATTCTTCACATGTGATATTTTCAAATAGAATAATTTAAAGAAAAATATGCAAGAGATCATAACAATATCATTTTATTACTCAACACAAAATACTATAGTTTCAAATTCAAGAATAAAGGAAGAGTTCAAGAGGAAAACTCATTACTCTTTAAAACTAGGGTTTTTCAAACAAAAAGAGGGATTTCATGGGTATACTACCCTAACTTTGCTTAAAACATATTAATAATAGCAAGAGAACCAAGAAATAGAGAACCCATAGCAAATACATATCATTAGGAGTCAAAACATACATATATATTAACCATAACATCAATGAACAAGAATGAAAGAAAATTCCTACCTTGGTTCTTGAATAACTAGGGCTTGACTCTTGAATCACTCTTAAATCTCTTGTTTCTCACTTTTGATCTTGAGCTTTCTCATTCTCTCTTCCTCTCTAAGTATTTCTAGGGTTAGAGGGGCAGAAATGGGGCTAAAGGAAACGTCCTAATGTATTTATAGGGCGAAAAAGGGACCCCAAATCGCGACTTTAAACTGTCAGACCTCTTTCGACAGTACTAGTATGGTACAGTTCCGGAGCATAGTACCGGTACGGTTAGCTCACTGGACCAAATAGTTCCGGAACACAGTACCGGTACTGTTCAGTACTGATACACAGTACTGATAGGGTTTTATCAGTTTTGCCTATATTATCTGTTTTTCATGTTCAATCCATTTCAAACCCTTCCAAGACCAACCTAAACATATACAACATATATTTGAGTATTAAACATAGTTGATATAAGTTCTATTATAAATTATTTCGTATATTCACGAGCTAAAACCAAGTTTTGACTAATATAATTTAATAATTATATTAAATTATTATACACCTTTATCATTATGTTACTATAGACATGTGGGGGTTTACAGTCTCCGGTGCCTGTGCCTTGATGGCGTTGAAGGCATCACTGAGTTGATTTTGCACCTCTTTGATTTTTTTGTCCCACTGGTTGGGGGCATCCTTCGTTGGGTGGTTGTATTGGCTTCTATGATCGGCATACTGACTTTTTTCCTCGTCTTCCTGCGCAGGTACATGAGAAGGAGGAACATGTGAGCTCCCTACGCTTTGAGGAAGGACTGATGGGCTAAAGGGACCCTAGTGTTGCCTGGGGTCATTTTGGCGAAAGGCCCCATAGTGGGGGTTGGCTGATGCCCAGAGGGGATAAGATGTTGGACCTCTCCAATTGGAAGGATTGGGGCTCCTCCTATAGGCTGAGGGGCGACGCCTCCCAGAACAAGCATCAACTGAATAATTTGTTAGTTTTGATTTACCAGCAGTTGCATGGTCTATAAAAGTTGTTGCTTGATGAAGGGAGAGGAGATGATACCTCCTCCCTGGAGTCGTGTTGTTGTCTCCTGGTTTTTGACTCATCGACCTGGTCGTGATTGCCATAGAGTAGCAATGTAGCAGAAAATTTGGTCTCTTCCCACACACGGTGTCAAACTAATGATGCACAAATTGATCTTGTGCAAGATCAACAGTCGAGTGTGTGATATGGAGTAATTAATGAGTAATAAATAAAGCAATCAATGAAAAAACAGTAAATAATGATTCAACACATAGATATATAGTGATTCGGTCCACTCTCAGAAACGACAATGGTGATCGGTGGCTCTTTATCGATGAATCGAGTAATAGAGAGAAGGTTCCGGAAGGTGTATTGTCCGGGACAGGTACAATAGCTAGGAGAGAGAAGTTATGTGTGTAGAGAGGTTTTGATGAGATACCAAGGTGTAGAGATGTGTCTCTTTGATTTATAGGCATGGTGAGGCGGTGATGTGAGAGAGATGACACTACTTCTTTGGGAAGGATAGCTACAAAAGGTAAATACAATTAATATAGGATTGATCTTCATAAATGTATATCTCAATAGTCTCTCTTCTACGTGCTCTTATCTTCTCGGACTACTTGAATCTTGAACTAGGTCAGATTGTCATATGTCGTTGTCAGTTTCATCCCACTTGTTTGTATATATTAGAATTAATTGAAAAGGGGCTTGATTACTATACCTAAAAATAAATTTCAATATCATACTTCTAAATTTTATTATTTTAATAATTTTTGTGGATCATTTTATAACAAAAAAATTTACAAATTTTGTGTATGATAACTTTTATCAGTGTTTTTACCACTTTGTGATATTTGCTATCGATCCCATCATTTCTAGAATCGATCGCAAGTATAACGGAAGGCGTAAAACATAGTTACTATAAAAATGATAAAAATACTTACAAAAAATCAGTACGATAGATTTGTTTAATTTCAGACGGAATTCAGTATTCACCTATAAATAAAATATCTATATTACCCTTACATTCTTCTGACTTCAACTACCTTATAAGCCTATAATTGTCGAGAAATTATTTTGTGGGTTTAATACCCTATATGATACTGCTATGTAATGTACATTATCAATAAAAAAATTTACATACTCAATTAATAATTGTCACCTATCATCTTTTCAAAAAAAAGCCAACTTGTGTATCCCACAAGTTGCTTTTGTGACATATTTTTCATTGGGCGTACATGCAGTGACACATGATTTGTTAAACTACATAAATTTTTCTGGTAATTGCCCATTAATTTACTTATATTTTATTTTTTCTCTCATTCTCTCTCTATCTCAGTCTTACCTAACTTCTCTCACACACACTGGTATATTAGAATAATTTCTGTGGGGTTTTCCAACAGAACACCCATTCTGTATTGTAATTGATTCTCCACTATTTAAGTCCAATCCACCGCCTTCAAAAGGTGAGCAAATTATTCTTTCCAAAGAAAGCACCTTTTCTCCAATTGCAGATTGTGCTCTAAATTCGTCGTTCCTTTTGAAGAGATTGTTCCTTTTGAAGAGTATCGTTTCATTACACTTGCTTCATTCCCTTCTTGTATCTCATCATCTGCATATCTTTCTAACCCCCTCAACCCTCTTCTTGCCACCCACAAAGTAAAGCTTGAACAAAGTTAATCCTCACTGGCTTCCATTCATTACATGGTTCTCTCTCTCTCTCTCTCTCTCTCTTGTATACTCAGTTCAGCAAGACTTCTATCTCAACTATTTTAATTTAGCTACACAGATCCTAATAGTTATTACCCCGACAAAGCATTTATTGCGGATTCATCCTTATGTTGTGCTTTACCAATATCTTTATTATCCTTTTGTAGATCTTTTTCGATTGTGCTCTATCAAAGAATTTATTTCCCTCTCCATCCCAACTGTTTTGAGTCGATTACACTGATCCTAACAGTTATTACCCCAAAAAGCATATATAGGGATTCATCCTTATGTTGTGATTTCCATATTTCTTGAAGAACCTTCGTATATCTTTTTCCATTGTGCTCTATCAAAGAATTTAATTTTCGTCAAATCGTGAGCTATCTTATCGTTTCTACTATTACATGCTGCTTTGTTAAAATCCCAGCTTCTTCCAACTCTTGCTGGTTCTTAGTTTCTTCACGTTTGAGGCATTTAGTAAACTCACAGAGATCAAATTAATGGGCAGAATCTACTTTCCAATCCAAAAAATTAGCTTTATTTGTATCAGCATGATCTTGATATTAAACTGAAACACTAACCATCTTCTATCTGTTGTTATGTGCAGAACATATAGATGCTAAAATGGCAGCTTATACTGAAAAAGACGCAACCAAAAAATTGCAGAAAAGCTACTTTGATGTGTTGGGTCTTTGCTGTACATCAGAGGTTCCTTTGATTGAAAAGATTTTAAGACCTCTTGATGGTGTCAAAGAGGTTACCATCATAGTCCCATCCAGAACAGTAATTGTTGTTCATGATACTCTCCTCCTTTCTCAGGTTCAAATTGGTAATGGCTTTAACTTCTCTCTCATACCATTTTTTTTTTCTCCTTCATTTTGTATGTTTTGTAAGAAAGATCATGTTTTCAACCCAAACAATTTCTGCGGATATGTTACGGGTTCCAATCTAAAAATTAGTTAATGTTATTTATTATTAAATCCTAATAGTAATTTAAATTTCGCTCATCACGTCAACTTCACTAGTGTAGCAGTTTCCATTATTATTATTATTATTATTATTTTTCTATTTTGCATTTTTTGTAAGAAACACCATGCTTTTCAATTAAAAAAAAAATACTCTTGATATGTTGCGGGTTTTAATATGAAAATTATTATATTTGTACATACTTCTCTCCAATCCTATAATAGATTAAAATTTTGTATACTGAATGAATACGGTGTCTTATGATTTTTAGTAATTTATGTGCGTTGCGATTGGATTGAAGTTGATGATGAATGATGGTACTGATAGGATAGGATTAACATATAATTAATACTAGTTTGGACAATTGTAAAGTTAGCATTCACGACAAAACTAAAGTTGCTCCACTTGTTTGTTGTTAGTGCTTAATGAATGGACCCAACAATATTCTGGCATGAAAAGTTTTGGTAGTCATCGTCCAGGGGCGGCTCAACAGCCTTGGTAGAAAAGTTTGGACTTTAGGCCTATTAATTCAACCGTCAAATTAAAATACTCTTAAATTTATTTATTTTTAAATAAAAAAAATTTGCAGTGAAACTAAAATTAATAAAAATTTTAATTTTAATTTCCAAACAAGTCAAGTTTAAACTTACTATCAACAATTGTAATTACAATAATATTTTCGGACTACGTCAGTTTTTTTTTTTTTATCCAAAAAAAAAAAAAACCATGAAATCACTGTTGACATGGGGGTATTTAGGTCGAAAACCATAGCTTGATCGAGTATATCCTACGAACATGCCAACAGTGATATCATGGTCATTACTTCCTCAATTCTAATTCAGCTGATAAAATTGTCTTTCGTTTTTTGTAAGTTTTCACTTTTAATTTTCCTTCCACTTCGCATTTTTCGAGATTGCAGAAGGGTCATAAGTATATACTAAATAAAACTTTGTTATGATGATGATGATGAATGGCAGTCAAGGCATTGAACCAAGCGAGATTGGAAGCAAATGTTAGAGCGTATGGAAGTGGAAGTTACCGGAAGAAATGGCCAAGTCCATTTGCAGTTGCTTGTGGTGTTTTGCTTTTGGTATCGTTTCTAAGATACGTTTATCACCCGTTTCAATGGGTGGCTCTTGGAGCTGTTGCAGTTGGTATATTTCCCATGGTTTTGAAAGCCATAGCTGCCATACGCAACTTCACACTCGATATCAACATTCTTATGCTAATTGCAGGTACATACATTACATACCTAGCTATAGCTGTTTAATTTACGACATTCCATTAATTACTTAATACATATGATAAAGGTATTACATACATACTACTCAGTTTTGGATAGAGAATTTCCACTTTTTATTCTTGTCTACTAGGAAATGCTAGCTTATGTATAGTCATTAGAAACAAAAACGAAAATGTTATTTGGAACCAAAAAAAATGTGACAAGTTCTACCCAAACAGGTGTATACACAACGGAAAAAGCGATAAGAATTATGAACTAAAATTTTTGATATCGTAGTCAAACCCTAAGGTGTGTTCTATAACCACCCCCCCTAAAAAAAATTAGGTGTGTTCTATAAGTCAGTGATTCATTGGGTCAACTGAGCGGTGTGTCGAGTCACTCGCCACAGATCTGTTTAGGATTCCTATTAATTCAAGGCCCCATACACTATTCATGCTTTCTTCATGAGCTGTCAATATACCCCACGTAACAGAACATGTAGTTCATGAAAACTTAACACCTTTTTCCTTAAATAATGCAGCAGAAAAAGACTTTCACACCTTTTTTGCTTTATCTCTCTCTCTCTCACACACACACACGCGGACTTACATTAGGGTTAGGGAGTCCTTGACCCACCTTTAATTTAAAAAAAAATTATATATATGGATATATAAATTTTTTTTTCGCTCACACTATCACTCTCTTATCGATCTAGGGTTGAATGTGAACTCACTCGCAATTGGCTTACGAGTAGTTTTCATTTTTCTCATTTTTCTGCTATTGGCCTTTATTGACATAAAATAAATGTACCATATTATCTTATCAATATTTGGGCAAATTAAAATAAAGCTTGCCAGCCAAGATTGAATTCTGGATCCAGGGATGGAACCACGATTTTGTGTTGGGGGGACCAAATTCTATCACTATTTACAAAAACTCATTCCAACGTGGAGAACTATGTGAACATCTTATAAAACTATATCAATTGAAAATCATATCCAACATAAGAAAAAGTATTGACAAAAATAAACATAAGCAATAGACAATTAATAACACATAGACTCTATAAAGAAGAGATATAATAGTTTTTTCGTGATTGAAAAAAATCTCCAAAGTCTAATCCAAAACTAACTGCTTAATTGATCAGACATGAAAGGAAAGAGTTTGATGCAATTTGACTCACACTTTAACTTATGCTCGATTTTTTTTTCCCCAAATGTTTTAGGCCTTTTGCCTTGTTCTTCTGTTTTGCTAAGGTTAGAACTATTACTTAAATTGTTTTATGTTTCCTAAGTTAGGGCTCTTGTTGTTTTTACTTTACTTAGAGTTCTTTTTGTCTATGGACACTTGGTATTTGTTTGGGACAAGAGAGCCAGCACGCCAAGAGGTAGTGTTCAAATAGGATACCCATAGGATTAAGTCTAGGGGGACCATGGCCCCCCTTGCCCTTGAATAGTTCCATCCATGTCTGGATCTGCCCCTGCACACAAATATCCAAAAAATAGGAGAGCATTAAAGAAGTATAAAAGAAAAGAGAAGGCAATAGACAAGGAAAAAGACAAAAAATTCCTACTTTTTAGATGTTGTCCAAGGCTACATATTTCATTGATCAAATCAATGCTAGTTAGTTTAATAAGATTAATCTTACTGGTCTTACTGGAAATCCAAGTTTCCAATATAGTCTGTTTGTGACACTAGATTAAAATTGGTGTTAATAAGAATGTGATTTACTCTCAATCCAATTAAAATAAAGAATTAAATTAGAGAATTATATGGATCCAAATAACAAAGTTCGATTAATAAACTTCTCAAAAACCCATTAACCTAATGAGTTGCATCTTATCCTCGTCAGGCCAAATGAAAATGATACAAATCTAAAATAACAGAAATACAAAAAACAAAAATGTATATATATACAAAACCAACTGACATAATTAATAAATGAGTGAGATTAGGGCTAATTACAAATAACAAATTTTAATTATATTGTATGAAGGAGTTTTGTTTTACTTCATTTTGACCCACCCGGGTCAAGGGAGAGAGACAAAGAAAAGGACAAATGATACTTTATACCCCGGAAGATTTTTACATACTCAATTTATACTATGAAAGAATAAATTTTTTATATTGCATCCTCAATCAAACAAAAAAAGTAAAAATGTTCTCTATTTTAAGAAAATTGAGCACCAAATTTCAATTGAAACGCTTAAAATTAAGAAGAAGTGTACAAACAATAGTATACAGAAATAGAAAAATATGATAAATATAATATAAAAAAATGTAACTAACATTTATTTTTAGACTACATTGATACCTTGTTTTTTATCCAGTTAAGAGTGTAATGTGATAATTTTAATCTATTTAGGGTATAAATTAAGAATTTGATAAACTTTTAGAGTGCAAAATGTCAATCATCCAAAAGAAAATACAAAAAATCGAAAAGGAAACACTATGCATTCCAGTTTTGATATGGATCATGTTAGCTTTGCAAAGTTCAATTTTGCATATTTGTTGTCAATTATGCACATGTTGCAGTTGCGGGATCAATTGTTCTACATGATTATTGGGAGGCTGCTACCATTGTCTTTCTCTTTACAACAGCAGAATGGCTCGAGTCAAGGGCTACTCACAAGGTTTGTTAATCCCAGGCCTCTCTCTATCTCTCTCTCTCACACACACACACACACACACACACCCATTTCTCTCATAAACCCAGTCTGCAATACTGTTCTTCAAAACGATGCCGTTTCACACTAAAAAGACGTTTTTCTAAATAATGTCATTTTGGTGTGAAACGGCGCCATTTTGAGGAACAATGCCCCTGCTGTTAAAAAACTAACAACAGAGGATTCAGATCCCATAAACCCATGCATATGTTATTTCACTTTGTGAAAAAGTTGCATTGCCATTTGACAGTTACTGTATTCTGTAGATGAAACCTTAAACCTTGTAGAGTTTACAATTAAGATTGCTGTGAATTTTAATGTTTGAGAGTGGATGAACCTTTTGCCATTAAACTTGGCACCAAGATGATACTGGAAATTATTTACCGAGTCTTTTTTAGTGTACTAGTTATTAGCAAATCATTCCATTTTTTAATATAAAGTTGGACAAATTAGAATATGGTACCATATAACAATAGCAGAATGTTACAGTTGATTTTACAATTGTCCTGCTCTTTGTATTGGAAATGTGAATAAACATGTATAAACTTGAAATATCAGAAAAATCAAAAAACCTTCACATTAAGGAGAGACACTGCATAATAGTGTACTATGTCATTAAATTTTCTTTTTATTTTCAACATTTACCTGATTCTGATTCTGCAAATTGGTCTTTACTGGATTAAAATTAGGTATACAACTACTAGTTTTGATGATCAATTAAAGTCAGATAGGCACTTCTCGTTGATTTGCGATTTGATGTATATATAATGGATGGCTATATCATGTTTGCATAGGCCACTGCTGTCATGTCATCGTTGGTGAACATAGTTCCTCAAAGAGCAGTATTAGCCAAAACTGGAGAAGAAGTTGATGTTGCTGAAGTCAAGGTGGACACAATTCTAGCTATTAAGGCAGGTGACATTATACCCATAGATGGTATTGTTGTAGAAGGGACATGTGACGTGGATGAGAAAACTTTAACTGGCGAATCATTCCCGGTGGCCAAACAAAAGGAATCCACCGTTTGGGCTGGCACAATCAATTTAAATGGTATAACTTCCCTCTTGACTCTTGTGTTTTGGTTTTTAGGGTGTAAGAAATTTCTGCTAACAGGTTTTAATCCTTGCTTTAGGTTATGTTAGTGTCAAAACCACAGCTCAAGCTGAAGACTGTGTGGTGGCTAGGATGGCAAAGCTTGTAGAAGATGCTCAAAACAACAAATCAAAGACTCAAAGATACATAGACAAATGCGCCAAGTTCTACACACCGGGTTAGTCTATGTTCAATAAACATTGAGGTGTCTATTATTTTCTTTATTAACAAATTTAGAAATGCTAATTTTAATTTGGCCTGAAGTTTTTACTATTTATGCTTTGCAGCCATTATGGCTATATCAGCTTCTTTGGCAGTTGTTCCCGCGGCACTAAAACTTCACAATCGCAATGAATGGTATCACTTAGCCCTGGTTGTTCTAGTAAGTGCATGTCCATGTGCACTTATTCTCTCTACGCCGGTTGCCACATTTTGTGCACTTTCAAAGGCAGCAAAATCAGGTCTTCTGATCAAAGGAGCAGAGTATCTTGAAACTTTGGCTAAGATAAAGATCATGGCTTTCGACAAAACTGGGACAATAACTAAAGGAGAATTCATAGTGGCAGATTTTCAATCTCTCTTGGACAATGTTAGCATGAACACATTGCTTTACTGGTAAAGGTTACTTGTTTGCACAATTAGATTACCACAATGTAGGATGAGTTCAAAAATAAAGAACATGGATGAGTTCGGTTTCTGTCTACCCAAGTTTCTCATTAACTCAATCTTTGTATGACATAGAAACTAACATGCTTACTAATTGTAAAGGGTTGCAAGCATTGAGAGCAAATCAAGTCATCCAATGGCGGCTGCACTTATTGACCATGGACATTCACTCTCTGTTGAGCCAAAGCCTGAAAGAGTCGAGGAATTTCAAAATTTTCCTGGAGAAGGCATTTATGGGAAAATTGATGGGAATGATATCTATGTTGGGAACCGGAAAATTGCCATGAGAGCAGGATGTGCAACAGGTGAAAATCTTCACTTATATATTTGAAATCATCTTCTAAAACCATGACTTCCAAAGAAATAGTGATATCCTCGGGTCTAATCTTAGTTTTCAGGAAAAATTGTACTCCAATATTTTCGTTTCTTTGCGCATGTATATGTGCAAAATATTGAGCATTTATTTCTTCTTGCTTTGTTCTAATCATTTCAATCTTCGAACTTCCAGTTCCAATCTTAGAAGGTAGTGCTACAGAAGGAAAGTCTGTTGGATACATATTCTTGAATTCTCTTCCTGCTGGAATTTTCTGTCTCTCTGATGTTTGTCGAACTGGGGTCCAAGAGGCGATTAAAGAATTGAAAACAATGGGCATTAAAACAGCTATGCTTACAGGAGATTGTCATGCAGCAGCTAAGCATGCACAAGATCAGGTGGTTCATATATAGCTTTTAATTTTTATAGTTCACTTGCCATTCATGTGCAATGGGTCAATCTTAACTACATTGTAAGCAGTTGATATTGATTGAACACAAGTCCTTGACACTCCTATCCTTGGACTGGATCTTTGTTCGGGCTATAATTTGATATGGTTAAATTAAGCTAAGCATGATTTTTTCATGTGAAACTAAAAAAACTATGATCTATGTTAAAGTGACACCTTTATATTCTTGACATTTTAATGCTACGAAGATAAATTGTTCTAATGGAAGGGAAAACATTTGTTTGCAGTTAGGGAATGCTTTAGATGTAGTGCATGCTGAACTTCTACCAGAGGACAAGGCAACGATCATCAAAGAATTTCAGAAGGAGGCACCTACAGCCATGATTGGTGATGGCCTGAATGATGCCCCTGCATTAGCTACAGCTGACATTGGCATCTCAATGGGAATTTCAGGCTCGGCCCTTGCGACTGAGACAGGGCAAGTGATTCTCATGTCAAATGACATTCAGAAGATACCAAAGGCAGTCAGACTTGCAAGAAGAACTCGCCAAAAAGTGATTGAGAATATGATTTTGTCAGTTACTACTAAGGTTGCCATACTGGCATTGGCCATTGCCGGCCACCCCATAGTTTGGGCAGCAGTTCTGGCTGATGTTGGGACATGCTTGCTAGTGATCTTAAACAGCATGCTACTTTTACGAGGAACACCGCAATATCCAAAAAAATGCTGCAAATCCTCTGTTGTGCTGCATGACCACAAACATGGATGCAAAACTGATGGTGGCCACTGCTCCCAAACCAAACAACATTGTTGTTCTGATATCAAAGCTCAAAAGAAGTATGAGCCTCAAAGCTGCTCTTCCGAGATGTGTGCATCAAGGTGTCATTCTGTCCCTTCCAGTTCAAGATCATGTGTGGATGATAAGAGCTCAGACATAGCGAACAAGCATGGTCATTGTTCACATAATAATCAGCTACAAGTGGCAAAACATGGGGATCATGGAAAATGTGACACGATCACTGAGGATAGAGAATTAGGCAGTGCACACAACCATGGTTGCTCGGGCCATTCGAGCTGTTGTGGGGAGGATGAAGACGTAATAACAGTTGAAAATCATGGTTGTTGTGCAGCAGGTGATATGATCCACGAGGCAAAACATTGCAAGCACAACGACCATAGCATGATCAATCACAACATGGCAACGCAGAGCGTTCACAACCACTTGGATTGTTCAACCAGTTCTTCCAAACTAGACCGGGACTTGCCTATCAATAAGCATTGCCACAAGAACATTTGCATGAAAAACTGCTTAGAAAACCACATCAGCGACGAAGCATTAAGCAACATGATCAAAAGTTGTTGCAAGAATTGCCCACCAAATGGGGAGGATCATTCTGAGATCAACAGGCATGCTACAGAAGGTGGTAAGCTTCACAAAAACTTGTGTTCGGCTTCTAACCATGTGGAATGTACAACTGCTAAGGCTTGTATGAGTTTGGAGAATAGACAATTTGGTGGATGTTGTGAGAGCTTCAGGAAGGGGTGTTGTGACAAGAATGGACATTTTGGTGCTAGTTTCAAAGGAGGTTTGTCAGAAATTATCATTGAATAGGTCTACTTAAAAGGATATTTCAACTTCTTTCCCCTGTAATTCGTTTGGGAAATTTTGTTGACATTTTCAAAGGTACTTGTATTATGAAGAAAATGATGAAATTGGCAATGTATGACAAGTTCTGATTACCAATTGTCTCTTACAAAATATGGATTACCTGTTCATTCAAATGTAATTCAGTACATATCTCTAAACATTATAGACAAAGATTAGGTTTGACTACCACCACTGAAATAGTCTGAATGGTAGTTCACCTCTGAGCAATGACATTAGGGATTCGAGTCTCGTAAGAGTCACTTGTTAAGGCAAGGGTCAGTTCTTGCCCGATGGAAAACGGGGGTTCATACCATGTCATGTGTCGCATTTTCATTGGATGATGCTCTTTATCTATCCTGCCTCAATTGACAAGAAAAATTAGAGCCCAACAAGGGGCTTAGTTGGATTGTAACAAGTGAATGATAAGACCTTCATTATAAAGTATCAACATGGTATGTGGTGCCATGTGTGCAGCTTGTTACAATTAAAGAACTACATACCCAATTTACTTGTTATTCGTGTTACCAGATCTAGAATACCTTCATTCATATATCGTAACTAGTAATAACCCGTGCCTAAAGGCACTTTGCAATCTAAAAACTCACCATTTTAAAATAGTGTGTCATTGTTTTAATTAAAGAAATTGAAATCAATCAAGCCCTTTTATTTTTTCAATAAATTTCGTCAAAATTTCATCTAAAAATAAAAACTCATAAAAATCGTAACCTGTTTATAAAACTTATATATCTCATTGTGATTGTCCAACACAAACCATTCCATAACCAATATTAAGAAAAAAAATACTCAACCAAACTCAAAGACAACACCAATAACTAAAGAACTAAAATTCACAGTTCACACTCATACATAACACCCATCGTAGTTTTCAATCACAATTCAATTTTATTTTTTCCAAAATCTCCATTCTAAACCCAAACCACCCAAGCAACCATCAATCTCATCTAACCAAACATATCCTCATAATCTTGTGTGACTAATTCACCTTATTAAACACAGAACAAATAAAACATATACACAAAACACACGTGCACAAAAAAAAAATAACTCTCTTCAACTTCAACTTCTTAGGACAAAGAGATACAACCAACGAATATTTTAAACAAATAAGACTGGTACCAACCACCACCACACAGTTGTTTGATTGTGATCAAAGACTTTATTGCCTTCTAGATGTGAAGTCATCGAAAAATAACCCCAAGTGTGTTTACATGTATACCTGAAAAATGTGAGGCAAAACCAAACAACTAAAAATTTGAAACCAAACAACTAAATTAATGGCAGTAACACGGAAAGCCAATAGAACGCAAACCCATGAATGCTAAATATTTGTATCGAGTCCTGAGTACTCACATTGAGTCCAAAAACTGTCTATCATTATGCAACTTAAGCCATTATAAATTGTAACTGGAATGCAAATAAAAATATATAACAAATTAGACTAAACCTAAATGCCCAAATAACCACAGATTGGTTTCAACAAACACCACTCTTCAAGGTACTTCCCACCAACACCCAAAACCAATAAACAAAAGGCAAAGGCAAAAATACACATACAAAGAGTCAAAAACTAACCGTAGCAAAAATACTAACCCCAACCCAAAGACAATTTCATACACTAATAATAGTCATATGGTGTGCATAATTATGAATTATCAATTTAAGAATAAACAAAATATATGGATTAATGGACAACTACGACAACATAGTTAATTACCATAATCGCACAAAAGTTGAGTTTCGCTTGGACAATCATGTTAGAAATGAAGTGAGGGGCCTCTCGAACCTTCACATGACAATTTTTTTATTCCATTGTTGAACATATTAAAACCCAAAAGCTCGAACCTGCAAACAAAAATCACAAACTAAGCAGCAAATAAACATCAAACTAACAATTCAATCACCAATCATGTGCTATGCACGGTTAATAATAATAATAATAATAACAATAATAATAACATGTACCATTAACCAAAAAAAAAATCAAGACAACTACTTTTGGCTTGGTACTTGAATAAAGTTGAGTTATGAGCTCATAGTTGTCTAGTTTAATTGTTTTGAGATCCATTACAATTATTTAATTTATTGATTTTCACCACCAAATTAACTGGCATCCGAAATGCAAGTTATGGGTTAATTCAAGTATAGAAAAACCAAGTACAAATAATATGATGCCAAAAAACTCAACTTGGCGTCAAGGAAGCTCCACAGATCAATCGTACAACATTCTATGCAAAAAAAAAAAAAACAGCTCATTAACATAAAAGAAAGCATGCTTCTTACCCAATTTGCAAATAGGCCATTGTCATCGCTTCCCCCAAACTCATGCTTAATGATTGATTCAGACCACAAACCACTTTGCCAATCAATTAATAATCAAAAACTCAATCACAAAAAATTACATGAAAAGGCAAGACCTTGAATGTGAGAAATTGAACCATAAACTTGGAAAACCCAAACCTAAGATTAGAATAGCAAAAGGAACCATAAATGTGAGAAATTGAAGCTTCAAATATATTACAGCAAAAGCACAAATTTAAAAAATGGGAAGCTCAAATGCTCTAAGCAAGAATCAAATCTACATAAACCCATAGTTTCGATATTTACAAAAATAGTCCGTTGACATTACCAAAAAAAAAAAGAACTACAACACTTTTAGGAAAAAAAATTAGGGCTTTCCAACAATTAAAACAACTACAACAACTACTTTATCCCAATAGACTCAAAACAACAAATTTCTAGAAATTGCATTAATAAACTATTACCTTTACCAACTGAAACAACGAATAAGTATATTAAAACAGCCACATTTAACCTCCTCATTCCATTCATAACCTAAAAATATGTATGAAAAAAAATACAATGTAGCAGATATATAGGTTAATAATCTTTAAGAATATTGCATATGTAAAATGAGGTGACCCAGAATGAGATTGAACACAGAAATTAGTAGATGTAAACCATCAAACACTTGGGATTTGATAGCGTATTTTCTTTGAAGCAAACCATCAAATATGTGGTGGGTGTTGATGATATGAAGGGGTGGATGTAGAGGAGGAAGGGGACGTGGTGGTGATGGCAATGGATGTGGTTTTGGTGGGTGTTTGTGCTGTGAGGGTGTGGATGGGTGAAATACAGAGGGTTTGGGGGGGTTTGTGAGCAGATAGGATGAGAGAAAGAAAGGGAGGGGAGGAGGACGAAGAAAACTACCTCAGAGCTATGCCAATGTTGTGGAGCTTCACTTCTCTCGGAAATCAGTTGGAAATCATGGGATTGATTTCACCCATAAGAGAAACCATCAGCTAAGGGTTAGGGTTTTAGGAATTGGAGATAGGTCCTTACCACTGAAAGAGATACTTGACCGTTGGTGGAGTTGGAAACCATCGTCGTTGTTGTCGCTACTGGGAGGCAGTGGTTTCCTTCAGCTGAGATGGGGTGGGAGAACAGAGAAGAGGGTGAGAAAGAAGGAGGTGGAGGGGCAAATAGAGGGTGAGAGATATGAGGGAGTAGGGGGCAGAGAGAGGTTGGGTATGCGAGGGAGTGGTTGAGAGAAATGAAGTTGTGAAGGGTGAGGGAAGAGAGAGAACACACGTGAGAGAAAGATTGGAGTGATTTTTGAATCAATTTTAGACCGTTAGAATTTGGGTTTGGATGTGACATATATGAGGGGAAAATTTTTGTGGGAATGATTTTAGACTATTGGATCAAATTTTTTAAACAAATCTAAACCGTTCTTGTGCTTTTTCAACTTAAAAATTCAAAAACAGTCCTATCTTATTATTATAGATTTAACAAGTATTATACATTGCATGATACATCATTTATTTTCATACATCAAGTACCTTTCACACATTTTCATAAAGTTCCCTAGTCAGATGATTGGGAAAATAAGAGGTTAATTTTGAACAGTCTTGAAGGTAAAATCTAGGCAATGACGATTTCAGGTAAACTTCCTCTGAAACTAGAACGAAGCTGTCCACTACTGCCACAGCACTGCTTCCTAATGCTCCTGCAACATACTACAAACCGTCTCTTCTTCAAACTCTTGCAAGCCCTAACAAATGTACATTCCACATGGCTAGTAGCGGGTGATAAGGTTTTATGTAGCTGATTGCAATCAGAATGAAGATGGCCATTTGTCGGGGACTTCCTGCACCAAATATTGACCATGTTGTTTTCTACGCAATTGTTCGAGTGGCAGTGATTGTTTACAGGCATATCTTGGCCTAGTTTTGCAGAACTGTTGTGAACACTCTGTGATCCCATAATATGATCGATCTTGCTAGGGTCCTGATGCTTGCTGTCTTTTGCTTCCTGGATCTCATCACCTGCTCCATAGCCACCACAAATTTCGACTGAGCTTATGCATTCATCCTCCCTACAAGAGTTTGAATGGGCAGAGCAACCATGCTTGTGTCCACTGTGTGATTCCTCGTCCTGAGTTTCCATGTCACATTTTCCATGATCCCCAGTTTCCATGTCACATTTTTCATGATCCCAGTGTTTTGCCTCATGCAGGTGATTATCATGTAAATGACCATGCTTGTCATCTGACTCTGAGCACAAATTACTAGCACACGACGTCAAGCTAACAGTGACGAAACAACACTCTGGAGGATTACACTTCTTTTGAGTTTCAATGCCAGATGATTGGTGATCATGGGTTTGGGAGGAGCAGCCACCATTAGTTCTGCATCCATGTTTGTCGGCTTGTATCGCAGTATGTGATTTCCAAGATTTTCTGTTATATCTTGGAGTTCCTTGTAGAAGTTGCATGCTGTTAAAGATCACTAGCAAGCATGTCCCAACATCAGCAAGAACTGCAGCCCAAACAAGTGGGTGACCTGCAATGGCCAATCCCAATATGGCAGCTTTGGTAGCAATTGATAAAATGATATTCTCGATTACTTTCCTGCGGGTCCTTCTTGCAAGTCGGACAACCTTTGGAATCTTTCGAATGTCATTTGACATTAGACTGACTTGCCCTGTCTCCTTCGCAAGTGCCGAGCCCGAGACGCCCATTGAGATGCCAATATCAGCTGTAGCCAATGCAGGGGCATCATTCATGCCATCACCAATCATGGCTGTAGGTGCTTCCTTCTGAAATTCCTTGACAATCCTTGCTTTGTCTTCTGGTAGAAGTTCTGCATGTACTATGTCTAAAGCACCCCCTATCTGCAAATACATGTCATCCTTTCTATTGGTACATTTTCGAATTTGTGGGCATGACAATTATCAACAAATATCAATTGGATGCAATCCAATTAAGATTGGACGATACAAAGACATGGCAACGAATCTGTACAAAAATAAGGGCTTCATGAATCACCTGATCTTGTGCATCCTTAGCTGCTGCATGACAATCTCCTGTAAGCATAGCAGTTTTAATGCCCATTAATTTTATTTCTTGGATTGCTTCCTTGACCCCAGTTCGACAAACATCAGAAAGACTAAAAATTCCAACAGGAGACGAATCCAAGAATATGTATCCGATGGACTTCCCTTCTTCAGCATCAACTTCTAAGTCTGAAACTGAAAATTTATGCAGGAAGAAAGGAAACAAAATATATTTCCAATGGCATATACAACAAAAGAAACGATACTCTTGAAATACTCTTTTCTACTCAAAACCAAAGAATAATTTGTAATATGTAAGATATGAATCTTTTTCACCTGTTGCACACCCTGCTCTCATTGCAATTTTCTTGTTACCAATATATATGTCTTTACCATCAATTTTCCCATAAATTCCTTCACCAGGGAAATTTTGAAATTCCTCGACTTCATCAGGCTTTGGCTCAACAGAATGTGAATGACCGTAGTCAACAAGTGCAGCTGCCATTGGATGACTTGACTTACTCTCAATGCTTGATACCCTTCATATTTAGTATGAATGTCAGTTTTTCATATGCCACCAGCAATCAAAGCATGATCAACTATACAAAATAGTTTCCTATAATTTTTCTTGTTGAGTATTTACATGATTCAAAGACCCTGTTCAATTATTTCTATCGATGTTCTCCCCAAAACAATAGTAATATATGAACAATTAATATAATTTTTCTGAAGTATTCCTTTCTTTTAACAATCTAAGGATGCCGAAAGAAAGTAATCTTTACCAATAAAGCAATGCGTTCAGGCTAACGCCATCGAAGAGGGATCGAAAATCTTTCACCATGAATTCTCCTCTAGTTATTGTCCCAGTCTTGTCAAAACCCATGATCTTTATTTTAGCCAGAAGTTCTAGATACTCTGCTCCTTTTATTAGAACACCTGATGTTGCTGACTTCGAAAGTGCACAAAATGTTGCAACTGGTGTCGAGAGAATAAATGCACATGGGCATCCACTTACTAAAACAACCAGGGCCAGGTGATACAATTGATTGCGATTATGTACTTTTACAGCAGCCGCAACAACGGCTATAGAAGCTGATATAGCCAAAATGGCTGCAAAGAAACAATAAGCTATCAAGCCAAATAAAATTTTATATATTTGCACTTGTTACCTCCCATTACATAAAATATCATTCTCCATTGTATTATCACATTATATGTGTATATATATATACACATCAACAAAAACATTAAGGCAGGCTATTCCTATTGTAGCAGGTTAAGTAGATGTTATTACAATAGTACCTATACTAATGCAAACTAAAACAGTACATCTCAAATTTGTTTACAAAACTATGAAGTAGTCAGTCTTAAAGTTGTTTCTTTCTCGTTAACTTTCTGTATTATATATCCAGTACGCAAATTTTCTTTTTAAACAAACTAACCTGGTGTGTAGTACTTGGCACATTTGTCTATCAATCTTTGAATTTTGGATTTGTTGCTTTGAGCATCCTCTACAAGCTTTGCCATCTTAGCCACCACACATTCTTCCGATAGTGTTGTAGCTTTAACACTAATATAACCTGAAGAAAGGATACAAACGTGTTATAGGGACAAATCCATAAGAAGTAAAGACATATATAGGATAGTATTAAGAAGAAGTACCATTTAGGTTGATTGTGCCAGCCCAAACAGTGGAATCCTTTTGCTTGGCCACTGGAAATGATTCCCCAGTTAAAGTTTTCTCATCTACTTCACATTTCCCATCTACAACAATCCCATCGAGAGGTATAACGTCACCGGGCTTCACAGCTAGAATAGTGTTCACCTCCACTTCGTCAGCATTAACTTCTTCTCCAGTTTCAGCTAATACAGCCCTTTGAGGAACTATCTTCACCAATGATGACATGACAACATTGGCCTACACATGCATGATTATCTCCATCATTGGGTGGTCTTGTTTAAAAAAACAACTTTAGACAGACTCAACTGGATTATCAACCCTAGTTCTAACCCATTAATTTTGTGTTCTCTCTCTCATGAATCAGCTAATGCTAATATGCATCCCCTTCGTATCTTGTCCTTCTGTGCTTCATTAAAAAAATGTCGCTTGTCCCTTTCATTAAGGGTAAACCAGATTGCAACTTCAATTTTTTTGCAATTTGCTCTTCACACTTTCTGTTAGTTTACAATAAAGGTTGCACGGAAACGGAAGCAATTGTGTCAAATGACTCTTTTTTTAAGGCATTTTTAAAAAATAATGCCCACTACTTCCACCATCTATCACATAGGAAGCACGGATATAAATATAGATAGAGATGCCAATACGATAGGATACAAATACAACGATACAACAAAGCTCAAAGAAATATGATACAAATATAGCTAGAATACTTATGTAAAAAAATCTTTTTTTTTTTTTTTGACTTCATAATTATAAAATTCGTAATTTTTACTTTCAAACCAGTATAAATTGTCTAATTATTGTACATACACAAAGTAAATGTGAGAACTTAAAAGAATCGGATTCAACATTTAAGTAGTTGATTTGCTTAGAATTACATGCTGCCTAAAGATATGGATTAATTAACTCACTTTGTGCTTTTTTCAAATTTGATAGTAAACAATGCTAATGAAACGCCCACATGTTTTCAGGGTTATATGATGTTTTCTACACGTGATTCATTATATGTGAATTCGAGGGGAAAGGAAAAAAATAAAATAAAAATTCAATAAAAAATTACATATTGTTCCATGCATTCACTTGCATATCCAAAATCATATTTATTTTGAGTACATATCCGCGACATATTTAGATTTTTGATATATTATTGAGTAGTGTTGTGGGTATTAGATACATATTCTCAAGTATCCAGCGAGTATCGTATCCGCTGCGATATCTGATGTAAAAAATCAATAGGCATTATGCTTATCAGCTCCCTTCAATTCAATTAATAGATCAAACAACGTCATATATCACGGTACACGATATATCATTTTTTTTAAAATAATATGTTTTTCGATATACGTTTTAACAACCTTATACAACGGTATAACCCAATAGGAAAAGACGGGTGTTCATCCTCTACAATTAATGGGTAGCTATTCCAACATTCGCTCTACTTGCCTTATGCTCAAAAGATGCCAAACCAGGGATTGTTTGAACTGCTTATTACTGTTTTATTCACTGTTACAGTTTGCTTTATATGGAGACGAAATACTTAAGGCAGTTGATAAATGAACTAAAAAAAAAAAAGGAGAAGCCATGCCATTAACTAACCTTATGACCAGCTCTTGACTCCAGCCACTCTGCTATTGTAAACAAAAAGACGATAGTTCCAGCTTCCCAATAATCATGCAAAACAATGGATCCCGCGACTGCAAGATTTTGAGTATTAAGAATATATAAGAGGAATCAATAATTTAATGAACACAGGATGATTAGTAACCAATATAAATCCATATTGGTTCTCTTTGATTTTTGCCTTTTATTTAACTTTATCGTTTTCGGTCAAACGAGTCTAATTCTTTTGAGACAAATTTGTTGTAGTGGCAGTGTTTATCGTCATAGAAAAATTGTTTTTGGAGAAAAAAAAATTATTATAGTAATGTTATCATAAAAAATTTATTTGTTGTGACAAATACTATTTGAGGTCATAGTTACCGTCACAAAGACTTTTTGAAACTACACTTATTATGACGCGACATGCCTAGTGGAATCTTAAAAAGTCTTTGTAACGGGAACAACCTGTTTCAAATAGTATTTGCGGCATCAAATAAATTTTTTTATGACAGTCATAAAAAATTCCTAAAAAACGTACCTTTTTGTGGCGGTGAGTATTGTTGTCACAAAAAACTTGTTTTAAAAGACTTTAATTCTTATAGTGCAGGTATTGTATCTCTATCAAAAATGAAATTGTACCTTATCTTATTGTAAGTGAGTAGCAATGGGCCATTCGATGCATGGAAGAATCAAAAGAAACAAAAAATATCATTGTGAAATTCTCTTTTACAGCCAAGTTATTGACTTTCCAAGCTTCACCAACATTATGATCTTTAATATCATGGAGTATCATAAACTATCTATAACAGCTACTTTAGTTACCCAAAGTGATTGGCTTAATAGAATATGTACCGTAAAGTAATCAGCTACTACCTGCAACTAGCATAAGAATGTTGATATCGAGTGTGAAATTGCGGATCGCCGATATAGCTCTCAAAACAATTGGATAGATACCAATAGCAACTGCTCCAAGAGCAACCCATTGAAAGGGGTGATACACGTATCTTAAAAATGATAGCGCAAGTAAAACACCACAAGCAACTGCAAATGGACTCGGCCATTTTTTCTGATAGTTTCCCCCTCCACTTCCAGATACTCTAACATTTGCTTCCAACCTTGCTTGATTCAGTGCCTTAACTGTCATTAAACACCAACAAACAAAAGGGTCATATGTTATTGTAGGTGTAAGAAGCCACCTACGAATCACGGGGGTACTTCGACTAAGGTGATGTACTCATATCTGATATGTGTCGAATACCCATATTCGTTGGATAATTGAAGATAAATATCAGATACCTTATGCACGTATTGAATAATTAATAAAATATTTATGATTGTTGAATATTTGTCGGATATACGTGTCTCTACATGATCCTTTCGCTAAATAAATTTGTTTATATAAATTTTAATTAATTTTTGTGCTCAATAGTCTAGTGCTTCATTGAATTCAACACACCATCGTGCAATCTCCATGCCAGCAACGTATGTATATGGTTTGAATTTGGGATGTGTTTTTATTTCCTTACCCCTCGGATCCCCAATATTATGGTACAAATCCGTAGTATCATATATTTTATAGGATAAACATACCCTAGTCATATATGTATCCTACTACGTAAGATTTTATCGTACTAACGTATCTATATTTTATTGTACTCATACCTTGTGTCCGTATATGTGGTTCTTAAGAAATCACCCTAGGATGTTTTTAGTGGCGGAGCTAGAAAAATATTCTAGGGTGAGCACTTTATCACGTTTTATCTTAATCAATAAAAAAAAATAACACATTTATACTATTTATTTTATCAATGATCCTTAAAAATTTTATGCATACAGTGTACAACAAAAAAAATATTAATTATATCTTTTATTGAAAATGAGGTTAATTGCAATTAGTTATAATTGACCCAACAAATTTTCATATTTTGATAACTTTGTCTGATGACTTCATTATTAATGACTAATGAAATTAATGTCAAAATCATATATATATACACTAAAGGACATACCACGTATTTATTTATTTTAGAATTTTGTGAGTAAGATTAGAAATCTCTACTACATTTTAAGCTCAAAACTAAAGTGCACATCAATAATAACTGGTCAAGTTGATCAAAAGATTTTAAAATGAACTCAATATGTCCAAACTAATCCGAATATGTCACTGTTAGTCATTTAGTTATGAGTGTGTACTAATTAATATGATAAAAAAATAAAAAAATATTATAAGGATCTAAAAAAAATAAAATAATATTATAAGGATCTAATTCAATGTAATCGTTGGACTAGTTGTGAATTCTAATGTAAAATGGAGTCTACTTTTAATCCAATGACTATATCAGATTAGGTTCTAAATTAGATTATCAAATTAAATCTTAATTATATTTTTCAAGAAAATAATAAGATATACATAATTAGATATACTTTAAAAAAATATAATACATAATGATAAGACAATAAAATTGAGAGTGGACATGTGGCCCCTCTAGTCCTTCACTGGCTCCTTGGTGCTTTCATTTGTTTTGGCCATGAAATGGGCCACTTGGTGCTTCCATTAGTAGTTCAAATCAACCATTGGTTTCTTTACTAGCAATTATTGTTGAGATAAATGGCAAATCGCTTCCATGTGCAATTCATTATTTGTTTTCCTAGAATAGTACACTTTACAATTTTTGCTTAACATATAATAATTGAGAGGTATAGGTGACACCAATGGCAAAGAAACGAGCTAATATCATGTATAATGGTGACATCATGTTATTATTAATACATAGTATCGCCATCTAATTTAGTCAATACAATGGGTGAAAATTATTAGATCGCCCCCTTCCCCTTTCCCGGCCCCAAAGAATAGGAAAGAAAAGAAAATGTTAAAACAAAAAAAAAGGTATGAAATTATTTCTGGAATTTGACATGTTTACGAGACATAGCAAACATATATCATATTGAGTCTACCCTATTTGTACATACTTTAATTTTATTTTTCTTTTAAAATGATTTAAAATAGGTCAAAATATATGTTTCTGTCATTTTTACTGTGTTCAAACTCTCTTTCGTTGGTCTAGATATACATATTTACGATTTTTTTTGTTTTATGTTCTTAATATGAAATTAAAATTGACTTATAATTTACTATTATTTTGTACGACTAACCTTTTTATTTCTCTTTGACCGATAATTGTGAAATGTATTTTAGTTGGGTTTCAATCTTAGTACTATTCTTAATTTTTTAGTTTTTGTTTTATGATTTTGTTAATTTGATACCTTAATTTTAATCTAGAAGATAGTGTGTAAAATAACTTAGAAATTAAAAATTATGAAAAATAAGTTGAGTAACCGAATAAATTAAAGAAGTGTAATTAGCCTACTTTTTGATTTTTTTTTTTTTGCGTCTATCGGCTTTAGGACTTAGGTCATTAATAAATATTTACAAATTGAATAAAAAGAAATTAAGGAGAGAGAAATTTCTGTTAATGATTACCTATCTGAACCTGGGAGATGAGGAGAGTGTCATGAACAACAATAACCGTTTTGGATGGGACGATAACTGTAACATCTTTGACTCCAGGAAGTGGCTTCAGAATCTTCTCGATCAAAGGAACCTCTGATGAACAGCAAAGACCCAATACATCGTAGTAGCTTTTCTGCAACTTGTTGCCTGGATTTCTTTCACTAACAGTCATTTTTGCCTCTATCTGCTGCATATTGCAACAATCATCAATAAACACCACAGTTCTAATAACTTGTGTCGTATTTGGAAAATATGAGAGAGAGAGAGAGAGAGAGCAGAAATCTAAACAGATAAATCAAGAACTGCAGGAAGAATTTGCATAGACTTGGTGAAGTTGTACAGAGTCTACATCAAGCCCCATAGAATGCGTAATAAGGAAGCAAAACCTTTAAGTCAGTGGATGCCTCGGAATTTCCTCGACCTCCACTTTTCGTTGGCCTGAAGAGGCTTGAGAATAAAGGCAAAGGCACCACGGTGCGTGATGATAGAGATAGAGGAAAAGTAGGTTGGTTTGGTTGCTGAATAAATAGACTGCATTAAGAGCATCTCTCTTTTTTTTTTTAAACTCAAATTTAAATTAGTGTAAAAAAGTCTAAATATTATTTTTAGAAGAAAAAATGAAAAAAAAAAAGAGTTATCAGGATAACATGGAATTTTTTTAAAAAGATTTGAGTACAAAAAAGGGTTTGTCCAATAGAGAGATCAATATTAAATCAAACTTTTTATTCTTTTTTTAAACTCAAATTTGGGTAAAGGTTTAAGTAAAGACTAGAGATGGTCAAATAAAAGTTAATTCTGTATCAACGGATTTATTTGATTGTATCCATATCAGTGAATAAAATATAAGATTAAATATGAGATAAAAATATTATTCATTGTAATTCAGTTTAACGTTATATTAAGAGTAAGATAATATAATACTAATTACAAATTGACAAAAAAAAAATGATCAATCTAGTATAATTATTCATGTTTTTGTTTATTTGATGGGTAAAATATTAAATTCACAACACAATACGCTTGAATTGGATTATAATACCACAACAATAGGTGATATTCTAATCAACTCCACAATAAGGGTAAAGCTTATTATTTGTATATGTATTTGAAATAAGTCTATATGTAATATGGAGTGTTTTTGGCAACTAAATGAAATATAATATTAGATTAGAGGTTTTTCATATGTTATGATTATATAATTCACCTTTAAATACTATAACTAAATGACCCTAACGCGGTATCAAATGTGGTATGTATGGTACTAATTTTACAACCAATATAAATATAATTTTTTGAGATAGTTTATAAGAAAGTATAAATGTTCAAATTCAAATTATAAATATTGAAGGTCATTACAATTGATCAGGGTTATTCATTATCAATTAAAATATTTTAAGATCGATAATGAATAACCCTAATCTATTATAATTTTATATAAAAAAGGGTAAAGAGAAGCCAAAAGAAAATACAAATAAAACTGCAAAAAAAAAAAGGACATAAAAAATCAACTTTTTTTTTAGTAAGAATTGAGTCATTAAGCTCTCAATTGACAGAATCTTTATGTTCCGGTCTTCAAACAAGAACTAGGATGCTCATTCGATCTGACACTACTTAATTTTTATTTAATACTTATCTTGGTTTTGATTGAAATGTGATGCTCAAAAACATGAGAATCAATACCGTCTAACTTAATACACTTTGGCAAATTCCCTATATGAGATCCTTTGACTTCTATGCCAACCAAAGTTCTATTTTTATAGTTTATAGAGGCACTAACCGTATGAGACTATAGGTTATAATTGGG
>CM042188.1:41899276-41909458 GCA_023539305.1 Ilex asprella | reverse complement strand
CTACCTATTGGGGGTTAGCTATAAGTTGAAACATGAAGTTTATTTGAAATCATAGAGGTGTAGTGCAATATATGTAAATCTTAAGGTTAAGGGTCTGTTGTATAACTTACCCACGTTTTTCAATTCAATAATTCAGACATCCATTCTTTTTACTTACCTTGATTTTGTCATATAATGTGAAGATTTGGTTTTTGATATAAACCTTGAGCTTTTTTACTAAGTTATGGCTGGCTTATTTCAAGTTTTGTTTTTAATAAAACATTCGTACTTTGCTGGAAAGGAAAAATGACCTTTAAATATTTCAAGTTTTACTACACCTGAACCCACTATCACTCTAATTTAGTGAAAGGAATCAATAAAGCAACAAACTGTAGGCGTGCAGTTGGGAAATGATTGGCCCAGACATCAATAATTGCTATAGAAACTTAAAAGAAAACAATTGGGCACAGTCCTCATTGCTATAGTAGGATTCCTTCTATTGTTTGGTACATTACCTGATGTTCCTTCCATTTGTAAAGGTCCAAGCTACCATTCGTCAAACACTGAAAGGTCACGAGCTCACAAAACCTCTTGCAACTGATCAGATAGTCTGGTTTATGGTACGTATAATGAGGTGGCATGTTATAGATTATCTTTTCTTTCCCTTCCTTTTGAAGTCAAATAATCTGATCAATGTCAACGCTTTTATTTATTTTAGAGCTCGATACATTTTACCTCATATGGTTTGATCCAGTAAAGCATTACTTTATTATACTTTTAGGGCATGTTTGGATTGGTTATTAGGGGGTGAGATTGGATTAACTTAGTTCAATAGTAATTAGTACCAAGTTTGTATCAAATTGCACTGCCTTGTCGTATAACATGAGTTTGGTAATGGCTCGATGTTAATTACAACATCAAACAACACCATATATACACTATAGATCAATTCTATGTGGTAGGTGGCATTAAATAGTTCTAAGCGCATATATATATATATATGTACACACACACACACGTGTGTGTATATGTGTGTGACTGAGATATAGTGCGATAGTGAATTACACAGCTAGACCAGTGCACTTTCAGTCAGTTTGGATGTAAATTATAGAAGTGTAATTTTGATTTAAAACACGGAGGAGGTTTTTAAAGCAGTTGGGGCAATATTTTATTGGATCAAACAATGGGTGGTAAAAGGTGTTTTAACTCTTTATTATTTACTAGTTTGAAAAGCTTATACTTGTTGGTAGCCTGATTATATTTCATTAATATGATATGTAGGCATATCTTGTAATGGCTCTACCTTTAATCTTTCTTTTTGAAATGGCGTCGGGGACTTTCCGGTTAGTTTCTTTGTTATTTTTGAATTTTTTTAGTCAAGCATCCCTTTTAATACAATCGTAAGGCATTTTTGTTTCCCTTCCCATTATTTTATTCACGAGATTTTATGTTTTGATGTGCCTATCAGCATTTTGCTATAACATCTATTTTCCTGAGTTTTGCAGTAAAAAGCCGAAGAAGCGTGCTCCGACTTCCCACACTAGCCACACACGTCGTAGGACTAAACGGACACACCCTAAGGAGTGAAGTTCCATGAAGAAGTTCAGTGCATTTTAACACTTAAAAGCCTTCCACATCCTTGTTTGCAGTGCCTCTGTGCTCTCCCCGATTTTTTTTCTTCTCATTCTGTTTAAATATTTAGTATTTGCCTCGAGGAGATCCCCAGTGCCTTGGACATGTTGAAGGGATTTGGAGATCTTCAATGGTTTGGGGGATCAAATGAAACATGTCTATTGTCCATTAGAGTATCTTCTGTTGCAGAAATGGCATTCCTGTGGGCAGCAGGGACCAGGTCTTGGCATATCGAAAAGGGCGAACTTCATTTTACCTCCATGTGATTTTAGCGATCTGCGTCGGACCCTAATCACATAATGGTTGTGGTTTGTGGATCAAGATGCTCAATTATATTTTTTGTTAAAAAAGTTACGAAGTTAGACTCGTTTCTGTTCGAGCTCGAGCCAAGCTGCCCGATTTGCTCTTCTGAGAAATATTGGACGAAAGTGTTGACATGTTTGTATTCCTGACATGATTTGGACTATGAATGTTTGAGTTATCATATGTTGGAAATAAAGGTGACAAATGGGTGGATTGGGTTTTATGGGTTGGGTTAAAATAAATTTATTTTATTTTTTATTTACGTATTAAATGGGTTATAATAAGTTTAGTTTATAATAGATTGGGTTAAATTCATAACCTATAAAATTATTAATAAATGTATATTAGTACACCAAAACAATATGAACAAACATTAGTATAGCAAAATATAAATATATACACACTTGCCAATACTTTAAAATTGTATACACTAATACACAAAAAATAAACATTAATATACAAAAATTTAAACACCTTTAATAAAAAATAAAAATACACACATAATGGGTCGGGTTGACTATGGGCCATGGGTCATGGGGTCGATACAGGACATAGCCTGTGGGTGTGGGGAAAGTCGGGTTGGGTCAAGTCATGGGTTGTGGGCCGTGGGCAGGGCTGTATTAATGTATGTGCTTTTGGTGTGCTGGTGTGGTTGTGTTTTGATGTATTAATGTGTGTATATTTTTTGGTATATCAGAATATTTATTTGATTTTATTGCTTGTATTATTTAATAAAAATATAAATACTCAACACAATGGGTACCAATATATAATTCATCTTAACTCGCTTAATTAAAATGAATTATATTATCCAACCAATTTAAAAACCGCATCATTTAATATAGATATCCAACTCATTTATTTATGGGCAGGTTAGAAGAGTTAATGGACAATGGATTAAAATTGCCACCTCTAGTTTCCAAGTAGGAAATGTCTAACTTGCATGGTTCAGTGATAGGAGAACTTGGTGAAAACCCTTACATACTACATTTGAGTCTCTTGGTCACTGAAAAACCTAGGCTTAACCAATGTGTATGGTTAGCTAACAATCATGAATGGTTGGTTGGGACGGTTCTCCAATCCAAAAGATTACGGTGCACATGCATACACAGATCTTTCTCTCAATATCTTTATTTGACAAAACAGAAAGCCTATAGCAATCATACTAGCAGGCGCACAAATAGAGTGCAGTTCCAGGGACATTTTGACAAGATCCTGCTCCATTTTGTGTAATTTAAGCTATAATTTGCAGCTATCATTACAACAAGCCTTATTGAACCTCTCTACACTGCAATGCCCAAAATAATCTGTGCACTTTTTGGCTGTCAATTCCAAACCAGAATGTTGAGAAGCCCAACTTTTTTTGCAGTCATTACCAGATAAACCCATTGCCTTATAGCATCCTTCAGGTCACCATGCTGCTTGAACTTTTCTTGATTTTCTCTCTTTTCTCTCTCTCTCTCTCTCTCTCTACATAGTTTCTGCTGTGTTCTAAGCCTTCCAGAGACTTCTAAGATAAGAATTAGCCATGCAATGATGATTTGCATGGCTGAATTCACTAGCTCTTGTCACCTCCTCCTTGCATCATGTGAGGTGCTTGGAGAGGGAGTTTGGTAATCTCACCGAACTTTGAAATTTTTTCAAATTTTTCCTATTTTTTTAAAATTCAATCACATTAAAATAAACCCTAGAAAATTGCTAATTAAATCTCCGGCACTCAAATTGACCTCCAATTCATTCTTGCACCGCAACTCTAAGTCCCTTATCTCTTCGGATTGTGCAAACTAATCATCCGAATGCCCGTTCCAACTCGAATTCCACGTTCCTATCATCATCGTCCTTGCAATCCAAAATCCTACCATCACCCACAACCCCTCCGTACACAGGGCAGACCCAATAGGTAGGCCAACTAAGCAACCGCCTCGGGCCTCAAAAAAAAAAAGGGCCCCCACTATATTTATAGTCTTCACCTACTATTTTTACTCAAAAAAATATGGGGTTTTTAATTGTGGATACAATTTGAGAAAAAAATGTATGAATAAATTATTTATTTTATTAAGTTCAATTTTAATAAAATATATTATGTTTAGGTACAAAATTCAAATAAAATCAAAACTGTTTTACTTAAATACCCTTCCTTAAATTATGAGTTGTTGATTGACAATTATATATCTAATCAAATATGTAAAAATTTCGTTAGACTCTCTCACTATTTTTTCCCTATTTTCTCTTCATCTCTCTCTCTTTTCGCATTATTTTTCTCATCTCTCCCTTATTTCTCTCTATATCAATCATTGATAATTTATTTTTTTTTCAAATATATAAAAAATTGATTTGTTTTTTCACTCTCTTCTCCTATTTTCTCTCTCTCTCTCCCTCTATTCTCTATAACTATTTCTCTCTCTATTTATATCAACATTACAACAACACACTTACACTAATCAGTTATCCCAATCAGTTGCAATTATCTTATAATACACCAAATAGTTACTCATGCAATATAATATATCAAACAGTTACACTAAACAATTACACAAATTTATAACACCAACTCAATTTGTCATTCATTTGTTTACATAAATTAAATAATTGCACTATTTAATATCGCAACATCATTATTCCAATCATATATATCAAATTTAACATAATGGTAAAATATTTTGTGCAATAATAAATCCAATTTGGTATATATAATTGGTGTATTCATGTCATGATGTTAAATGGTCTAACTCTTTGATTCATGTAAATAACAAAATGACAAATTTGGTTGATGTTGTAATTTTTGTATAATTGTTTAGTGTAATTGTTTGGCTTATTAGAACACATGAGTAAGTTTTTAGTGTATTATATGGTAATTATAATTAATTGATGTAACTGATTAATGTAATTGTGTTGTGTAACATTGATATAAGAAGATAGAAAAGGAAGAGAATAAGGAAATAAAGGGAGAGGAAGTGAGAGAGATAGAGAAAAAAATAGAGGGAGAGAGACGAAAAAATTAAATCAAATCTTTACATATTTAAAAAAATTATCAATATGAGAGAAAAAGAGAGACGGAGAGAGAGAGAGAAATAAATAAAGAGAAAATAGGGAAGAGAGAGTGAACAAGTAATTGAGAGAGAGAATGAGAGAGTAATGAATTAATAAATACTTTTTAGTCTTTTTTCAAAAAAATGTACAAGGAGCCAAATAAGTTTCCTTAATGTAATTTAACTCAAATAAGTCTAAATTTTTGTACCGACTTTTAAATTATCCAAAAAATATTTTAGACACAAAAATACCTAATCGTATGCAATTTCTTAGAAAAAGCCCAAGTAAAATGTAGAGGTCCTTCCTTCAGTCTATTTTCAATAGTAAAATCACTAAAATATCAAATGTCACAGTGGTTAGAATTTGATCAAAAAAAAATCTCTCTCACACACTAATTAGTCACATTAAAAAAATTGTATACTTAGTTACCATATCACTAAAAAAACTCTTTTCTTTCTCATGATATGTGTATACACATATAAACATCAATAAATTATTTTTTATATTTTTATAATATAATTATTTAATTCACTTATTTTTTGTGAAGGTATAATTTATTAGATAATTTAAAAGATGAATAAAGAGTCAATTTATACAATCTCTATTTATCATGTATTGTTGTTCCATTTTTATTAAACCTTATCTTAGTATAATCATTTATTGTTTTAACACTCTGTTTTACTTATAAGATTTTTGGGATTTGAATATGTCAACTATAAAAATATGAATCAAAATATTAAAAGTATAAAACTTAAATAAGATATATAATCAAAATGTGAATATAAAAAATTAATCACTAATTTTACATCACAAAAAATGGGAATAACAAATTTTAAATGAAATTTAATCTTATGTTAAAATTATATTTTTTAATAAATTTTCAAAAGACGTTATTTATAATTTTCGCTTAGCTCATCATCTTTTGTCGGCCGGTCCTGTCCGTACACCCTCCGAACCATCACACACTTGACAGCATAATCATGTTGTACGTAATAACCGTTGGAATTTTAGTTTGTAATAATCAAAAGGCCTTCTTTTTATCATAGAATTCTTAACAGCACCAATAGAGGATTAGTCATCCCCTTAATTTCAGGTGGCATTATCCATTACCAATCACCACCACTTATCGCCACCCATCATCACCACCACTACCTCCACGTCACAACTTGTGATTGGTTTACGAGCAGTATAAGGCCAACTCCTTCCAACCCCCA
The DNA here is from genome assembly GCA_023539305.1 of Ilex asprella. Classification (NCBI taxonomy): domain Eukaryota; kingdom Viridiplantae; phylum Streptophyta; class Magnoliopsida; order Aquifoliales; family Aquifoliaceae; genus Ilex; species Ilex asprella. Next base: position 41,903,300 of record CM042188.1, on the reverse strand, counting down.
AACCACAATAAAAAGGCAAAGTTTATCCAATTTAACAACTCACTCAATCCAGCTCAATAGCAGGCAAGCTAACCGGTACAGTTTTGGACCATCGAGTAAGGTGATCCAAATTGGTGGTAACTGTCTTATTCCTCATCTAGAGGTTGAAAGTTCGAGTTCTGGAGTCTCCATTAAAACTCCGTGATTGACCGTTATACTAGCCTAGTTAAGCCTGGTCTCCAGAGATATTTTTGACACGGTGAAGGACCTTATGATTCCACGGATAAGGGCATAACCGGGTGGTCGCTGGCTGCCCCACCCCTTTTTTTTCTCAAAAAAAACCGATACCGTTTTGGCACCTCTAAAAACATTCTGGTAAAACATTTTTTTTTTAGAAAAAATTTGAGCTACACCTCTTCTAGTTTAACATATCTTCAAGGACACCCTTTCTATTTTCTGAATTTCCACTCACATCCCTTTTCAAATTAAAGATGTTAATTAAAATGCAACTTTACTAAATTACCTGTGATATATTTGAGAAAAAAATTCAACCACACCCTCTCTAGATAAACAAATATTAAATGAGACCCCCTTTATTTTTTAAATTTTTTTACATATTAAAATTCACACAGATTAAAATTCCATTCAAGCTAATTAAAATTTATTTTTTACTATTAAAATTTGAACTAATTAAAAATTAATTATTTTTAATTGGCTTAAATTAAATTTTAATCAACATGCATTGAATTTTAATAAACCCAAATTTTGATACATAAAAAAAATAATCGACTCAAATTTTAATACATAAAAAATAAATTTTAATCAAATTGAATTGAATTTTAATTGGCATAAATTTTAATGAATAAAAAAATATAAATTTTAATTTGCTTGAAGCGAATTTTAATCGGCACTAACAGTTCAAGTAGATCTCAAATCTGCTCGAATTTTAATATATAAAAAAATAAATCTTAATTAGCTCAAATTAATTTTTAATCGCCTCAAATGTTAATACATAGACAAATGAATTTTAATCAACATCTTTAATCTAAAATACTCTAGAAGTTCTATTAAATAGCGTTGATTTGTTAGAGGATTTTTACACGAAACATAAACAACTTCAGATTGATGGTACTACTAAACAATTTGTTAGAGGATATATGCCTCTTATTGCTCATCTACTACCATATATACTACTGGATACACAAGAAAACTTAAACTCACTCTTCAATGTCTTCATTAAAAACATGATCCATGAGGAATTAGAAATTTTTTTAAGATTTTGTGATCAATTGGGCAAAGTGCCACAGCGACAACCCAAATTCTCAATGCCAATTTGACTAATTCCCAAATTTGAACTGTTGTATATACCACCCGTGCTGGTAATTTAGTGGTAAGGTATATCCATTTAGAATCGTTCTTGATTCTCGTGTAATTATCAAATAGAGTTTGATTTGCAGGAGTAATACGGTTTACTATTTAGTTTTGGTGGTGTTGTCCTTCAAAATTAGTAGGTACAACTGAAATTGAACATTTCATAGTGGGGACCCTCGTTATCACACCTAGATTCCAATTATTATGATATCATGAAATGAGAGAAACTAACAGAAGTGTTGATCTGTTGGCAAAGAAATGTGTTTAAGCTGGAGAAGGATGCCATGTTTTTGTTAATGCTATTGGCTGTATTAAAGAATAGCTTAATGCTAATGCTATGGGTGTCTGTTATCCAAGGCTGATGTGTATTACTTAATGATTTTTTAAGTCCCTTTCACCAAAAAAAAAAAAAAGTGGCACTCACAAATTAGATGTGTGGTGTGACTGGTGGGAATATAGGGCGACAAATAACATGATATTTTTAAACTTGAGGGTATAAAATAAAAAGATTTAAAACCTTTCAAGCGGTAAATTGTTGTTTACCCCCCTTAAGTTTTAGGATACAACTATGATATTGAAAAGTTATTTTTTGGTATCATATTTTTTTTCCAACCCACAATAATGTAATAAATGTGAAAAGTTTTCTAATTATATTATTTATTTTAATTTGTTATTTTCATGATCAATCAATCAAAAAATTATAACTACAAAACATTTTTTTGTATGTTACTGCTCGTTCTCAATTTTAAGTAGGCCAATAATTGAGTCAAGCTACTCGAGTTTGGCTCAGATAAGACTCGTGTTCTAGACGAGCCGAGTTTTAATAATTTTTTAGGCTCAAATTTGTAAAATTTGGCTCATTTATATATAAAAAAGTCTAGCTACTTGAGTTTGGCTCAAGTTCGATTCGTTTTGGGCTCAACTCATTTTTTAAATGAACCAAGTTTGAATAATTTTTTTAATTCGTTGAATAAAAAAAAAGTTCGGCTCGAAGTCAAAGTTCGACTCAATTATCAACCCTACTTTTAAGATAGTTGGGGTAATTTTTTAAGCACAATTATGAAGTTGATCTAGATACGCTGGACAAGCACACAGGTAAAAAAAAAAAAACAAGTATGTTTGCTATGTTCAATCAAATTCATCCAATCGAATGGTACACATACAGAGAGAGATGGAATATATTTATTTATTTGATAAAATAGAGGATTGGGGGTCAACAATCATAAAAGCAGTTGCACAACATGATTGCACTTCCAGGAATTTTTTGGCAAATTCCATCTGGATTTGGATTTGAATTAATATAGCATTTATCGTGACAGCACTCCTTATTGCACGTCTCTATGCCGCAAGGCCCCAAATAAATGGAGCACCTCTTTACGGCTTCCACCGTCACACCAGCAGGAGGAGTAGCAGCACCAGAACCACCCTCAACCTTGCTCACTGTGTTGCTAACTGCATCAACAAAAAAAGATTTATTATGCTGCCGTTTGTGGTATCAGCTATCGACCTCTAGATATTGAGACGAATTGGTCTTAGCATCACGTCGCAAAACAGCTATCGACCTCTAGATATACAGAAGAAAGAAAAAGTTGGAACACGCTCAACAAAAAGAATTAAATCATATCGCGACGACACGGAAACGATCTTTTAACTTTTATTAGCACACTAGACAATGGCCCGGAAGAGAGAGTTTTACCTGATGCAAGAATGAGCATGAGGTGAATGCCAAAGGTTAGGGAGAGCATGGTCATCTTCCTCTTATCGTACGTAACTGGACTCTCTCTGAATGATCAACTTCACAAAAATTATAAGCTATGTGTCTGTGACTATGTTATGGTGATTTACCAGTTATATATATATATGTATATGTGGTGAACACAAAGGAAATCATAAATGTCAAATAATATTTATTTAGATTTTCCAAATTAAATCAACAACCAAATAGGAGTGTGATATAATGATCTTCATTTATTGGCAAAAATCTTGGAAAATCCCAAAGTTGGGAAATATATCCTTTTCAACTTAAGAAAAAAGATCAAAAAATTGAAGAAAATATTTTCTTTTTCCCTTAATTTTTTGGTTTTCTTTTTTGTCACATGTTGACTTTTTGTCATGTTTTTAGCTGTTTCAGAGAAAATTTTCATGTTAGTCGTCTCCTTGTAATTTTTTTTTTTCACTAGGAAATAAAAAAGTGTCATGAACAACAACAAATCAGTTAAAGCCTACGTATATTAATCCAACAAGTTTGGCCATTCTCATAATATTTATTACAAGACAAAAAAATATTCATGAACTTCAAAGATTAAATTTTAATTTTAAAAATATTAAACATACTTTTCTCATAAAAAAATCTAGTTAATAGTTACACTCAGCAAACCTTTGCATTAAATTTTGGCTTTCTTTGATTAATAACCATTGAATCTCTCATAAAAAGTTTCCACCAATGACTATCTATAGTACAGGGTTTTTATGGTGATGCTCTGATATATATTGGTGATGTTTCCTTTTTTCCCATATCTAAATTTGGTAATGTTTTACATTAAGTATTGAGATTCTTTCATTAGTGGACATTGGTCGTTGGATTATGATCTAACAGTCCACATAAAACGTATTTAATACAGACTTTGGTGCAAAGTTTTTATGATTACACTACTCTCTCTCTCTCTCTCTCTCT